>OZ010742.1:68987583-70187583 GCA_963932245.1 Tachinus rufipes
TGTTTTTACTACAGCAACCAAACATTTTCAATTTAGTATACGGGGCATTAGTGTGACGTCACACGACAGTGGCGCTATTGGCGCCAACGCGGATTATCAAAACATCTATTTTATACATAGGTAGAAATACTTGTTGGATTTAATTGTGTCGTTAAAAGATATTTTTTTGCAATCTAATGCACCAAAATGGATTAATATTATATTAAGACATATTTTGATGTACAATTTGTATATATTAGATGATACAATTTTAAATAAACACATATTGAAATTCGGAAATACAACATAACCTCACAAACATTGTAAATATTTAATAAATACTTTTTGAATTCAATGTTAATTATACAGTAAATTTGATCAACTGCAACAAATTATTATTAAAGTTTAAGTTTAAATATTTATTTATCAAATTTTAATATTTGATAATTTTAGAAAAATTATTAACTAAGTAACTAAATATGTAAATATGTTAATATTAAACATAATATTAAATAATGAACCATCAAACAGTTTTTATAATTTTATAATAACATATATTTATGTTTTCAAATTTAATCATTATACGTTACATTTGTTAAAATCAATAAGTAAGCGATTTAAAAAAGCTTATCGGCAGAGATTTTTTTGCTATTTAAAATATTTAATATATATATATGTATATGTATATAATATATACACAATTATATTATTTTACATAATGAAAACAAACATAATCAATTAATTAAATTGTCTTAAGAATTTAATCGAGTAATAATTAATTTTGATTATCTATGTTCCGATTATGTGTAACAAAACTATGCATATATTGTTTTTGCAATTATATTTTATTTGATAATGCTTTTGTTTGTGTATTAACAATGAATTTTATAAAATGTGTTTTATTTTACAAATATATTATAGATAATTACTTTTGATCTGCCAATAATACAATCCGAAACTTAAATAATCAAAATTTACTCGACTAAAATCTTATTTGATTTGATAAAAAGTTTAGCTGTTTATTTTAATTTCATTAATAAAGTCAAGAACTAAAAATATATAAACTGTTACATATACAATTAATTAATAAACAAATAACAAAAATATCATCTTGGATAATCGAGGCAATTCTTTGAGTCAATTCTTGAGTAAAATACTGCCTATTATCATAAATTAGTTTTACTGAATGTACAATACTATAAATATAATAAAAAATATATTAATTAATTTAAATTTAACAAATGTATTTTAAAATTTAATTAAAACATTTTGTGAGGTTATATTGTAGTGAATGTTTTAATATGTGTTAATTTAAAATTGTGTTATTAATTATTTACATATTATACATAAAATATTACCTTGTTGAACAAATAATCACTGCACAAACACTGAGTTGCTGAAAAATATCTTATAAGGCCACAATTAAATCCAACAAGTATTTCTACCTATGAATATAATAGTTTTTTGATAATCCACATTGGCGCCAATGGAGCCACTGTCGTGTGACGTCACTACTAATGCCCCGTATTGTTTATATCAGTATAAACAGCGCTTGTGTTGTATTTTGTGCAATTATTAGTATCTCTCACTAACATTAACACACTTACAATAATTATCTGTATTTTTTAATACAAGTTGTTAAAACAATTAATTATGCCACCGAAAAGGAAAAATAAAAATTTGGAGAATTTTCGCAAAGAGTTAGCGAAAAAATCGGATGATGGATCCGATACATCATTTTCTTCTATTGGTAAATGCAAAATTATTTTAATAATTAATAAAAATTAATTTAATTATAAACATTTTTAGACTCAAGAAAAAAGGAACGAAAGCTAAATAATAGGCGGCAAACAGCTTTATATATAAGAAAAAGTTCCTCTGATAGATCATTGTCGCAAATGGACTTAGATTCGGATTCGTCGAATCAATCGAACTGCTCCAGAGAAATGTCGAAACCAGCCGTTTCCCAGGTTGAGGACAATTTTCAAGGTATGTGACCTTTTTTAAATTATTCAATAAAATCAAATTTTATTATTAAATTTTAATTAAAATGAATTTTATGTCAATATGAATTTGTTTAGGATACAATTATAAAATCAAAAATGAAATAACATAATTGTATAAATACGATAAACATTATATTCTATTATTAATTTTAAATTAAAATGAATTTCAATATGAATTTGTTTACGATACAATTATAAACTCGGAAATGAAATAAAATAATTGTATGAATACGATAAACATTATATTCTATTAATAAATTAAATTTAAAATGAATTTTTGGTCAATATGAATTTGTTTACGATACAATTTTAAACTTAGAAATGAAATAAAATAATTCTATGAATACGATGAACTTTATATTCTATTATTAAATTTAAATTAAAATGAATTATATGTCAATATAAATTAGTTTACGATACAATTACAAAATTTGAAATAAAATAAAATACTTGTATGAACACGATAAACATTATATTTGATTATTGAATTTAAATTAAAATGATTTTCAATATGAATTTGTTTACGATACAATTATAAACTCGGAAATGAAATAAAATAATTGTATGAATACGATAAACATTATATTCAATTATTAAATTAAATTTAAAATGAATTTTTGGTCAATATGAATTTGTTTACGATACAATTTTAAACTTAGAAATGAAATAAAATAATTCTATGAATACGATGAACATTATATTCTATTATTAAATTTAAATTAAAATGAATTTTATGTCAATATAAATTAGTTTACGATACAATTACAAAATTTGAAATACAATAAAATACTTGTATGAACACGATAAACATTATATTCGATTATTGAATTTAAATTAAAATTAATTTTATGTCAATATAAATTTGTTTACGATACAATTATAAAATTTCAAATAAAATAAATTAATTGTATGAATACAATAAACATTATATATTATATTATGTTTAAATTTGTTTACGATACAACTATGCAAGCAGAAATAAAATGAAAGAATTGTATGAATACAATAAACATTATATCCTATTATTAAATTTAAATTAAAATCAATTTTATGTCAATTTCAATTTGTTTACGATACAACTATAAAATCAGAAATTAATTGAAATAATTGTATGATTACGATAAGCATTATATTCTATTATTAAATTTAAATTAAAATCAATTTTATGTCAATTTGAATTTGTTTACGATACAACTATAAAATCCAAAATAAAATGAAATAATTGTATGAATACGATAAACAATATATTCTATTATTAAATTTAAATTTAAATGAATTTTATGCCAATATGAATTTGTTTACGATACAATTATAAAAACAGAAATAAAATGAAATAATTGTATGAATATGATAAACATTATATTCTATTATTAAATTTTAATTAAAATGAATTTTATGTCAATATGAATTTGTTTAGGATACAATTATAAAATCAAAAATGAAATAACATAATTGTATAAATACGATAAACATTATATTCTATTATTAATTTTAAACTAAAATGAATTTCAATATGAATTTGTTTACGATACAATTATAAACTCGGAAATGAAATAAAATAATTGTATGAATACGATAAACATTATATTCTATTATTAAATTAAATTTAAAATAAATTTTTGGTCAATATGAATTTGTTTACAATACAATTATAAACTTAGAAATGAAATAAAATAATTCTATGAATACGATGAACATTATATTCTATTATTAAATTTAAATTAAAATGAATTTTATGTCAATATAAATTAGTTTACGATACAAATACAGAATTTGAAATAAAATAAAATACTTGTATGAACAGGATAAACATTATATTTGATTATTGAATTTAAATTAAAATTAATTTTATGTCAATATAAATTTGTTTACGATACAATTATAAAATTTCAAATAAAATAAAATAATTGTATGAATACAATAAACATTATATTCTATTATTAAATTAAATTTAAAATGAATTTTTGGTCAATATGAATTTGTTTACGATACAATTATAAAATCAGAAACGAAATAAAATAATTGTATGAATACGATAAACATTATATACTTTCATTAAATTAAATTTAAAATGAATTTTTGGTCAATATGAATTTGTTTACGATACAATTATAAACTTAGAAATGAAATAAAATAATTCTATGAATACGATGAACATTATATTCTATTATTAAATTTAAATTAAAATGAATTTTATGTCAATATAAATTAGTTTACGATACAAATACAGAATTTGAAATAAAATAAAATACTTGTATGAACAGGATAAACATTATATTTGATTATTGAATTTAAATTAAAATTAATTTTATGTCAATATAAATTTGTTTACGATACAATTATAAAATTTCAAATAAAATAAAATAATTGTATGAATACAATAAACATTATATTCTATTATTAAATTAAATTTAAAATAAATTTTTGGTCAATATGAATTTGTTTACGATACAATTATAAAATCAGAAACGAAATAAAATAATTGTATGAATACAATAAACATTATATTCTATTATTAAATTAAATTTAAAATGAATTTTCGGTCAATATGAATTTGTTTACGATACAATTATAAACTCAGAAATGAAATAAAATAATTCTATGAATACGATAAACATTATATTCTATTATTAAATTTAAATTAAAATAAATTTAAATATGAATTTGTTTACGATACAATTATAAACTCAGAAATAAAATGAAATAATTCTATGAATACGATAAACAATTTATTCTATTATTAAATTAAATTTAAAATGAATTTTTGGTCAATATGAATTTGTTTACGATACAATTATAAACTCAGAAATGAAATAAAATAATTGTATGAATACGATAAACATTATATTCTATTATTAAATTTATTATTAAATTAAGAGTGAAATGAATTTTATGTCAATATGAATTTGTTTACGATACAATTATAAAATCAGAAATAAAATAAAATAATTGTATGAATACGATAAACATTATATTCTATTATTAAATTTAAATCAAAATAAATTTTATGTCAGTATGAATTTGTTTACGATACAATTACAAAATCTGAAATAAAATAAAATAATTATATGAATACGATAAACATTATATTCTATTATTAAATTTATATAAAAATGAATTTTATGTCAATATGAATTTGTTTACGATACAATAATAAAATTTAAAATAAAATAAAATAATTATATGAATACGATAATCATTATATTCTATTATTAAATTTAAATTTAAATCAATTTTATGTCAATTTGAATTTGTTTACGATACAACTATAAAATCAGAAATAACATGAAATAATTGTATGAATACGATAAACATTATATTCTATTATTAAATTAAAATTAAATTAAAATGAATTTGTTTACGATACAATTTCAAAATCTGAAATAAAATAAAATAATTATATGAATACGATAAACATTATATTCTATTATTAAATTTAAATCAAAATGAATTTTATGTCAATTTGAATTTGTTTACGATGCAACTATAAAATCAGAAATAAAGTGAAATAATTGTATGATACGATAAACATTGTATTCTATTATTAAATTTAAATTAAAATTAAATTAAAATGAATTATTGTCAATTTGAATTTGTTTACAATACAATTATAAAATTTGAAATAAATAAAATAATTGTATAAATACGATAAACATTATATTCTATAATTAAATTTAAATTAAAATAAATTTTATGTCAATTTGAATTTGTTTACGATACAACTATAAAATCAGAAATAAAATAAAATAATTATATGAATACGATAAACATTATATTCTATTATTAATTTTAAATCAAAATGAATTTTATGTCAATACGAATTTGTTTACGATACAATTATAAAATTTGAAATAAAATAAAATAATTATATGAATACGATAAACATTATATTCTATTATTAAATTTAAATTCAAAATAAAATAAAATGAATTATTGTCAATTTGAATTTGTTTACGTACAATTATAAAATCAGAAATAAAATAAAATAATTGTATGACTTTGATAAACATTATATTTTATTATTAAATTTAAATTAATATGAATTTTATGTCAATATGAATTTGTTTATAATGTTAATTTCTATTTAGGTCGAATAACCAGGTTAAGACGACAAAGTGTCCAGAGGGTCGATTCGAACGCTTCAAGTACAGGAAGTGTAAAGAGAAAAAATACCTCTTCTTCCGCAAAACTTGAAGCTCCTAAAAAAATAAAAATTGAAAAACCAGTCAAAAGAGTTACAAGAAGTAACTCGACTTGTTCCGATAAAAGTGTGGATGACCACAAAAAATTAGATATCGGAACAAGACGAATGACCAGAAGTAATTCGACTTGCTCCGAAAGAAGCCTTTCGTCAGACTGCGAGTCGAATTGGTCGTTAAGTAATTTTGATTGGAACGACTGGATAGATGCCGATACAAAAAAATCGAGTACACAAGTTTCCATTCCCATTCGACATGTTAAGAAAGAAGTTGAGAATATTGAAGACCTCGACGAGAGTATCGAGTGCTTGACAATTTCTTCGGACGGAGACAGCAGTGGAATTCAGGCGGTCTAAGAAGATCCAGCCGTCTTCAGTCATCTCCTGCTACTCAAGCTAACGTGTCCAAGACAACACGATCGAAGAAATCGAAAAGACCACCCGTTCCTCTTTTCCCTGTGGTATCAAGTAAGTTTTTGAACAATTTTGCATATAAGAAAAAAAATCTAAATGCCTTTAAAAATAACTAATTTGTTCCTTTTTGAAATCAATTAAAATTAAATTATCATTTGATATATATATATTTACATAAAAATGTTTTTATTAAATATTAAATATCATTAAATAAATGTTTAACGGTGGTGATATATTTAAGTGAAAGTGGTAAACGAAATGTGCAATTATTATTAAGTGATTGTTTTTAAAATTTGATATGAATCATTAATATAGAATGGAAAAGAAGACAACAAATCAATTCGAAAAGAAGAAGAAGAAGATATTTGTACATTTAAAAATTATATTCCAGTGTTATTAATATATTAATAAAGTTATAAATAAATATATTTGTTGTTTTTATTACACGTTTTAACACAACATTATTTTGTTGTTATTTTTATTTGTTTTTAATTTAATATGATTTCAAAAGGTTATGATAATTAAGGCAATGTTTAGATATTTTTACTTATATTTATAAAGTAATTGTGACAATTTGAAATTTTAAAATTTCACTTTTGTTTTAAGTATACGATTTTTTCTTAATTATATGTTTTTTAATTTTTTTGTTACTTATCTCTTAAAATACAATATAATTATTCATTTAAAAATAATTGATAATTGTTTATTGATTTTTGTACGTAATTTCTTTTTAGTATTTTAACTTTAAGTAAATAATCAAAAATTATTCAAATTGTCACAAAATAATTAACTCATGTTGTTTAAAGTTTTGAATATTTTTATTAATCTTTTATTTTGCCGTTTCAGCTAAATTTGCAATAGTGCGTGGCACTATTAATCAAAATAATAATAAATTTTCTTATGCATCGGCAGGAAAACAATGTACTGCCTGTGCTGTAATGAGTTGCGTATACGTAAAACTATACGGAGTGCCCTCCACACCAAACGATATTGACGATATAGTCGATCTCGGCGACCAGCTCTATTGTCGCTCAATGACAACACGAGTCGCACCGCAACCTGACATTAACGTGCCGACAGATTATTTGTCTATCAATGAGGTGCACAAATTGTTTTTGGTTAATGCGAGAAAAGTGCAAGTGGTATTGAAAGAGAATTTCGACAAGTTTGGAAATCTGGAGCGGAAAGTTGATGGGTTTTATACCTTATCCGAAGCCATACTACTGTTTATGCTCGAACAAGACATGGCTATTTTGACATGTAACTATCTATCGATAGCCATTTTCCGATTTCATAATCGATATTACGTCTTTGATTCGCATTCACGAGACAGTTTTGGAATGCGAACCGACGTTAACGGAACAGCTTGTTTAGTTCACTTTTCTCACGTGGAAGACTTGGTAAGTCATGTAATAGCTTGCATGCGACACGACGAAAGCGGGCCGGAAGATACACAGCCTTTCAGCTTGTCCGCTTTTGTCATTGACGAATTAAATTGCGTGACGAGATTAGATCCGGCCGATTATTTTACGAAATGTTCGGACCGCGTGCCCCCAACGGTGGAGGTAGAAAAAACCAGAAAAACATCCAGAAGAAAAAAATCAGGATGTGAAACGGCCAATCCGAATAGCGGGTATTTGTTGGCACGTCGAGAACAAAAAGCCGATTTGTTTACGTGCGGTTCTCTGGACGTGAAAAACGTTAACGACAATTGCAAAGCGTGCGGCGCTTTAAAATTTAAAAAAGAAACGCATCTGTCATGCTGCAGAGGAGGTACTGTAAAAGTGCCGGAATTGGGAGTAAATTATCCGGGACTGTTGAAAAATTTATTATTAGATTCAACGGTTCGTGGAAATATTTTCTATGAAAATATTTGCGAATACAATAATTTATTCGCATTTGTAAGTGCACGCGCAGACGTGCACGCCCCGACCGGACCACGCAATTGGCCGATGGTAATTATCGGAGGCAAAGTCAACCACAGCGTGACCGACGTCAATCCGAACGAGCCTCAATACGGGGCTTTATATTTTCATAATCCCCAAGTGGTAACAGAGAAACGAAAGTCTGCGAAGCCGAAATTAAGCTCCGACATTATAGCAGACATCGATCAAGTGATGCGATCGTTTAATCCGGCAGCAAAAATTTACCTCAACATGAGCGAACTGCTGTCGAAACAGCGAGCAGAGCAAGATACCACAGAAGACGACGATCCAAGGTACGTCGTTTCGTTCTACTTGGACGCCACTGTGGACAAACGTACCTATAACTTGCCGACCAATCCGGACGAAATTGGAGCCGTTTATTCAACGGCGGACGGCGAAGTACCGGCACGTCCTCAGTTACGCACGTACGTTTGCGGCCATAACGAACGAATCAAAGAGGTGGAAATTCCCCCATGTTCCGGAATAGGACTGCGATTGGGTTATCCGCTCATTCATCCACGCGGAGAAGAAGCCTGATCGTTGAGCGTACCAAGAAGCAAAGTAACCGGCACGAGGAAAAGAGTGTCGTGCCGAGAGTATTACGCGTACCGAATGATGGTACGCGATAAAAAATTCAATCCCATCCACGAAACGCGGAGGCTCGGCCAGGAGTACACGATTGCCATGTACTCCCACGTCGAAGTCAACCGCATCGAATACATACGAGCAAACTCGCAAAAATTGATGGTCGAGTCGTATGCCGGTCTTCAGGACTATTTGCATCGTTGATGGACGACTGCGCACTCGGCGAACGAGGAAGAACAGGTTCTTGCGGACGAAAACGTTACCGCAGAGCCCGACCAGCAACGACAACGAAATGTTGCAGCGGACCAAAACGTCACCGCACAACCTGCTGAAAGACAGCCAGAATCTGCAGTAGAAACTGCTGCGGACATCGCGGTGGTGAACACGATCAATCCGGACGAATGTGATAATCACGTGGGTCGTATAGTGGTCCTTCCGAGCACTATCACCGGAGGTCGTAGATACATGGAAGCCAACTATCAAGATGCCATGGCTATGGTTTCAAAGTACGGCAAACCAACTTGGTTTATAACTTTCACCTGTAATCCGCAATGGAAAGAGATTGCAGAGCAGTTAGAAAAAGGACAAACGCCGCAAGACAGACCCGATATTGTGGCGAGAGTTTTCAAATTAAAATTGAATCAATTTATGAACGAATTGATCGACGATAAAACGACTGGAGAAGTACAATGCGCAGTATACTCCATAGAGTTCCAAAAACGCGGACTGCCACACGCACACATATTGGTCACAGTGGCAAACAAAGATAAGCCGCACAACTCGGACGATATCGACAGCATGATCTGCGCCGAACTGCCGGATCCGGTCAAAGAACCCGAGCTACGCAAACATGTATTAAAATACATGGTACACGGGCCGTGCGGCGATAGATTTAAAACATGTGTCTGCATGGAAAATGGAAAATGCGGAAAAAAGTATCCGAAAGAGTTTTTGGAAAAAACGTGTTTTATGGAGGACAACTTCGTCACCTACCGCAGGCGCAAAAACGGTCACAATGGTACCGTGCAGCGGGCAGGAAAGACGATCGAAGTTAATAACGGAGACGTAGTACCGTACAACGGCTACTTTCTTATGCGCTTCGGATGTTGCATTAACATCGAAGCAGTGGCAAATGTTGGCACAGTGAAATATGAGTTCAAATATATTACGAAAGGCCCAGATTCGGCACTGATAACGTTCGACAAAGAAGGCGAAGAACCTTTCTATGACGAAACCCGAGAGTTTTTAGACAAAAGATATTTGTCTTCCGGAGAAGCCGCCTGGAAACTATTTTCCAACGAGGTCGTGTTCAAAACGCACCAGGTAATACGGCTACCGGTACATTTGCCCGGAGAAAAAAACGTATTGTTCGAAGAATCGAATCCGGAAGAAGGAGTGGTCATAGCCGACGAAAAAAATTCAATGCTTGAAGCTTACTTCGTATTAAATAACTCCGACCCAAGTGCCTGTCTACTATACTACGTAGATATTCCGCTTTGGTATAGGTTCGATAAAGGAGTGTGGAAAAAGAGAATATACGATAAAAGCAAAAGAATCGTATCTCAAATACACACCATCAGCCCGCAATGGACGGAGAAATTCCATCTTTGTATTCTCCTGCTGAGGATCAAAGGAGCACAGTCTTTCAACGACTTATACGTTGTCGACAACGAACGTTGCGCAACATTTCAAGAAGCTGCAACTCGCAGGCACCTGCTTTCCGACGACGCCGAATGGCACGCGGCGATGAAAGAAGCGGCCCTCTTCCAATTGTCAGGTAAACTGCGCAAGTTTTTTTCATACATGTTGTGTTACTGCCAAATTACTTACGTTCAAGGATTATGGGACGCATTTAAACCACAACTTATCGAAGACTACATTCGTTATAAATACAGCAAAGACGAAGCCGAGTTGAGAGCTTTGCGTCGCGTCGCTGCCTGTTTGCGATATCAACATCGAAACATCGACGAATTTCTGTTTGTTCGTCTGGACGAAATTATAAAGCAAACCGTTGAAGATGTTGACGATGAAACGGACGCCGCACTCGACGCGCATCTCACGCGTTTAGAGATTATTGCAGAAGAACAAAACGCAGAGTTGGAAACAAGCGTGAAAATGTTCAACATGCAACAAAAGAGTGTCTATCAGACGGTACTGGCCGCGATAGAAAACGAAGACTCTCCAAACAGATATTTTTATTTGCAAGGCAGTGGGGGAACAGGTAAAACCTTTCTTTATAACACCCTGCAAAAAAAATTGGCAACAATGGACTGTGAAGTGATTTCGGTGGCTCCCACAGGAATGGCGGCCTTGTTGCTGATCGGGGGACGTACGGCACACTCGACGTTTAAATTACCCCTGATCATCGATAAAAATTCAACGTCGTCAATAAAAATGCAGTCGCAAGAAGCTGCCGATATAAGACGTGCAAAACTTTTAATTTGGGACGAAGTATCCATGACGGCCGCTCAAGTTTTAAACATCGTTAACGACTTGATGAGAAAAGTACGAGGCGAAAAGCACGAAACGAAACCTTTCGGCGGCATAACCGTGCTGTTAGGGGGCGACTTAAAACAAACCCTGCCCATACAGCGTGACAGAATTTTCCAAATGGAGGCCAGATTTACGAAAATGAAGGACTGGTCACACTTCAAAGTGTTAGAGCTTGTCCATAACATGAGAGTAATTCCCGAGAAAAGCAAACCGAAAAAAGGTGAACTCACGTTTGCTGATTGGCTCTTGAAATTGGGCGAGAATAAATTGGAGAAACACGAAAAATTACCCGATCCCAAACCGGGGCACAGCTTGTTCGAAGTGCCCTCTAAATGTCTGAGCAAAGATGTAGTGATAGACATTTACGGCAAGTTCGCAAAACAAAACGACGCAGAAATTGAACAGATAGTGTCCACGAGCGTGATACTCGGCACCTGCAACAAAGACTGCGATAAAATTAACAAAAAGGTGTTAGAGCTGTTTTCTGGGGACGAAGTGCGAATGTTTAGCAACGATTCTATTGTATCCGACGACAAATCGGAAATAGATGCGTATCCGATAGAGTTTTTAAACACGGTCAAACTAAGCAATTTGCCGTATCATAAACTGGCCCTTAAATTGAACGTACCGGTCATGTTGCTACGAAACGTGTCGATACAAGACGGACTCGTCAACGGAACCCGTATGCTAGTAAGACGCATCGGAAAACATGCATTAGACTGTGAAATTGTGACGGGCAGATGCAAGGGAGAACGAGCCTTGATTTTGAGAATGGATATTGTTGCAGTACCAGGAGTATATCCGTTTACAATGTGTCGCCGACAATTTCTTGTGAAAGTTTGTTTTGCCATTACCATAAATAAGGGCTCCATTAAGTTGGCCCCCCCACTAAAAAATTTTAAAATTTTAAAATACCAAATTAATGCGCTCGTAATGCGCTTTTATGCGCTGCAAAAAAAAATTTATGCGCTCATCTTTAAATATGATTTTAGAACAATTTTAGGTGGGGGGGGGGCAACTTAATGATTAGCCCCCCCCAGTAAATTTTTTTAATTATGAATATACTATATTAATGCGCTCGATATGCGCTCTTATGCGCCGCAATTTTTTTTTATGCGCTCAACTTTATATATGATTTTTGAACAGTTTTAGGTGGGGGGGGGGCAACTTAATGATTAGCCGGTTCTTTAAAATTGGCCTTCTAGGAAAAAAAATATAAATTTGAAAATATCAAATTAATGCGCTCGTAATGCGCTCTTATGCGCCGCAAAAAAAATATGATGCGCTCATCTCTAAATATGATTTTTGAACCATTTTATTTGGGGGAGGGGCAACTTAGTGATTAGCCCCCCCCCCCCCCCCCCCAGTAAAAGTTTTCAATTATAAATAAACTATATTAATGCGCTCGATATGAGCTGTTATGCGCCGAAATTTTTTTTATGCTCTTCATTGTAAATATGATTTTTGAACAGTTTTAGGTGGGGGGCGGGCAAATTGAAAATACCAAATTACTGCGCTCGTAATGCGCACTTATGAGCTGCAAAAAAAATTTGCATATTTGCAAATATGATTTTTAAACAGCTTTAGGTGGGGGGGGGGGCAACATAATAAATAAAAACTAATATGTAGCAGCAAACATATCTGATGATGTGCATTTCAATATTTTAAAATTTATTTTGAATATACATTAATTTTAACAATACTAAAATTATTATAGCTTATGGCCTTAATTTTTCAATTTTATAATCTATTTTAGATAACAATAAATTACATTTTAAAACAAAATAAAAATATATTAAACGTAATAATAAAAAAATTAGAAGATTAATATTCATATCGTTACTTATAGCTCAATTTTGAATATTTAAGTTTTCAATGATTAGATTGATATTATTTACAAATCAGATACACAAATTGCTCTCTCGAAATAAAACATATTTGCAAGGTAATTGCCGGATTATTGGCAACAGTGTTACAACGATCGAATAGGAGCGTCAGGCGGTTGGTAAGCGTGGAAAGTTGGCGGCTGCGGTAGCACTTCATTTGTTTAACAAATGCAATTTTACAACATAAATAAAAAACAGCTTATTGTCTCTTTTATAAGTATAATAAGATTCAAGTATTATTTGCTCAATTTATTTGAAAAAATAAAATAAAGTAAACGTGTTTTGAAAACGCATTTCCTGTTTATGACAATCTGGTCTTGAATGTAAGTACTTATTCTTAATTAGTTTGTTAAAAAACATACATTTTATTCTCAATATGGAGTAAACTAGAATATTGTAATACATTTTATTTCACAGTGTTTTGCAGTGTTAGTTTGCAAACTGGCATGATTTAAATTATTGAAGGTTCATATTTATTTTATTATTTCAGCGTAATAATGTCAAAAAAAAGATCGCAAGATAATATTGAGAACATGACTCAATTAATAAAACAATATAAAAATGACCTAATTAATGAAGGAAAAATTGTAGGAAAACATAATATTATTTATAATGAACTTATAAGTAAATGCAATTGGTCTTCCACCTCAAATGCTTTGTACACTGCAATCTGTAAAAACTATTATAACTGGCGTGAATTATTAGAAGAAGATACAAATAATGAAAACATAAATGGTGAGTAGTATTGTTTTTTACATTAATAACATTATGCAAGGAGTTTATGTTAATAAAAAACACACCGTTGTCATATAGAGGGTTGAGTAAATCTGTGTTGGGCTCCCAATTTTTGATTGCATTTTTAGTTTATTTCAAAAATGACTAATACAAGTTTTTTTTATTTTTCTAAATCTATATAGTGACGTATTTTGATTTTCATAATAAACATGGCACGCATTGTTTAGCGTGATATGACGTCATCATCAGTTCTTTTAAATAATTTTTTCTGTATAACTTTTATTTTTAGACAATTAGTAGGTTAGCAACTTGCAGTTTCTGAAATATTCATTAAAATAATAAAACAAAATGTAGTAGATTATGTTCCAGTTGCCACAGCAACAAGTATAAACAATTATTGTTTCTGTTATTCTCAAT
The DNA here is from genome assembly GCA_963932245.1 of Tachinus rufipes. NCBI lineage: Eukaryota > Metazoa > Arthropoda > Insecta > Coleoptera > Staphylinidae > Tachinus > Tachinus rufipes. The sequence continues at coordinate 69,002,222 of OZ010742.1, forward strand.
ATAATTTAAAACAACGTAAACGTAAATAGATATTTGAATGAAAAAGTAAACAACAATGAACATTGTACATTATAAAAAGGGCAAAGTTTGGCTTAGTAGCTGCTTAACTAAGAATTTAAATTCAATAAATTATTAACATACTATGTTTTGTTTTATTATTTTATTGAAAATTTAGTAACCGCAAAATGCACGCAGTGCTGATAAATATACAAACTTTTTGCGTGTCAATAATGTAGGACTAAATATTTTTTGCACCAATTAAATTTTAATAGATACATTATAATTAGATGTAACCTATAAATGGAAAACTAGTTTAAATAATATTGTTTAGTAAATAAACCAGGGGTGTACATTTTACTGTGAAAATTGAAATCAAATTTACTTTTTTTTTTATAGTAACCATACCTAAAATGTAAACGAAATATATTTATTTTAATTGTTTGTCTGCACCGTAAAGAATATGCAAGTTATATTTTAAAAGTTTTCAAACATAATATAATAAAATGTGTTTTATAATAATTATAATATAATTTTTGGCATAAATAACTAGCCGCCGTAATACAAGTGCGTAACTTTTAAAATGCTTAGAGAAAGTCTATATAACTTTTTTCAAAAATAATAATAATAATTTTTGTTTATAGTTCAAGACATATTAAACCAAATGAACACCTTTTATGAATCAAATAGTAGTGACACGTCTACAGATCTTGATTCTGATATAGAAAAACTAGACAATGAGATTCGATTTAACATAGTTCTGAGTAAGACTGAATACTTGCGTATAGATGTACAAGAGAAAAATTATAAAAGATGCGATGAAACAAATAGAAAATCGAGCAATAAAAAATATTGTGTACTAAAACAAGGGATATGGACAGATTTGATGTATAAAAAATTGTATGATGCAACCAAACTAAATTGTTTGATTGCATTTAAACGATGCAAAGTATTTAAAAATTCTTTCAATAGTTTTATTAACATATTTGGCAAATGCAAAGAATGCGATTCAAAACTAAAATTTTTTTTAACTGATAAACCGCTAGATGAAGAAGAAATTATAACATTTCAGTGCATATACAAAGGTCAATTTGAGCAAAAACACACTTTTGCTAAAAAACGGCAGTTATCCGGTTTAAATAGATTAAAAGTTGTTGAAGAATTGGAAAAATGTAGTAGCTCCCAATTTAGAGCTGCCAGAGCATATTAGTACGACAAATTTGATGTGGAACCTAAAGATTTGCCATCATTAAATGTTCTAAGAGTGGCAAAACATGAACATACCAAAAAAACCAGAATTGACAACGATCCCATTATGTCTCTATTTGCTGCAAAAGGTACTCGTGAATTTAATGGTACTATTAGAGATATATCATTATCACCTTATAATGTACATTATTGGAGTCCTCTACAATTCAGAGTTTATCAAAATTATTGCCAAAACAATTACGCAAAAATTCAAATTGATGCAACTGGTGGTGTAACACACAAGTTGCAGAAACCCTGGGGAGAAAAATCGGCACATCTATTTCTTTATGACATTGCTATAAGGGAACCAAAAATTAGCCAACAATTTTCTGTGTGCAATCAAATAAGCGAAAGCCAAAAAACTACACGAATTACAAATTGGTTGACAGAGTGGAAAGCAAGCGGGGCATCAAATCCCCAAGAAGTAGTAATTGATATGAACTTAGCTCTTAGCTACGCTGTAATTCAATCATTTTCATTTTTTAAAACAGCTAATGCGTATATTAATCATTGCTATGATGTTCTATACGAACATGTTGATTGCAATTTAGGATGTTTTATAAGATACGATGTAGCTCATTTTATTAAAAATGTAACAACTTGGTCTGCTATAAAAAACTGCAATTCCGATAGAACTAAACAGTTCTATTTGAGAATAATGGGAGCTCTTGTGCAATGCTCTAAAGTTGATGACGCCGAATCCATTTTAAGAGCAACCATAGCTGTTGCAATGAGCGAAACTGAGGGCTATATAAACGGACGTGAAACAATTTGTGAAAAATCAAAAAACCATCTTGTACGACGAATTTCTACTGGAACTATCGAAACTTTGAAAAATATAAATATTGGTGTAAGTATTTTATTATCAATTCATATTGTTTTTTTTTATATATATATATATATATATATATATATATATATATATAAAATGGATAAACTTTATATTGTTTTGAGCTACTAATGTCATGTAATGTCTAATTTTGCAAACTATAAAACGTAATATTAAAAAAAAATGGTTCTTTTAAGACAATGAAAAACATTGCTTATTAGTAATTGGTTAAAATTTTTAATGTTTTTAATTTACTAGATTTATTTAAATAACTTGATGTATTATTTGACATTTAGATTATAATAACAACTTTAAATTTTTATAAATCTACCAAAACCAGCAGGTTTAGAGCTGGTATTTTAATCATAGCTTAATCTTATGTTTAACTAAGTTTATTTTACATTTCGATCTCAGATTAAAATAATAAAAATCTCAAAAAAAAATTATTTCATTTTATTTGTGTATATCTGTAAAAAAATACACAAAACTGAACTTAAACTCAAATCTTAGTTTAATGTCTTTATTTTATAATTTTAATATTAATATTAATATAGCTTTCCAAAACTAAAGTATGAAATTATATTTATGACAATAGCAAATATTATTCTTGGTTGATTGATTTGCGGAGCTTCGAACAAGACACGTCAGTAGATCTCCAAGAAATAAATGAAGATTCTGATAATAATAAGTTTGAAGCTTGGATATCAAGACTTATTACGGAAGTTCAAACATCTTTAGACATAGAAGGCGATGGCGATCGTGGAAATCAACAATTTCTCCCTAGTGTTTTAAAACACATTAAAAATTCTATAAAAACAATACCACTTTGGTCAGCTTTGTTAACACCACATTTTGCAAATTCTGACACAATTGCAAGTTCTGCTTCGGTAGAAAGCAATATCAACCACATTAAAAACAGGATTTTTAATCAGCAATTGCCTACTCGAATTGATACATTTGTTTTAAATCATATAAGAGCAAATGAAGGACAAATGCAAATAGTTAATTCTGCTTGTAAATACATTGAGGACACAAATAAAAGTATGAAATATCATTTATAATAAGTTTCAATTTATTGCATATAATACATAATTGTATATTTATTTTGTAGAGAAATATACTAGAAATTAAATAATGGTTAGGTTGTTTAAAAAAAAAATTAATACTGTTTTTTATTATTTTTAGTAGACAGTGCAGTTCAGATAAATCACTTAACTATATCCGACAGTCTACTCCAAATAAGTATTAAAAAATTAAATCGTATCACTTTAGTTCATGTTTCTAATATATTAATTATAGATGAAAAAGAACCTGCCCATTGTAACAAAATAGGAACAAAATTAACATCATTACATGTTTCTAATGCACAGCAATTTCCTGTAACATCTTTAGAAAACTCTATAAAAGGTAATCATTATTTAATTGTATTAAATCATCATATTCAATCTTCATTTTTATAATTTGTAGATATTTACGCGTCATGCCAATTAAATTTACCGGCCGAACATAATTGTTGTCTTTGCAATAATAAAATTCACAACAACGAATTATGTTCAGTTGCTTTTGGAGACAACACAAGAGCATGCGTTTATTGTACTAAAAACACAGATAAGACTCAACTATTTGAATTAAATGCAGTGGAGAATTGGATGGGCAAAGGAAATGTACTAAAGAAAAATCGCAAACGACGCAGTTATTTAGAACCAAATTCAGAAATTATAAAAACTGATTGTTCCGGTCAAAAATTAATGCCAATCGGAATTTTAAAGAATGGCCATCGCCCTGAATTAAAACCAATTAAATTAAAAAACAAAAAAATAGTTACAATATCAAACACGTGTAGTTTTGATGCAATTTTGCAACTAGTGACTGCTTCGTATTGCGACAGTGAAAAGCTTCGCGAGTATATGCAACAACCGCAAACTGATTTTTTAAATTTAGTAAAGTCATTAGTTCAAAAAGGGATTGCATCAAAATCATATCAATTACGAGGGGAAATTTTAAGTTTAACATTTAAAACGGATTTATTTATACAAGGCATATATCATATAAATGTGGAAAGTGCTATCACAAATATGCTGCAAATAATTTGGCCTTTTAAATTGCCAATTTTAACCATTATAAATTGTTCTGCATGTAACTATGAAACTATTCAAGAATCACTTGTAATAAGTGTTGTAGTGGATAACATACAGAACTTTACAACAAAAAACCTGTTTCAACAAAATGTATTGCAAAAAAAGTGCAATAATTGCAAAAAACAGATAACACAAATCCAAAAAAAAGTTTGCAACACTATTTTATTTATAGAACCGTTAAATTTAAATAATCATCTTACTGAATTAGTATGTAAGTTGTCGGAAATTCCCACCAAATGTGAAGTTAGTGGAGATTGTTTTATTTTAAGAGGAGTTATAGGTATGCAAGGTGAAGGATCTGCAGGTCATTTTATTGCGTACGCAAGACGACACAATGGTTTTTGGCAAGAATTTAACGATTTGAAGGATAAAGTTGTACATTGTCCAACTTCAGCAAAAATTCGAATTCAGTTATTTTTTTACTCTAAATAAAAAAAATATTTAAATTTATTGTTTATATGTATTATATTGTTATAAAAATAAATAAATTTAATAATTGCAAACCTGTAATAGTGTTTTCTTATAATATAAGCAAGTAATATTATATTTAGTTAATATACATTAAAAAAATAAGTAATATAGAATACGTGTTTAATGTTTTAATTTAATTATAATATATATATATATATATATATATATATATATATATATATATATATATATATATATATATAGTATGTTCAATAAACTTTATTAGAATAATTAATTATTAAGTTGCCCACTGCCTCACCTAATACCGCAAATGCTTTTTGGCCATTGAGCCTCTAAATCGGTTTTTTCGCCCACATTTTTTAAGACCGAAACAGATGGTTTTGATAAAGGTAAGCAAACATAAAGAAATTAGAATTTAACATCAATGTTAAAATATATCTAGAATAAGCCTATAAAAAATTATTATATTAATAATTAAATTTTATTTCTAACAGAGAGGGAAAGGAAAGGGGTTAACCCATAAATTGCCACTCTCTACTTAAAACACCTAAATAACTAAATTTACATATAAGCCCATAAAACAAGTTAACGGTTAAGTGCCGGCTTTACACCTAAATCTGTTCAAAAATCATATTTACAGTTGAGCGCATAAAAAAGCGCATTAATATAGTATATTCAAAATTTTTTTTGCAGCGCATAAGAGCGCATTACGAGCGCATTAATTTTGGTATTTCCAAATTTATATTTTTTTTTCCTATAAGGTCAATTTTATAGAACCGGCTAATCATTAAGTTGCCCCCCCCCCCACCTCAAAAATCATATGTACAATTGAGCGCATAAAAAAAAATTTGCGGCGCATAAGAGCGCATATCGAGCGCATTAATATAGTATATTCATAATTAAAAAAATTTACTGGGGGGGGCTAATCATTAAGTTGGCCCCCCCCACCTAAAATTGTTCAAAAATCATATTTACAGATGAGCGCATAAATTTTTTTTTGCAGCGCATAAGAGCGCATTACGAGCGCATTAATTTGGTATTTTAAAATTTTAAAATTTTTTAGTGGGGGGGGCCAACTTAATGGAGCCATAAATAAGGCACAAGGACAGACGTTTGACAAGGTAGGAATTTTGTTAAACGAACCAGTTTTTGCCCACGGACAGATGTATGTTGCCTGGTCCAGAGCCCGATCTTTTGAAGGCGTAAAAATTCAAATTAAATCCAACGAAAATCAAGGCAAACTGATTACTGGATCAAACAAAATTTACACACGTAACGTGGTGTACACACAAGTCTTTAACATCCTCGAAAGAAATCGAAACGTCGAGCCGATTCCGATAATTCAATTAATCGATGACGAAAAAGGCGCTCAAGAGATTTGCGATGAAATGGCCTTAGAAATGAACGAAACTAAAAAGACGTTAAGCGATGAAGAGGTATTGTTTTTATACGAACAAGACTTGTATGAAGAGTTTACTTTAAAAAGGGCAATAATGACTGAAGAAACAAAAGAGACTTCAACGAAAGAAACAATTAATTACAAATTAAGTTGTATTTGCAAAGGTCTAAAAAAATGTCCCGATTTTGAACAAATCAAACTTCGTCAACAACAAATAAAGAAAAAGCTATTTGAAATACGAGCAAGTAATAACCAAGATGAAGATGAAATCGTATCACCAATTAAAAAGAAACGTAAACCATAAATACAAAATTGACTATAATTAAGAACGTTAATAATACTTATAAATGATAAAATATGACGAAGTAATAACAATTCAAAAAATTAAAAAAATATATATAAAAACCACAAATTAAAAAAATATATAAAAAAACATGAAATTAATGAAATTAGAAAAAATAAAACAATTTTATAATAAAACATAAAAAGAAAATTTATAATTGATATAGGAAAAAAACAATCAACGACTGTTTGTTAAACAAACTAATAAAAACCAAGAATATTAAAAAAATAACAAAGGTGAAATTAAAAATTAAATTAGGAAAAAAAAACATATTAAATTTTGTGAAAAAAAAATTCAAAATGAAAAAAAAATCAAAAATGGAATAAAAAATTTAACAATTTTACAAGAAAATTATTAGGTTTTATGAAAAGTTTATTGAAAAATCAAGAAAATAAAAAAAAACAAACGATAAACTAAATATAGAATAAGAAAAACATGAAAATAATAATCAAGGACCATATGGAATAAAAACATAAAAAGAAAATTTATTATTAATTTAGGAAAAAAACAAGCAAGAACGGAATGTGAAAGTTTTTGAAAAAAATAATAAAAAATCAAAAATAATGAAAAAATAACAAAGAACAAATTAAAAATGGAATTAAAAAAAATGACAAATTGAATAGTAAAGTGTTTTAAGCTAACAGTTCATTATACTTATATAAAGTTTACAATACAAAGTGTTTTTCAAAATAGTGAAAAAAAGGGTAAGACAATTTTTTTAATTGAACCAATATAATATAAAATTCAAAAACGCATATAAGTTTTTGTACATAATTAAATGTATGCCGTTTGTATTTTATATTTTTAACAAATACACACATACACACACACACACTACACATTATAGATTATCAATACAATTGATTGACAATGCCATTAAGCAATCTTGTATTTATATTTCTATAAATTTTGACATATTTTTATTATTATTTTTGTGTTTTTTATATTTATTGTATATATTTTTTTATATTTATTGTATATTGTATATATTTTTTTTATGTTGTATTGTACAATTTGTATATTGTTCATATTTATTTATTATTATTATATATTATTAAGTCTTCCCTTTGAAGTTTTGATTTGTCAAATCACAAGTAAGTATTAATTGCTTTAATTTAAAATCAAATTATTAAATAAATATTTCTCATTTAAAGTATTGGAGCCACATCTATGAAAAAAGAAACAAAATTTAGAAATAAATGATTGGAAAATGAAAATTACACAAATGGTCCATGTCCATTCCAACAACATTAAAAAGAAAGAAAATAGTTACAGTTATATATTTTGTTTAATTTACTAAAAAGCACGAATTAATTTTTGACAAAAACATCAATGTCAAAAAAAGGATAAATGATGAACTCAGATCATATATCCTAACCAAATGTGCATAAATAAAAAATAAAATTTATTGTGGAGGAAACAAAATAATCAAAATTTTGTTGATGATCGATAATCATTTAATCTAAAAATGATGATCAAATTTTTCCAAAAGAATCATTATCTAAAGATATTGCACTAAACTGTCACATATTAGAATAATATTATGATGACATATCAATGTAAATTTGCATAAGATATGATTATTGGACAAAAAAATATCCACAAACGTTTTTATTAACTAACTGTTTATGGTAAGTTTTTGTACTTGTTTTAAATTAAAGTTTTTAATTTAGATATTTAATAGGTGATGGACAATAATTGAAAGAAAATTAAGAAGATGCAACTAAGAAAATAAACAAATCAAATTGAAGATGACGAGAAGATTTAATATTGTATAATAGAAATTATTTTTCAAAAAATGTTATATATTCATTACAAAACAAAATTTATTATACACATATCATTTTTTTTAATATATTGTAAAAAAATTAAAATGTTAATAAATAGATCATATATGCAAGTTTGGGACCGCTCATAATTTTGGGTATTTTTTTTAAATAACCAATTTTAAAGCGGGGGTGGTGGCAAAAAATGGGTCCAAATAGAATAAATATTATAATTTTATTAACGTTTTAATTTTTTAATTGTAATTTTATGAATAAATAATTGTAATAAATTAATTGTTTTATAAATCTGGGACCGCTCTTAATCTTGATGATCTTTGTTTAAATTAGCAATTTTAAGGCGGTCAAAAAAATTGTTTAAAATAAATTTTTATGATACGTAATTGTTGATATTAATATTTCTCATCATAATCATTATTTCATTCCTGAACATCATTTTATTCCTCATCATTTCATTTCTCATCATTATCAATTCATTCTTTATCATCATTATCAATCCGTTCCTTATTATTATTTCATTCTTCAACGTTGTCATCACTTGTTTTTCGTTTATCAGGTTTATCATGTCATACTTCTCAATTCTTCCAAAAACAAAATATGTCCACAGATTGTTTTAGCACAGTCTTCTTTCTTCTTCGCAACAAGATCTTCATCAACAAATGTGTTTTATTGCGTTGCACACGGTTTAATAATAATTAAAAATAAAGACTAAAATCTCACCGTCATAGCAGCGGTACTTGCCTCCGGCTTTAAGTGAAGACGTTTTGCTTCAGAGTAAATATAGACGAATACTTCTTAAAAGTAATAAGTTACCAATAATACTGCTCACAATCTACTTTTTTGTAAATTGATGTGTTGTGATTATTGTTGATTTATTATTTTTGAGAGGCATTCGGTTATATTTGCTTTTAAGTAAAACTTCTCAAAACTTTGACGTAGAAGTAGCAGGAGCATAAAATACTTTGTCCGAAATATACTATACAGAGTTGGGTAAATGTGTGGGAAACACTTAATTTCTGACTGCATTTTTTAATTTATATATATAAAAAATGTCATTTTTGCAATTGGGTGTTCTCATACATTTATCCATCCCTGTATTATATATACATATTATAATAAATAATACGGAACAAAAAGAGTCCTGCCGGTGCAATAAAATTTAACACAATCATCGAACTTCAAGAACACCAAGGAAACTTGTATATTTAATTATTCTTATCTGTTCACATATTCAATTCACCAATGCCATACCGATGATAACCTTCAGTTAATAGAGAAAAATAGGTAAATATTAACTGTTTTTAAAATAACAAGTTTTAATATAATTTTCTTTTTATTTAGATTAAGAAAAATGTTATCAAGATTAAATCTATTTAGAAAGAAGAAGAAGAACAAATCATCTTTAAAAACTCTTCTTAGGGTGCGTTTATGCTGCACATCGCCGCGCTGCTCGCCAAGATTGGCGCTGCCCGCTGCTTGCACATCGCCATTCAGCAGCATAAATGCACATCGCCGCGCTGCTCGCACCTCGCCGTTATTTAATTACTATCGAGTTTTATTTTATTAATCAAATATTAATATATTATAGTTATTAATATAAGTTATATTATTGAATCAAAATATTTAATATAATTTATAATGTTAAAGAAAATAAATAATTAGTAAACAGATTCCAATATAAACTTGCGTACTTATTAATTGCTTATACAAATTCTTAACTTAAATTGCAAGTCAAGTATTATTTAATCTTGTTTTGTGACAATCGATATGTATTTTTTTTAAATAAAATATTTTTATAATGAAATTATTAATATAAGTAAAAATATTAAGTTAAAATAATTAATTACTATGCCACTTCAGTAAAAATACAAACATTGCTTTAACAATTTCTTGCTTAATGCGGATTTATTTCAATTAGATTCTTCATAAAATTATTGTAAACGCAACAAAGTTTTGATAAATTAATACACTACATGCAAATAAAACTTCATTCTTTTAAATTGCATATAACCTCAACACGGTTTGAAGTAACATACTAATTAATTAAACTAATTAAATAAGTTTGATAATATAAATTACATTATGTTAACGTCTCACAAAACTGGCAATAAACGGACCAATCAGAGCGCTAGTTTGAAGATGTACGGCGATGGTCCGATTATAAAAAACAAACTATTTTGTTCACATCGCAGTGGCGTGGAATGTGGCGAGCAGCGCGGCGATGTGCGAGGTGCAGCATAAATGCTCCCATAAGATTATATAGGTTTGTTTCATCATCGCCACAACATCCCGGCGCCAATCTTGGCGAGCAGCCCCGGCGATGTGCAGCATAAACGCACCCTTACAGTATCAAATTGTCATTAAATAACCCTATTAGTCTTAAATATGTGTATTTAAATATTAAATAAATTAGGTTTTTCTAACTTTCTTCTTTTTTTCTGTGTCTGGAGGAATAGATAAGTGAGTATTTGTGTTTAAAATTATTTATTATTATGTCAATATTTATATTTTTGATTTAGGCAGTCCTATGTCTCAATATTGGAAAAAAATAACAAGAAACTTAAAAACTGTCTCAACTATAACACATCTAACAAAAAAGAGCTTCTCTTCTCCGATATATTTTGTTATATAGGGTATAGTATAGATACCAATTTTTGTAATTTTTTATGAAATAACCCAATATTGATAAACATTTGACGGGGTTACATCATGTAAAAAGTATTGCCAATTTTACTTTATTTTTTTCTTTTTACCTTTACACAATTACGCAATTACACCTTACACAATTACAATTACATAACCTTAAATCGCATAAATTTTTAACATTTCCGATAACCTTAATCATACAAGCATCGAAATTACATCATGTAACAAGTATTGCGACTTTTACTTTAATTTTTTTTTTACCTTTACACAATTACGCAATTACACCTTACACAATTACAATTACATAACCTTAAATCGCATACATTTTCAACATTTCCGATAACCTTAATCACACAATCATCGAGATTACATCATGTAAAATGAATTGCCACTTTTACTTTAATTTTTTTTACCCTTACACTATTACACAATTACACTTTACACAATTACAAAACTCTAAATCGCATACTTTTTTACCATTTCCGATACCATTCATCAAACAAACATCGGAGTTACATCATGTAAAAAGTATTGCCACTTTTACTTTAATTTTTACTTTAATTTTTTCTTTTTACCTTTACACCATTACACAATTACTACATTACCCAACACACTGTTACAATTACAAAAATCTTTAATCACATACTAGATTTGTCTATTTTGTTTTGGAGTATATTTTGTTATATTTTCGAGTTGGATGCATTTTTTTGTTAATAACTTTTTATTTTTTTTATTTACAAACTTACGACCGTTGGTCACATTAGAAAAACTTAATACGTACATTATTCATATTATAATCATCGGAATAAAACGTACGCAATCGTAAACTTTTTCTTTCGATTTTATTAAATACACAAACCAAAATTTTGTCTCGTTTTTGATTAATAGAAAATACTTAAATTTTATACCTACTTTCTTTACGGAACCAAATAAATTTGCATGCTAGTATTCTATTTTTACTGACTTATGCGATGCTCTTCACAAGAAAAGTATTGATAAATCTAACCTGGTCACTTTTTTTTTGCCTGTATTAAACTAAAACATCAGCTTTTTTATTTCTGGAACATACAACACATTTTCTAAAACAACTTTGCATCCACTGATTGTTGCCTCTTGTCTTAATTAAAATTGTACCGACACTTCAAAAAACAACCCACGATGATAATTTTAAGTACTTTAATCAGTAAAATTATTTTAATTTTTGTTTGAACAAACATGTGTAGCTGTGTTTTTTTTTTTGTTTTTCTCATATTTCTTATTGTTTTATGAATTTTTCAAGACATTCTTTTGACTAAGGTTTTTTAATTCATTGGTGTTGCTTTTTGATTTGGGTTTTTGCTTTGTCTTTTTATTTGATATTAGCGTGTCGATCAAGTTTCTTTGTATTTTACCAAAACGTCTTACAATTGTTAAATTTTAATCTGCTGATTATTAATTTAATACAATTGATGGATGTGACTTCTACTACGTAATAATTTACGTTTATGAAATAATAAATCAATTTCCTGTCTGTTGTTTTTATCACAAATTTATTTTTACGAATACATCACTAGTTTTGGCTTTACTAGAGCCTTCTACAGATGAAATAAGTTATATGAGTTGAAGAATAAACAACATTATATATGAACTTACTTATGTGATTAAGAGAGAAAATGATTACAGTAATAAACATGCGGTACTGCGGTACTGCGGTAATGCAAACATTTTATACGGATTCGGAAAAAATATGCGAGACAAGTGAATCTTGAATCAACCATTTTCTTTATTTGAGGATATACGTTTTTGAAGGATACTTTTTTAATTTTCTTAGTTGTTTTCTCTATGGTATTGATGGGATAGTCATTGTTGATGATAATTATAGAGGTGTTTGACTTGAAATAAACTTTAGATAGTTTTAAGTTAGTTTACTTACATATACTTAGTAAAATACGTGTTGTAAAAGAAATGATTTAAGCCTATATTTAAATTGCTAGTACTGTTATTAATTGTCTTAGTTTAGTATTTAGTACAATTTTGGAGTAATGTGTAAAAGTTTGAAACAAAATATATATTTGTGATTAAATTTTTATTTTGGTTATAATTTTAAAATTGCAAGTTGCAAACCTATGAAACCTTATATCATTGTAATTATTGAAAAGTTTTTTTTTTCTGAAATTAAAAAAAAATATAAGGTTTAAAATAATCATATCATATTATATCATGTGAAACATTGCAAGCGTTGAAAATAGGTCACTATATAGATTAAAATAATTTCAGAAACATTTATGAAGTCCATTTTTAAATAAATCAAAATGCAGCTAAACATGGGTGTTTTTACAAGTTTGCCAAACCCTGTAACATAATACAGGGTGGTTTAAATTGATTTTAGGAAACTCAAACAGTGTATTCAACTCATCAAACGGCACAAAAAAGTTTCTATAAACATATATCTTTAAATCTTTTTTAAAAAAGATATCGCATGGTTGGCAACTTTTAATACTGAAAGTCCAAATAACAGAATGTATAATATTATTTTATTATCACTATTGAATTAGCAAATTAATTTTATCAAATAAAAAAATCAAACTATTTTAGCAAATGTTGAAATTGAAATTCTCTGACATCAATACATGTTCTGCAACACCGAATTAACTCATCAATGAATAACGCAGTTTTAATATTATAAGGTGTTTAAGTTACTTTAAATAATATATATTTAATATTGATGTGTAAATCTTTAGATTTTCGACCTAAGCTAATATTGGGTAATTTGTTGGTGGCACTATTAATAAATAAGATGAATAACAGAGACTCTAAGTTCGACCTCTGCGGTGTCTTTATGACTTTCTCTAAATAGGATGACAAGTATTCAATGCAGTTTTCGGTAATGCCAAACGTACTAAGTTTATAGTTAAGAATTAAATATTTAATAACATAAAAAAATAGTACAAATAACATCAACTTGGCTCTATTGTCAAGATTTATACTTAGTGTTGTGCAATTGTTGTCAAATTTGTTATTGTAAACCTAGTAGACACAAAATCATGTTAATATGAAGAAATCTATTTTTGTACAAGATTATATTATAACTATGAATTTTACAGTTAATTATAATAATTTTCATATTAAATACGCAGACAAAGCGGTACTTATGTGGAATGCGAGTGTAATTTTTGAGGCATCATAGAACAATTGCAGGAAAGTTATAATTAGAATAATTCGAAACTAATTACAGTTATAATGAAGCATACATATTAATTTGCCCTGCGGTTATCTAAAATGTTTTCGTTTATATAATTAGATTTTCGGCGCGTCCATGCAGTCGGTTTATTTTTTTTTGCGTGGTATTATATCTATTCAACGTTATTTGCGTATGTTTGTAGTCCATACGTGAGCAGAGTGCATTTTGGAATATATGTATTAATCTGTTTTCAACACAGCGTGATTTATATTCCATTTTAGTTGTTTAATGTATAAACACGCCTATATTTATGTAATGGAGAGCTCTAAAATGATATATGTGTCCTTTTTAAATCCCGATAAATACATTATGCAACCCCCATATTTGTCTACCCCATGCTACTGCTAGCTTTAAAGCATAGATTTATACCCATATATCGTCCAACTTTGTGTTTTTGAAATTTATTCGAAGGTTAATATGAAAGCTAAAACAATATTTCGTCCGCTGGTTGATATATTTAGTATATTCTTTTATATTTTATTATGTATGATATAACATGTTTGTATTTGTATTTTTTATAAAATAGAATTATTAAATTGGTTTAAATAAAATTTTATTAATACCATTTCAGTTCTATGCTGTATATTTTTATTTATATCTATTTTACAATTATTTATATCTAATATATCTATTTAATACACAACTTAACACACAAATTAAAAAAAAAACCTTTTATCTTTTCTTCATTGATCGTTATCCAATATTATACACATTATACATTTTCTTACTGTAATACTAGTACTGTAATTTGTTGTAGTATCTTCAAATTGCTATGGAACGAGAAAAAATTGTAAAAGTTTACGACAAAAAACTTTAAAAACTTAACAATATAGTAATAATAACTAATAATTACAGTTTTAATTTAAATTAAAACAAAACTTTGCCTCGTAATTTTTATTTGTTTTTTTGAATATAAAAACGTCGGCGATACAGACTACAGTACCGGCATACAAACTCAACAAAGTTGATTAATTATAACTACTTATATAATATATTAAGTTAACAATAATAATATAAATTTCTAACTAGTTTCTGAACCATAAAATTTTTTTAAAACTGTATATTTTTCTATGTAATTAAATTGATAAGGTTGATTCACAGTTTAGCAAACTTTTGTCTAAAATTGTGCCTAGATTTGATACACATTCTAAAGATTATTTTCAATAAAAAAAATATTTATTGGTTTATTATTATATATTTTTATACTAGAACAATTAAGATTATATTGACTTAAGTTTTGTGTGTATGGAGATAAAGATTCTTTAAAACCGCAACTAATAAGACAATATTCTAATACTACATTAACAGAACCACAACAAGTTTTTAACAAAGAAATGACAATATTAGAATACAGCTTTAGCAAAATTATTCAACAAAATGCATTTGTTAATTAAAAAAAATCAAATATTTATTCTTCAGCCGGTAGACAAATATTATCCATAATCATTTTGCAACGTTATTAACTAATGTTATGGTTGGTATTAAAAGCAAATATATAAAATGTAAAATATTGTTGTTATTATGATAAATGATAAAATTCATAATTACACATATATATAATCAAAACATAAACTGCAAAGATCAGTCTTGTTTTCTATAACAATGAGGGTTGAAACTAAAGACTAGAAGCACAAGTCATTAGTTGCAATACTGATAATAAAGCTCAAAAATAATATAATTGATCGTTTTTTTGAGTGTCATAAAATTTTAAGCACAATTTGCGCAACTTAACTTCTTTTTAAAATTAGACACCGTTCGCCATAACCTGTCAATTTATAATATAAATAGGTAATTCCATTACTTTTCGACTAATTTGAAAAAGACGATCTCTTTGATTTTGCTCAAATTTTCAGGGATCAAAATATGGATTAAAAAAATGAGATTTCCAAAATGTTGGACTTTAAAATATTGCCTGTTCAAAATGACACACTTATTTTGTATCTCAATTTTTGGGCTTCTGGAAAAAGATAAAAAGGTCCACAATGGCTCAAATTATTCCTTATAACATGTACTTTAAAACCCATATTTTTATGTTTAATATCGTGGCAGTAATTTTAATATATTAAGCTTCAAACATTATTGCAAAAAAAACCGTAAATTTAGCAAAATCGCAAAGTTTAGCTTTCTTTAAACCGTTCTAACTTTGTCAAATCTTAACAAAATTTGATCCGCGAGGTCTAGATTTCTTCGTGCTTAATTTCTTTTTAAAGTGATTACACCATACTTATAGAATCAATACGTATACACCATTATTTTGATGCAGGAAGTTGCACATGTTTTTGCAATCTTCAAAACTTGTAATTTTCAGGTCACTAAAAAGCGCTGTCACCCTATGTTGATTTTAGTCAAAATTTTAGTAAATACTCTTTAGAACACCAGAAAAAAGGTTATCTATATGAGAAATGATATATCAGGCATTATAAAGAGTTTTTTAATATTCAAAAATTGTCAAAATCGGCAAACGGCTCATTTTTGTATCTCAATTTTTAGGCCTCTGGAAAAAGATAAGAAGGTCCACGGTGGCTCAAAATATTTCTTATTGCATGTACTTTAAAACCAATATTTGTATATTCAATGTTGGGCCAGTTATTTTGATATATCAAGCTTTAGACATTATTTTAAAAAAAAAACGTAATTTTTAAAAAATTGCAAAATTATGCTTTGTTTAAACCGTTCTAACTTTGTCAAATCTTAAAGAAATTTGATCTGCGAGGTCTAGATTTCTTTGTGTTCAGATTTTCTTTAAAGTAACCACACTAGACTTATAGAACCAATTCATATTTACCACTATTTTGATGCAGGAAGTTGCACATGTTTTTGCGATCTTCAAAACTTGTAAATTTTAGGTCCCGGAAAAACGCTGTTACCCTATGTCAATTTTAGTCAAAATTTCAGTAAATACTCTTCAAACCACAAAAAAAAAGGTTAATTATATGAAAAATAGTATATCGGATATTATCAAGAAGTCATTGAGAAAATGCAAGTTGTTGTGCTATGTCGCCTGGTTGTAAGTGTTGTACTTTTGATACTAACATGAGTGAACATTTTCACTATAAAACGCGTCAAAAAAGTTGCTTTCTGTCGGGAAATCTCAATTGCTACGGCATTACCATTACAGAATCCAACATTTTTATAAAATTTTACTAACCAAATCAAAGAAAACTAAAAGTATTAAAACTTGCATCAATGCACACTTGTTAAAGTAATGTTGTTTTGTTTGTGTTTTTTTGCTAAATAAAAACTTTTTTAAATATTTTGTATTTGTTGACTATCTCAATAACAAAGCAAGATAGACAAAAAGTGATTTAGATTTTCTGAAAAACAATGCCAATTTTAACAATTTTTGAATATAAACAATTCTTGATAATGCTCAATATACCATTTTTCATATAAATAACCTTTTTTCTTGTGGTCTGAAGAATATTTACTGAAATCGACATATGGTGTCAGCGGTTTTTCGGAACCTAAAAATTACAAGTTTTAAAGATCGCGAAAACATGTGCAAGTTTCTGCATCAAAATAGCGGTGAATATATATAAATTCTATAAGTCATATGTAATCACTTTAAAGAAAGTTTAAACACGAAGAAATTTAGACTTTGTAGATAAAATTTCTTTAAAATTTGACAAAGTTAGAACGGTTTAAAGAAAGCATAGTTTTGCAGTTTTGCTAAATTTACGGTTTTTTTTTTTTTTGAATAATGTATGAAGCTTGATATATCAAAATGACTGCCCCAACATTAAGTAATAGAATATGGATTTTAAAGTACATGTAATAAGGAATATTTTGAGTCGTTGTAGACTTTCTTATCTTTTTCTAAAAACCCAAAAATTTAGATACAAAAATGTGCGGATCGCCAATTATTACAATTTTTGAATATTAAAAAATTCTTCGTAATGCCCGATATACCATTTCTTATATAAATCACCTTTTTTCTTGTGTTTTAAAGAGTATTTACTGAAATTTTGACTAAAATCGACTTAGAGTGACGCGTTTTTTTTGAGACCTGAAAATTACAAGTTTTGAAAATCGCAAAAATATGTGCAACTTCTTGCATCAAAATAGTGGTGTATACGTATTGATTCTATAAATCTTGTGTAATCGCTTTAAAAAGAGATTAAACATAAAGAAATATAGACCTTGTGGATCAAATTTTGTTAAGATTTGACAAAGTTAGAACGGTTTAAAGAAAGCAAAGTTTTGCGATTTTGCTAAATTTACGGTTTTTTTTTGGAAAAATGTTTGAAGCTTATTACATCAAAATGACTGTCGACTGACAATATTAAACATAAAAATATGGATTTTAAAGTACATGTAATAAGGAATAATTTGAGCCATCGTAAACCTTTTTATCTTTTTTCAGAAGCCCAAAAAACTAAAGTCCAAAATTTTGGGAATTTCATTTTTTTCATCTATATTTTAATCCCTAAAAATTTGAACAAAATCATAGAAGTCGATTTTTTCAAATTGGTCGAAAAGTAATGGAATTACCCAAATAAATTTATTCATTATGATTTTAATTAATGTAGTACAACAGTGCAAAGCTGTTATAACAACTGCTATTTTATAAAAATAACTTAAAACACAATAAAAAGTTTAGTAAACTTGAGATGTAATAAAGTAATACTTTCAAAGTTTAACTAAATATTTTGACAAAAAAGTTTAATTTCAAAATTTAATAAACAATTGGAGGTTTTGAGTTCTCATATATTTCTTGACAATGAAAATTTTATTCTCTACACGTTGCAAAAAAACGATTTTAAAACGGAGTTAAATTGCACAAATTGTGCTTGAAGTTTTATGACACTCAAAAATCCAATCTCTTAGTACGAAAACATAGTATTTTTTTAATTTTTTTAATGTTTTGACAAATGTTATTATGTTCTTAAATTTATAGTTCTACAACTGGCAGCAATTGTTTCCAACAATTTTAACTCAGTATCAGTTCTACAACCAATAAAAAAATGTTCTTTGCAAACAAACTACACGGTTAGGCTTTATTCAAAATAACTTATTGAAAGCTTTATCAATTTTATTTGAACTTCTATCTTTATTGTTAGATCAACTTAACATGAATTTTAGAAACATTGCCAATTCCTCAATAATAAGTGCATCTAAAAAGTTCCAAACTATGTGCATGGCATTAAATTTTGTTATCTTACTTATCTATGCAGCTAGGTATTTACTACACTAACTAAACTCTTATAAATGATTTTACTGATTTTTATATATTATAACATAAATTTCTGCGTTTTGAAAACTTTGTTTGCTACTTTAAAAAAAATAATCTGAACTTCTTGAAAACATCAGTATAAAATTAGCTTGTACTACAACTTTTAAGTTTTATAAGTGACTTTTAAAAACTTGAATTGCATCCAAGAATACATAACTGATTTTGTATAATTAAACAATTGTTAATTTCATTAAGTTATTGACTAACAATTTAGTTAAAATACTAGTCTGGTTAGTTATTAGTAGTCATTAGTCACAATTTCTTTAAATTGATTAGTCATTAGTCAGTTTAATTATAATTATAGATTGTTTATTAGTTGATTACTTACGACTAATGGTTAAATTTTTAAAAATAGAAAAAAAGTTGATATTTTTAATTTTTTAAAATTTTAGACTTTTACTAAATTTTACTATTTTTTAATTTCTTTATACTTTCACTGATTGAGATATAAACAGTCACCGGTTTTGAAAATCTTTGGGGATTGGGGATATTATATTGGTGACTACAACAAATTAGTAATTTTATTATTCTTTATTAACTAATGACTAATAATAATTAATCAATAACTTTAACACTAATTTACTTTGAAATGGTCATTGTTGATTATTTTCAAACCGTTGCGCGCTGCCAGTTTGTGCAAACGCACTACAGGAAAACTCTTTTATTAAATTTTATTGTTTTCTATTTTAGTTGGTTTAGTGCTCATTACTAATGTACTTTAATCTTGATCTTGATATCAAGATCTACTAGTATATGTAAGTTTAAAGGTGCGTACTGACTTGAGCATTTTTGCGCGCACATAAAATTTGCGCGCACATACGTGCGTGCGTATGAATTTATTTGTACACAAAACTATTTTGATTGCGCGCGTAAAGTCTTGTTCCAGTTGTTTCAGTTTCGTAGTGCGACTGAGGAAAATGTTGAGAAGTAATTCTGTTACTACTACCGCAAGTGCAGCGTACATAGTAATGCACATACTTAATTTTGAAATAAATTGTTAATTTGATTGAAGTAATAATTAAACAGTTAATTATCTTTTCCAGTTCCAATGCTCTTTTTTCCTTTTGTTTTTTCGCTGCGGAAGGATCCTAGAAGACTATTTATTTTTTGATTTATTTCAAACACTTCTAATTTTAAATTACTTGCAATTATATCCCACGCGTCAACTTTCTTATTTCTAGAAAAATGAGATTGATGTTTAAGATACCATAAAATAGAATGTTTTTCATATTCGTCAATTAGTTGCAGAGACAAATCATTGTTCCATTCCATGGTCGATCAATTGTCAAATGTTATTCACGCGCACGGTCTAATCGTTGCTAAAATGCGTCCAAACTGAGCACACAAGTTCTTTGATGGATTCCCAAATACCGACAAGCGACGGATAGCGTTCGTGCGTGTCGCAGCGTACGCGTACATAAATTTGGGCCGGTACTGATTAGAGCAAATTTACGCGCAAGGCATACGTGCGCGCAAAAATGCTCAAGTCAGTACGCAACTTAACAATTGTTTGCAGTTGTTGTGCAACGTCAAGGCTTTAAATGCCCGTGCACAGTTTGCTCTCAACGGCTGTTACATACACGGTTTTAATACAAAATACGATGTTAACTCACAACCTTAACCCTTCAAATGCTAGTGTATAAATAACTTCTTCTAAATTTTCTACAGCCTAGCACAACCCCAACTCTGACAAAGTACCTATTATAGTACAGCATCATTGTCAACGTAATTTGTTTTACATAGTGTTATGACCTCTTTGATATATGTATAAATAACATTAAACAGCTGTTAAGTACAGTGCGAACAACAAATAATGAGGTTTTTCAAATATTTCTAGAAAAAAATTTAGGGATTCTAATGTTTCTCAACCTGTTTCTCTTAAACAAAATAAACTTAAAAGTCACCAGAATAAAAGTTAATTTTTATAGACGTTTGTCATTTTTTAAGTAAGGGTAAAGGTTAATTTACTATAATAAAATATGAAATGTTGTGAAATATTGAATACATTTTAAATATTGTGAAGTGTGTGGACAAATTGATTAAACAGAATTGTTAATTGGATATTTTTATATAATGGTAATTGTTAATCAAAAGTTAATGTTTATTAAAAATATGATTATGGAAATTTGATAATAAATAAAAAATTGTAAAATGTAAAATGTAAAATGTAAAATGTAATCTAAATTTAAAATAGTGTGAATTATGTGTTATGCAAACTGTGAATTGGATATTTAAGTTATATTTATAATAATGTTTATACAAAAATATAATGCCGTTATAGTCGCAGTAGGACTAGTAATGAGGATGGCACCTGGTTGTACTCTCTTTAGTCTTCAAACATTTTTATAAAACGGTTGTGAATTATAAATTACAAATTGTTTTGAAAAAAGAAACCAACTGACAGGCTATTTATTGTAATTGAAGTTGACAATATAAATAATAATGAAGTATTGGATAAGACATTTTTATCAATGAAGTTTAAAAGTTGTTGTCAATCCGTATAACTTAGACAAAACTACTTTACACACTCAATTGGTATTTGAGATGCAATTTTAAGGCAAAGAATATATGGACGATGTAATACGGTACTGCACTATAATTTTAGATGTATTTCTCAAACAATTACACACCGATGAATTGTATACTAGTTATTTTAGGCAAAACAAAGCTGCTGTTAAAGGTCGTATCCAATATTTTTTAACTAACAATTCTTTATACGGGTGCAAACACAGGATTTTCTTTGCAACTTTCATATGAAACCCCAGGTTGGGCAGATTGTTTTTTCATTATTTTTTGTGGATTTTGCTCTAGTCGATGTTGTATATCGTGTACCACCTCTTCAGTTAAAATGGATGGCCTGCCAAGTGGTTCTTCTACAAGTGCAGTTCTTTCTTTCAAACCAATCAGAACTTGTAATTCACAAACGTTTTATTGAGAATTCCTGTATTGGAAAAAGTTTTATCAAATTGATTTAAGCACGACTAAAAAGAGTACAACTTGTGCCACTTTTATTAATTGACTGCGATAATTAAAAGCATATAATTTAACTGTTTAGTCTTCTACAATCACCTATTATTCTTATGTTAAATACTGTGTATTAATATTTTCAATAATGATTAACCATATAAAAACATACATTCGCTATTTTTCATATTGGTAAATTTGTCAATTAAAACATTTTATTTAAGTTTATTTATTTACTCATATATTATATGTATAACCATTGAAATTGTTTATTTTTTTATAAAGTTTTAAAATAATTCATCACTGTGTATTATGTACTTAGTATTTATTTTAATTGTTTACGTTAATTTTCACAAAAACACCATTGTACATACGAATATAATTCACAATCCTGTTTTTTTTAAAGTACATTGAGAAAGGATTAAACTATAATATGTCAAAGTTTTATTTTAGCTTAATAATTAATACAGCAATAGATGTTAACAATACAAAAACGCATACACAGTATAAAAAAAATCATTGTCTTAAAACATCTAGATCAATTTTATGTTGCGCTCTCTGAAATTGATTGATCTTTTGTTTATGAATGTTCAAATTCACAAGTTTTTTTAATACTTTTTTAAATATTTTTGATCATTGTATTCCAAATGAAACTATAAATATCAAGAATAATAAGAAACAAAATTAGTATACATCAGAAATAAAATCTTAATTTACTGTATGCTATTAAGAAACAAGCAAATTCAACTAAATTGAGTGTAATAATTAAAAAAAACAGCAAATATAAATACAAAGTAAAAAAACAAACATTGATTTTAACAATAAATTGATAATGGAATCATTAACAAACCACAAAAAAAAGAATAGAAAACAAGTAAATAAAATTTCATCAACTATATCTGCTAACGAACATCAAATTTTTTTTGTTAATTCAGTTGAACAAGTTTTGTTTAATTTTAATTATAATGATGACAGCTATAATTTTTTATTAAACAATTACACAAGTGATACAAGAGCTTCTTGATTTCTTGAACCAGTTTTGACAATGAAAATCAAATCTGTGATAGGATTGTTAAACATTCTAATTGTATAGATCGGTATAATCTGAATTCAAAAATTCTTAAATATGTGTCAAATGTTATTGTAGAACCTTTGGAAAATGTTATAAATGCTTGTTTTGAAGAAGGAATTTTTTCTTCTGAACTAAAATTCTCAATAGTTATACGATATTTAAAAAAAAAATTAAAAAAAAAATACATTTAAACCAATGTGAAAATTATTGGCCTATATCAATAACACCAATTTTTTTTTTAATATTTAAAATGTTATAATAAAAAAGCGCTTCTATTCTTTTTTAGAAAAAATTATTTGTTGGGCACAGTTTGAATATATTCCTTCTAGATCTACAATAAAAGCTGTAAAACAACTTATTTTTGACATCGAACAGGCTTTTGAATGCTTTTTTCTTAATAATAATAATAATAATAATAGTTATATATTTATTTATTTTGACCAAATAGATGGTTATGAACAGAATAAACCTGAAAACCTGAAATTTAAAGTCAGCCATCATAGAACCTTGTAAGAAACATCTGAAAGCTGAGAACAGAACAAACCGAAAAGATTGGATGACCAACAAAATATTAATGCTTATGGAAAAAAAGGAGAAATCTAAAGAATTCAGACACACAAAAGTATAAAAAAGTACAGAAGGAGATCAAATATAAATGTCGACAAGCTAAGGAAGAGTGGCTGAAAGAGAAATGTACTGAGATAGAAAATCTGCAGAAACTGCACGACTCTCATAACATGCATAAGAAAATAAAAGAGTTCACTGGAATTGGTCGGAAACAAAGATCATGCATCCTTACAAATGAGGAAGGAAACATTGTGCTGGATATTGAAGATCAACTGACACTATCGGAAAATTACGTCAAATCCCTTTTCAATGATCAAAGAGAAGAGATAACTACCAACAGTATGAATTACATTGGATCACCTATTTTAAAAGAAGAAGTACAAGCAGCAATAAAATCAGCCAAAGATAGAAAAACTCTTGGCCCTGACGATCTGCCTGCAGATGTGTTTAAGATGATTGAAGAACAACATTTAGATGCTATAACCTTCTTATTTGATAAGATTTATGAAACAGGAATAATACCACAAGAATGGCTTCAGTCAACGTTTGTCACAATTCCTAAGAAGCATAATGCCTAAAAATGCGAAGAACACCGTACGATTAGCTTAATGAGCCAAACTCTAAAGATCTTTCTCAAAGTCATCCACCGTAGGATTTACAAGAAACTGGAAGAAGAAATAAGAGATACCCAGTTTGGCTCTAGAAAAGGAGTTGAAACAAGGGAAGCCTTGTTTGCTTACAACGTTTTGATGCAGCGGTGTCTGGATGTCAACCAAAAGGTATACGCCTGTTTTATAGATTATAATAAAGCATTTGATAAAGTGAGACACAAACAACTAATAGAAGCACTTGAACGAAAAAACCTCGACACAAGAGATATACAAATAATAGTAAAACTGTACCTAAACCAAAGTACGTCCGTTCGCGTCCAACCCAAACTAACAAAAGCCGTTGAGATCAAGAGAGGAGTCAGACAAGGGTGTGTTCTCTCTCCACTCCTCTTTAACATCTATTCAGAAGAAATCTTCACCGAGGTCCTCAAAAGAGAGGACGGCGGAATACGTGTTAACGGCACTCCACTGAACAACTTGCGTTACGCTGACAATACAGTACTTCTCGCCAAAAACAAAACCTTTAAAATATGCTGAATAACGTCGTCACAGTTAGTCGAGAATATGGGCTGACACTCAATGTTAAAAAAACCAAATACATGATTGTCACCAAAACTAAAGCACCAAATGAACATCTGTATGTGGAAGGCAAAAAGCTGGAAAGAGTTGAGAGGTATAACTATCTAGGTACAAACGTCAACGGCGCCGTGGCCTACTGCGCAGAAATAAGGATTCGCATTGAGAAAGCCCGTGCATTCTTTGTGAAGATTAAAAAACTGCTCTGTAGTCGCGACTGAAACTCAGAACTTGGATGCTCAAATGTTACGTATTTCCAGTCCTTTTATATGGTGTGGAAGCTTGGACCCTCAACGTGTATTGTGAGAGGAAATTAGAAGCCTTTGAGATGTGGGCCTACCGTAGGATGTTGAGAATATCATGGACAGAACATGCAACCAACGTGGAGGTTTTGAGAAGAATGGAGAAAGACAGAGAGATCCTACTAAAAGTGAAAAAAAGAAAACTGCAATATCTCGGCCACATCATGAGAGGTCCGAAATATGAGATTCTCCGACTCATAATCCAAGGAAAAATCGTGGGAAAATGATCTATCAGAGCGAGAAGAATGTCTTGGCTTAGTAGTGTGTGAAAATGATTTAAGGTCACGTCAGCTGATCTGTTTAGGGCGGAAGTTTCCAAAATCAAAGTAGTAATGATGATAGCCAACCTCCGGAATGGAGACGGCACATGAAGATGAAGAACAGTTAATATACATAATACATAAAAATTATTATTAAACATTAAAATAGACATATATAAACAAATAAAAAAATAATATTACATTATAATATAAGACACAACATATTAAAAATATTTTATATTAAATCAATTAAATATTCTTGCAAACTATAATAACATTTATTGACTAAAAATATATGTGATTAAGTTTTAAATTGTTTGAAATTATTAATTTCTTGCAAGTATGTAGGTAATTTGTTATAGAGTCGCACGCATGCATATATTGGAGATTTCTCGTATTTGGTTGATTTATGGTGTTTAACTTGCAAGTGATTAATATTACGTGTATTGTAACCATGTGTGGACGTTGTTGGTTAAAACTTAGATATATTTTTTTTTACATAGGTTACTGACTTATAAATATAGATAGATGGCAGCGTTAGTAAGTTATTGTTAATAAAATAGTCTTTGCAAGTAGCAAGTCTATCCGCTCTATATATTAAACGTATAACACGTTTTTGTTGCACAAATATCCGTTTTATGTTTGTTGCTTGGCTCCACACTAAGATATTGTAGATCAAGTGTGAATAAACCATTGCAAAATAAATCTTCATTAATGAATTTAAATTTAAATTCGATCGCATCTGTAAGATTGCAAAAAAAGCTTTGTTAAGCTTTTCACAAACGTCTACTTGACATGACTAATTCAAATTTTTATCAATTATGGTTCCTAGAAATTTTACATTTTTACTAAGATTATAATTGAATATTTTTATAAAATTGTCAGATAACCATTTTTTTTCATGGAAATTTATAAATGTAGTTTTATCTGTATTTAATATAAGTCTATTCTTATAGCACCATTGTTTAAAATCATTAATAGTGTTTGTCACGCTTGATACTAACTCTTCTTCTGTGTTTGCTGATATTGCAATAGAAGTCTGCAAACATTACTACTAATCCGTTTCTAATCGATGAAGACAAATCATTCACGTACATTAAAAATATAAGAGAACCTAATACTGATCCTTGAGGAACACCTAAAGTTATTGGATATTTTCCTGATAAATCTTGATTTATTTTTACAACTTAGTTGCAATTTGCTAAGTAAGATCTAAGCCATTCAAAAATATTTCCTCTGATCCTCATTGCACAAAGTTTAGCTATTACAAAAGCCGGATTTATTGTATCAAATTCTCTTGACAGATCATCAAAAAAAAAACAAGAAGAAGAAAAGTCTTTACAGAATCCATGTTGATTTTCAGTAAATAAGTTATTGTTATTTAGGTATGAAATAATTTTATTATATATTATTCTTTCAAATATTTTTGAAAAGACACTTAGCACTGAAATTGGTCGATAATTTTTAATATCCATAAAATCTTTCTTTTTATATACAGGTGTAACACATGCCGTTTTCAATACACTAGAAAAAACTCCCAATGATAGTGAACGGTTTATAAGCCTGACTAGAGGCAATTCTATAGTGTAATATATTTTTTTATAACTTTAACCGCTGTGCCACGAGCCATGACGCTATGAGCGTAAACGCTCGGCGCTGCATTCAAATACATGGGTTTATACGTACCAGGCCACGAAATAGCGCTGCAAGACGCAGCGTCGTTTGCTTCTAGCAAAACAAACGAGCGTCCGTTGCGTTTGACGCTCATCTTATAAGCCTCTTAAAAACAAATTAATATAAAAAATCAAGTTCGTACACAATAAAATTTGACTGTTTATACCGTTGGAGCGTATTATTTCAGCGTCAGCGTCTGAAACAAATCGGTTTGTTTCAAACGCTCCTAAATATAGACGCCAGAACGTTTTCTTTTTAATTGTTAATTTTGTCAAGATTGTAATTATAAAAAAAATGTATTTTATCATTATTATGATTTAACTTATTTAACTATATTGAATTCAAAAAATTATTATTAAATTTTTTTTTGTAAAATTATTAGTTAAGTAAGTAAAATAATGTATAATTTTATGATATGTGTGTTTAAGTTTTGCACTATACATATAAAACACATTTTGTCAGTTTTCAAAATTTTATATTAATAGTTAATAATGAAGAATTTAAACTAGCATAATTTTAGAATGGATGAAACCTACATTGTTTGATAGATTATATTCTATTATCAAGTTTGCCAAAGCCAATTCTGCCAAGATTTTGGGTTTTTAATTATTAAATTTGAAAAAATAAAATTTAATTTAAAACTATTATTTTTTATCATTAACGTGAAAAGCTAGGAGAACAAAGCTAGAAAGCTTTGATTAACAAAAATCACAGGGTTTTACATGTCATATTCTAAATGACAAATAAGTAAATAAAATTATTTTAAAAGTTAATTAATTTAGTTTTTAAAATAAATTTAGTTTTCCCGCGTTTCGTAGTTTTCTGTTTTTAAATATACTTTATATACTTAAAATTTTGTACATACATCTTATATATTGAAAAGTAAGATTAATATAATTTACCTTTAAAAGATTTATTGGTAGAATGAATAAAATTTGAATTAAAAAAAAATATTAAAATTTTTATATAAACAAATATAAAGGTATCAATCATAACCTTAAATAGAAATGTCAAATATAAAACGGAATTGACGCTACTTGTGTTTAGACGCTATAAGCGGAAAGATTATTTTTGTTTTTTTCCGCATTCTATGATTTTTTGTTTATGTAAATAATTTACATTTTTAAAATTTTATATATTTTGAAAAGTAACATTAATATAATTTATCTTTAATGAATATATTGGCAGAATAAATATTTAAATTTAAAAAAAAGTGTTAAAAAGTTTATATAAACAAATATATATGTATCATAACCCTAAATGGAAATGTCAAAATAAACGCTCCAACAAAAATTGACAGGCTCGTGGCCTCGTGTTTTTGACGCTGCTAAAATACGCTTCCAGAGTCTTGACGCTACAAGCGGCGCGTTTGTTTCGTGGCCCAGCGGTAACAGTAATTCCATCCATGATACTAAAACAGTATAGTTTTAATATCATGAATTCCATCTATACACGGAGATTTGTTATTATTGAGTTTATTTACAACTTCTAAAATTCCTACTTTTTCAATTGGAAATATGTACATTGAATTACAATGATATTCTATATATGTACAGTTTGCTGATAAACTGCCGCTAAAGTGAGCGTTTAATGAATTATCAGTTATGTTTGTAAAGTAGTTGGCAAATATATCTGATAGCTCTTCAGAGCTGTTTATGGTTTGATCGTCCATCTTTAGTTTAATTATTGCTTTAGTTGTTGAATCTAAGCAAGGCATTTGACTCAGTCAACCCAGAAAAGTTGTTGCACAAACTTGAATTCTATGGCATAAAAGAAGTAGCATTAAATATTGTGAAAAGCTATTTAATCATAGTAATAAATGAAACATGGATATATACAAACGATGAAACATACTTTCAAACTCTAAATTATACAGCAATATTTAATAATAGAGCAATGAAAGGTGAAGGTATTGCAATATATATAAAAAACGGAATAACAACAACAGTACAAGAAAGTCGAATTAAAAAAAAAACTGAATAATTAACAATAAAACTTAATAAAACCAATATTCATTTAACAGCAATATATAAATTGCAGACAGCAAAATACGATGACTTTTTAAAAGTTATAGACAAAATAATAAAAACTAGTACTAAAAATATAATACTAGGCGACGTGAACATAAATTTAAGAGACAATTACAATATAACTAACAATTACAGAAATATAATTGTAGAAAATGGTCACTATATTTTAAATAAAATAAACAAAGAAATAAACAGATAAATCTGGGACAATTATAGATCACGTTATAACAAACATAAAGATAACAACAGCAAAATAAAAATTAAAAAAACTAACATTATCAGATCATAATGCGGTAATTACGGAATGGAACGTAATGTGTAAAGAAATAAAATATGAAAAAATTCTAAAAAATAAAATAAACTACGATAAAATTAAGAAAGAATTTGAAAACATAGATAATAAAACAGTACCTGATTTTGACACTCTAACAACAATATTACAAAACACAATAAAATGAAATACAAAAGTAAAGGAAATAAAAAGAAAAGAAAACAATGAGTGGTTAAATATGGAAATAATAACAATGATAAAAAATAGAAACAAATCACAAGAAAGATACATCAAAAATCCAAACAATGATGTCATTAAAAAAATATTAAAAGAAAAGAAAAAGGAAGTAGAGGATAAAATTAAGGAAAGAAAAGAAAATTACTACAAAAACAAAATAAAAAATGCAAATGGAAATGGAAATCAAGCTAAACAATGGTCGGAACTAAATAGTATGCTAAACAAAACAAAGAAAAAAACAAAACAAGAAATAACAGAAATTATAACAAAACACGGACAAAAAAACAAATAAAATTGACATAGCGAACAAACTAAACAACTACTTTGCAACAGTAGGAAAAAACTTGGCAAACAAAATTAAGAAGAATGGTGGCAGGAAAACAATAACAACTAAAAGAATAGAAGAAGAAGCTATGTTTGACAAAACAACAGAAGAAGAGATAGAAAATATAACCATACAACTAAAAATAAGAAGCGCCCCAGGAGAAGATCAAATAACTCATGACGTAATATACGCTATAAAAAAAGAAATAGCACCAATACTGAAAAAATTAATAAATAAAATGATACAAACAGGTGAATATCCACAAATACTTAAAAAACAAATTATAAAACCAATACACAAAAAAGGAGAAAAATCAAAATTAGAAAATTATAGACCGCTATCGCTTATATCAGTGTTAAGCAAAATAACAGAAAAAGCAATATATAACAGATTAATGACACACATAAACAAACATAACATAATAAACAAAAGACAATATGCATTTCAAAAAAATTAAAACACAATGGGGATAACAACTGACATAATACAACACATAGCTCAAAAGCTGAATAAAAAACAGTATGTGATACCAATATATATAGACATGAGAAAAATTAGATATGACACCATCGACAAAGACAAATTGATCAAGAAAATGGAAACTCTTGGAATAAGAAACACAAACTTAAAACTACTAAAAACATATATTAAAAACAGAACACAAAGAACAAGAATAAACGACATACTTAGTACATCGACAATAGCAGAATCTGGGCTACCACAAGGTGGAGTACTAGCACCAATATTGTATATATTATACATAAATGATATATATAAGACAAACTTGACTGGAGAAATATATACATATGCGGACGACATATGTATTATATATCACGGAAAAAACAAAGAAGCAATAGAAAAAACATAAATGAAGACGTTAAGAAATTAACTAAATGGTACGACAAAAACATACAAACAATAAATGAAGAAAAAACGACGTGTATGGTAATAAGACAAAAAAATATAAAAGATATTGATATAAAAATTGAAATAAATAACGTTCCAATTACCAGAACAAAACAGACAAAATACTTGGGAATAATAATTACAAAGAAACTAACATGGGATACACAAATAAACAAAATATTAAAAGAAAGTGCAGCAACAATAGGAGCTGTCTATAGAGTCAAGAAATGCATAACAAAAGAAACTGCAATAAGTATATACAACTCACCATATTTATCAAAAATTAACTATTTAATAAATATATGGGGTGAGACAACAAAAACAAATATACAAAAAATACAAAGACAACAAAA
Organism: Tachinus rufipes; assembly: GCA_963932245.1. NCBI lineage: Eukaryota > Metazoa > Arthropoda > Insecta > Coleoptera > Staphylinidae > Tachinus > Tachinus rufipes. The sequence continues at coordinate 69,033,639 of OZ010742.1, forward strand.
CAAAATACTTAAAATAAACTCTCAAAACTAACAGAAACAGAAGAAGTATACAAAATAATCAACAAAACAAACATTAACAAAAAAATAAAAATAGAAGAATGCAAACTAATATATAAAATTAAAAATAAAGAAATTAAAACAAATCTACAAATAATATTAAACAAAGAAATTCACGGACATAACACGAAAAGAAGAAGTAATATACATGTACACACAACAAATACAGAAAAAGCAAAAAAAAAACAATACTAAGCAATGGACTAATCACATACAATGAACTACCTGAAAATATTAAAAAATCGAAAACTTATAAAGAATATAACAATAACAAGACCAAAACAAACAAATAAATAAACAAACATGATAATACACACAAAATAAGATAAATAGAAAGAGAAAATAAAAATGGTGCCCCGAATACGAAGCTTTGCAGCCTACCATATATGGAAACGGTGTAAAGCAGCAAGTGGGGAGAAAAAAAAATAATGTTGTAAATATGTAAATATATTATAATAAATTTAGTTAATATAAAAAAAAAGGGGGCAGAGAACAGATTGTCTTTGCTACTTTAGACCAATGACACAACTTTTAGTTTAAGAAGCAAAACAATGGTTTCATGCAAATAATCTACAGTTAAATGAAGCAAAAACAAAAAATATATTCTTTTTATTACTTAATGCAAATAAGGGTGTTAATAAATCAATAAAATTTTTGGGTATTCACTTTGACAATAAATTATCTTGGCAACAGCATGACGAATTGTTGTTCACAAAATTAAACAGTAATATTTATTTAATAGAAAACACGGATTTATCGGTTACACGAATAGCTTATTTTGCATTTATTCAATCTTTAATTGAGTATGAAGTTTTTATCATGCTAATCGAATTTTTGTTCTGCAGAAGAAAGCTGTTTGTGTAATTGCGGGTTTTGGTTTCAGAGATACGTGTAGGTTTTGTTTTAAAAAACGAGAGAAGAGAGAGAGAAGGTATAGATGCTGGAAATTACAAGTTTCAAAATGAATTGCATCATTATTGTACCAAATCAAGAAAAAACATCTACTTGCCGTACCGCAGACTAACAAAAACATTAAATTTGTTCCATTATATGTCAGTCAAAATGTATATTTACCCCATACAATCCAAAAATTACCATCTAAAGAATTTAAGTTATCCCTAAAAAAATATTATTAAACCATGAATTATATCATGTTATTGATTTTTTAAATTTAAGTTTTTAAATTGTTATGTTAATGTTTATAAGTGTGCATGTAAAAATGTTTTCTTAACTCACAACTTGTACCTAACGTTTTTGTACCACATTATTTTACTATTATATTTATGCAAATAAAGTTTATCTATCCACCTATTTATCTATATATATATATATATATATATATATATAGATAAAATATATTATATATATTTTTTGTATAATATAGTATTTGCTTTTAATATATTTTTATAAATGGTACAAACACTTCTTAATGAATTAAGTATAATGATTATTTTGTCACTCATATAACACAAATGCTTTTTAGTAACTAACATTATTAAAATTTATTAAATACATTTGATAATGTAATGTGTTCACAATCAGATCACTTATTTACAATCTTTATTATTTTAAACCTGTAATAATAAAACATTTTGTGAAATGGGTGAATATAATTGCAAATTTTAAATAGAATCAACCAAAGTATTTAAAAAACTGCCCGTTCATATTACCGGCAACTTTACTTATATTTTTTCTTAGATCCACAACAAAAACTATTAAAACAATAAATTATTTCAGCAAGTTTTAACTTAAGAAATAGAAACTGCATATAAATTCTTATATTTAGCTATTATTATGCAAGAACACGTCATATGCAGACCGCTTTAGTCGTTATATGTAGGCATTTGCCCCCTTTCAAGGTTTTTTTTCTAACGCTGTTAATTCGTTTTAACAAACCTTCCTCTACACATGAAACTCGTAAAAACATTGCGGACCTTGGCTTATTTTATCTTTAAAATGACGTTTCAGGTATTTTCAGATGCAACTAAAGGAGTCGTTCCTACACATTTCAGCTACTGCTAAAACGAAGCTACTTAATTACTGCTCACAAATCATAATTACTTTTATCCGGCACGTGATGTACAATTTGTTGTAATTAAATAGAATACATCATATAGTTTGATTATAAACTCGAGTACGTCGGTCGTATGTATTAATTATTTAAACGTATCATTCGAAATGCACCCTTCTCTGCATAAACAGAGATGTAAATCTAATTTACATATACATTTAAAATTCTATATTCAAAAATTTAATTTGGACAAATCTACCAAAAGTTGTTCTATCTTGACCTATAGCCACTGAATCTATGTTTTATTGTATTATTATTGAAATAACAATTGCTTAAAATTATTTACAGATATAAATTTTAATAATGATATATTATCTATTACTTAACTTACCCAATTTAATCAAATCTGTCGTAAGTACAACATTACGTTTATATTGATGTCATACTAATCTAACTTGAGAATATATATTTCATTTACAAAGTAAACATTATCAATAGCTACTTGTGAAGTAAAGACGACTGTTTTAATTTATTTTATAATAAAACCTTCACATAAACTCAAAATACTATTATGAGTTTGCTAATTTAGTTTTAGTAATGTTAACAAGTAGTATTGACAGTGCTGAAAACAAACTGTTCAATTCCTTTAAAGAATAAATGCATAAATGAGTATTTTTCTTGTATATTTATAAATATTTGCACCAAAGCTTATTAATGTAACAAGTTGAATATATGTATATCTATAATTATATTCCATTGACTATTTTACTACCTATTATTAACAGTCTTTTTATAGCGGGTTACAAGAGCTTACCTTGAAGCTTCAGAATATCTATAGCTAGCTGTAAAATCTGTATTTTGCCGTAACTTTTTTTTATTATACTAGCCCACATAGTATTATCACATCTCGCGTGATGAATCTACACAGAATATGGCTTGCATCAATCTGTTGGACGTTTGCGTATAATAACGTTGAATTTACTACTTGATATAAACCATTGTGTCGTTTATATTAGAACATAAACAATAGAGATAGTTTTTTTTATAGCGGTTTTGCTTTATCGGCACCGTTCACTTCGCTTAATAAAATTTAATATCACTCAAGATATAGTACAGGCATAAATATAGCAACATGATAATACATAAATTTTCGTAGTTTATTAGATATGCAATGTAATAACTTTAAAATGGTTTTTGTCAAAAATAGTTTATTATAATTTATTTATACAGAGATAATAAGTTTTAAATAATTACTAGTTGACTGACGAGTGATAATTGCATTGAACAATTCTATATTTAGTAACTCATTATGTTATATTTATATAATGATAAGTTCCATTAACATTTAATATAATTGAATTTCTATGGTTAGCCACAACTTTCCATTTATGATCTAATTATTAGCATTAATTTGGATTTAACGTAATTGTCTGTATACCGTTTTAATAGTGATCATATTAACAAAAGGAAATGTATTGAAGGAATTTATAGATTTGATCAAATATTCAATTGATAATTTGATTTGATACTTATTTGTAAATGTCTTAAAATTAATTATAGAATATGGAACAATTTTATTAAGATATAAAAAGTTTGAAATAATCAATTTTGTTGTAATTTTTATTAAAAAAAAACATGTTATTCTAATTAAGAAATAGTAATGATGAATATTTTTTAGGAGAAACTTTAATTCTCGTGTACTTATTAGATATTACTTACACGTTAAAAATATTATAATTAGTTAAAATCTATAAATTTGGTGTATTTACCTGCGGTGCATATATTTATTTTATTCAGCTTTGTTTTAAAGTTTGATAAAACAAATTGGAAGTCCAATGTTGGTTTTTTTATATACTCATATTCTTGTAGACAATTTTGTGTGCATTTTTATTTAGAATATTTGACAGTGATTTTAAAGTTTTCTGCTCTGTGCTTTTCTGCACAGTTTATATTGTTGATATTTTAAATACTTTTTACAGTCTTACCATATAATGTTATTATTACAGTCAGATTCTTGGGTATAGAGTTTACCTAATATGAAAACGACAAATGCTGTTTACCTGTTTTATCTTTAGCTTGTTACTTGTCCTTGCTATTTTTTGGTAGTCTAAATTTGTTATTGTGGGCAAGGTACCTATGGCAACTATGTTAATTTCTAATATATACTCTAAGAGCTACTCACCTCTTGGATAGATGTTGCTGCTTCTTTATGCCAAGTTGTTTTTGCTTTTGGATTCTTTTTTATAATGAAAGTTTTTGTCGATTGTGAAGAAGGTATCTGGGTTTGATAATAATTTCCCTGCTGATATGTTTTACAATAATACGAGGCTTGCATGCAGGCTTTGGCAGATAGAATCTATCTGCCCGGAATGCTTATCCGCTTTATTCTTCTCTTGTAAATCTTGAGTTCTTGAACAAGGGCGATGTTGATGTAATATTTTAAAATGTACGGTTGCAGACACTGCCTTGCATCGATATACATTAATCTGTACTATTAATGTGTCGTTTGGCAATCTTTTCTCTTTTCTTGTTTACTTGACGGAACTGCCTTTTTTAGGTTTCTTTGTCATATAACAGTACTCGTAAGGTTATGTTAGAAAAACCCAGGTGCAAATTGTTTTTTTTAGGATTTCTATCTTTTTCCATGAGTCCTTTGATATATTTTGAGTTTACTACTTGCCAAGCTTTGGTGCTTATGCTGTCTTCATCCAACCCACTACCTGGTAGATCTTTTTTGTATCTAGCATTTTAATTATCTAAAGCTAAAAACTTTATACTTAATATTGATTAATCAAACTATTGATGCATACTCAAACATTAAATCAAATAAATAAAATGTTAAATTTAATTGTTTTTTTATTTAAGTTAAATTTATTTTTATTTGTGTCATAAATTTGGTTAAACAAACATTTGATTTACGTGTACAAACGCGGCCGTATGCTGCGCATTTAAAAAAATATTTTTATTTATAGTTTGTGTTTTTTTTTATTGGTGCCGATTTTTTTTAAATTACCCCTAAAAGAGTGGTGCAGGTTTACTGTCTTTTAAATATTTTTAATTACTGCAAAAATCACTGCATATACAAAATTTTACCAAAATAGTAAAAGTCGGTAGCACGTGTAGTAATGTTATCAAAAAAATTGGCTTAAATTAATAAATCCATTTAAAAAATTACAATTGTCAATTAAAACATATTTTTTTTCTTAACTTTGGATACAATTAACCAATTTTTGTCCGGATTATTTGATTTTTTTTTATTGTTAATAGCATACAATGTATGTTTTAAATGTTTAAATAAAATAGCCGCTGTAAAATAATTTATTTCACTATTAAAACGTATCAGTATAAGGAGTCAGGTAACCAGTTCTTGCTTTGTTTCAGAGATAATAAAATAATACATATTATTTAGAAAACTTTTTTGTTAGCAAAAAAATACGTTGATGCAAGCTTTTGATACAAAATCGTACTTTGGTTTGGTTAGTAAAATTTGATAAAAACGCTGTTAAAGAACGGAGAATACGCAGATGTCATTTTTTGTTTACGGGTTCTGTAATGGTAATGCCCTAGCTGCATATCGCGAGTATTAATTAAGATTTCTCGACAAAAAGCAACTTTCTCGTCGCGTATTTTCAACAGCACATCATGGCAGAAGAGGAACAAGTATTTGACGCAGTTCTTGATGAACCAAGGGTCGGCGTTAAGCGACTTTCTGCCCATTTACAACTATCTAAAAACTTTGTCTAGGAAACTTTATATAAGAAAATTCTTCAACCAAATCATTATCAAAAAGTACAACACCTAAAACGAGCCGACACAACACAACCACTTGCTTTCTCAATGGATTCTTGAACGACATCAACAAGATCTTAACTTCTTTAGTTCCATATTGTTAAGCGATAAATCTATATTCACGAGAGATGGCATTAACAATATTCATAATGAGCATATCTAGTCATTAGAAAATTCGCACGCAGTTAGGGTACGAGCTTACCAACAAAGATTTTCAGTTAACACATGATGTGGGGTTTTTAATGAACAACTATTGTCAAATTAATTTCATAAGAAAGGTTCAAGTTTGTTTACTTCTACTATACAAATCAAATATTTTCTATGTTTTAAAAAATCACAGTACTTTTTAGTAGTAAGGTTATGACTTGTTGTTATTTGTTTGTGGTTACGTTCATGTTAATCAAAACCGCTTGTTAATCTCTTATTAGCGAGCCAAATTGATTTGTGTAATTTATCTGTTTTGTAAATTTGATTTGATGAAAGGTTGTTACTACTGACAAATGAATAGACGTTTACTCATAGCAATCTTATTGGTAACGCTACTTTACTGAAAAGTAAATATATAGGACTTAAATGTAAAAAAATTTAATTAATCTCTTTAAGTAAAAATGTAAATTTTGCAATAAATTATTAATAAAACCCATTTTTTTTTTAAACAAAGGTATTTTTTGTGAAATGGTTTTAGTTAATTAGAAAATAAATTATTATTTATAACATAACGCTCAATAAGGATTATTATAATATAAATTTTAAAATTAGTGTATATAATTAAAATTTACTAGCAAAAGGTAATAATTAAATTAATAAGAATTTGTTATCTTAGCTTATTTCATCTTTAAATAAGCTAGAATTATATTGGGTTAAGTTAAAATACTATTTTTTAGAATAACAAAACCACTAGTTATTTTAAATATATGTTAATTTAATTATATACCATGTTATAGTATCGTAAATTTAATAAGCTTATATAGTTTGTTTTCTTGATTGTCCGCGTTTCCTTGTTTCACAACATACGGCATAGTCTATATAATCTACAATACAACGTGCTACAAAGGTACACAGATTCCGAAGGTATTTAATTAAAATACTTGTCTTTGTTAATTTCGTAAACTCTGTCACCCATAAACGATCTATTTCCATACTGCATTTTGCCTATGCCGAAACTATTGCAGCTCATCGTGTTCCGAACTGTTTAATGTCTAACTTCAGATTGCCGTCCTTTGTTAGACAGCATAATGTATTGCCCGTATAAACGACAAAAAGTTACCGCCTCTGCTTCTGTTGCTTTACAATATGTTAATGTATAACATAGTTTAGTTTCGTTTATTATAAACTTGTCAGTAGTCAACAAAACTGAAAAATGACATTAAAAAAATCATAATGTCACACGTCCACTGCGAGCAACTGCAAACTAACTGAAACTAAACGACTCGGCGCAAATTAATGTCGAAACTTTGTACGTTTATTGTGGCATGGTCGCGTTTTCCTTAATTTATTATACCATTTTAATTATGGTCAGCTATAATCACACTGAAAAAATAACATCTTTAACATGTAATATATTTTACAATGGTTGATAACATTAGTCAGGAATTAATTTCATAACAATTTATTTTGTGCACTAAATTATTCCAAATGTCAGTGTTGCATAGCTATCAATCATTTTAACATGATTATACCAAATCCACTATTTACATCCATCATTTAAATTATTAATCAGTATTAAAATTTCTGTATTAATAACTATGCTCTTATGGGAAATATATATTCAAATAAACAATATATTATTATAGGTAATAATAATATGATCATGAATTTGCAACAAATTCAATGGAAATTTTAATATTATATTTTGTAAAAAATACTTCTTAAGATGATTTCTACGTTTAATAATTCTTAAAAAGAAATATCCCATTTTCAGACAAAATTTAATAAATGTTCAGTCAAGTGTAGATAATATTTGGCGACGTGGGTGTTTCATTTCTTTTATATTGCATAACATTATTTATAAATATATTATAATATTCCATCAATAATAATGATTATCAAATTAAACTTTTGAATTCTATCAGTTTCTTAATTTTAACCATCAAAATAACAATAACATGTTACTAACAAAAATCTGTCTTGTCAGCAAAAGTCTTGTTGACATTTGCAACATAAAATGTTTTTTTTTAATTCAAAAATGTCATAAACAAATGATGTTTATGTTAATGTTTTGATGTACGATAGTAGTGGCATAAAATGTTAATGTTTTGATGTACAATTGTGGTATCATAAAAAATATTGACAAGCAAGTTAGATTTGCATTTTGAAAATGCCGAATCTTCAAAAAAAAATTTGATTGTACCTGTTTTATTAATTGCAGAATCAATTAAATTTTAAGAGCATCTTACCATTATCTTCATTTTTATTATCTAATCTATGCTAAAGACATAAATCAGTAACTACTGCGTAAAGATCCGATCATCAGTTGCAAGCGCTGAATCATCAATCGGAGATAAGCGCTCTCTTTCTCGATTTTTTTAATAATATGTAATTTTATATGCACCGATTAATAAGTTGATAAAATATAACGTTTTTACGTTAGACACAGCTAGATTAAGATAAACTCCTCAGTTGTTTGGTATCAAGATATACTGCCACAAATGGTGAAATTCCATATGGTCAGCCAACACTTAACCATGATATGACCTATTTGTTACAGATAGCACATTTACTTAAGTATTTTCTTAGTTTGCATTAAAATTTTCAAAAAATATATAATTAAGGTCAGTGTGTAGTTTACATATTGTCAATTGGATTACAATGTTTATTATGCAGATACATTTGAGCCGACAATGATATACGTAGAACCTATAATAATGCTGCTATTTATTTTTGCATTGGTTACAAGTCTGACAGAGTTAAACTTCTTTGAACGGTAGTGGCCGTTACTATGTGATAGTTTATTACAAAATAAATAAAACACATTTACTATGTACTAGTTTCAGCCTTTACAAGGCCATCATCGGACGGTGATACAAACAAATATGAATATAAAAGAAAAATTACGAAGCATACATATGAGAGTTAAACATAAAATGTACAGAGAAGTGAAAAATTACATTAAAATTATTATGATTAAAATGATTATGAATTACTTACAATAATACAAAAAAGAAAAATGAAATTAAGCAAGTAGAAAAAATATTAATGAATGACGGTTTTTACTTAAAGGTAATTAAAACAAAAAATCTTTTGCAAAAAGGGGGGATATTCATATAAGTCGGCTTGATCATTAAGCAAGTTGACGTGACTACAATAACAAAATGCACAGAAGAAGAAATACAGAAGGCAGGTGAAAAATTAAAAAAAAAGCTTACGGCATAGACATGATCCCCCCAGAGCTCATCAGAGCGATAGTGACACATAGACCGCAGCTCTGTGTGAAAGTATTCGACAAACTGATCAAACAAGGCATTTTTTCTACGGAATGAAAAGAAGCAAAACTAGTATTAATTGAGAAACCTACCAAAAGGGATGAAGGCAAAACATACCGACCTATTTGCCTACTGGGAAAGCTCTATGAGCACATCTTCAACAAGAAACTCGCAGAGGAAATAGATAGGAATGGAAGATTTAGTGAGAACCAACATAGGTTTAGAGGAGGTCACTCTACCCTTGATGCTCTTGGGCACGTCAAGGATGCCGCCGGGTAAGTAACTGCGCATCCTATACATAAATACGCCGTATTAATCACCTATGATTTAAAAAACGCATTGAACTCAGTGCCATGGATAATAACATAAGGTAAGTAGAGGATAGCGCAAAATGGGCGTCCTATATGATTAGGAAGTGGATCAAGAAGAGGGGTTTAGAGCTGGCAACACAAAAGACGGAAGCCGTAGTCTTGGTGGGAAGAAGAAGAGACCTCATAGTCAAGATTAATCTAGGAGACACCACAATCAAATCCCAAGATAGAATTAAATATCTAGGGATAAGAATAGGAAAAACAGAGAAACTAGTAATGGCTCTGACACGAATCATTCCAAATGTAGGAGGTCCAAGAGCGGAGAAACGCAAAGTAATAGGAACAACTGAGGAGTCATTACTGCTATACGCTCCGCCTATATAGAAAGAAAGCTGCAAGATTTAAAAACCACAGGTTTTTCCTAGAAAGGACCAGAAGGAAAATGGCAATCAGACTAGCAAGTGGCTACAGAACAGTCTTGACTAAGGCTATACAGGCAATAACAAAAACAATCCCCATACACTTTTTTGTCCAAGAACAAGACAACAACATAGGGAAACAACTAAAAAATCAAAAAAAACCAATAGAATAAAACGATGGAAAAATAGGAAGAAAAATGACAGAGCAAGGGAGATGTAACCAAATGGACGCAAACACTTATACTCGTAGTAACACTTTGGGTAAACAGAAAACATGGAAATCAATACTACTATCTCACACAAATCCTAACAGGACACGGATGCTTTGGCTCCTACTGTGGGGAAACGGATAATCTAGAACACAGACTTGTGAAGTGCCCTCGCTGGAAGGACATCAAAATGGAGGTACAGAATAAAGTCGGAAAGAAGATAACTATTAGAAATCTGACCCCACTTATTGTGGAAAGTTCAAGCAACTGGAGGGTTATTGATAAAGAAATAACAAAATAATGACAACAAAAGACGAAGAGGAAAGAATAAGACAAAAACAGAAAGTGTCTTGGACTTAATACCTCAACGGTGATTCCGGAAGCGGAGGAGGATACAAAGGTTCAGGGTTTTAGTGGCTATACGAGGAACCGGGAGCCCTACACAATGTGCGTAATGCATTTTCTCCCTCACAAGAAAAAAAAAGTATACAAAAAGATTATTTTTTGATTTAGCAATTTCAAGAGCTTTTAACAAATTTAATTTTCTTTCTTTAAAACAGTTGTGAATGATTTTAAGTTTATCAATATCTGGAAATATGTGACTATTTTCTAAAATATGATTTTTAAAAGTACTATCTGAATAGCGTAATCTAAAAGAGCGGTAATGTTTTTTAAATTTAGTTTTGAATTTTTTTTCATTTTGCCTTATACATCGTGCGTTAAAAAAAATTGTATTTGTACGGTCTTTAGCGTTGTGTTTGATAACTTATTTTGACTTTTATACGCTACTTTATAATTAAATTTACTGAGAATGTTTCTTTTTTCATAATATATCAATATACAAATGAAAAGCTGCTACAGCTTTTTATTTGTTTCTATTGCACAAATGTAATGCAAATTTTTGTTTATCTGTGTTAACTGTTGTATATAATTTAATTAAATGGCTTAAATGGATCAATAAAACGTAATAGTACGGCTTTATTTATGATTATCTAATTAATACATCAAAGTGAGTCAAAATAGAGTCTTGTTTCTATTTTAAATCTTGCTAACAATTTATGAATAATAATTATATTAAACTGCAGCATTTAAAAAAAAAACTTATGATTTTCTGTGATATAATAATAATAATGCACATCTTCCATGACACAAACGTGAATTAAACCGTGTATTTATTGTGGGTAGGTCGTGAGCAGTATTTTATAAAATTGCCTTGCCGCATAACAATTAATATGATAGTAACTCTTAACAGCCAAGACTGTATGCGTTAATTACTTCACAGTGGCTTACAAATTAAACTATGTCTGAAAACACATTCATTAGTCACCAAGTAGAAATAGAATTTTAATTAATTTCTCCCTACGGTATACAGAGTAAGAAGTAAAGTAGGTTAAATAGTTAAATTATCTTAATGTATTCAACAATCTTCTGTAAAGATATAAATATTTATTTCTTTATTAAACGTTGAGTAAGTAATTAAATAACAATTTGATAAAGTTATATCGCCAGTCAAACAATTAATTTGTTCAAACCTAATTTGCTGAATTAAGGCCCGATATATCCATCTGCTGTAATGTATTGAGTTAGGTGTTCACTAAACTTATAAGTCTCTTGTAAGAAATTTGGTTGTATTTATTCTAAATTATATGTTACGTAATTACTAAACGCTTAAATAAAATGTTTTTACATTGGTAGTATAGTTTGGGATAGCTATGTATATAGTGTTAATCAAAATTACTCTCAAACCATAAAACATTTTTTAAAAAATCAAACAAAAAAGTTTTTTTGGTTTTAAACAAGCTATTGTTTAATTGTTTATAAAAATTTGATTTTGTGTTTTCTTTTTTAAATAGAACATCCTGTATATTTTTTACATTTTTTAATTCTAAAATTAGTTCTAAGAATTTTGTATAGCAATTATTTTTTGTGAAATTAAAATAGAATTAAAATATATGTTTAAACTGTCATCACTGAGCGGTTTGACAATGAGCAACTTCTCAACAATTTTATGAAACAATTGACAAATTGTCATTGAAATGATTGTTTTGTTATTTTGTTTTTGATGTTCTTTTTATTTGTTTGGTTAAAATAAATATGTATGTTTGTGGGACAATGTTTTTAATTTAAAATTTTAACAAAATTTTATGGCCATGTATGAGTCAAATGTACAAAATGAAAATTTGTTTTTGCTCAAACTACTGAAAATGCCTTCTTCTACATGAATCCTGATTATGTTAATTTTTTCAGAATTATTCAGTGATCAATTTACGAGTAATAAACAATCAAAATTTGAAAAAAAATATGTTTTTGAGTTTTTTACATTTTTTGGTCGTTTGTAACTTCTTAGGATTGCATTTTTAAGAAGAAATTATAAGAAACTTTTTTTTAAGAATTATTTAGTTGTTCCACTAGTTTTGACTAACCCTGTATATATATTTCTGAGAAAAAAAAAGATAGGTTTACTTTTTAGTAACACAATTGTGGCACTATTGCTTATTGATATTTGTTTGTGGTTACATTTATGTCAAATAAAATTGGTTGAGGTGGCTCAGTTAGGTGAACTTGAATCTCGGCGCATAGTTTGTCGCAGGTTCAAGCCTCAGCTCCGGCAGAAAATTTTAAGAAATTATGGCATTTATTATTTCAGCTATTAGTCTAACAAATAATTAGTGTTCATTTAACCATAATTACAATTAATATGAAAGTGTGAGTGGATCAGATACTAGATCTCGTCAGTATCCACAGCGCCTCCATTTTCTCAATTAACGGGTGCGATAGTAAATATTTGTCTTTTTTTCAGAGGCAGTTTGATAAAACGTTGTCACTACTGACAGATAAATAAACGTTCACTCATTGCAATCTTATTAAAAGCGCTACTAAGCTCTTTACTGAAAGGTCAGTATAGGTAATTCCATTTCAAACAGACCAGAGGTGGGGGGGGGAGGTGCATTGACAAACTTGCTTATGTATTTTTTTTTTAGTTTCTATAATTTATTGGTAGTCTTTTGATTGGTATATCAGGGTGTGAAACCCATTAAAAAAAATTCTACGATTTGTTTTAGTTTTTTTGTCATTTTTTAACTTAATCGCATTTTTTGATTAAAAACCCTCTATAAATGAAATCAACCAGAAATTTTCCATAGAATCTAAATCTTACGCCATTTTAAGTCTATACCCTGTCTATAAGAGCAAAAAGGAGCATTTTTTTAATTTTTTTAATATAAATTTGTTCTGTGTATTTGGGTTTTAAGGGTCTAAAACATAAAAAATCTGCAAAATAAGCCTATTCTCCAACATAAACTCTTACAAATGCACGTTTAGTCGCGCTCAGAGGAATAATACACCAAATATTATTAAAAATTTGAATTCTGGGTACAATTTTACATGGAAAATAGTTAATGTTGTACTCATCGTCTATTATAGAAAATATCTAAAAAGAAATGTTTACAAAATTTTCAAGCAAAAAATGCGTTAAAAATAATTTTTTTTTATATATATTTACAAAAAATATTATAAATACACTAGGGTGTGGTTTTAACTTTTTTTGACAAATTTTGATAAGCGCCAGGCGGATTTATGTTTGAATGCCAAAAATAATAATATTTTCATATTTTGGCGCCGATAAATCGAGTTTAAATTTGTGCCGCAAGCGCAAAAACTATCAAACAAAGAGTAAAATGGCTCAAAATTGGTTCAAGCGACAAAAGATGTCTTTGTTAAACTTCTGAAATAAACTTAAAAAATATAATCCAAAGAATCTTCAAAAAAAATTTAAAAAAATAATTTTTTTAAGTAAATGTTAATCAATTTTTTTTTTCTAGATGGGCTTTTTTGCCAGATAAACACAACGCTGACTATTTTTTTTTTGTAGAATTGTTTGCAAAATTTAAATTTTTAATAATATTAATGGTTAGTCCGACACCGTAAGGTAAAAGGACATAAGATTAAATAAATAATAATATTTGGTATATAGTTTCTCTGAAAACTGCTAAATGTGCATTTGCAAAAGTTTATGTTGAAAAATAAGCTTATTTTTGCAGTTTTTTCGAGTTATAGACCTTTAAAACCCAAATACACAAAACAAATTTATATTTTCCAATTAATTTACATCAAAACACGTCAACTTTGGTGGTTAACTTTTTTTTTAAATGCTCCTTTTTGCGCAGCCCACTGAGAACAAAAACACGGTTTTATGGCTTTTGCGGCTCATAGACAGGGTAGAAACTTGAAGTGGCGCCAGATTTAGATTCTACAAAAAAAATTTGATTGATTTTATTAGTAAATTTACTTTTTTTAGTTAAAATTGCGTTTTTAACAAAAAATGCGATTAAGTTAAAAAAACGACAAAAAAACTAAAAAAAAAACGTAGAATTAATTTTTATGTGTTTCATACTCTCATATACCGATCACAAGACTACTAATAAGTTATAGAAACTAAAATAAAATACATAAGCAAGTTTCTCAATCCAAAAAATTCTTTCTAGTGTTCTTACTGATTGCAATAATTAGATGAATAAACTCACATAGGTCTCTTCACTAGTTATAAAATACAACTTTTTTTACGTATCTAATATAAGTTGGTAAATGATTAATAACCTTTTTAATAAATATATTTTTAAAATTATTTGCTTTAATAAAATTGAGTTAATTTGGCATCAATATTAATACCCTATCAGCAAGACGTATGTACAGTCATGTCTATTGTTCCTGTTGTGTATATGGCCGCAGCAGTCGCTGTTTGACTACTTGCGCTTGCGTTTGCGCAAATATACCTAGTCAGCCATAAGACTGCTACCCCTTACAAGTTTCTGTGTGAGGTAGCAGTTATGCGTAAATAATATAAATAAAATTTAACTCACGGCAGTTGACATCGTTGTGTATATTAATTTCAAACACATTGTATTATTTTACTTTTTTTATTTTATAAAGTTTTTAATTAGAGTTGTAAATATTTATATTAATTTTTGCTATTACTTTAAAGAAAAAACTTTCAAAAAGTTGGTAGAGTTTATGTAGTAACTTAAAAAAAAAATTAATAAAAATATTTACATTTTTACAATGTATTTCTATTACATTCTATTGTTAAAGTTTGTATCGTCTTACCTTGATAATAGAGTTAATTATGTCAACTACAATGGTTTTAAATCTATGAAATTTATATCAAGCTCTGGTGTTCCTCAAGGTTCAAATTTAGGTCCGTTATTTTTTAACCTGTTTATTAATGATTTAATAACGTCTATCTCGTGTCCTGTCTTAGCTTATGCGGATGACATCAAATAATATTTTTCAATCCGTACACCTGTTGATTGTTCTATACTGCAGCATAATGTTGATGCAATTGTTCGGTGGTGTGGCTTAAATAAATTAAGTTTAAACGTAAATAAATGTAATGTTATCACGTTCACCCGTAAACCGTTGATTCACAACTATTATATAAATAAAACTTTGATAAATCGTAATTCTGAAGTTAAAGATCTTGGAGTTCTGTTTGATTCTCAGCTTTCTTTTACATACCATATTAATAGTTAATCTGCTGCTGCTTTTAAGTTATTAGGCTTTCTCATGCGCACATCAAAATATTTCATCGATCTCAATTTGTTAAAAACGTTGTATTTTGCTCTTGTTCGTAGTAAGTTAGAATATGCTTCTGTAGTAAGATACCCATATTACATAAATGTTTCATTAAGAGTTGAACGCGTCCAAAAACGGTTTCTGAACTTTTTATCATTTAAAATAGATGGTACGTATCCAGACAGATCCTACGACTATTATAGCCTGCTAATTAAACATAATTTCTCATCACTATCTGAGCGTAGAGAAAACTGCAGCGCTTTATTTGCCTGTAAATTGGTTAATAACTTAATTGATTCTCCAGATTTATTATCTTGTTTCGTTTTAATGTTTCTCGTTTGTCCTCTAATACAAATATATTACTTAAGTGACCGGTCATGCACATGAGTCGAAATGCTAACAAATTATTTCATGATGTTTTTACAAGTGTTTAGTGATTGTGTACTGTTTTTGATTTTGTTATTGTAACTGGTATATGACCATAATTGAATTTGTTTTTTATTGTTTATTTTATTGTATTTTTGATTATATTGTTTAATTTCTTTGTATTTATAATAGTTTAGTTATATTACACTGTTGTATGTATATATAAATTTACTTATTTTATTTTAATTTAAATTTTATGTATGAATTTAAATATTTTGTTATTTTTTAGTTATGCTACTTTAGTTTATTTTATGTTATCCTGTATTGGTTCTTCCGCTGGGTAATAAAAATTATTATTATTATTATGTTCTTGTTTTTTCTCGTGTTATTCACGGTGTTTTTTCTATTCTACGGGCTATTTAAGCCAGAGTAGAAAGAAATTTATTGTAAAAATTTTCTTACTGTGCTGCATGTACCAAGGATTACAGCGCGTTGCATATGGACGAAGATGTCTTTGTCAATGTGAAGTCGTAGAAGAGAATCATGAAGCGTTAAAGGTATGATTGCATTTGCCGATATTATTATAGGAACTGTACAAACTTTGTCAAGTTTCCATTGTTGTTTTAGTTCCATTGCTAAGTTTGCATATTTCTCAATTTTTTCTGCATGAGCTTTCTGTAAATTTGCAACATTGGGTATTGTTATATCAATGAGATATGCTTCTTTATTATTTTTATCAACAAAAGTAATATCTGGTCTATTGTGACTTATAGACTTATCTGTAAGGATGCTTCTATCCCAGTATAGTTTGATGTCTGCATTTTCTATTACGTTTTCTGGGGTGTATTGGTAATATGGTAGTTTCTCAGTTATAAGACCATATTTAATACACAGTTCTTGGTGCAGAATTTTTCCCACATTATCATGTCTTGTCCTGTATTCAGTTTGAGCTAATACAGGGCAACCGGATATTATGTGTTGTATTGTTTCACTGAATGTTTGACATCGCTTGCACTTGTCGTTTTGGGTGCCATCCTTAATGATGTATTTATTATTATTATTATTATTATTATTATTATTATTATTATTATTATTATTATTATTATTATTACAAATGCATAATAATATCAATAAACTAAAAATATTTAATTAATTATGAAATATTTTTTTATGCTTTAACTTATGTCAAAATACAGTTTTCTAGTGCAAACTTCTTAGTCAGCTTAGCAAAAAAAAGTCTGTTTTAGATATGCACACAACAATCGCAGTGAATAAATGTACTTTCGACTGGTACGTTTAAATTGTGTAGCATATGAATGACACAACAAAAAAATTCTGTAAACAAAATGTGAAACGCAATTAGACCAACTTTTAGAATTTTATATAAATTATGGCACATATTTGAAAAATACATGAAAACATTACATATCCTTACTTGTTATTAATCAAAATTAAATTTCAAATTGGTTGACATTGGTCAATTGCGATTGATTAAAGTCAGTTGGCTCAGTGTGATGTGATCATGAATTTTTATTTATTTGAACAATTGGCGAAGTCGGGCTGTTCTGTTGGCTTAAAATTTTGTTTTACTGCTAGCGTATATTAAAAGACGGTGGTTATTTAGATAGATAGACAATTTTATAGATGCGCGGATAAATAAATACTTATAAATGCGCGACCCTTATGTGTTTTGTTCAAACAGAGTTGATATATCACGCGGTATTGTCTATAGCGCCACAGTTGCCAGTAACAAAACATGACAAGGAAAATTTTAAGCAGGATTTTACATGTATCATTATATATAATATATAAAGAAAATAAATAATTATTTTAAAAATATTTTTTATTTTAATAATTCATACATGTAATTGTCGTTATAATAGTTTTTAACTTTTTACAGTACTTATCAGAACTATCTTAATAACATTTCAGTTAAATGTCATGATAATCAGTTTGATTTAGAGATGAAATGCATATTAAACGTAATTTTTTTTGCAGGTGTTAGGCTTGTTTCACACGTACACGGTTTCCATTCCATCCATATTAGGTACCAAATAGAAACCAAAAATGAACCGAAAACGAACCGATTTTGATTTGTTTTTGGTTCATTTTTGTTTTGTTCATATTCGGTACCTTATAACAGTATAGCACCAAATACTCCTTTGTACTGTGGTGACAACAACTTGACTTTTCTCCATTATGGTTACTACTGAGCTTGTGTACAACAAAAAAACGCCAAAAAATGGGTTTGAATTGAGAATAATTTTGTGCGATGATGTTTTTACAGTTTTACAAGTGGATTATTTTAATAGCAATGTGCCGATCAACTTACTGCAACTATTGGTGATGAGACACTATCCAAGGCCACAAGATATTGATGTGATTGTCTAAAAAGAAGGATAACCAAATAGCTTTAAATATTTGGGTGTTTCTTTTTTATTTAATTTTTTTTAATTTTAGTAAGTTTAAATTAAGTTTTTTTTTGTTAGTTATAAAGAATTCTTACGTTTTCCAGCTTTGGAAAAGTATATTGGTGTTCTTGGACGTGATTGGCAAAAGTTAAATCTGATTTATTGTTTTGAAATATTTTTTTATGTTTTTTGTATTGAGTAATAATCAATATCTTATAATATATACCCCCATTTTCATATCAAATTGAACATCATGAATACTTATTTTTACATAATTATTTTAAATATTAAATAGTTTACAACAATTTAATATAAAACCTAATTTGCATTAAATTTTAAGCAAATGTTAAATAGTCAGCGCTGTCTCAAGGCCAAGTGACTAGCTAGACGGGCCAGACAAAATAGTGCGCCAACTACGCGCCAATAGCAGAACGATATAAGTTCTAAAAAAAACGATCATTGTGTTACTTGCCTCAACTAATTTTGTTGGTCTCGATCTCAAAAACTTGAGTTCTATGGATGCGCAACTATTATATTTTGTTGAAACTATAGTTAGAACCGAGTTTTATATTACGTGACTTTTAGTGGCCACTTATTGTTTAAAACGCCACCGTTGCTTGAGGTACGTTCTTAAAACCGGAATGTTGGTAAAGAATGCACTCTTTGTCTTTTGAAAAGTTGGAGTGTCACTCTGGAAGTAACTTCTCAAAAAGTTCAAAATAAGAAAGCGTTGCATTAAAAACTACGGGGAAAATTATACACA
The DNA here is from genome assembly GCA_963932245.1 of Tachinus rufipes. NCBI lineage: Eukaryota > Metazoa > Arthropoda > Insecta > Coleoptera > Staphylinidae > Tachinus > Tachinus rufipes. The sequence goes on from OZ010742.1 coordinate 69,052,968, forward strand.
AGGTTGAACATGGTTTATGATAGAATTAAATTGGTGGAACAAAGACTAGTCTGTTTTATTTAACCAAAAAACCGATTTAGATTGTTTTAATCTAGTAGATTTTGATTATCATTTTGAAAATTCATTTGCTGACCAACAAGGTAATTGTATTTACATCCACAAAAAAAAACAAACATATTCTAAATTTATGACGTTTAATTTTTTTATAAGACATCTTTTGTAATAGGTATGACGTTCTTAAAATGAGGCAACACTAAAGTTTTTTAACAATCTTTTTAAAAGTTTTGACAAGCATTTTTAAGTTAAATATGAAAAAAACTAAAATGAAGTTGTTTATTATTAATAAAGAAAAGTTCAATGTACATAATACTGAATGGTAAATCAGTAATCTTCTACGTGTATCCGGTCAACAAGCTATATTATTTTCTGTTGTTTGAAATCCTGCTTACTTATTCAATAGCCCATTTTTTTTTTGTGATGGACTTTTTGGTGGGTTATGGTTATTAGATCTGTATTTTGTAACTATTCCAGATATTATAACAATTACTATTGAGCCTGCTTTAGGAAACTTTGATAATTTACTTATTACTTTTGTTGCTAAAACATATTTTTATAATAATGCTAAATCTAAACCGCGCCTTATCTATCATTATTGTTTGAGATGAACATATTAAAAATAATTTTTATTTTTATCATTTTGATGTTGATACCCTTTGCTTACATTTTCAGGATCCACTTAATGCAGCAAAAAATCTCACAACAAAATTGTTTCATTTTTTGTTACTAAACCAAAACAAAAGTATTTGATTCCAAACAATACAGGCACTTAATAAAAAACTGAAAGCATATAACAAAATAATCAGTAATTGTCCGATGAAACTAATCTGGATTATAAAATAATTTGTAAACCTTGTGACAACTAAAAAAAGCCAATCAGATTTCTCAGCTTCCATAGGCAACAGAATAAATATAATATTTTATATTGAAATTTTATGAAACAATAAATTTATTGCAAGGTAAAATAAAAGAATTTTAACAATTAAGTTTATTGCGCGACTTTCTCCTGTCAAAAATACTAAAATTGTCTTCAGAAATCCTTAAAAAAATATCTTTGGCTCTCATGAGAGTACAGTATCTGTTTTTTGTTAAAAAAAACAAAAATTTAAATTTTAAATTTTATAAAAATATAATAAAATTCAACAAATAACAATCAAAAAACCTAACTTTCATTTGTAGTGGTGGAGTAGATTTTAAAATAAATGATGATCAAATTTACCAGCTAGGAGCACTTTATAATACATTTTTTCTTTCACTGGTTAGGTACTTTCTTTGCCACATTTTTGTACATAAAATAGTGTATCAGATCTTGTATAATGGCTATTGTATGAAGAGAATGATCACATCTATTTTATTGCTTGAGGGCCTTGACCCCGCCTTAGAATTAAATGATAACTTGTGAGTTCTAGAATTACTAACTTGAAATTTGTCTTCATTTCACTATTTGTAAAATAATATTTTAACGTATTTGATCTTGGAGCCTTAGAAGAATTTCTAGGGCAATGCTGCTTAACTTTGTTATTGTGAATAAGTCTACAAAAGTAAACATTCTGTTTTATATTTAGTTTTATTATTTAGTTCTACAGATTGTGAACACTGACAAACACAATTACAGTCCGGGTTCTTAAACTTTTTACCGAGTACTGTTCTGCCACTTCTATTTACATAGGATTTTCTAGATTTTTGTTTCTCTACATTAAGGACTCTTTTTTATTTATGTTTTTGTACTTTCCGTTTCCTTTCTTGGTTTTCATTATCTCCAACATTATTCTTCATTTCCTCTGGTTCCGGCTTTTCATACTGATCAGATTGTGAATGAAAACTTAAAATGTTTATATTTTTATCAATTTGCTAAATGTAAAGATCAGATACTTAACATAAATACGGTAAAGGTATTTGTAATATTAGTAATACCTTTTCTCTGTGGTAATTTTTTAGGTTAGATAAAGAAAAATATTTAATATTTAATTTCAGCTGTATTCCTTTTCTTTTCTGGGTCATATTCAGACCCACTGTCTAAATAGAGATCAAGAACAGACGTTTTGTCACTGTCACTCATTGTTCTATATTATTTAGGGCCGCTTTTACAATCGTCGGTTAAACAAGGAGTAGCGCTATCTAAGGAGTATATAAAAATACGCTTTTACAATCCCTTATAACTTATCTCTAGTGTAGTAACTAAGTAACGCCCACAACAAATTAGCGTATGAACAACGTATACGTCAATTTATAAGTCAGTTCCAGAAACAGCCATCTTTGTAATAAATAATTTTTTAGAAAATGCAAAATCGCGTTACAACTAAAGTAGGATTTGTTGCTAAAATTTTTGCACAGAAGAATATTGATAATTGTCGCATTATTTCCTTGATTGACCTAATCATTGGGATCTTCAAGGGGTTTGTCTTTATTTTTAGTTTTAATTTGGGATTCATTGAGTAGAGATTCTACTTGAGTATGTGGGTGATTGAAATTTTACAATGGCTCCGATCACTTTAGGAGTCCTGGCAATTTTATAAAATTTTAATTGTATGTTTTAAGGAAAATAAACCAGAGATAACTTATCCGGTGCTTGGAGCAGTAGTTATCTTTAGTGTAGTAACCAACTAACGCGCACAACAAATTTGTGTATAAATAATTTATACGTCAGTTTATAAGTCATCATTGACGTTTTAATAGGTTATCTAGATTGCAACAAAAGCATAACTAATGCTACACCAGGTTTAAACTGTAGATACATTTATTCTTGGTTTAAGTTATCTGACAATTGTAAAAGCGGCCCTTAAACAGTTAAACCGAGTTTAAAACTTTGTGACACAAACGTAAACAAAAAAATATTGACTTACACCAACTGTCCATAGAAATATTTTAGATAATATTTCAGAAACTAGTGTAAATGCTGCCATCTCTTGGTAATAGCTTTAAGTTAAACCTTACTTCTTTTGTCCACTGAAAGTTTCATTTATGAGGGGGTAATTTAGATATCTAACTCACTTTATGCCAATGAGTGACTTATGTTGATTAACTTTTGAACCCTCCATATATATATATATATATATATATCATACTTTTTTGAAAAAAATTATGATAAAAATAATTATTTCTTGGTTTTTTATAACTTCGCAAAAAAAAGCTTAAAAAATATTGAATTGGTGTGTAATCAAAAGGAAATTTCTCCTAGAATTGAATTTTTATGTCTGTTTTTTTAAATTCTACTGAAAAAAGCCGGAAAATTAGTAAAATTACAAAAAATCCGAAAAAAATACCTTAAAATAACCCATTTTTAGCAATTATGTGTTATATTTCACCCTAAGGCAAGCAAATCTAATTTTTTTTAAATTTTTCTGATTAAAAGTACTATATTTCAGGAGTATCATATTCAAATTTCAAGTCTCCAGGTGTAGCAGAATCAAAGATGATAAATTTTCAATAAAATGGTAATTTTTTTCATTTTTAGCAGAAAATTTTGGAAAACCAAGGGCAAAATCGTGTTCTACAAAAAATTTCCCATAAGATACACATTTACAGCACAAAAACTGAAAAAAGACAAAATATTAAAAAAAAAATAAAATGGCCGCTATTTACACTGTATTGCACCTAGAGATCTAAAACTTAGGAATCGACATATTTTGGCATCCCAAACATGTGTACAAAATTTGAGCAAAATTGGAAATATTGATGTGGGGACGATTGTACAAATTTCCATAGAATTACTTTACCTGCTTTTTTTTAAGTGTACATACCTTTTTTTTAAATACATTAAATACATTTATACAATTTGTTTTATACTTCTGCTAATGCTTATTGCATTTACATTTATTTGGTAACCTTATTATTATTTTTTTAATTAATTAAACTTATTACATAATTTATAAAAAGAAAAATTATATATATTTTAATTAAAAAATCTTTTAATACTTAGTGTAAATTACAAGATAAATTATTTGTTTAGGAAGAATATTGAATGCAGTCACAGAGTTATAAGTTATATTGTATTTTTGTTTGTTATTATTTATTGTTTGGAGCTGATAGTTCTTTTATTCTTGTCGAATAATTATAAATCTGATTATTACTAATGATATTGATATCGGTTTTGATTAGATTTGTTATACTTTAATGATTTACTAATATTTCTTAAGTTTTATAATGTTTGGTAGATAAAGTTTTCTACGTTTTGTGTGTAAATCTGTAGTGAGAGTTGAGTATGGTAAATTAAACAGTATTAATTGGTGGTGCAAAGTAGTTGTAGCTTCATCATGTTGCTTCAACCAAAGAATCGAATTTCATCAATAAAACTTCACTATCACAACTGGCAACCAAATTGCAATGTCTAAAGAGTTAGACAATCAAATATAGTTTAATGAAAAACAAAGGTTTAAAATCAATTACCAAAACCCTATCCAACTTTAAAGCGGCCAACCAAATACAGACAATTGTTTAGGTTTTTACAAATCCTTATCAGTGCATTTTGGTGGTACGGCATTGCTTGATGGTGATGGATGAATTCGAATAATTGATTTATGTGCTCTTAAACACAAGTTAGATAATAATTGGTAGTGCAAAACAGTTGTAGCCCCATTATGTTGCTTCAACCAAAGAATCGGATATCATCGATAAAACTTCAGTATCACAACTGGCAACCAAAGTGTAATGTCTAAAGAGGTAGTAAAGAGGTAGTAGTTGATGTTATTATCAGTTGTTAATCCTATGTATATTGTTTGGTTTGCTTTTTTAATAAGTTTATTGATTAACTTGATTTATACTTGATTATTTTTATTTTTATTTAGTAGTATTAAGTATTCAATTTTATTGGTGTTTATTGATAGTTTGTTTTAGATTAACCAGTTATAAAATTTTATTAAGTTGTTGTTTATTAGTGTACTTAGTTATTTTCTTGATATAATGGAGCAGTACTATTTGCGTATATGACATATTCAGCCAAAAAGCCTCAATGCGAAATATAGTTAATATACTTTTACTTTTTTTTTTACAGATATAATACTGTGATACTTACATTTTTACAGTTAGTCCTTTACTATCTCTTTACTTCTGTATGTTGAAGTAGCTATGCATTAATTGGTTTAGTTTACCTCTTATTCCCAGTTGTTCCATATATTCTAACAATAGCTTTATGTCAATAGTATCAAATGCTTTCTACAAACTCACAGAAAGCGGTATTACATCATTTCTTTTGTCTAAATTATTATATGTATAATTAAAATTGTGAAATTGCAGATTGGGTACTACTTTTTGAAACTATTTTTTTGAAACCTATTTTGTTAACAAATGTATTTATCAAAGTTTATTTTAAATATGTGTGCATTGGTTGCATAACAATTGTTTAGTGTTTATATGTCCGTCGGATCAGTAAAACATTATTGTTTTTTATTAATTTGGGTATACTTTCTATATATTTGTTATTTATAATTTGCATCTTTACAAATTTGTCAAATTTTGTATATCTATTTTCAATTTATTATGTTTATTTATTTTTTCATAGCAACATACTTACATTTTCTTTTTTAAAAAAATCCAAATTTAATCATTTATCTAAGTTACATTTCTATTGCCCTCTTTTTATTTTTGTGGTTTACGATTTTACTTTGTTTATGATAATTATTAGTATATAAGAAATGTTTTGTAATTTGTTTATAAGATCTGTAAATTAACAATGTTTCTAAACCTGTTTTCATTGGTAACTGTTAGTTTTTTAGATGTAATTTTTTGTTTTATTTTAATTATACGAGTAACTTTAATTTTTATTAGTTTGTATTTGTGTGTAAGTCTGGTAAATCTTCCAGTGTATTAATAGTATTTGTACCGATATGGTCAATTATAGAACAAGTTTTATCCTGTACTCTGATACTATTTTTATATATTTAGTTTGTTTATTATTTTAAAGTTAAATAGAGTCAGACTTAATTGATTCAAACTAAAGTAAAATTATTTGTTCTTTTGTTCAAAAATTTATATTTTTATTAAACATATGCTTGCTTAAATAATATATATGTAATATACTATTAATTTTGTGTCTACGGTATATAATTACGAAATAAATTAGATTGTTTATCTATACTGATATCTGTATGATTAACTGCTATTTATTTATATGCTGTTACTATTATTATTATTATTATTAAATTGTTGAATTGTTATCAGTTGTTATCACTAATTATAAAAAACACTTATTCGTACCGTTCCGGAACCAACGGAAACCTAACCTTAAATTAATAAAAATAATTTCTAGGTACAATTCCATCTCATGTAGATACAATTAGTTTATTTTTTTGTTATGTTATATAATTTATAATGGGTTTGCAAATAACTAATTTATTTTTTTATATTTATGTAATATATACAAAGTGATTCTCTTGTCTTTAAGGGCGGGGGGTATGCGGATTCCCAAAAAACTGTTATTACTCTAATTTTTAGATGATTAAGGCACAAGGATGTTGTTACAGTAATTTGTTGAATAATAATTATGTTTCCTGTTGACAATTTTCTAGGGTAAAAAATATTTTTTTATCTAAAAAGAATGATGAAATTGTTAAATATATGCTACAAGTAGTACAAATTGATTAACTATTACTAACAATGTATATTTTTTAATATTGTTATTAATATTTATTGAATTTTATTAATATTGTTTATTTATTTAAAATGTATTAATAATTTAATTTTAAGTTCACAAACGTTTTGCAATTCACGTGAAGCTGTTTTATAGCCAAAAAATCTTGTATGCAACTCGTATCTCTCGACGTGTTATTCAACTTGGCTTGCAGGTTTGTTGGATAAACTGCAGATTTGCAACTTACATCTTAAATAACTATTAATTGCTTACGATTTATTTATACCTCATCTTCTCAAAGATATATTTTTGAACTTTTAAAAACAATTAAATATCAACGATTGTTAATTGGGCATTTATTAATAATTGATGCATTATTTAAATAAATATTTTTATTAAAATATGAATTCAATGACTAAAAATATATAATTATAATACTACACTTGTTTTTATTTTATAATTATTGCTGGTGCAATATGTTATAAAATCACACGTAAATGTATCTGCGTTGCATCTGAAACACGCTCAGATTGTTGAAACTCGTGGTTTTCTGTTTCGAATCCCAACGGTGATGTGCGGATTTTTGCAATTAAAAGAATCCCCCTTCGAGAATACGATACTTGATTAATCAGCGAGCAACACTATTTAAAAGCGAGAAAAATATAGCGGAAAGCAAAAAGGAAACAAAAAAACAAATACAATTAAGATAGCGTAATCATTTCTTAAGCCTTTTCCCATCGCAGTTTTATTTCACGTGAAATGTAATGGGGAAACTGCGACTTGGGAATTGCGCACAATCTTTTGAATTGATAAATATCTCTACTTAAAGATTAAATACACTGTTTGTAGTTATAGATTAATTAATCAAAATTGGAATGAATATAAATAAATATTGTAATAAGTGTATAAAAAATTATGTAATATTATACAACTAAAATGTGCTCTTCGTTAATATTACTAACCAGGTAGACAGACTCACATTACTCGGAGCTTAAACCAGATTTGTTCAGTACTTCACTGTTTGCTTCAGTATTTGTTTAATAGAAAGTTATTGACTGTGTGCTAGGAAATGGAGACGCTTGGCATGATAGCAAAATTTAAAGTTGGTGAAAGATTAGAATTACAACATTACCAACTGAAAGGGTACGTAACAGGTGATACAAAAACAGAATACAGTAAAAGAAACAGTTACAAAGGTAGTGTGAATGATAAAAACTTGTAAAAAAAATTGGGAAAATTAAATTTTAACTAAATGGAAGTGGAAATAAGAATAAATGAACTAAAAAAAAATAATAAGAAACACAACAATAAAAAACTGTATGTGAAAATAACATGTTGTGCAAATAGAAAAGAAATCAAACAACAATGAAAAATGCAAAAAATGAAGGCAAAATATAAAAAATAGAATTGCAACTACGGAAAAATCAGAACAAAACAATCACAATGAAGGAATCATTTTACAAAACTATTTAAAAGAACAGAAAAATTAAAAACAAGAAGATGAAATTGAAGAACCCACGGGAATTTTTAATTTAACTTTTTTATACATTTACAATTATGAGCAAAACTATAACACAATAAAAAGTTTATTATATTGCGAAGTAACACTTTTAAAGATTACACAAATGTTTTAACAAAAAAATTACAATTCAATTTTAAAATATAATAAACAATTGAAAAATTTAAAAATTAATTAAAAAATAAATTTAAAATTTTAATTTCTAATCTAATCACTTAGCAAATTATCACTGTCAAATCTTGCCATTAGTCAGTGCAATAAAATACGTTTTAGTTATATACAAATTAATAATTTATTTACCACTTAAGAAAGACTAAGCTTGATAGCCATTTTATATACGGTATTTTTTGGAGCGTTGATTATATTTTATGTTATCTATCTAGTAATAAAAACAATGTTATCACAAAATTTTTATTAGGTCAAGTTTTTTTGACATTTTATAGTGTCACTTCAAGTTTGATTCCAATTGCTTAACATTGTCATTTTTAAATCATATAATTAATAATTGATCTTATGCATATATAAATGTAAAACATAACCTAACCTATTTTTAAATCAGTTTAAAGAGACAAAAATAAATGATTTGGAACTTGAACACAGAAGTTTTATAATTTTTTTATTAAAAGAAGACATTAGCTCAACGGGTATCTAAGTGAGAATGGTAGCTGTAAATGTAGAAACTAGCTCATCCTAGTTTCAAGTCAAGTTGTGATACTGAAGTTTTATCGATGATATTCGATTCTTTGGTTGAAGCAACACGATGGAGCTACAACTATTTTGCACTACCAATTATTATCTAACTTGTGTTTAATAGCACATAAATCATTTATTCGAATTCATCCTTTACCACCAAGCGATGCCGTACCATCAAACGATGCCGTACCACCAAGATGCACTGATGAGGATTTGTGAAAACCAAAACAATTGTTGGCCGCTTTGGAGTTGGATTGGGTTTTGGTAATTGATTTTAAATTTCATTTTTTCTTTCATCAAACAAAATAACCATTTTTTTTAAATTTTGCTTTGTTTTCATATAATTTGAGTGTAAATGATTAAAACTGAAATATTTAATTACTCAAAACCGAAGCAAAATTTATATTCTAGATTTCACAAAAAATTGACTTGACAGTTGTAGCATACCAGGTACGCTACCAGAGTTGGTTTTATACTAGGCTGTATGTTAACACCGTATTGAAGTCTTATACGCAACAGTCAATAGGGGTATGCTTGTGCACTGGCAGTTGAGGCTTTGGGTTTGCACAACAATTGCAAAAGATTGTCATGCTTACACAGGCCAGTTAGGTAATGAGGTTGTATACAGGGCACATTACATTAGTAAAGAGCAGTTATAAACACACTGGTATTAGAGTATATTTTAGGGTTGTGTTAATTAAGTGATTGATATAATTGTAGAGATTGCGGTATGACTACCAGTTCTATGCTACAGAGAAATTATATGTTTGTTGAGTGCGCAAAACATATCAATAATTATGTGCAGGTTTAATTTATAGAAAAGCAGCTCGGGAACAATTGCGGGTTGTTACGATGACGCGCTGAGGATGAGATGAACCGAGCCGGCGCAAATGGAGTGGAGTGAGGCATAGCAGCTTGGAGCGAGAGTCGGGCGCAAGTCGTACAAAAGAGCCATAGTAGCTTTTGCGCAGTGAAGCGATGTGGTCAAATGATTGGACGACAAAGGCTGCTCCTTCATTATTATAGATATAACTAAATAGTGTTACGTTAATTAATATACGTCGTTTAATCACGGAGTGGTGGTTGGGAGGATCTGCGTGTATCGATTTAGTTATATAAAAAACTAAATTTATATAACTATGTTATGTATTTGATTTTTGTTAATTACAAAATATTGTTGAAAAAACGTTATTTATACGATACGAAGAAATGCTTCTTAATGGATAATGTCTTATTTGAAATATAGGTTCAGAAAGTAAAAAAAATATAATTTCTAAAAAAACTAGTAAAATTTGTTAATTATTTTTGTGTGCACCTTTAAAATGTGATCTTTATGCAGAAAACGTAAGTTATGTCAAGTTTTATCCTTAAGAATAAAGAACAGGTGTTGAACTGCATTTGAAGTTATACAGATAAAACTTTTACCTTATTTAAAATTAAAATAAACTATTAAAAAGATACATTTGACAGAATGACAACAATGCGTACATTACGTAAGATTTCTATATTTTCAGAAAAAAATAAACCTAAGTTTCAAAATCTTATGATTTTTGTTTAAGAGATTAGTTTAAAAATATAAAATATAAAAATTTAAGTAAAAAAATTAAACAGAGTATGTTGAAGTATTACATAGAACCTAATTGTCAAATGGACTCACTTGCTTCTTTAGGGATCCAGGGTACGCACCTGATTCAAATATGAGAGCTATAATACTTAATGAGTATATTATATTTTTATTGCATTAACACTTTCTGAGGGCACACACAAAAGATTTCTCAAATAAATTTTAAGTGCACTTGGTTAGTTATTATTTTGATCGTTAATAAACTATCTTGCAAATTTAGTTAAATTATATCACATTTTTTGCAGTTAATACAATATTGATATTATGTTATCAAAGCTCTGGGAGCTTTTGATAATACTATTTCTGCATTTTTTATTAAGTAAATAGAAAACGCAAACATATTACCTATTAAAATATTTGGTATACTTTTAAACTGTAGAAGCTAAAATTACTAGCAAATGCTCACAGGATGATGTGTTATTTATTACCTTTAGTGCTTATAGTGCTTTGTCATGGACGGTTTATTGCAGTTACTGAATAACATAAACGTCTTTGTCATAGGTTACGTCAATAATTTTACTATCTTTGTAAACGAGAAATTTGGAGCAATTGTGCAATTGTGTGCAAGAAGCAAAAATTATTAGTGAACTCATGCAAAACAACAATCTTCTCTTTTACAAGACAACAAAAACATTAGAGAACTAAAAAGTTTGAACGTAACTACACTCTTGCTGAGAAAAGAAGTAAAGTACTAATAGCTTACGCTTGATAACATACTAATCTTTCATACTTATCTAGATAATGTAACTATTAAAGCAATTTGGTTGCTGTTTGCAACTAAGTTTATAGTTGCACAAACATAGAGCTAATACCTGATATGACTAGATGGCTATACATTGTGGCAATTAGCTCTATCATTACATACAAAGTGTTTGTATAAGGTAAAAGAACTACTTTCAAAACGGCAATTAAATTAGGTAAAGTACAAAGGTTAGCATGTTTGCTGGTAACAGTAGCAATGAGATCAACTTTCACAGCAGCTATCGGAACACTGTTTTTGCTTCTATACTAGAGGAACCGCAAATAACAAATGTGTTACAAAAAACCCTACAAAAATGAGAGTACGGCACGGTACGATACAGCACGGTACGATACGGTACGGTACGGTACGGTACGGTACGGTACGGTACGGTACGGTACGGTACGGTACGGTACGGTACGGTACAACACGGTACGACACGGTACGACACGGTACGGTACGGTACGGTACGGTACGGTACGGTTAATCAGGTTATCTCTAAGCAAACATGTCTTCTTTTTTTAAGCGAATGTAGCTACCATTGAATGGTGTGCTAGAAATATGATAAAATTAGGACAACACTTTTACAAACCGATAACTATCATGTTGGTAACAACACGCTTGTTATAAAATACAAACTGGTAATAGACTGCATAACTAGTCTGTAAGCATTAGCCACAAACAATACGTTTGATATACTAAAACATAGGGAATATTTTTATAAATTACTATGGTAATGCAGACGAGCAGTATAAAACTGCAAAAACTTACAGTACTTATAACTAGACACTGTAGCCTACATAAACATAATATTCATAAATGAAAAACTAATCAAGTTTTATATGTTGCAAATAAAGAAATTTTTCTACATCTGCTAAGCAAGAACAAGGTTTAAAATACGCAACGTAGTGCCTGGCAAACACAAGTTAACCAAAGTAGAGCTTCACTGTTTTTTTTGCTAAATTAGTTTAAGACTTCATTAAAATAACCAGAAATGCACAATAGGACTATGAGATCGTAGATGTTCCACTTTAAAAAAAAAAACATTGAGTTGAAATAGATGGTGTCATATATCATAAAAAAACTTCTGAAAAGAGCAGTCCGCTTTTGCGTTCCCGTACGTAGCTTTTGGGTGGGAACGCTTTTTTTTAAGCAAAAGCGTTTGCTCTTGATTGGTTTCGTTTTGCAAAATTCTGGAAATAAACAATAAAATGTTATCTTCTTAGAGTGGATTTGCAAAGCGTAACCAAAAAGAGCGTTTCCACGTTATAACAAAAATTACAACTTTTTTATGCAAAAGGTCTTAGCAGTTTTGATTTCAAAACAACGATAAAAGTTTACGCCCAAACCGCAAAAACAGGTCTAATTTTGCTAAACAACAAACAAGACCTTATAGAAAAACTTCTGCAAATAAAACAAGGGAATTAGCGAAGCTACAAATATGAAGTTAAAATCTGTTTTTAAAATATGGATTTTTTTATAATGAACACTGTGTGGCTATAAAAAGATTATTGTCAGAAAATGCTCCATATTCAATAAAGGATTTTGTAGACTTATTAAAATTGATAGTGCGCAATAATACCATAGTATAACTTTTTGACTTGCCAAAAATATGAATACTATTTTTAATATTGTATGTATTTAACTATATGTTGTTGTGTCAACATTGGTAAAATAAAATTATTATTGTTATTATTATAAAGTTTTAAGACTAAGGTCAGAAAAAAAATGTAAAGAGTTAGAATGTAATTTTTTTTTGAGTTTTATTTAATGTACATTCTACATCAATACAGCGCTAGGCGCGATTTGTTGATTTTTTTAGATATATTTTTATTTTACATGGTTGTATTAAGAATTTTATAATAATTCAAAAAAAAAATAAAAAATGTATGTTGCTATTTAAAAAAATTAAGTTGGTTGCCATAGCAACTATACTAAAAATAAAAACAAATATGTGTGTACTTGCCTTTATAATACTTAAAAAACCATTTAAAATGGTTTTTGAATTATATAAATTGGTTAAAAAATAACGGAAATATTCAGCCGTACGTTTTTTGTCTAACACCCTCTATATTAATAAAATTTGACTTAATCTGGTCTCCTTTTCAACCTCAACCCAAACTATTTTAATCAAAACTTCTCTAATATGCCAATAATACTACATTAATATTCTACGCAAAGTCCGTAAAATTACCCATTAAACAACTACAAACTATACTTGATAATAGTTACAAATGGCATGTTCTTGCCAATCTTTTAAAAACAAAATGTTTTATACTTCATCAAGATATATTAAAAAATTTTAAATATCTAAATGAATCAACAAATATTTCAAATATTACTCATATTTGAAAAATTTGTTAAACTTTGATTCTAAACTGAGTTTAAATCTCACAAACGTTCCTTCAAGTTTAAAATTCTATCTGGAGCACTTTCGATTCTTCACTCACAAAAACGATAGAAATCATACTTTCACAAATCTACAATTACAAAACTATTTGCCACGCAATTGTTAATTAGGCGTTATTATTATTCATAAACTCTAATAATTATACTCTCAATCACTTATGTTTAGCCGAATAATCTTTTCTACGTTCTATTACTAAAATTCGACATCCAAACAGTCCTCCACATAACCATTTAAATGCTGTTTTATATGAAAAACAACTTGTTCCATTTACCAGAGTGTGCGTATTGTACACACCAAGTTTGGCAAGCAATTATCATAATTCTAAAATCATACACAACCTAATAATCCTAAGAAACCCAATAATTATTACAAAATTTAAAAATTTATTTTCTATTAAACAACATATTCAACTCTTATCAATGACAATGACATATCCAACATTATTTTATTTTCATAATAACTGACTTAATCATCTTATATTATTTTATTATCTTATTATAATAATCGATTTCTTTTTCTTATTTTTAATTCATCATTTTTAACATTATATTATTTATTAAGATAGACAATTTAATTAATTAAAAAGATTTTTTTCATTTTATGTTTTTTAATTTTGTATTATTTTTCTTATTAATAAAAATATTATAATATTAATCAATTAAACTAATGTTTGCCATTACTTGATATGATTTTAGAAATGTTTAAATTCAGATAATGGCAAAAATTAATTTAATTAATAAAAATATTGCATATTTAATTAAAGATAACTAAAAATATTGTTTAACCTGTTTCCTATATAATAAAAGAATAAATGTCTTATATATTCTGTTAAAGCATCTTTTATTATTTCGATTGTATATTGATTTTTAACGTAATTACTTACAAGTTTATTTATGTGTTTACTAAGCAGATATTGGGATCACAACATAGGCGTTATAGCATCAAGACGTCTCTAAGTTGCGCTTGTGCTAGTCGTACGTCTGTGTTGCCTGTGCAAGGTACAGCAGTCAATTCTATTACTCTACTATAATACCCCTTGCATTAGAAACTTTAGCCGTAAGACAGCATCAGACTACAAATAGAAATTGTTTCTAACAGCAGCAGTAACACAGTTCTTTAGCAGCGCTATTTTGCAAATGATAATAATCGAAAAATTAAAAGAACATAAATATGTCAACAAAATCTTGCTTTTTTAAAATTTTATTAGTTACCTATTATAGAGTAAGAGTTTGTACCAAACAAAACTTTACTTGCTTTAACGGGATAATATGTAAAGTTTTATATAGTAAAATAGAATGAATAATAATAAAAAATATATTTTTCTGATTTAACCTTAAAAGCTTTGGGTTAAGGGGTTAAATGAATTTACTTAATAATAGCAATTTATGTATACTGCTGGTATTAAATACATGCTGCATACGTATATAATTATGGGATTTTACATTGTTGTGGCTAACTGGTTTTAGTTCAAAACTTTAAGTCTTTAGCTATGCAGTTTGACTATAATTTGAGTTAGTTATGCATTGATGTGTTGTTTAAAGTTTATTCAAACTATGTAGAACTTCTTAAGATAAGAATTAATGTAAATAATAGATAAATATATTAAAGTTGTAGTATTGTATAATACAACATATTTGAATTGAAAAAAAAAACATATTAAGTAACATCACATTATTTATTAAGTTTCTACTATATAGCTGTTATGATAATGTATAAAATATGAGAGTTAAATATAAATTTTTGCATATATTTTTTTTTTACTAAACTTCAAAAGTAAAATATATAAATTACTTTTGGGAGATATATCAGAAACGGAAGGTGCTAAGCTGTGGAAAGTTTTAATACCCTTCTTTGACGCAGTTTCGTCTCTGTATATATTATAAATAAAAATGCTGACTTTTAAACTTTCTTAATTGCCTAATTTTAATGAGTGTGGGCAAGAATTAATGCAAATCATAAATCTTTTAACACGTAAAGTAAATAAATTTACGCAATCTACTTTTAGCTTTGGTTATAAACATTGAAAACTACTTTCAATTATTTAATATTTCATTGTAAGTGTTTAGAAAAAATGATAAATCTAAGAAAATTACAGAAAGTTATTTTTTTTAATTGTACTAATAAACTAAAACTTATATTGAAGTGAGTTTGCTACGCAGATAAGTAAACAATGGCATGTGTTGCAAAAATGCTCTAAAAACTGTTTTTTTGTTATCACATTAATGTCATGGCACTTAATGAGATGAATTATAAAAATATTAGTAGATATTGCCAATGTTCAATATTAAATAAATAATTTGTTATTAAAAATAGTCTAAAAATGAACATACTGAATTGATGCAGCGGATACATGTTGAAATTCTATACCAGATTAATGTATCACCACACAGTGGTGTCCTCGGACAAATAACTAATCAACAACAGTCCTAATAATGAAAAATACGATTTAAGATATTAACAGTGGTTTTCACAGATAGAGTGTCTGAGGTTGTGTTAAGGGTAGATAAGTAATGGACTAGTTATAGATTGTTATATTTGTTGATGGAAAGGTTCGGTAAATTTTTACCTTACAAGTTCCAAGAAAAAGAGACTTCTCCAACGTCACTTGAGACTTTACTTGACCAAGCTCAGCTTATGTCAAATTTGTGTTGCACTATGCATTTAAAAACGACGTCTTTCCTAGGATCCGGATAAATGTCGCCAATATACACAATGCTGTTTTCTAATTGGTAAAAAAAACTTTTTTGTCTTAATAAGTTTTTTACTGACATTAATTTATTATAAAACATAAATATCAGAAATTGTACTATTATAGTTACCTATGTGTCAAATAATTATAATTTTTAAAGAACACATTAATTAGAATATTTTGAAGCCAATTATACTGTAACTTATTAAATATTAAAATCAAAATTAATATTCTTTACAGTACGTAAAAACAAGTAGTAGTAATTAATTGTTTCGAACCTACAAAATAATATTGATGACAGTTACATAACTTGAGCTCTCGAAAACGGCATCTATTATTTGAGCTCTGCTTTACGCAAATAAAGTGAGATTTTGCTTTGGTGCAACGGAATAAGCTTGGCTTCTAGCTTAAAGCCTAGCTTGAGGTCTAGTTAGGGCTTGAGGCATGCTGGAGAAACCGGGTGTTAATTACACAATGACAAAGGAAGTTTTTAGGGGTGTAATTTAGCTATGAGAAATATAAACAGGTCTAAGAGGGGTGTAATACAAAGTACATTGGAAGTAAGATCATTAAAGTACTGAGAGCTAACATGCTTGGAGGGCTGTAAAATATTGTTCTTTTACACACTGGCAGTCAAGGGATTGGGGTTGTTACGTAACAGCCAAAAATATGTTCTGCACTGGTAGCCAAAGGCCTTGGGTTTGCATAATAACTGCAAAAGATTGTTAAGCTTATACAGGCCGGTTAGGCCTAGAAGTTGTATGCAGGGCACATTACAGCGGTAAGAAGCAGTTATAAACACACTGGTATTAGAGTATACCTTGGGGATGTGTTAGTTAAGTATCTGGTAGTATACTACGTATTGATATAACTATAGGGATTCTGGCGTGACAATTGGTCTTATGCTAGAGAGATATATATTTATTAATTTTACAGAATGTAATAATAATTATGTGCAAGACTAATTTATAGAATAGTACACGGGAGCTAATAAAGAATACAAGATAGACCGGATCGGCACGAATGGAGCGCACTGAAGCAAGAACAACTAGAGTAGGAGTTGTCTGCTGGACAAAGCAAAGAAGATCAGTAACTTTTGCTCAGTAAAGTAATGAGGTCCAATGGTTTGACGCCAATGGCCGTTCATTAATTGTTTGATAAATTAGTGTTAATTAATTAATATACGACGTTAGAGCACTGTGTAGGGGTTGGGAGGTTTAGCGTGCATTGCGTCAATTATAAAAAAAAATTAAATTGTATAATTGGGCGGAGCAAAAGCTACAATCTTAATAACAATTTTTACTAACACAAACACTGACATTTTTCTTAATACATATCTAAACAAATTAAACTAACAATCTAAAATAATGGATAAAGAATCAAGTATAAACAAAACAATTGAAATGTTAAATCACAATAATACTTATTATCAATTAAAAAAAATTGATTAAATATTACAAAAAATAATGATGACACTATTGACGGCACAATTATGCAAGTTAAGTCAAGTTTAAGTATATGTATTACCTAAAATACACAACGTTAATTTACCTCTAATACCCGTGTGCCACTATCTATAATTTTCTATTAAATTATATATACAGGCTTTTCAAAAAAAAAAAAATGTAAAATACTTAAGGGGTGGTAGTACAAACCACAACAAACAAAAAAGTCTTCAGGCAATTTTGTGACCGATATGTATTTAAAACAAAATAAAAAGCATATAATAGTATATATATTTATTATATATAACTAATCTTCTATAATATAACATAGTTGTAACTATACTTTTGAATCATATCTTAAATAAAATTATTAAATTAATTTTGTCAAACACTAGTTAAGCTTTAATAACATAATAACAAAATTTATGACCCGTGGGAAGGAGGTAGTTTCAAAAGGTACAATCTCCACTTTTTATAATTATTGAGTTAGTGATGCCATCTTGTAGCAAATTACGCACTCTACAACATGATACTAAAATTTTGTTTCATACAACACAATAAAATTGAGCTTTTTTTTAGTAATTTTTTAATTTAGTTTTTACTTAAGAAAATTTTTTGGCAAAATTCAGTTTAAAAACAGACATTATAATAAACTATAATTTGATTTATTTTGATAATTTATTGATCAAAAATGATTAAAACATTCTGTTATTGAGGTAGTTTTTAAGGGATGGAAGTAAAAATGGTTTAATAAAATTCTAAAACTTTGGATTCGTATAGACTTTGACCCACAGTTTAACAAAAAAATAGTAAAAAAATCTCTTAGATAAAATAGGGTAGTTTTTAGGGTAGCAAAAACTAAAAAACATGATAAAATCCTACAACATTCCGGTTTTATGAGCTTAGTGCGCCCATTACTTTCCTGATAAGCACCGTTCTTTTACTATGTTTTTAGCCAATTACTATATTTTATAACAAATCTAGCTTTTGATCTTCTTACATTTATCTATCCTGACTTGAGTTTAGACTTAAAGAGGTATAATTTAAGATTTAAATCGTTTTTTAGAACACATTGACATTTCTTAAATTTAGTTTGTTAATAAATGAACTGATATTCAATTTAATTTTGTCCGGAACTTCTCAAAAACATTTATAAATTCTTTTTAAGTTATGAACTTATTACCAGAAGACGTTGAAATCAAGTAAAATGATAATTTGTAAAATTCGCAAAAATCAAAAAAAGACAGTTAAGACAATTCTGACCTCTACCTTGATTTATAGTATTTTAACTAAAGCGGCAATTTTGGCGTCATTGCTGTTTCTGCATATTATCGATTTATTTTTTCATCAGTACTTTTAAAAAGGATTAAACAGTGATGTGTCGGAGTATTTTAGTCAAATAATAGTTAGGAAATAATTGAAAAAAATCATCAAATATAGAAATAAATAGGCTCTTATGCACTGTTGAATGCATTTTGTTCAATTATCTAATAATATGTAGAAACAGCAATGACGACAAAACGCTCTTAACTGTTAAAACTAAAATTGCAAAAAATTGCAAAATTTTAAAATGTGTTCTAATTCTACTATGACTACACATTTTAACTATGTAAACAAAAGTGCTCGATATAGCTCGATACACCACTAAAAGTTTACCTATCTCTGCAAACACACTATTTTGCAGAACGATATACAATGATAACTTTTAAACGTTTTTATTTAAATGTTACTACTTTTTCACAAAACAAAAATTACTGAAAATATAACACATATCTGAGGTTGACAGATCCATGACAAAAAAATTAAATTTAGATCGATTTAAGAAAAAAAACAGTCTTCAAAATTCACATGACAAATTGTTTTAAATACAACGCTAAACGCGATTTTCAAATCTTATTTTTTCAAAACTGCAACAAAGGCAAAGAAAGGCGTTATCGGTTCTGAGACATGCGCATTTTTACAGGCCTAAGTGTTACACTAGGCCATTAAGACAAATATGTTTATTGCACTTTAATTTTTGAATTAATACCAGCTTGTAGGGTAACTGACCCCACTGTGCGGCGTATACTTGTTGTTTCATTTGGTTCTAAAGAAAAGCTTTGCACTGAAATTAACACCAGTCTTTCTTTTTTTCTGTCGACTTCCTTTGGTCAAAATAAAAATGACGGAAAATAATAACAAGATGCACTCGGTAGATAGCACTTATTATGCAGAATTCTACCCTGACAATAAATTGGGCAACGGAACAGTTATTTGGCAGCAACCTCAAAGCAAAGTCTTGGGTGGTGGCAAGATGTATTCTAAGAAAGTATGAGGCAACCTAGGAAACGCGAGCAACTGGGCAACCATTGACGGTAATTTCAAAAAAACTTTTAATCACAAAGGTAGACTAGGCAAGGCACAGCTTAAACAATAGCGGGCACAATCTTTATCCGCTGCAAGTACAACAACAAGGATACAAAAACAAAACTTTTCTTGCGCAGTATGTCGGCATCACAATAACGACCAAGAGCACAAAAAACAAAGGAACTTAAAAAAAAAACCGTCACTACAAAAATTGCGTACCCCAAAAGTCAGAGACTATTAAATTCTCTGCCCTTGGCATGATTGACAAACTGACATTGTTTTTTGTGTGTATGTATTTAAACAGGGAGATTTTTGAAAATGTTATTTACAGATGACTCAACCAATAAGTCTTTTTAAGAGCAAGAAACTTTATATCATTAGTTTGAAGGAACTGCCAGATCTTATAAGAGTCTTCATATGGTTACCGAAACTACAATTGGAACCGTTTACTCTTTTAAACAAGATAGAGGTGCAGAACAGCATAAGCAATTGGACCTGATAAGTTGTAAACTAAAAATTGAATTCGAAAAGCACTCAACACGTCCTACTTATGAATAAGGGCGCTAAGGAAAAGATTAAAACCTTAGGGAGCAAACTGCATCCGGGTTTTAGTAAAGTATCACACCGGGCTTGGTTTTATTTTAAAAAGGATGGCGACAAACCGGAAAAAAATATGCATATGCTGAAACAAAAATCCTATAATAAGAGTAGGTTTACTCTTATTATAGGATTTTTGTTTCAGAGATCAAGTGGCAGCTAAAGTGATCATAGTAGAGAAAGAGATCAGTAGGAAGATTATTCTTGGATCCGGATACTTTTCCTACTGTGTCTTCTGCCACCAGAAGAAATCTAAAATTTGATTGCTATCGGAAACAACAAACAGTTAATGTTAATGCAACTTCTACAGCAGCCATAAAAACATTGCTTTTGCTATTACCATTGTTATGATGATGGAGGCGAAATAAGCAGCGTAGCGACTACAGATAAATGAACAAAATGTAAATCTTGGGGCTTTTATACAGGAAGTAACAAATATGTTACATAAGGATAAAACACTGAAGATGAGATTAGACTTCATGAAAGGTTATGCATACAGAAGTTATTTGATGCGACAATACTATCACAATTTAAAAAACCATATGGTATACAGATGAACCTTAAGATTACAATGGCAACAAAATCAAAATATACGGCAGGAACCAGGGGACGTCGATCACGTTATCCTGAGCAAGCATGCCTACGTTTTTTTTAAGTGAAGAAAGTTGCCATTAAATGGTGCTTTAAAAACTTGATTGATTGAAACGTTTATATTATTCACAAACACCAACGTAAGCTTGACATAGATATTAATGGATTAATGTACAATAAATAACCTTAAGACCAGCTTGTCAAAAAGGAAACCACAAAGACGTTACTTGGACTCAAACCTGCTTTCGGAATCCCATATGAGACCGGTAAAAAAATAATTTGTAGTTATTAAAAACAAAACACAACAACTTGTATAAAACTACCAGAAAATAAAGCTCACAAAGCTATTCTTACCAGAATTTTTACACATTACCCAAAGTATATCAATATAAGGCCATGTCTGAGTCAAGTGTACAGAGCAACAATTTGATTTTGCTCAAACTACTGAACATTCTTTTCACTATATAAGTCCTGACTTTGTTCAATAAGCTATTTTTGAATAATAAGCAATAAAAATGTGAAAAAATTGATTTTTTGTATATTTTGATTGTTTGTATCTTCTTAAGGTTGCAAGAAAAAACTGTAATAAACTTTTTTTTCAAAATTGTTCAAAAAATCATTTTTCACAAATTTTTTTTCCTTAAATTTTGAACATTTTGCAAAACTTTAAAAAACATTTTTTCTTAAAAAAAATGACGGGTAACTTTTTATTTTTTTAAATATGGATAAACACGTGCTTTTATATGTGCAAAAGATACCCTGAAAATTTTAGAAAGTGCCGCGTGCTACGTCCGAGAGTGCGAGACTTAAATTTAACGCAACATATTGCTTTCTTTGGCAAGAACGAGCTAAACAAAGAAGAGCTCAAAACAGTTCTTTTTTGTTTCTATACTGTATTAATGAAACCGAACTACCAAGGAGTAACAACTATACTTATTTTAAATATTTGTTGATAATAATAATTTTAATTACTTTAATAGAATTCAAAAAACAATAACTCAAAAAAAAAAAACGCGTGCGCTTTAACACATGTAGCGGTTGCATAATAAATATTAAATAAGACAATATATAAAGTTATGGAAATTTATAATTCCATGTTTTATGAAGTTGGCCTTACCAGTAAACAATACAGTAAAATTGTGATAGTTTGCAATGATTTTTAAATTAAAAAAAATTGGCAATACTCCATTCATCTAACCTCAAAGGCGCAACTATTGGCTAACTCATGTAAAAAAAAAAAAATTATTTATTGCAACATTAGTAAACTGAACACAAAAAAAAATGTGACACATTAATATATAACTAATGATCAAAATTCTAAAGGCCACACTGACTAATTTTTATATACTTTTAGTACTAATAGTACTTTCTTATTAATCAGTAGTTTGATAAAGGAAAACATTGGTTATTACAATAATAACAAAATCAACACGCTGTATCTCAATAACAACAGAACATATCACGCATATTTATAAAGACTTTTCGTAGATAAAATTGAATGATTAATTACTTACAACAAATATTAGATTAGTATGTGAGATGCTTTTCCATAAAATTTTATTGGCACTATTAAGATTGTAAAAACAAACTTCTATAGCTTATCTAGGTGATATTATTAAACATACTTTTAAAATCTACATTTGTGTAACTATAACAATAACTTATTAACATTATCTATTTATCTGCGGATACATATAGAAAAAATCATGTGAAAAAAAATGTATGCTACTACAACATAAAATATTTTTTCTCTAACATGACACTCTTTTTATAAAATTCCATATAACAATTTATTGGTGCGCTTTATGTGATCTTCATTTATAAAAGTGTTTGAATGCACGCGGATATCGCCTGGAACCTTGAGATCTTAAACACTGACGTTTGCTTATTTTTTACTGGCATCCATCCGACGTTTCATTTTATTATATTCCCATCGATCATAAGTTTTTCTTTGCCCTTGGTTTGTACTTTGCAGAACTTCAAATGACAGGAGTTTTAAACTTTACAATAGAAAATGTAAAAATAAAAACTTTCATACCCTGTTTACGACTGTTTCATTGTTTTTTTTCTACTTTACTTACATGCACTTAGATTTTACATTTATTTCGAAACAAAGAGGATCTTATCTAATAATTAAATAAAAGCTTTATGATTTTTAATTTTAAAAGATTTCTGAAGTTATAAATAACTAAGACGGCAATGTACCTGATAAAAGACGTGCATACTAAATGTAATAGATAATATTTCAATATAAATTCCAGACATGTCGCGATAGAGATGTAACATATAACGTGTATATTTATGAACATAGGAGAGCAACCCCTTGAGGATTTAGAGGCATCGTGGCATCAAAGTGGCAAAAACAGGCCATAATCTCATATCTTAAACTGGGTTATTAATGTAAATATGCCATTAACTTAAATACCTTTGATCTTGAAACATAAATCATCGCCATGCGGCGGTGTTTTAAAGCCGCATCCGTTTCCACGTAAAGCGTAGATGTTCCGAGTATTCAATGTGATCGAGAAGGAACTTGAGATGCAGGAAGTTGAAAGAGTTATAGAAAAAGATCTGAACCATGTCGAAAGAATGGAAATGAAAGTCAAAATCACACAAAGATGCCACCTTATATGCTGAATGCGGTTTCGCATCAGCATTTTCTGTCACTTATACTATGCAAATTTTTAACTTTATTTAAATATATACGTCAACAACAAAGCGAAGAGAATTTTTTTAAATTCTTGCTAAGAAGATTACCGTACTGTTTCTCTGGTATAATTCTAAAAATATACTAGTTTTGTGTTCAATTGGAAACAATTCATATTGAATTATATTTTATTTAAACATAAATAAAATCTTTATCTTTGTTTAATTTAATTTTAAATATGTACATAAAAGCACTTACATTAAAAACTGACAAACATTTTTTATTTACATTTTTTTATATTTTCTGTTAACGTTATAATTGTTATATTTAATTTAACAGTTATTTTCCATCTAACATTAATTGGTTTTTTAAATTGATGTGAACTATAATAAAATAATATAATACAATATAAATATTATAAAAAGTTCTAAATTTTATATGATTAATGATTGTTATTGAATTTATTATTAATTAGCCTATTTTTTTCAGAATTAACTACAGACACGTGTCCGCCGCCGAATCTAGTAAAAAATGGATCCGAGACGGTAGATGGTGATGTACGCATACGATCAGAATATTCACACGTGAGAGAAGTAAAATTTTTAGGATCAATTGGTCCTTTAGGCGAAAGACGGCTTTGTAAAATAAAATGCATCGGTGGCCAGTGGGTAGGACCATTATGCGTTGATAAAGCTGGTAAGCGCTAAGTTTTAATTTAATCAAATTTGTTATAT
This sequence comes from Tachinus rufipes, assembly GCA_963932245.1. NCBI lineage: Eukaryota > Metazoa > Arthropoda > Insecta > Coleoptera > Staphylinidae > Tachinus > Tachinus rufipes. Next base: position 69,077,624 of record OZ010742.1, read on the forward strand.
ATAGTGATAAATATAATATATTAATAATGTAATGAAACTTGTACATGGTTTTCATCTTTTTTTGTGTTACGGCATTCTAGTAATATAAAACATTCACGCCACTTTGTCTTTATATAAATAAAGTGTTTTTAATACCTCTGATAGTCACTATTAATTAATTATTTTATTATATAATTATTATTTTCCAGCGGACAGATTGATAAATTTTTTGTCTAAAATTGTTATTAGTTTATCATCAGTTTATTTATTTAACAATTTATGATTAGTAAATTGAAATATTTGTGCTAGAAAAGGAAGCTAGAACGCGCGAGAGGAGAAGTATAATAGTACAAACAATATTTGTGTGTATATGGCAGCTATAATATAAGCTAAAATAGCCGCACTATATTAGCTGATAAATGAAGTTTAAAGGTTGTCGCGCACTAAGGGTTTAATAATTTAAAATTAGAAATAGTAACAGCAAATTTAGCCTTAAATTTAAATAAAGTTAAAAAAATAAAGAATAATTAAAAATTTTACTTAAAAACTTTATTTTTTTAAAGAGTCTAGAAATTCATATAGCAAACTTACTTGTCTGACTAACCAAAAAGTTTTTGTGATATTTGATTGTAAATCACGGTTTTGTACGTCATACTCTAAAATCTGACAACAGTGACAAATTATAATAAACTTTAAAAATGTCTAACATTGAACAAGTTTATAGAATCTAAGTGTTGTTGCAAAAGATGGCAGTCTCTAACAGATGATATTCTTCTGTAAATTTTTAAATTATCTGCAATTAATAGAAATGACGATGATTTAATATACTACAAAAGACCATTAGAAAACAGCAAAAATAAAGTTGATGAAACAAGAATGGACTGGACAAAAAGTTATTAGTTTTTAAAAACTTAAAGCTTTGAATTTAGCAATTAAAATACTTGACATACACGACAAAACATTTTTGAAAAACTGATGTATAGGTTTTTTACATGGTATAATTCATGGTTTAATAATATTTTTTTAGGAATAACTTAAATTCTTTAGATGGTAATTTTTGGATTGTGTGGTAAAATATTATACATTTTGACTGACATATAATGGAACAAATTTAATGTTTTTGTTAGTCTGCGGTACGGCAAGCAGATGTTTTTATTTGATTTGGTACAATAATGATGCAATTTATTTTGAAACTTGTAATTTCTAGCATCTATACTTTTTCTCACATGCACCAAACATGCCAATACATATAAACTTGCAACAGTCATAAAACCCAGTTTTTTTTTAAATGAGACTCACACCTATCTCTAAAACTAAGACTCGCAACTACACAAACAGCTTTCTTCTGCAGAACAAAAATTTGATTAGCATGATGAGAACTACCCCTACAACAGCATTTCTTACTCAATTAAAGATTGAATAAATGCAAAATAAGCTATTTGTGTAACCGTTTAATTCGTGATCTCAGCTATTTTTTTTTACTAAATAAATATTGCCGCTTAATTTTGTAGACAACGATTCCACATGCTGTTGCCAAGATAATTTATTGTCTGTAAATACCCAAAAATTTTATTGATTTATTAACACTCTCATTTGCATTAAGTAATGAAAAGAATATGTGTTCTGTTTTTGCTTTATTTAACTTTAGATTATTTGCATGAAACCATTGTTTTGCTTCTTCTAAAGGACTTAACCCATCCACCACAGAAGCTATATGAAAGTTGTGTCATCGGCATAAAGATATGTTCTTGCTAGTGTTACATTACATTCAAGATCATTTATGTACAACAGAAACAGCAGTGGACTTAAAATAAACCCCTGTGGCGCACCGTTGTACATTTTTTTTCTATCCGAAAATGGACCACTAGCAAAAACAATCTGCTCTCTGCCAGTTAAATAGCTTTTCACAATATTTAATGCTACACCTCTTATGGTGTTATTGATATAGGCTGATAAATTTCACATTGGTTTATATTTTTTTTTTTTTAATATCGGTATAACTTTTGAGAATTTTAGTTCAGAAGGAAAAAATCGCTCTTTAAATCAAGCATTTTTAACATTTTCCAAAGGTTTTACAATAACAACAACAGATCTATACAATTAGAATTTTTTAACAATCCTATCACAGATTTGATTTCTATTGTCAAAACTGGTTCAAGAAAACAAGAAGCGCTTGTATCACTTGTGTAATTGTTTAATAAAAAATGATAGCTGTCATCATTATAATTAAAATTAGACAAAACTTGTTTAACTGAATTAACAAACAAAAATTGATATTCGTTAGCAGATATAGTTGATGAGATTTTATTTACTTGTTTTCTATTCTTTTTATTATTTTTTTGGTTTGTTAATAATTCCATTATCAATTTATTGTTAAAATCAATGTTTGTTTTTTTTTTACTTTTTTTTTATATTTGCTGTTTTTTATTATTACAATAAGAAGTTTCGTTTAAATGTTAAAAAAAAACGGGTATTTTATTAATAAAATCTAATAAATGTTTATTTCATTGTGAAGAGAAAGGTATGCCATTAACATTTAAAAACGATATCAGTCAAATGGCCGCCACGGTTACGGTTGCAGTACCACATTCTTTTCATGAAATTATCTATGACGAATTTGCACATTTGCGGCATATGTCCTTGATAACTTCACAAATTCCATCTTTAAGGTCTTGAATTGATTGTGGAGCATTGGCATAGACCTTATCTTTCACGTGGCTTTAAAGAAAAAAGTCTAAATTTGTTAAATCACAAGATTTCAGTGGCCAATTGTGATTATGCAAAGTTGCGATTGTTTTGTTGCTTGTGTGGTAAGTAGCGCCGTCTTGCTAAAAATAAACGTCGTCTACATCAATATCTTCCAATGTCGGCTATAAAAAATCATTAATCATAGCTCGGTAGCGCTATCCATTCACCGTAACAGTTGCATCAGCCTCGTTTTCGAAAAAGTAGGGTCCAATCACACCGCCAGTTCAAAAACCGCAACAAACAGTGACACGTTGAGAGATTTTTCGACAATCTGTCTTAGATTTTCTGAGCCCCAAATGCGACAATTCTTAAGCATATTAACATAGCGTCCCAGGTAAAAATGGGCCTCATTACTGAAGATGATTTTTCGATAAAATTCTGGATCATTTGATGCATTTGAAGGACCCAATCAGCAAAGATACGACGTATATGGTGATCGGCCGGCTTGAGTTTTTGTGTTAACTAAACTTTAAAAGCTTTAAGACTTAAGTCTTTATGCAAAATACGGTGTAATGTCGTTTGTGGAATGTCTAATTCTAAAGATTGACGAAAAATCTACAAACCTGGGTTTTCTTCAACACTACGGGCTAAATCAGCAATATTCTCATGTGTTCTTGAGCGATACACGCGGTTTTGATTCTTCACATCACAAACTTGTCTCAACAGCTTAAATTTTTTTACCAGGTTTACTAATGCCGGCCGAGAAGGTGCTTTACGACGATTAAAAAGTGCTTTAGTTTTGCAAATTGTGACTGACATTTTTTTACCATTTTTGTAGTGAATTTTAATAATTTCAATGCGTTGTTGAAGCGTGTTTTGTTCCATTTTTAATAATGGCGTAGTTTTTACTTGTCAAATGTCAAAAGATAATAGCTTCAAAATTGACAGCTGCCCAAATAGCCTGCTATTCAAAATGAAACTTCTTATTGGAAAACTCTTTATATAGAAACAACTTGTATTTTTGTAACAAAGTAAATTTGTAAGTGTATTATTATTTTATTGGAAATGAACTAGGTTTTGTGAACGGCCATAACTTACCAATCTTTTGACTGCAATGTTTGATGACCAAGTTTTTAGAAGAAATGGCTAAAGCGTAGTTAGCTGGATCCAAAACTTTAAAACTACTGTAACTTTAATATATTTTATTACATCGAATTTACTAGTTTTTTAACACATGTATAATGTATATATTTAACAATAATAATATAACTTTATTTTAAGAAAAACAGTTTGTTTCAACAAAGGTTGACTTTTTTAACTTTCTAATCTTGTTTATAAGTGTTGCAGGTAGTTAATCTACTAGACTAATTGTATTTTATATTTATATAAAAAAAATAACATTGAAGTTAAACTTCCAAACTAAAACCCTCATATAATAAGTAATACCAAATATGCCCAATAGACAAAATAATTAAAATATTTATTTAACTACTACTGTTAACAGTAGTTTTTGTAATTATTATTTATAATAGTTAATGTACTATAAACGTAGCCTGGTAGCCAAGGTCTTAGGGTTATGTGATAGCACTGTATCTGGCAGTAAAGCCAGTCAAAAGAATAAAATAAATAAAACAAATTTTCTATGTATTATTACGAGTATATGAATTGGTCGAATGATTTGACGGCCATAGCTCTTTCTTGATTATTATTGATATTATTATTGATTAGTGTTAAGTTAATTAATATTCGTTGTTAAAGCACGGTATAGTGGTTAAGAGGCTTAGCGTGCGTTGCGTCAGCTATATAAAAATATAAATTTGTATAACTGAGCGTAAAACTACTGTACATTTAAATCACCGAGAGATATGTTGAGAAGAGTAAGAATGGATACTCAAAAATAATACTTTTGTTTACGGTATTAGGAAATTTGTACTCAAATATGTCTGTGTACGCATTTATTTGTCTTTAAATTATATTTGTAGTGGCGCAATGCCTAACTTTCCTTTATTATTATTGTTGCAATCAATAACATTAAATAATGTTTATTTTAATATTATACAATTAATAATAGTAATCAGCACATTTCAATGAATGTTTGATAACAAACTGACATTGAAATATGGCAACTGTATTAATTTAGAGTTAATATTGAAATTGATTAGTAGTGAGAAGTAGTAATTTAGATGTCGTATTGATTAATAATGAGAAGTTTTAATTGATTAGTACTGATTAAGTCTCGGTATTGATTAGAAGTGAAAAGTAATAATTTAGATGTGGTATTGATTGATAGTGATAAGTAGCAATTGATTACTATTTATTAGTATAGTATTGATGCCTAATAAATGATATATAATGAACTATTAGTTACCAATCTATAATCATCGACAATAATAATAATAATAATAATAATAATAATAATAATAATAGTAATAATTAAAAAAAAAAATAAAAATAAAAATAAAAATAAAAATAAAAATAAAAATAAAAATAAAAATAAAAATAAAAATAAAAATAAAAATAAAAACAAAAATAAAAATAAAAATAAAAATAAAAATAAAAATAAAAATAAAAATAAAAATAAAAATAAAAATAAAAATAAAAATAAAAATAAAAATAAAAAATAAAAAATAAAAAATAATAATAATAATAATAATAATAATAATAATTTTTTATTTCCAATAGACCATACGGTATAGGATAGCGTCAATAATACAAAAGTTAAACAATACATACTTACATAAAAAAAAAATCTTACCAATACCAAAAGAAAAAAGAAAAAATGTTTTAATGCCAATTGTATAATACGCTTTATTCAAAAGAATTGTTTTAACTTTAGATTTAAACTTTTTGCCATTTAATGCCTTTAATTCTAACGGTAGTTTATTGTAAATAGTTATACCCATATATTATATATTATATATATGATTTTTATTCAGATGAGAGAAACTTGCAAAATTGTCTTTGACATATGATAGCATATTATATATGTATATTGTATATACTTGGCAACGTGATTATCTATTTATCAAATAAAATGAATTTTACTGAATTTAATGTTTTTGTATTTAAGTTTAAACCGTAAAGCTCTCTTTCGAAGCTTAAAAATGATTTCCATGCTAGATGATGTTCTTCATTGTACAATTCCATATGATGCTAATGAATTAAAATACACAAAATATAACATACGTAAGATATTAAAACTTAATGCAGGTTGCAACTGTTTAATTATATAACATACAGATACAAGTTTAAATGATAGTTGATCAATATGGTTTTTCCAACTACATGATTGATCAACTGTAATCCCTAGAAATTGGTATTTGTTTTTTGCTCAATACTTTTGTCACTACATTTTATCAAATGGCACCTATCAGTTATAGTGGCTATAATGGGATTTATTTGTATAAAAAAATAATTATTTTTAGTAAACCATTCATTCAATTAGGATAGGTAATGTGTTGCTTGTCTAACAAGGCTCTCTGCGTTAGTTACAAAAACAAGAAATATAAATGAATTTGTCTTACTAATGTTTATGTTGTTAATACACAATAAATATTAAAGGCCCTAATACAAATTCCTGAGGCACCCCTCTATTTGAAGTTAAGGTTTTTGATGATTTTTGTTCAAACTAAACGTAATGTGATCTATCTTTTAGATATTATGCAAACCATTGATCGGGTACAACTCTGACACCATATCGATCTAGTTTAGTTAGTTAAAAAAATATTATGATCAGCAAGGCCAAAAGCCTTGATAAGGTCTAAAAATATTTCTGCACAGATTTTTCTCCGATCAATATTATCACATGTTTTGTTAATAAAAGCAACAACAACATCAGTTGTAGATCTACCTTTTCTAAAACCAAATTGATTTTCTTTAAGATATTATATTTGTTTAAAAAATTTGACAATCAGGAAATATTCCTTGACAGATTGATTCATTAATGATGTTAGTAAGAGGTGAAGCTAATAAATTAATTGATTTTTTAATAATTAAATTGAATTTAAATTATCATGCCCAGATGACTTTAAATTTTTTAGGCTAGTTGTCGTTAATATAACCTCATGCTCATTTACAGGTTAAAAATAAGCGTCTGAAGATTTATAGTTATTCCATCTGCTGTATTCACATTTGATGTATTTACAGAAATCAAACTATCTGCTATAGTGTAAATACTTATTAAATGTGTTGGCAATACTTGAATGATCTTCAACTATATTATTATTAATATTTATAGTGATGTTATTCTTTTGTTTTTTTTTTACTACTTTTTATTAGACTCTGTGCTGTAGATATTTTGTTAGAAGATTGAACAATTACAGAATCGTTATATAAACGCTTTGCTAATTTTATCACTGGATTATAAGTATTCTTATATTGCTTATAATATAATTTATTTCTGATGCTAAAAGTCTAATTTAATTTGAGTTTTTGAGCAGAAACTTTGATACTTGTGGTTATCCATTTATTTTGTATTCTTTTATCATTTTTAACTATTTTGCTTTTGATGGGAAAACAAGTTTCTATATAATAGATATTGTATTTATGTTTGCTTTATACTTATTATTAATATTTTCCGAATTGAAGACATCGTGCGAGTTTTCTTGCCGCAACATTCCACAGAAATACAATTATACTTTATATATTATTGTATAATAGTATGATAGTATGATAGTAGTAAGCTAGCAGTATGCATTTTTTTTTAGTATGTGAATTCATCGTTTCTGTAAACTTTTTTTTAAATCTGTCTTTTCACATACAGTCCACAGCTTTTAAAGATGTTATAGTCTTGCTCATGAAGTAGACTTACAAAAAGTGTTACAATATTGCAACTGCATTAAATGACGTTTTTATAAAAAGTAGCACCATTTTGTTGATGATTTCATTGGAACCTAAAGGTAGACCTCACGTTAGACGCCAAATTTAACGGTAACAAAAAGGCTGCTATCAACTTAACTTTGCTTTTACGTGGGTGTAGAAGGTAGACAGAGTTTTACACAAATACAAATTAAAAGTATTGACAATTATATTATTTTTAACAATTGCCATTTTAAAGTTTTTTTTAATATCATATTGTTTTTAACAATTCAAGTTTATATTATGTTTGACAAATGGCATGTTATATTTTTGTCAATTAGGATATATTTTTGTCAGTTGTCATTTTCAATATTTTTGTAATTTTTAAAAACGTTTATATTGTTTTTAACAGTTCCACTTATATTATATTTGATAGTTGACATTTTTAATGTGTTTTACCGTTGTTATTTTGAAAAATAAATTTATTTTATTATATAATATAAACTTTACAAAAACCTTTTATTTATAATAAATAAACAATAGAAGACCAACAAAACTAAACTAAAATAATATTTATTATTTCAATAAATTTGTCATAAGAGCATTTTATTTTGTAATAATATGATTCTCACTAGCTTAAACATATGATCAGATAGTTTTATGTTTTTATAATTAATCATTTTTTAAAACTGTTTTAACAAAAAATCGCATTTTTTCAATAATGAAACAACAAATAAAATTAAATGTTTTTTATTAATTAAATTAAGTTTTGTCTTTAATTCAATATTAATCAATAATAAATAATTACAATTTTTTTTAAACTTAACCCAATAATGCTCAAGAATACTAGGTTTACTATTTAAACAAAATGTTGTGCTTTAAATTTAAAAAGAATAATTTAGTATGTTTTTTTTTTTTCTTTTTCTTGTTCAATATGTAAATACTTGATTTATCTTAAACTTAATAACATATGTATATAGTCATTTGCACTTCTACCCTTTTGGATGTAGGGTGTATAATAAAATATAATAGAATAAAAAACATTGGTAGCACAAACGTATTATTTGTGATACATTCTAATAAACCTATCGGGATGTAAACTAATGATATTATTTGTGAGTGTATTAAACATTATTAATTTACCGCCTTTTACAATACTGGGTTTGGTTTTTATTTTTTCCTTGTCTACAAAATAATTAGTGCTCCATTGAAGGTATTGCTTTCTTTATAAAATCTATTTACAGACTCATTCTAAGACTAATGCATTTGTAAAGTTGCCATTTGTTCATTACAGCTACATCAAGCTAAACTTTTTCAATAGCCAATAGCACTTTTTGAGCAAACTTTTAATTTTTATACGATTTTTGTATTTTGTCTAACAGGTCTTGAACGTATTTATATGTTTTTTAGAAACATGTGATACTATCTTAAATATTAGTAGTTAGATTTATTAAATCAATAATATATTAATACTGCCAACTATTTTGTACAAAAGAAAAAATAAATCAGTTGTTTATATATACTCTACTTTTTTTGTGATAAATAATCCAAACGTTGTTTAAAACCAACCTACATTGTGATTTCCGTTTTACTTTCTAAGTTGTCATTTCCACCACAGTATGGATAAAATCTTGGCAAATACTTTAGTATAATATTTCATACGCATCATTCAAAACTCATACGTACGTTATTTTTATTATTGATTATAATTCAACATTTAAGTAGTATTGCAATAAACTATGCACAAAAAAAAACATTCTGCAAGTATTAGTATTTTATGAAGTATATGATGATATGATATTAGTTCATAGTTGTTGCTATCTGATGTTGAGTTGACGTTATTAGATTGTATTTTGTGTTTAAAAATATTATTATACAGGGTCAGTCGGGAGAAACGGACCAAACATCAGGAGTGTATTGTATACGTAAAAATAGTGTAAAAAAACTTAAATGTTGTTACCCAATTTTCATTTGTTTTCAAGTTATAGCGTATTAAATAATGTTTATCTAGTGTGCCACGAAAGGTTTCTAGGGCGTTGGATTGGTTGAGGTGGTCCTATTAGTTAGTCTCTAATATCTCCAGACTTCTTAGCACTAATTATTGTTTATAGAGCTAATTTAAAGATAAAGTGCAGAAAGTAAAAGTGGACACTCGGGATGCACTAATTCAGCGCATTAGAAATTTTGCAGCCGATTTTAAAGAAAGACTCAATCAAGAGAGCATTAGGCACTCTTTGTAGACGAAGCAGAAAACGGTAAATAACGGTATTTTATTATTTAACATTTATAATAAGCTATGATTACCAAAACATTAATGTAGACATTTTATTAATTTGTAATTAAGCTATAACTTAAAAACAAATAAAAATCGGATAACAACATTTATGTTTTTTTACATTATTTTCAAGTGTACAATACACTTCTAAAGTTTGGTCCTTTCCTCCCGACTCACCCTGTATATACAAAGCATTTATTTTGAAAATTCTAATTTAATACAATTAATTATAATATATATTAGAGTTGATTAGTAGTATGTCTATAGTAAAATGTAGTTTTGGTGGTTTAGAAACAACCAAGTAATATTTTTAAATAAATTGTGGTACATTTTAACTAAACTGATATAAATCACTCTTAGATTAGTTTTGTATGCCGCGCGTGTTAATGGAACCAGCTATTTTGTTAATATTAATGTCTTGTTTATAATTCAATGATTACATTTTACTAACTGTTGGCATAATTTTATTTTGTTTAATTTTCTTTAGATATTTTATTTTGTAAGTATAGTCACGTGTGAACCGCGCATACATTGGTTACATTGCTATTATTAGAATATTGAATACAGTTTAAATGGTCCAATTCTTATATTAATATATAAATAAAAATAACAAACTATTTTATTGCTGTTTCGGCAAACTCACATTTTATCAATAGTTATGATCAAAAATTATGTGTCAAATTCAAATAATCTATTAAACAGAAACAAAACAATTACTACTGAGGTATTTTTGATTTTGCAAATTTGTTTTCTCTATATTGATATTTTTCAGATTATGCTTTATAGTTTTATAGAGTTACGTTATTATCTGACTAAAATGTGCATATTTGTAATTCATTCTACATAATATTACGTGCACACACGCTTTTATTTGTTGCATTTGCATTCACAATTTTATTTTAACTTTTTTTGTCTCTATTTTTCATTATCCTTACATGAATATTTATAGTATATTTTTTGTACTATTTTTTAAAGTTTTAGTTTGTTTCTCAAAAAAAAATTCACTTTAAATCGCTTTTTTTGATCTTTTTATTCATAAAAAATGCTAAATGTGCTAATTCAAACTGCGTTTTATGCTGATTCTTAATTGTTGTTGTTGTTGTGCACTGAGTAAAGTTTTACATATCCAACTTAAGCAGGGAATACACATGAAATTTAAGAAGAAGCTTCTCAAAAACGGCATGTGCCAATTAATGGTACAGTGAGGATATATGTGCAAATAAAATTACATGCAAGCTGCTCTTGGCATGGCTGCTAAAACAAGTAGCAGGCAAGCGGGGATACATATGCCATTTGTTTGCCAAGTGTTTCAAGTTTTTACAACTGGCAAAGAACATAGAAAGAATTCAAGAAAACGTATCTCAAATACGTTTTTATGTTTGCTTAAAGAAATGTGACAAAAAGATATAAATGGTTAAAGAAAACATTTAAGAATGCTTCCAGAACAATTTGATGAATTGTATGCAAAAATTGAGAAAAAAATTAAAAAGAAATATACTCATATGCAAAATTCAATCCCAGCAATTACTAAATTAGAAATAACTCTTGAGGTTTTTAGATATTGGTGATTCATATGTATCTCTTAAGGCATTGTATTTTACAATTTGTTAAAATTGTTTTGATAAAATAGCTACTGGATTAAAAAATAACAGTGTCAATGCCAGTACCTGTTGTGTACGTTTATACATAGTATTTAACTTATGGCATGCCTTTTACCATCCCCCACCAAGGTGCACATTGCATGCCAAAAAATCATTTTTTTTTATTTGGTGCAAATGAAATTGTGCAAGTGCATGCATGGCTTTAAAGTCGTCTGACACGAGACTGATTGTAATATTATATTTAATATTAAATGATACGCAAAAAAATAGATGTTCTAATTTCTTGGACCAAGTAACTCGCGCATCATTTAATATTAAATGTACTACTACAATCAAGTCTCGTGTCAGGCAGCTCTTATTCGATAATAATTTAACTCTACATTTTACTTTTGAAAACCGAGTATTAGTTTAAAAATGATATATTTATTTATTTAACTAGTTTTGTTGCAAATTCATGAAATTCTTTTGCTATGAGAATGTTTTTTTTTTGTTTTATTTAGTTTGTTATATTTGTATATACTCAAACTAAATCAAAAACTAAAATGTTGTCTCGTCTTCTAAATTGCAAATATAGCCACAGGAAAGGTTTACGTTGGGCGTGAGCATTCGTTGATATTTCCGTTTCCACATTAATTTCCCATTTCATCCGCTTGTTATTAAACCTGTGGCATAGAGCGTGCAAAGACGTACACAGATAATTAAGGTTTCTCTTTAAACTCGTTAATTTTATATAAAAACCTTTTAGCAAAATATAAATTGTTAATTACGAGCTGGAATGTAATTATTCACAGAATGCGGCTAATAACGCACTCGGATGAAAAATTCAGTACGAAATTTTCTTAAGTTAATTATAACGATAAAACAACAGTAATAAAAGCCGCCATAAAAGTGCAACCCGTGACAAATAGCATTAAGTCCTTTTTGTGTTCAGCTAATTGTTTCCTAGCCGGCAATAAAACCGTAGATATGTGAGTGTAATCAGCACAGCTGGTTATTGCCGCATGAAAATATTATTGCTGTCCCACATTTTAATTCAATAAACTTATATAGATCGCATTTCTTTTTTATTATTTGCGCTGTCATAAAGTATATCTAACATTAAATCAGAAAAAAGATATAAATTATCAGTGGCGTATCTAGCGACTTCAAATTGCTCCGGATATAATATGAATTTGTTACACTAACGGAGTAAACAAGTAATTTAGATACACTACTATCCTTATTACTTTAGTTAGAATATATTGCTACAAAATTTCATTTATAACTTTTCATTAAAAAATCATGAATTTATCATACACTAAACATTAGCATTAAGTTATTACATGTCATAAATTTAATATAACATTACACTTTTACTGCTAACAAAGAAATGGTGAATTACTGTGATGTCAATAAAGTTATCAAGTATTTTGTATTCTTTGTATATATAGTTAATTTGATTTTAAAGTAAATTAATTTACAGTGAGATAGCTTAGTGATAGCTTAGCACACTAGCAGACCGGGGTTTGATGACCAAAGTATGACTAAATAAGAAATTGCTTATAAGCAATTACTAATAATAATTTAAAACATATATTAAATTTTTTTAATGTGTTATAACTTCAAGTTTTGTAGATTAACAACAGTATAAGGAATTTTATACATTCAAAATTTAAGTTATTGTTTGCTCTTCAAATTTATTAAAATTATTTAATTTTTATATTATTGAAAGCCTTGCCTGTGACGAGTTTAGTCAATATTACGCTAAATAAATTGTTTCTGTTATAGTTTGTGTTAAATTTTGTAATTGCATACGAGCCTGCTAGTAGATTAGTGCCACTTATTTTATTATCTACAGGGAAGGAGAAAGAGCGAACTTTGGGTTAACTATATTCATTTTAAACATCTATTGATAGCCAATCGAAATCTACTCTGTTTTACTGTTTAGATTGTTTTGAATTTTACACTCCGTCAGAATAGGACTTATTAATTACATTATAACGGGTGATCCATTTAGAGGTATTTTTTTTAAATAAAAAAAACATTTTTTTTATCAGGTAATCTTTATGATCATACAAAAGAACTATTTGTACATTTATTTTTTAAAGATTTTTTTTTTAAATGTTGGCTGTAACTACGGCTAACATGGTCCATTCAGGAGTTCTAATTTTGGTGACGCGTTCAAGCATTTTCATCAATTTCCCAATTGTAGTTGACTTATCCATGTAAACTTTGAACTATACGTGGTGAAGTAATTAAAAAAGGAAACAAAGCAGAATTAGTAAATAAACTAAAAGATGTAGTAAACTCAAGTTATCTTCCAGATGATGATAATGAATTTGAGGATGATCTAAATAAATCCGCATCAAGCACAGATAGCAATGAAACTGTTATTTGTTCTAAATTAAAGAAAGGAAATAAAAATAAAAAAAGCAAAAATAGGAAAATCTACTCACTGCAAAAAACTGTAGACGAACTTAAACTGCAATTACGTTCTCTTAAAAATCAAATATTTAAACTAACCAAAAAATATAAAAATTCAAATAGCGATATTATAACTCCAGAGTACAAAAAAACTGTTTTATTAAATAATGAAGATCCTATTAATAATAGCAGTATAATTGTAAATGAGCCCTCAAAAATATTAATTCTAGCAGATAACAATGGAAGAAATTGTGCTAATATACTATCTACGCTTGACCCAGTAAACTATCAAGTTGAATCATTGTTTAAGCCTGGTGCACTATATGAACAGGTACTAGAAAATTTAGATAGAACAAAAAAAAATTATTCAGAACATGATTATGTAGTAATAGTTGCAGGCTGTGAAGATGGTCATAAAGAACAACAAATAAATTTTAACAAAACTATAAATGCATTTAGAAACAAGTCCTGCAATATAGTGTTAACTGCAGGTACGTACTGGAACAACAATTCAAAATATAATGACACAATATATAAAAATAATAAAATACTTTGTAATATTTCCCATAAACTTGAAAACTGTACTTTTATACCAACTAACTCAATTCTAACATCTAAAAATGATTTCAACCAGAGAGGAAATGAGTTCTCGAAATTAGGAAAAACAAAACTAATGGAGCATATTAGACATATGATAATAGAAAATCAATCTAAACATATTATTAATAAAGTTCCAATGACATTAGAGCACCAAACAAATTATGCTATTGAAGCAAGAAGTAATAATCAACAAATAAATTCTGAAAATAATAATTCTACCAATAAACAGATTAAACCATTAAACAACTGCAATTTATCTCAACAATTATCAATTTTAAAAAATAATGTCTCTACTTTTTTATAAATACTGTAGAAAATAAAGAAACAATAAATTATAACTTAATTCACATGAACGTTCAAGGTGTGTTAAATAAAATAGAAAATTTAGAAATTCTTCTCTTGCAACATACTCCTGACATATTTTGCATAACAGAGACCTGGACATCTAAAAATAATATCAATTACGTAGCATTTAATAACTATAGTCTATCAGCGTATTACAATAGACCAAATAGAATTCATGGTGGAGTTGCAATATTTACGGACAAAAGTCTATCTGCCAAGGAAATTCCAATTATAAAAGCCCAGTCTATTGAAATGGTAGTAGAATGCTGTTCGATCATAATTGAAATACAAAACAAAACAAAATTGTGTTATTTGCATCTACAAAACTCCAGAAGCAGACACAAACACATTCATAATTACATTAGGAAAAATACTGGATTATGCTAGTACAATTAGTGACACTATCATAATGTGTGGTGATATAAACATAGACAATCTAACAAATAATATTAACAAAAAACTTCTTATGGATCTATTCAATTCATATAAATTGATAAATAAAATACACGAACCTACTCGAGTATGTCACTATAAAAATGGAAATATATCTCGCTCGGGAATTGATTATATTGTGACTAACTTAGACGAAAACTTATTTATTTGTTCTGTGATAATGTTGCACATGTCAGACCATTATGCTCAAGAAATTATTTTTAAGTATGCATGCAATAGAACTTGTTCAAATAATGAAAAATACTCCTACAGAGTTATTGACGACAATACATTACATAACTTGAATAATTTGCTTCAGTCAAATATGCGTAATTTTAAAATATCTACTGATCTAAATGAATCATTTGACAATTTTATTACTATTTTTTTAGACAATTTTAATAACGTTTGTCCAATTAAAATTAAAGAAAAAAATCAAAGAAAATCTAAAAGTAATTTAAAATGGTTGACTCCAGCAGTTTTAAAATCGAGCAACAACTTAAAAAAGCTTTTTATAGATCTTCGGCAAAATTTTAACAATGAAAAAAATCTATTTTATAGAGAATCTAAAAGAGTTCATCGAAAGTTAGTCAACAATGCAAAATTTCGATACTACGAATTACAATTAGAAGCATCTAACAATCGCTCAAAAGATGTTTGGAGAATTGTTAATAAAGATCTTAATAGGGTAAAAGAAATAAAAAATATAAAGTTAGTAAATAAAGATGTAGTTTTAGAAAACCCAGAAGAAGTTGCAAATCATTTTGCTAATTATTTTTCAAATATTCCATCAGAGAAAATTGAACAACATTTTGGAGCTAATATTTCATTGAATTGTACCGTTTCACAAAGCCAAGTTCAATCTATTCGAATGTGTGAAATGTCAAAATCAGAGATTCAATCAATAGTACAAAATCTGAAAAACACAAATGCAGTAGGAACCGATGGAATTTTTACTAAAGTTTTAAAATTTGTTTGTAACACAATATTGACACCTTTAACCAATTTGATTAATCTTGCTCTTACGGAAGGTGAGTATCCAAAAGCTATAAAAGTTGCGAGAGTTGTACCTGTATATAAAAAAGGATGTTTAAATGCTGTCGAAACCTACAGACCAATATCAATATTAAACATCCTATCAAAAGTATTTGAAAAAGTTATATACAACCAAATTTGGAATTACCTTACAAAATTTGATTTATTGAGTAACTGCCAACATGGGTTTGTAAAGGAAAAATCCACAGAAACTGCAACTTTTGATTTCATCGAACATATACACAAACTCATGGATAAAAATCGTTACATCGTTGGATTATTCTTTGATTTATCTAGCGCATTTGACGTAGTAAACATAAATTTTATAGAAAAAAAACTGTGGAGTATTGGAATTAGGGGGCGTGTTTTAAAGTTAGTTGTGTCGTTTTTATCTCAAAGAAAAATGTCTGTAAATATAGGTAATAGTGAATCAAAGGTACATGATGTATTATTAGGCGTAGCACAAGGTTCAGTTCTTGGACCTTTGATTTTTTTAATTTATATCAATGATTTATCAAGCTGTGTTTCTTCCGGTTATACTATAAATTTTGCAGACGATATATCCGTCATTGTTGATGCAGAGTCAGAAGAAACTTTACAAATAAAGGCAGCAACTGTAATGGTAGACATCCAAACTTGGTGTAATAAAAATATTTTAATTATAAATACTGATAAAACAGTCAGTGTTCAGTTTTATATAAACAAAATTCCAAATATAAATATCCCATTTAGTGCTAACCATACTAAATTTTTAGGATGCTATATCGACTGCAATCTTAAATGGAATATTCATATCGATCATGTGGCCAACAAATTGAACAGCGCATACTATGCTATTTTAAAACTTAAAAAAACAATATCTCAAAACTATTTGATACAAGTTTATTATGCTCTAGCATATTCTCATATGTCATATAACATAATTATCTGGGGAAAATCTTCTGAATCAATAAGAATACAAATAGCGCAAAAGAGAATATTACGACTAATCTTTGGCCTGAAGCGCATTGAATAATGTAGAGAGTTATTTAGAACTCACAAAATATTAACTCTTACATCAATATATATTTACAAATGTGCTACTTATTCGTACATGAATATAGATTGTTTTGAGAAAAATTCAACTAACCACCAATATGATACTAGGCACGGCCAGGAACTAAGGACTCCCCGACACCATACGTCAACATACAAAAAATCACCAAATTTATCATGCATCACCATCTTCAACAAACTGCCATCTGATATAAAAAACGTCAAAACGTTAAATTTATTTAAATGTAAACTAAAATCATTTCTTATTGACGGGTGTTTTTATACTCTTGATGAATATTTTAATACTTAATTTTTGTTTAGTGACTATTTATCAAATGTTATTTATGTTTTTTAGGTATTATATAATATCATGTTGTATTGAAATATACTTTTGTATTTGTATTTTATTTGTATTGTATTGTACTTAATTTTAATTTATTGTAGTTTATAGATAGCATTCTATTTGTACTTTTTACAATATATACATACATATTTGACTTGACATATATCGTGTACACAATCATTTTTAATGTCTAATAAAGATTATTATTATTATTATTATTATTATTATTATGTTCTTGTTTTTTCTCGTGTTATTCACGGTGTTTTTTCTATTCTACGGGCTATTTAAGCCAGAGTAGAAAGAAATTTATTGTAAAAATTTTCTTACTGTGCTGCATGTACCAAGGATTACAGCGCGTTGCATATGGACGAAGATGTCTTTGTCAATGTGAAGTCGTAGAAGAGAATCATGAAGCGTTAAAGGTATGATTGCATTTGCCGATATTATTATAGGAACTGTACAAACTTTGTCAAGTTTCCATTGTTGTTTTAGTTCCATTGCTAAGTTTGCATATTTCTCAATTTTTTCTGCATGAGCTTTCTGTAAATTTGCAACATTGGGTATTGTTATATCAATGAGATATGCTTCTTTATTATTTTTATCAACAAAAGTAATATCTGGTCTATTGTGACTTATAGACTTATCTGTAAGGATGCTTCTATCCCAGTATAGTTTGATGTCTGCATTTTCTATTACGTTTTCTGGGGTGTATTGGTAATATGGTAGTTTCTCAGTTATAAGACCATATTTAATACACAGTTCTTGGTGCAGAATTTTTCCCACATTATCATGTCTTGTCCTGTATTCAGTTTGAGCTAATACAGGGCAACCGGATATTATGTGTTGTATTGTTTCACTGAATGTTTGACATCGCCTGCACTTGTCGTTTTGGGTGCCATCCTTAATGATGTATTTTTTATAATTTTTTGTTGATATTACCTGATCTTGTATTGCAAGCAAAAATCCTTCGGTTTCCGGAAATAGTCCACCACGAATCAGCCAAGCGTTCGACGCAGTATAATCGACATGTGGTTGGTTTAAGTCATGAGCGTGTTTTCCGTGTAACTGCTTTGTTTTCCAGGATTCTATCTTTTCTCTGTCAGATGTTATTTGAAACTCTATGTTATTTGCCATGTTTAAAGGGGTATAATCGGCATCGGCACCAACAATTGCTTGGTGAAGTGCTGATGATTGTTGTTTTTCTAGAAAATATGTTCGCAAAAGATTTTTTTGTTTATTTTGCTGATTGCCTATATCAATCATGCCTCTTCCCCCTTGTATTCTTGGTAGCGTCAATCTTTCTGTAGCGGATCTAGGATGGTGTATATTGGCTCCGGTAAGAATTTTATTAGTTTTTCTTTGTATATCTTTTATGTTTGTGTCCGTCCAATTAATTACTCCAAAAGAATACGTTAATAAAGGAACAGCATATGTGTTGATGGCTTTTATGATATTTTTGCCGTGTAGCATAGTTTTAGTTATTTTTTTAATTCTGTCAAGGTATTTGTTGACTAGATCTTCTTTTACTATTTTTTCTTCAAGTAATCTTGATTGTCTCATGCCCAGATATTTGTAAAATTCACCATCTACCATTCCCTTTATTTCTTCTTCATTTAGTAAAGCATAATTAATTATTTCTCTTTTGCCTTTGTTTATGCTTTGTGTTCTGCATTTGTTTAGGCCAAACTCCATGTGTATGTCATTACTAAACAATTCTATAGTTTTAAGTTGGTGCTTTAAGGACTGCGGTGTGCTGCTGTATAGTTTTATATCGTCCATATACATGAGATGGGAGAGCTTGTATGTTATAGTATTGCCTTGTTTAATGTTGTAGCCTTTGTTCATATTGTTAAGCATACTTGATAGCGGTTGTAAAGCCAAGCAAAACCAAAGTGGACTCAACGAGTCGCCTTGAAAAATCCCTCTTTTAATGTCGATGAGGTCAGTGATGATGCAATTGTTGTCTGTGTATAATTTGATTGTTGTTTTCCACGATGACATGACTATTGTAAGAAAATGGATTAATGTTGGGTGTATTTTATATATAGAAAGAATTATTATTATTATTATTATTATTATTATTATTATTATTATTATTATTATTATTATTACGTAATCCTAAAAGAAAAAGTCTAGAGGTGCATTATCTAAGCGGCCAATTCACCGGTCTGAAGCGTGAAATTAATTGTTCACCAATCGTTCTTGCAATAATGCCATGGTTTCACGAGCATTGTAGGCGCCGTTTTGTTAGAACCAATGTTGTCAAGATTACCTTTTTCAAATGTTGACAGCAAATAATTTGTTATCATTGTGCGGTAAAGAGCGCCATTCACAGTAATTACGTTCTGACCGGCCTTATTTTTAAATTATATTGCACTCTTGAATCTTTTCTGGTTACTCTTTAACTCAAATACGGCAATTTTAAGCCAAAAATTAGTCTCATTGCTGAACAAAATTTTAGTCGAAAACAGTAGATTTTTTTGAAACTTTTCAAGCGCCCAAAGCCTGAAACGGTGACGGCTTCAATTCTTTCATGACTTAAATTTTGTATTATTTTAAACCAAGATTCTTACGTAACATACTCGAAGTTGTTCCATACGACAAGCCAAACTGTTGAGAATGGCGCCAAATCGATTCATCACGGTCAATGCGTACATTTGGTCAATTTGGTCGCGTAATATCTAATAATGAATATTGAGTTTTTCAATAGTACAGCAAATTGTGCGTTAGGTAGGCTGAATATGTCACAAAAGACAGAGGAAGGAGGAGCGAGAAGCTAAATGGAAGCAAAAGAATATGAAAACAAGTAATTAAGAAGAAAGAAACAAAGTAATAAAGAAACAAAGAAACAAAGAAACAAAGAAACAATGAAACAAAGAAATAAAGAAACAAAGAAACAAAGAAACAAAGAAACAAAGAAACAATGAAACAAAGAAACAAAGAAACAAAGAAACAAAGAAACAAAGAAACAAAGAAACAAAGAAACAAAGAAACAAAGAAACAAAGAAACAAAAAAACAAAGAAACAAAGAAACAAAGAAACAAAGAAACAAAGAAACAAAGAAACAAAGAAACAAAGAAACAAAGAAACTAAGAAACAAAGAAACAAAGATTAAAAGAAACAAAAAAACAAAGAAACAAAGAAACAAAGAAACAAAGAAACAAAAAAACAAAGAAACAAAGAAACAAAGAAACAAAGAAACAAAGAAACAAAGAAACAAAGAAACAAAGAAACAAAGAAACAAAGAAACAAAGAAACAAAGAAACAAAGAAACAAAGAAACAAAGAAACAAAAAAACAAAGAAACAACGAAACAAAGTAACAACGACCTACCATAATTCCAAATTAAATACTTGAAACAATAACATATTTTTTTGTAAAACAAACTTTTCAAAATTAAAATATTATACTGAAAAATAGACTACAACGCATAATAAACATCTACAAATGCAAAATTACTAAAAAATGGAAGGATATGCAAGCCTCTACTAGAAAAAAAACAACCTTTTAGAAAAGAAAAATTATTATTATTATTATTATTGTTGTCCCGGTTTTGCACATTTTTGACGGTAACTAGTAGGTGCGTTTTTTTCAAACAAGTTGTCTACAATTCTACTAATTTTTTTAATCAAGGTTTAATTGTGACTGGACTATTAATGTCGAATTTAAAATAATTATTTTTTTAAGCTGGATGAAGAAGTAATTTAAAAAGACTTTGTGAAATGATGCCAGTTGTTGATATAATAATTGGTATTACAAATACTTTCTTCTGTTTCCACATATTATTAAATTTGTCAACTATTGGTCTGTATTTAGTTATTTTTTTGATACATGAAATCTGAAGGTTGTGTAAATTAAGAATGATTGGCTGCGTTCAGAACGACTCATCATGCGAACTGAATGCGCTTGATGCCTACCGCTAAGTCATCGTTTGCTGGCAGCACTTGTCATTTTACTCATCATACATTTAGGTTTGCTTGCTTGCTGACAAATCCACTTAACAGTTTAAATTTACATATTATTAAAAAAATCGAGAAAAAATGCAATATAGGTAATATGGGATTACAACGTACAACACTTGGGTGAAGGAATAAATAAATTTTACAAAAATGATACAAATAATCAAACCTAAGAACATTACAAAGTGGGATTAAATGACATTACATATTGAGAATATATTATATCTCGTTAAGTAGCGGCTTCATATACTAATTAAATCATTTATTTAAATTCAAAACTTATGAGTTGTTGATAAAAGTTTACACGGTTGACAACAGTCTAAAATATACCGTTCAGACGGGCTCAGAGCTTATTGATTGATTGATGAGTCAGCGCTGGCAACTGATGAGTCGTTCTGAACACAACTATTATGTCTATGTCTGACGTCTTATCTATGAGTGTAGTGATTGGATGATTACAGTTAATGATTTTGTCTGTTATGATGATGCAGTTCTAATATAATTTATAAATGTTGTTTTTAAGTACGTATAGTTGTAATATAAAGACGCACATCTGCTGTTAGTTTATGCAGTTTGGCTAACTTTTGATGTATTATACTGCTTACTTGGTCATGTTTGTGTAGATAGCTGGTGAGCGCTAAAACTCTACAAGCTAAAGTATGTTGCATAGTATCGGCCGCTTCATTATATCTTCTGCAAATATTGTTGATATTTGCTTCTTTTAATATAAATTTGCGGTAATTTTTGGTTGCAATGGCTTGATCTTAAATTGCAATCAAAAAATCTTTAATTTCTTCTTGAACGACAAAAGTGTGATTGAAGTCATTTGGGTGTTGACCGAGTAAAGCTTTTTTTGCTCAAATTTTGTATTGCTCGTAAGCTATGTTTGAAATAAGCTTAGTTTCATTAATGTGTAATAGAGCCAAGTCAGTATAATTGTTATCACTGCTAAATAAGTAGCGTTGTAAGTTTTGAACATGGTTTTGATAACCTTTGTTTACGTTTATTATTATTAATACGTTTATTTCTTGCCTTTCGGTCTTGAAAGTTACATTTACAAACATATTTATAACCCAAAATAAAAAATCATAATCCTTATAAAATTAACTACAACTAAAATTTTTTCTTCTCTGTTTGTCTACTTCTTATCTTTGTTTTTTAACTGCCCTCATCCATTCTATCCCTTTTCCGTCTCCTTTCAATATATCATTTTATTCCATTTGCTTTTCTCTTATTTTGATACACTTTTTTAACATGTGTTCCATAGTTTTCTTAGACTCTCCGCACTTTCTGCACATTTTTAAATCCTTCTTCCATCCAAAATCTTGTCACTCGTTCTTCATTACCACATCTGAATCTTGCAATCATCTTTTTATCATCTTTACTATATCTATCACTCTCTAGGTACATTGGCAGTTCACTTTCTATAATATGTTTATAATTTGCGTTGTACCTAAACTCATACACTCGTATTCTCCTTCCTTGCTTTTGTATATCTCTATTTTTTTCCATAATTTCGTGCCATGTCTCTCTCCCATATTTTCTCATTTTTTCAATTTCTTGACTAACATACCCATTTCTATTGTAATAATTTTCCCTGATCTTCCCCAGCTTTTAATTTCTTGCTCTTATTTTTTCTTTTATGCATTTTTGTAAGATTTTACAATCGTGTCTTTGTCTACGTTTATTAAAACACAACTTCTTTTGTGTTGTGGTTTTTCTTTAAATTCCGGTTTTAGGATGGTGAGCTTGGAATTTTAATTTAAATGTTTTGTAAATCGGTTTTTGTCTATTTAAGGATTTCAATCGTATATGTTAACAACGGTATGGCATATGCAATTATGGTTTTAAACCTGTTGTTGCCATTCAGTTTTGATTTCAGAATGTCAGTTAATTGTTTTGTGTATTAAACCAAAACTGTTTCTCTAATTTTTTTTATGTTGAATACGCCTTGATTGAAAAAAGCCAAGGTATGTATAACTGTTTGTGTTTATCATAAGTTTAATTGTTTTTTTTTTTTTTAATCTTTTATTTCAAAGTTATTTGCCATAATTTTTTTGGTTAAGGTTTCTGCATTTATCTAACCCAAAAGACATTTTAATAATGTTTGAAAGTTGGTTAAGTTGGTTTTCATTGGCAGCATACAATTTAATATTGTCAACAAAAAGAAAATGATTAATAACATGTTTAGTTGTTGATTCATGTTTTAATTGAAACTCATATTCAGTTTTATTAAGTAGTGAAGACAAGAGATTTAAAGCTAAGCAAAATCACAATGGGTTTAAATTGTTTTTCTGAAACATACCCTTTTTGATGTTTATTGAGCTAGAAATTATTTTTTTGGTTATTATGATTAATTTGTAGAGCTGTTTTAACACTTTTTTAATTAGCCATAAATGAAAAAAATAATTCAAATGCTTTTTTTTTATAATCAATAAAGGAGGTATAAATGTTTCTTTGTTTGTTCCACGCCTGCTCCATGATGGTAGTATTGATAATTAATTGTTTTTCACAGCTTTGCATTTTTTAGGCAGTTTTCAGTTCCTTTGCTAAAATGTTGAAGTTTTTAATGAGTTTGTAAATGGCACTTGATAAATGTCAATATTATATTGGTAAACTACTGCAATGTTGGGAAGGCAAGCTATATCTTTTTCCAGTCAACGCTTCTAAGGTTGTTTGGAGTTTGGTTTGTACGGTTTTTTGTAAGATTTTTAACTTTGCCTGTTTATTTGTACAGCAGCAACCGCTGTAGCATAAATTTAAGCATGTAGGTTGAGAGAACTTCTAATAGTGTCTACATGTTCTGGAAGAATTTTCTCATCTATGAGTTTTAATCTCATGACAAGTTTTTTTAAGTTGTTTAATTTTGGGATGTAGAATCAATGTGGACATACTCAATGAGTGCTCGTTGTAGCTTATTTTTAAGATTGTAAGTTGAATTTTTTTTCTGAAAAGTTATGCTTTCAGAACCGCTTTTTCTGTCTTGATTTTGTTTGACGTTAGCAGGGGTGTGTCATGGGGCAATTTTTTAACGGGGTAAAAAGGGAGCGTCGCACAAGCACTTACTTACAACTTCGACGCACAAAATGAAGTCATACACAGAATCACAGTTTACAAATGTTCAGTTTCGTATAGTAAACGATGATACATACATATATTGTTCACAATTCTATTTTACAACTCTCTGACATGAGTCAGTTGACAATCATTAATTCAAAATTCACAACCCTCTATGATAAACACAATGACATGCGACAATATTCACAATATATGATAATTAATTTAAAGTGATAAAAGTCAATGGACTTTACGCTATAACTTTTAATACAAAATGGCAGATGTAAATATAAAGCACGATTCAGACAGTAATTACAAAATAGCAACAAATTACAATAAAAACAAGGAGCAAGTTTCTGCAAAAGCGAGAAACGTTTTTTTAGCTGAATTTTCAATTCTAAGCAGATGCTGGTAGGGTGGTTCCGACTCTGGACAACTAGGCGGCGTATTCGTCAGTTATGCTTAGTTCACACGGAGACAGTTGATAAGTGGTAACTAAATTATCAGTTACTGTTTTTGTATAAAGTAGCGTCCACACGCAGCTGGCACGTACCAAGTGGCAAGTTCAGTTTACAGATGAAACACGATGGACGCGTCTGTGGAAATGTTAAAAAATGTGCTACGCAATATTTTAAATGCAATTGTGGAGAAAATAAAGGATGAAATATCTGAAGAGATCAAGAAACCTAAACGACTTTGGAAGCAAAAATGGATTGGCTGACAAAATATTTTTGGTGCACGTGAAATGATATTCAAAGAACATGTCGAAACTTGTTGAATTTGTGAACTATACTGTCTTTACTAAACTGTGCTTGTCCACCAATGTTGCCAACTGCTCGAATAGTAATTATTAGATGGAGCACAGAAAATTATTGTGTTTTTGATAAAATTATCGAGTTTTTTAAATAAAATTAAAAATGGTTAATTTTGAATAGTAAATTTATTATATTGTTATAGAAATGAAACAAAAAATAGAAATCTGGTAATAATAAAAAAAAAACTTTATTTTAACAGTAAATATTATTCTGGTAAATAAATTTCATCTGCATCTTCAACATTGTCGTACATTTGTAAACTCGTCAAATTTACCATTTCTTTGTTAGGTGTGAAATTAATACAACCACCAACTTTTCGTACATGTTTACTTGCTAACAACGTCCCATTAAATGTGTTTGTAATTAATTTGTTCACTCTTTTGCAATCAGCGTTTGCGTGTGGTAAGCTTAAAATATTAATTGCGATAGATTTGCAAACAAAAACATCGTCATTTTTTAGTAATAAAAGCTTGCCCCAAAACATATCAATATCGTCATTACTATCATACATCAATGAATAATTAGGTAGTTTCCTCCATTCATTGTCAACATCTTCTCATGCATTTTGTTCGATCCAATTCCTTTAGAAGAGGAAGTAATGTTGGAACACTACCTCGTTGTTGAAGAGACAGTGCATTATTTGGCAAAAAATGTCTAGTTTTGCCAATATGGTATTGCTACTAAAACTATATTGTTTTCTAACCTCCAAACAAGGATAAAAAATTATACATTTTTGATAAAAGTAGTCAAGCAGGCCAGGTACTGCAGGCAGTAACAATAGACTGGACTGGACTGACGCGCGCGACTTGATTGACTCGATCTTGGCCCGCAAATTGTAAACAAAGAGTCCAGAAATAGGTAATTCCCCTACATTTCTCTAACTTTAAAACTTCAGATGGCACTGATAGTAGCCGCAAAAAAATGATTTAAATAAAAATACAATCAATTTGCATTCTTCATATTATGTCAATTTTGTTATTTTATTTTTATGGTGTAAATTATTCTGTTTTGTAAAAATTATCGTAGTTTTTGACACGATAACAAAGAATTATTAAATATTGTGTAACTGGTAAAATTATCGTGCTTTTACGATAACTATTGTGTATTTGACAACCCTGTTGTCCACACGCTGATACGGGTTAAGTGACAAGTGCTTGGCTCCGGTAGGGGGTGTGTGCGCGCGCCTACTTGCTTGTAAAAATTGAATATGTTCTATTCCAGCTACTAAATTTTAACTTGCCTGGAATGCCCCGCAACTTACCACTTACCACTTATTGGACTGTTTACACGCGAGCAAGTAACTTATAATTTAGTTAAAATTTACTTGACTGTCCTCGTGTAAACTTAGCATTACGCCGGTGACAGGTGCCATCGTCTAAACTTATAGAGTTCTTTTAGTTCTATATTTTACAGTGTTTTGTACAATTTTTACTACTTTACCTTTTAATTATTCTAGTATTGGTTGCGGGATGTATTTTTTTTAATTATGGTCCTTCTTTGGTCAGTTACATCTAGATCTGGATATTGTTGACAAAAAACAGTATGAAGCTATTGTCCGTAGTTGGTTGTATCGGATTTGTTATTGGTGACAAGATAACATTGGCGCATAATGAAAGTATTCATTCAAGTAGACCATATAATGCGCACTCTAGGTTTACCCATCTTAGTGGTTAGAAAATGTTGAAACATTATTGATGGCTTGTTTTGTTGATTTTCTTAATGTGAATTATTGATTTTATTATCGGCTATTTGTATCCGTTTAGTTTGAGTACAGACACTGCTGTTATCATTATTATTTTTTTTTACTTTTTGATGTATTGTTGTTTGATAATCTATACGCGGGTTTCTTAAGAGCATAGATATTTTGCAGATATTAAATGGATGTTAAGAATTTAAAAATGAACGATTAATGTGTGATGTATCCAGCAAAACTGATTTCTGCATGATACCATCGAGAATCTTTAACATCATCATCATCATCATCATCATTGGACATAAGCCTCTTCTCTGCTTGTAAATGCTGGCAACTTACATTACATCTTTAACATATTAATCGTTAAAGTAGGAATTAGTTTTGCTGCCGATACTATTATTTGTAAATTTTTAACTTTATTTTGCTTCCATTATTTTTATTTAATTTTGTACGCTAATCTGAATACTTATTTTTCTATTTGTTTTTTTTTTAATGTTTTCACTTGCGATAAGATGTGTTATTGTTTTGTTCATTTGTCTTAATACTTACTTCTTACAGTATCCTTTGTTGTTTATTTTCTATAATGGCGTTAGATGGTCTTGGAAGTTATTGTTTTCTAATAACTGTTGGTGTAATAATTAAGCTACTTTATTATGCTTTTCTATGTATTTTGTAGCAGTTAATCTTTTACATCCTGTTATTATGTGTGTTATTGTTTTGTTATGTTTGTTTTATTTTTAGAATGTATCTAAATTTTTTTATAATGTATTTTTTGTAATTTTTTGTTTTAATTACTTGATCTTGTATGGCTGTTACAAATTCTTCAATTTATTCTATTTTTTATGTTTGTAGTGTCTGTGTCAGTGTCAGCTAGAATATTATTGTGCTATATAAAGGTTATCTTTTTTTTTTTTTAAGAAACTAATATTTTATTTCTTGTCATATTATGCTTTTTTTTACCTTGGTAGTGTAGTTTGTTGTTGGCATTTTTTTAAATGATGTGTTTTATGTTTAGTAGACTTATTAATTTTTGGTTTAGTTCTGTATATTAATACCTTTAGTTAAGTTTGATAGTAAAGATATTTTTGAAACTTTTAAATTTTTACTATTAATGTGTCTTTCATAATTGCTTTCTTTGTTGTTGTATTTTGTACATCTAAATACTTGTATGTTTTTGATTCTGTCATACAGTATAAATATTTTTTGGTTTTCTAGTTCTATTCAATTGCGATGACCTTGCACTTATCCAATCCAAAAAAACGTGTATGACTTTGCTTATTTATTCTACAATTTTAATAAGCTGTGTAAGTTGATTGCTATTTGCTGCATACAGCTTTAAATTATTAATGTACAGAAAATAGTTCATTGTTTAGCTAGTGTTTTGTTGTTTAAGTTAATACCATATTCTTAAGCGCATTTGAAATTGGATTTATACATATTCAAAATAGTAAAAAGCTTAAAGAATTTTCTTGAAGTATTCCATTTTTATCTGTATTTAATTTGTTTTTAATGAAGTTCTGTATTCCAGTTATCTATTATAGATTTTATAAAATTGATTAAAAAGTATTATTTTTATAGATCTTAAGCACTTACAATCTATGAATGTGGTAGCAAATCAAAAGCTTTTTTGATAATCAATATAGTGTTCTTTACATCCGCGTGATGCATCCTTTTGTTTTTTTTTTCTTCTCTTAATTTAAGTTTAGTCTTTTACTTCTAATTATAAAAATTTTTTTAACTCATAATTTGGTTGGATTAGTTGTAACAAAATTGAGTTTTAATTGTTAGACGTTCAATAACATCTGAATTATGTTTTATGTTGTTTGGTACTATGAATACGGTTTATATCTATAGGTCACAATAGAAAGTTTCATTTTGAATAGCAGGCTATTTGGGCAGCTGTCAATTTTGAAGCTATTATCATTTCACATTTGACAAGTAAAAACTACGTCATTATTAAAAATAGAAAAATACACGTTTCAACAACGCATTGAAATTATTAAAATTTACTACAAAAATGGTGAAAATTTTTCAGTAACAGTTTGCAAAACTAAAACACTTTTTGGTCGTTGTAAAGCACTTTCTCGGCCGGCAATAGTAAACCTGGTGGTTTCCACATTTGAGCTGTTGGGACAGGTTTGTGATGTGAAAAATCAAAGTATTAAAGTTTTTAAAGTTCAGTTAACACAAAAATTCAAGCCGGTCGATCACCATAAACGTCGTATTTTCGCTGATTGGGTCCATCAAATGCATCAAAATGATTCGGAATTTTATCGAAAAATGATCTTTAGTGATGAGGCCCATTTTTACCTTGGAGGCTACGTTAATAAGCAGAATTGTTGCATTTGGGGCTCAAAACATCCAAGAATAATTGTTGAAAAGTCTTTGCATCCTCAACGTGTCACTTTTTGGTGCGGTTTTTGGGCTGGCGGTGTGATTGGACCCTACTTTTTTGAAAATGAAGCTGGTGCAACTGTTACGGTGAATGGATGGCGCTACCGAGTTATGATTAATGATTTTTTATGGCCGGAATTGGAAAATATTGATGTGGACAACGTTTATATTCAGCAAGATGACGCTACGTGCCACCAACCAACGAAACAATCGCAATTTTGCAAGAAAAGTTTTCTGACCGTGTTATTTCTCGAAGAGGTGATCATAATTGGCCACTAAGATCTTGTGATTTAACACTTTTAGACTTATTTCTTTGGGGCCACGTGAAAAATAAGATCTATGCCAATGCTCCACAATCGATTCAAGACCTTAAACATACAGCCGCAAATGTGCGAATTGGTCATGGAAAATTTCATGAAAAGAATGTGGTACTGCAACCGTAACCGTGGCGGTCATTTGACTTAATGGCATACTTTTTTTTACAATGAAATAAACATTTATTGATTTCTCTTTAAAAATATCCGTTTTTTTTAAATATCAAAATGAAACCTCTTATTGGAAAACCTTATATTACGAGAATGAAAGTCTGGTTTACTATCGAGATTCAATCAATGACAAAATTAAAATAATTATGCATTTTTAAAAAAACGATGTGTTTACAAACTATACATATATATTTTTAGAACATCTTTAGTCAATTTCTTTTATCAAAATTTGCAAATAGCACTTTGCTCGATTTACTAAATTGTAAGTGCAAGATTTTATTTAATCAAAAACGTCTAAATGTGCTTATGAACAAATCATCATTAGTCAATAAATATAAAATGTTAAAAACTATATAATATTTTTTTTAAGTTAAAGTTAATTTAGGATCTGAAAATATAGACAATTTTATTGTTTAACTTTCTGAATTCTTTTAATATTGATTTTTATTTGCGTTTTACAAATCAAAAATGTTAACTCAATTAGGTTTACTGTACCATAAATATTATAATTTTATTATCTACATGTGTTTATGAATAATTATCATGTTAATAGCATTAAATTTATAAAACACTCATAATAAAGTATAATTACTTTAATTTTTGCAGATTTCAATGTGTTACAAACAGAATTTTAGTTACGTTATAGTACTTGTTATAATAAAACTGTCAAAACAGCACGGTTTGCGGGAGTCACATAGCAAGCAACCCTAAACCTATTTTCTATAGATGGCGACCACAGCTAAACCCGAAGTTGACCCGGAATTCACTTTTACCACCGACAATATAATTTAACGATTTTCAAAATATACTTTTATATTTTCTCTTTTTTTATTTTTTTGACATGTGTTAACCACGCACATTAATTTAATTAAAATTATTATTTTCCCATTTATATTCATCTAAGCTGCTGATATGCAACAAACAATCTCCAAATTAGCTTATACGTAAATATTCGGTACACATTCCATCAATAAAAATGCAATTTATTATGTGATACTTTTCAAACGCCCTCAGGGAACCAATCTCCTGAATAAAGTAAGTTTAAATTTTCACGCCAGATAAATCAGATATCAAAATACCCACTCTGAAAATCCAAACCCCTTCCTTGACTTTCGCTTTTATCTTTATACTTTGTGCGGTTAGTAACCTTGTTAAATTTACTATACGCCTACCGAGCATATCACATACATTAGATTTGAAAGCCCGGCATGTGAAATTCGCAGTGCTCAAGTCATGCTAGATATTTCAAAACAATAAAGGGCTGCGTTGTTAATTTACTGTCGGTGAATAATCGCAGCGTTTATTTTAAGTAATTAACGCACATAAAGTGTTAGGGTTCGCTTGGTTTTTAGTATGGAAATTTAAAAAATTTCTTAACTGTGCTACGGTAATATATTTTTATGACAAAAGGTTATATTGTGTAAATCATTTTCTCACTGATTTTACTATTAATGTATACTGCATAATTTTATTAAGGAACAAATACTTTCTGTCAAGTATTATCAACATTTCTTCTTTTAATTTTAGCAGTAGCCGTAATTAATTGCTATGGATATAATTTTTGCATAAATGTCACATTATAAAATACTTTTATTTTCTGCATACAACAAATTAATTGTAATTTCCGCTATAATATTCACGATTATTACGCCGAAATATTGCAAGAGACATATAAATGACGCAAGTTTTACATTTACAGCTTTCTTATATAAACTGCCACGCAATAAAACGAACTTTGTATTATATTTATTTACAAAAGACTACTTGCTTTACTTTGAGTAACAATTTTTTTAGCGGCACTGTGTTTTTTCTTTGTAGAATTTGGTACCTGTATATATTTTATTTTTACTTTCAAAATTTGATATTTAGGAATTACTTAATATGTCACAACAATATAAAAAGATGTACATTTAAATTTCAACGGGTAAACCACATTTGTTGAAATGATGACATTGAAGACTAGATTTAAGCAGTTTGTGAACATTGACCTTAAATATTTGTGGCTTATAAGTCTTGGAAATTACTGAATTTGAAAGTTTATTCTATGTGTCAATAGTACGGTTAAAAAAATTTCTTTTAAAAGTTTTGGTCCTACATCTCTAAACTGTCAGTGAATATTTATTAAAATTCTTAGCAAGCCTTGTTGTAAATATTTATTTAGATGACAATGACTTTTATTTCGTTTGAACAATCTATGGAAATATCTATAAAAAATTCAAACATCTGCAACATTACGCTTGTGTTGTAAAATATCTAAATCATTAGTAGAGAGCGGATTAAACAGCATTAAAAATACGAAAAAAAGCGCTTAAAAAAGCATAAAAATGTTACTAAAAAAGCATTAAAAATGCACCAAACATGTAAAAAAGCATGAAACAATTAAAAAAAGAGAAAACTAAAAAAATGTGCATGTTTAAATTTTGCTTTAAAAGCTGGATTCATATCAAAATCTGGAACATTCTCTCTACTCAAAATACAGTTTATTTTATTTAATGTAGATAAACTTTAGTTTTTCAAAGATACATTTTCGGATTTGATTTTACTTTTTGCCCAATATAGCGTAGTACTTTTAAAATTGAATCTTTGAAATATCTTATCATACTTAGACTTTCATTTAACGTATTTTTCTGTTTTTCTAGCGATTTTATGGCATTACTCACAAAGCCGTAATTCGTTTTTAAGGAAGCTAAATTATTTTGAAGTTTTTTATTTATTAGAACTGCTTGGCAGTTTTTCACTGACTACTTACAAGTTCCGAAAATTGTATTACAACGTTTTTAAAATTTTCGAAATTGACTGACCTACCAACTATTTTCGGAATTATAAAATACAGTTATTTGACTTGCTTGAAGAAGTGGCACTAAAATACGCTATCAGCTCAGTCGGGATTTACAAAATTATATTAAACTTGTCTAAATAATATTATAAAAAACATACAAGATCTCGGTATGTAAATTTTGTTTTTTAAAGAATATAAAGTTTTTTTATGTACATAATAATCCACTAAATTTTACAAAAGAACTGGTTTATCAAAAAAAAATGCATCAAAACTGAAAAAAAAACTTAAAAATAAGCACAAAAACTTAAAATAAACACCAAATTAAAAAAAAAAACATAAAAAGCAAAAAAAGCAAAAAAAGCGTAAAAAACTTAGTGCCAAATGATTACATTCTTCACAATTTGTGCATATATTTAGACATATTTTCAATGCTTTAACTATTTAGCGTAAGCATAGTACCTCTCTAGTCATTAGTCAATTTTGGTTTAGCAATGATCTAAATACCTTGTTTTTGAATAGAGTTTCGAAGAGATAGTGTAGTTTCCGATGCTTCTTCTTATACTTGGAAACAATATTCAATACAAAGACAAATATATGTTTTATATATATATAATATATTATATATATATATATATATATATATGTATATATAAAATAAGAACAATTATAAATTTATAAATAACTTTTTATTAGAATGCCTTGATCCCAAGAAAAAATATTACTGTAACTTTAAAGACGAAAGTATATTTAAAATTTTTTGTAGATACTATTCACATTTGTTGATTTTATAACAATTTAAAATTAATTATAACGTTGTAACGTTGTACCCTGCTGATGGGGTTGCCTCGGCTAGCCAGGGAGGAAACGGCGAGGTTCTGGGAGATGGATGGACCTTTTGTAGGGCGCCACTTTACGTAATTAAATAAAAGGCGTAAAGTCTTTAATGAATGGTTTATTGCAATCACAAATTCTTCTGCCGGACAATCACCGTGGTCCCACAAATTACACTTGGGAACCTGAATACGTACTTGCCGACTGTAAAGTACATATACTTTGTGCCCGGTATCACACGGTAACCCCGGATAGCGTAAAACCACTGGTATGGCGTGTGTAAGAAGAGCTGGAGGATTCATCCTGCTAAGATCATGCTGCGCGCGCCATACAGTTTTACCAATACAGTAACACAGTAACAATACATATAACTATACAAATCATTCTATTAACAATAATAATAACATATTATATAATATTAATTTGTTGTTTAGGAAAATCAATTGATGTACGAGAATTTGAGAATTCGAAGAATAATTAGAATTAATTATTGAAAAAAAAACGTAGTTTTGCGGATAAACTTGTAATAAACATTCATAAAACTTTTATTGGGTGAGTATGTATAAAACAATTGAAAATTATATGTTTAATGCTTGTTTATATTAAGTAGGCTTTAACGTTTTATACGGTTTGCACGGCACACAAAGTAATACATAAGTATAACTCAAGTTAAGCCACAAAATTGTATGGCTTAAAGTTCACATAAACATAACCTATTGTAAAATGTCAGTTTCAAAAATTCATGAGAAAGATATTATCTTTGATTCTGTTGATGATGTAGGTCTGGCTGCATTAGAATTATTTGTTTCTCGTCAAATTTATGAAAAAGCATTTTTTGCTTTGGATACTTAGAAGGTTAAACTGAAATACAATTAAGAAGTATATAGATAGTGAAATAATAAATAACTTAAATTCATTCATAATTTTTTATTCCTAGCAAACTTAAAAATGCAAACTCTGGTAAAAAGAGACAAAAGTTTTTTTTAAATGCACAATTTACAAAAGCTTATTACATAATCTCCTTGAAATATGTTATAAGAATTAAAAAATTATATTAAACTAAATTGTTTTCATGCCTTTACCAGAGCAAAGATACTGATGACGTTATCAAATAATAAACTGCGTAGTCTGTTACTTTCTATGCACAAGAGACTGAGGAAACATAACTTATCTTGAGTTATTGTTAGATCAATCATTTTTTTTCTCCAGAGCAATTGCATTTGCAACTATCATACTAAAAAACAATCTCAAAGTTACTTCTACATTATTGAGTGCTGATTAGACAAGATTGTTAAATATTACTTTATACAAATTCTGATGTGTTAGACTATCATGTTCCGCTGAATCATAGGTTTGACTATGTCTAACATACTGATAAAATGCTTGACTTCTACAAGATTTCCACATCTTCAAGATATCTTTGCCATAAAATACTTCTAGTTTTAAGAATGAAAACTTTTTTGCAGCATTATTGTATACTGAGGCGCTCGGTGCCAGACTTGTCTCTAATGCATCCATCACAGGTATAAATGTTTTGATTCTGAACTTGTCTGTTACGTGTTTAATTTTTTTTAAATAAGTTCGAGACATTAGAGATAAATTATTTGGCTTGCCGGTAGCTGTCAGTGAGAAAGGGGAGGTATGACGACTAAAATTTGAGGGTTCTACGTAATTTATTTAAAGCCAGATACTTCCTAGATACCGATAAAACAAATTGTGGTATTGAAAGCAGTGATTACAATAACACTTGGTATTTTCCCATAAACTAATTTAATGTTCGATTTGTAAAAAAATCATAAAATATAAAATATAAAATATTGAAAATAAAGATATAATACAAATAAAAAATGTTGCTAGAAATATTTTATAAATGATAATAAATTCGACCGTGAAGTCGCGATTGGAATTACTTCCTATGATTAGGATTAGCAAAAGAATTTCGTATATGAAACCGTGATAAATTAGTAAGATACGCGACAAAGCGGTGCAAACAAGTATGCACTATATGTAATCAAAATAAGTATGAAAAACATCCTAAAAGTATTCCAATTGTATTAATAAAAACATCAATAAATACTAAAAATGCTTTAGAAATTGTTGATAAACTATTTATATACTTTTAATTTTACAGTATACTAGAAAATATTACATCATATAACGGAAAAGAGATTCAAAATAAATTTAAGATTATTGTAAAAATTATAACAATGATTTACATTTTTCACTAAGACATCTAGAATCTAATGGGTTTTTTATTCATCACCTTAACATTATCGAAAATTAAAAACAAAGTTTATAGATTTCCTTCTTGATCAATGCATCTTTGTAGCCGATTTTGAACGTCGTTGAACGTTGTAGTATCTCATCTTCACTAAGTGAACGGCATACATTCCGTATCTTCTCCTTCATATTATCTCTTGTGGTTGGAAGCTCTTTATAGACTAGGTCAAGAAGCGTTATGTTAGGAAAACGAGGTGGCCATGGAAATAGTCTTAGCCTTCCTATCCATCGACCAGGGAAAAGGCGATCAACGGTTTGACGAGAAACTCTTGCGTAATGAGTTGGTCAACCATCTTGTTGCAAATACATTGTTAAACGTGTCGCATATGGAACGTCATCTAGAAGGCCAATAAGATTATTTTCTAAAAAATCACCGTATTTAGCTCTGTTTAATAAACCATCGAAAAATTGCGGACCAATTATTTAGTTTCTTAATATACTACACTAAACATTAAGGGTCAACACGTGTTGATTATCAACTTCTCTTAATCAATGAGGGTTTTCATTACTCCAGTAGTGAGCATTATGTAAATTAACAACTCCGTTGCTTTTGAATGTTGACTTATCTGTCCATAAAATTTTGTGATGGAAAAACTATTCACAAAAATTCCACCTTTCTTAAAAATCCCGTTCTTTAATTTTCTGGTGTAGAGAGATATGGTATGGATGGAATTTGTTTGTTTTTAAAACTCTCCAAGCAGTGGAGCGACTTATTTCAGCAACGATTTTAATTCATCTAGTCGAGATGTTCGGGTCCAGAGCAGTTTTTGTAAGAATATGTGATGCTCATTCATCTTGTACACGTTTTCTGATATTTTTTTTGTTGTGGCTGGGCTGTAGCTTACCAGTAGTCTTAACTCGTTCTACAAGGCGCCAAAAAACATTTTTTGACTGATTGGCTCGTTGAGGGTATTACTCAGCATAAATTCGCTCAGCAGCACGATAGTTTTGGCCGCATTCACCTAATATCATCAGCATATCAAAACCTTTGAGGTTTGTAAAAACCATTTTGACACATTCAATACTTTGACAATAATCATTTATTTTACTTCAAATATTCAAGAACGTCAATTATTTTGACATAACAAAAAAGCAAGGCCAACTTGAAGAAATTGAGTGTTGAATGGATAACTAATTTTCAATTTAGTTTTGTTTTGTTTATTTTTGTAAATATGCAAAATATTAAAAAAACATTTTAATAAAAGTTGTTTCTTTTAAAAAGACCTATCAATTAATACCATACTCAACCTATGTTGTCATTTGAAATTTTAAAGTTACTTTCGGTTCCGGGTACTTCCGGATTATTCCGGTAAAAAATAAATTCATCAGTGGATTCCTTGGGTTCATTTTGTTAATAATTTTTTTTTATGTTGATGTTATAATGTCTTTTGTGTTATGAAAATGAAATATAGATTTGCAGTTTAATTAAACTCGTTTACGTGCAAATGCACTACGTCAATAAAGATTGGAGTATTAAATTAAGTAAAATAAGATATTAATCTTTTTGACGACATGTATATTCTATTTATTGTTTTAACATAATATCTATAAAATTAAATAACGTCTACATATTTCTCTTGTAATTAATTAAATTGTATCAATGTTAAAATCTGTTATTTGACGCAAAACTTGATGCATAAGTTTCAAACTTCATTATCCCTGTTTGCCATACATCATAAATTTGATACTTTAATGTGAGAGCATTTATACCTCGTTATATTTGTAAGAGTTATAAGCTTGACAGAACATGACCTCCGGTAAATGTATTTGCACGTTTCCTCATAACGAATTAGACACATCATAAAGATATTGTAAACTTCTGAAGCAATAAGTTATACATTAAAAGTGGTAAATAATGCTACAAACATATTTAGGGTTTTATGATTAAATTAATTAAAATACAATGTTTGGTTTTTATTGTTGTCATATGTTGCACTGATTATAAATACAATTTTTAAAAGATTATAAGATTTTTGCAATTGATTCATGATACATTTCAAGTTTTGAAAAAAACATTGTGTAAGTATAAATCAAATTAGTTTAAAAGGCAGTTAGTTGTGCAATAAAATTATAAAATTTTACTGTAAACATAACTAGCAAATGTTTCTTAATAAAGAAAGCAAAGGCTTAATAATTGTTGAACAATATTTTTTGACAGTAGAGAATTTAATAAAAAGAAATTAGTATATAATACATCTAAACAAAAGTGTTGGTATGACAAAATTACAAGAGAATGTCCAAACCTGTGACATAAAAAATGAGTAAAAATTTTAACCACAATTTAATAGCCTAAAGCGTAATGCTAAATTTAACAGATCTAATGATAAGGTAAGACGGCTATGTTTTAACTTTCGATTACTATTCTGCTTATGGTCTTATTCTGCACTATAACAACGCCTTGTTATTATTATTTTCATGATATGACATTATAGAAAAAATGATAAAATTTAACAATAGTGATTTAAAAAACATCCATGTCACGCTTTTCAACTCCTCAACAACACTTAACATTTTTGTAATAACTCATTATCAAACGGATCATTATAATTTAACATTAAACATATAACAATATTCATAAATAAAATGTTTTTAGTTAAATTATTTAGTAACTTTCTAGTTACTTCTTTTTTTATTAGTTATTAATATACCTAAACTACTTAACCTTAAATACTGTGGTATGTTGAAAAACCGGAATTTTAGGAATTGTTTTTAATAATTTTTAGAGCCATAATATTCAACTCCTAATAAAACACCTAATAAACTATTAGCTGACACTTGGTGTACACACCATATACCAACGCTCCTGTTTTTTGAACGCACTCCTGTGAATTATTACAGATAATTCAATTTGAAATGAAAATGGTGAAAATTGTTCAATCACAGTTTGCAAAACTAAAGCACTTTTTGGTCGTCGTAAAGCATCTTCTCGGCCGGCAATAGTAAACTTGGTGGAAAAAATTTGAGCTGTTGGGACAAGTTTGTAATGTGCATTGCTCAAGAACACATGAGAATATTGCTGATGTAATCCGTAGTGTTGAAGAAAGCCCAGGTTTGTCGATTCCTCGTCGATCTTTGGAATTAGACATTCCACAAACAACATTACACCGTATTTTGCATAAAGACTTTAGTTTTTTAAGGCTTTTAAAGTTCAGTTAACACAAGAACTTAAGCTGGTCGACCACCATAAACGTCGTATCTTTGCTGAACCCAATCATTCCAATGCATCAAAATGATCCGGAATTCTATCAAAAAATTATCTTTAGTTATGAGGCCCGTTTTCACCTTGGAGGCTACGTTAATAAACAGAATTGTCGCATGTGGGGCTCAGAAAATCCAAGAATGATTGTTGAAAAGTTTTTGCATCCTCATTGTGTCACTGTTTGGTGCGGTTTTTAGGCTAGAGGTGTGATTGGACTCTATTTTATTTCTTTAATGAGGCTACTGCAACTGTTACGGTAAAGGGATAGCGCTACCGAGCTATGATTAATGATTTTTTATGGCCGGAATTGGAAGATATTAAAGTGGACGACGTTTATTTTCAGCAAGACGGCGCTACGTGCTACACAAGCAACGAAACAATCGCAATTTTGCAAGAAAAGTTTCCTGACCGTGTTATTTCTCAAAGATGTGATCACAATTGGCCACCAAGATCTTGTGATTTAACCTTTTTAAACTTTTTTTTTGGGCCAGGTGAAAGATTAGGTTTATACCAATGCTCCACAATCGATTCAAGACCTTAAAGATGAAATTTGTGAAGTTATCGAGAACATACAGCCGCAAATGTACGAATTGGTCATGAAAAATTTCATAAAAGAATGTGGTACTGCAACCGTAACCGTGGCGGCCATTTGACTGATATCGTTTTCAAATGTTAATGGCATACCTTTCTCTTTACAATAAAATAAACATTTATTGATTTCTCTTAAAAAATACCCATTTTTTTTTTAATATCAACATGAAACCTCTTATTGGAAAACCTTATATAACAGAAATTGGAAAACTTCTAATACGAAATGGAAATGAGGCTTCTCCAAAAAATAAAAAAATAAAACAGAAAGTTTTCTTAGCACTTTAGTTCTCATTTTTTTTTTTTAATATATATATATATATATATATATATATAATTTTGAACTACTGTTAGTTATGTAAATGTAAATACGCATGTTTTTTATTTGAGGATCACAAACCCAAATAATTTTAATATAAACCAATATACTAATAATATTATATTAATACCTCATGTCAACTCAGTAATCTCAAGTATTGATAAACTTTTATTACAGACACACTACTAGAGTATCTTTCTAACCTAATACGTTTAATAAATAATTATTGAAACGTATCCATAATATTTTACATATTTTCATCAATTTAATTAGCACAGTTAAAAAAAAATTATTGTAATAATACACTAAATTAAATATTACAAATAATCCACAGCACATGTATGTGAACTTAGTGTCTAATTTTCATAACAATTTTATTTTGAATTAATAAAATATAAGTTGTAATGTGATGATATTATTATATTGCACATAAATTTTTGTTGTTACTAATTTGCAATATGTTTGTAATATAATATATAGCGACACTTATTATAGTCCCCATGAGCGAGCCAAACTCTAAAGTAATTTTATTATAACTCCAAGTATTACCCTAATACAAGACTTTTAGCAACATATATTTGTAAAAGGAATTGTACCGTATAGCAAACAAACATTTCTATAAGAATTTTCGTGGACTGTATTACATGGAGTATAAGAATTATTAGGGTTGTGCAAATATCTCAACGGTGTGGTTTCTATGTTTCAGATAACGGAAGGTTCCACCCCCTGTTCCGTAGTTGTAAACTCGAATACATCAACCCACACCTACTAGTTACCTTCAGGAATGTTACTATACACGTAAGTGTTTATTTATTATCCATGTTTCTTGTTTTCAACGCCTCGTTTATCATTTTACTTAACAATCACATTCAGGCTAACAACATCGTTTAAACTTTAAATGTTTCAACAGTGAATTTGACAAATGTATCTGTTCTTATATTTATGTGGGGCCATCACGAACGCAACCAGCAGATACACACAAACGATATTCGCATGATTAATGTAATATTTTTATTATCTATCTTTCTCTACATATAACCATTTATCAAATTATAAATAACATTTTTTGTATCAAACTAAATTTACTTTAGGCTGAGCTCAATTAAGTTTTCTTTACTTTATTTATTATTTACTACTTTCAAGTATTTTTACGAATGTACTTATTTAATAATCTCTGTGTAAGATATCTTGCCAGTTGTGTGTCATATTTATTGACAATTATTAGACGAGCTGTTCTGGAATATCAATATTATTCCCAGCATTTGACGTGTGATAAATTAAGGATATCAGCTGATTTGGATATGTTTGACATATCATCAGTCATGCAAAATCTAATCAAAGTGTAGTTCAATTATTACATATCGTTGTAATTAATAATGTACATATGATTAAACAACAATGTTTATAAGGTGTTACGCAATCTATTATTTGTTTAAAATACAAACTATTTTATTATTTTATTTTATATTTGTTATTGTCACTTAATGACCTACAAAACCATTTTATTACAAATCAAGAACCATTTGGCATTATTATATGTGCATAGTTTTGCAGAACGAGCCACTAAGACGATTCCGTAAGCGCGTATTTATTCGTTATTTTTCTACTGTTATGAAAACATGCAATTTTATACGTTTTATTAAGCACGCATAGTGGGCTTACACGGAGTCTTCGGAAAAGTGACAGATAACATTTGTCAAATTATGACATCGCCGAGGCTCATATACAACATTCATACTCATCATAAAATAGGCATCATACCGTTCTTGTTACACAATATAGATATAAATAATAAGTTCTAAAAGCTACACACTAAAACATTAAAAATTATAATATAAATAATATTGATAATAATTTGATGTTTTTGTCATAAAATAGCATTATACATTAATAATGACATTATGCATAATAAGTGTGACGTAATTATTAATGTATGCAAAAGTTGGCTCTTACCGCACACTTTTTTTATTGAAAAGTCTTATCATTGTTTGCATTTTATTCTTAATAGTAGCAAAACTTTTTATAACAGTTCTAAAGCGGTGAAATTTAAAATTTTGTTTGCATTGTCGAATAGATCTATAAAAGTTAATATTTTTGGAAATAATTTATAATATCATCAAAACTTTTTTGTTTTTGGTGCAATAAATTAATTCTTACTAAGTTTTAACAAAAATGTTACAATTTAATTTGATTAACAATTGAAAATGGATTCGCATTTATTTTATGTTACTAAAAATTTCATGATACTCTTTTTATAGTTTAAGCATTTCTATTTTTATTATTTTGTTTACTAAAATATTGAATTTACTGCACCCAAGCTTTATTATTTAATAGGTCTTTCATAATTTTATTAGATGTACGGTAGCTCATTGCTTAGAGGATGTTTTTATTAAGATAGTCATGCTAAATCAGTTAATTGAAAAGTGGAATTTATGAGTTTTTTCTTGATTGTTAGTTAGTTAGTTTAGATTTTTGACGTATCAGCCTAAGACGACTATTAACGCCGATTCTTTTCTCTAACTATAAAAAGTGTAAAATAATATGGTGTAAAATGGCATATTAAAGAATAAAATTAAATAAATAAATAAATAAACAACAAAGATAAAATAAACGTTCACAAACTTTAAAGACTATAGCAAAAATGACAGTGTCTAGAGTATAAAAGGTCATAAACACTGCTGGATTTTACGATACACAAACATTAATCACATTAAATTAACAATTATATTTATACACCCAATTTGCTCCGTCAAATAAATTCGAACAGACGATCGACTTAAACGATCTGATCGCCCAAGACAATCGACAAACTGGGTGATAATTTAGACGCTACTCTTTGTTCCGAAAACTGCCGACAATTCAATAAGATATGACGAACAATTAATTGAACATTACAAGTATCACAAACTGGCGGCACTTCAGATGCCAACAAATGAGTGAGTGAGTTCATCGACAGTGACCGATGCGAAGTCGCGTGAGGATAACCTCTTCCTTACGCTTCGGCCTGCATGACAAACTCCACGGTGTAATGACGCTTTTAGTGCATCGTAGCTTGTTGTCTTGAATAGGAAACCATTCCGTCTGCCAGCTAGACAACATCAATTGTTGTAAAAAATTACAAACATCCCTAACACAAGCTTTGTCTGTAACATTCTTAGCGCTAGTTATAGCCAATTTAGCAAGCGCATCAACTTTTTTATTGCCACTGATACCTACGTGACTGGGAATTCAGACAAAGTAAACAGTGACATTTAATTCAGACACCTGAAGCAAAATCGAGTAAATTTGCCTCAGCAAATAATGGTCAGGATATTGATAATCAATAGCATTTAATGCACTCAACGAGTCTATACATATAACATAAAATGTACCTGCACTTAGTTGGATGTAGAGAAGAGCTTGGTATATAGCATACAGTTCTGCAGTATAAACACTGCTAACAATTGGCAAACCAAATGTAAACTGCAACTTATCAACTAGAATAGCACAACCTACACCGTCGTTACTTTTTGAACGATTGGTATAAATCCAAGTGGCATTTACGTGCCTTGTTTGAATTTTTGCAAACTCAGTTTGATATTCAACTGGTAAAGTTGAAGCTTTGCTCATTCTCAATAATGCCGTATTTAACCTTGGACGTTGAAAAGTCCAAGGAAGATCGCGACAGTAAGACAGTTGATATACATCAGGGAGTTGAAAATCCAGTTCTTAAAGTATACTGCAATTTCTTACAGCAACCAATTTTTGGGACCGTATCCTGTTATTGTATAGATTGTCGAGATCATTATTGTACACGACAGAAAACGTCGGATGCAAGCATTTAGCTTTTAATTTTGCGGCGTACCTAACAGTCAAGATTTTACGCCGAAGACAGAGTGATGGTTCAGCTGCCTCACACAAAACACTAGCAATAGGGCTAGTGCAGAAAGCGCCAGTTGCTAAATGTATTCCTGTATGGTAGACAGGATCAACAATACGTAATGTGGATGGTGCTGCCATAATCTAATTTTAAACACACCAAAGCGCGATGCAAAAGTAGCATTGTTTTCCGATCCGCTCCCCATGACTTTTCACTTAACAACCTGAGCAAGTTTAGTGCCGGAACACATCTTGTTCTCAGGTTTATTAAATGGGAACGCCAAGTTAACGCACGGTCAAATATGACACCGAGGAATTGAACACATTCCTGTACAGGAATGGGTTCTTCCCCAAGATATAATAAAGGGTCACCGTGTGTGTGTGGGTTTGCCTTCTACAAAAATGGATAAGCAACCTTTTGTTTGTAGAAAAAGTAAATCCATTGCAATTAGCCCAGTTCAAAATGCGGTTGATAGTTATTTGAATTTGACGTTCCAATGTTGGCATGTTTCTTGAAGCGCAATAGATAGCTACGTCATCAACATACATACATCCGTTCACCGGATGCTTGATGAACTGACTTATGCCGTTAATAGCTATCATAAATAGCGTCACGTTTAAAATGGACTCTTGCGGAATACCATTTTGTTGCTGACGTATGCTCGAGAT
This sequence comes from Tachinus rufipes, assembly GCA_963932245.1. Taxonomy (NCBI): domain Eukaryota; kingdom Metazoa; phylum Arthropoda; class Insecta; order Coleoptera; family Staphylinidae; genus Tachinus; species Tachinus rufipes. The sequence continues at coordinate 69,122,082 of OZ010742.1, forward strand.
TACCTACACGTACATTAAACATACGAGAGGTTAAAAAGCTTTGTATGAACAATGTCATGCTTCCGCGAATACCTTACAAATGAAGCGTTTGTAGAATATTGTATTTCCACGTCATGTCATAGGCTTTTGCAATGTCAAAGAATACAGCGACAAGATGTTGATTTTGCACAAAAGCATTTTTAGTTGCTGTATCCATCCAAACAAGGTGATCAGTCGTAGAACGATGACGCCTTGAACCACATTGTATATCAACAATTAGACCTCTTGAGTCTAATAACCAAGTAAGACGCTTATAAATCATTCTCTCTAATAACTTGCACAAGCAGCTAGTTAGAGAGATAGGCCTATAACTTGTCGGGAGCTTTTTATCTTTACTAGGTTTACGTACTGGTACAATGATAACCAGATTGCATGACTCAGGGCAGTACTCTGCAGACCATGCACGGTTTTAAGCAACTTAAATGCTTAAGCATAGCATTGTGTATCAATTTGGCACCTGGAGCAGTATTGTGCGCTTCAGATAATGCCGAGTCAAATTCCCAAACACTTAAAGATGCATTATATATTTCATCATCGTCGGAAACGAATGACAGATGTTTCTTCTCCATGTTAGTTTTAATCTCTTGAAAAGTTTTATTGTAATTATCACCACTGGAAACGTCAAAATAAACATTGGCCAGAATATTCAAGATATCAAGAGAATTGGTAATAATTTGATCACCTGACAATAACCCACTAACAGGTACAGAGGCGGGTCGTCCAGAACTTTTTCTGTTTTTTTTCCACACCTTCCCGATGGGGGTTCTTGAATTTATAGAAGTAGCGTATTCTGACCATGATTCTTTTTTAACTTTTTTGCAAGTTTTTTGCGCAACAGCTTTATACTTTAAATAAGCTAACAGGTAACTCTTCAGTTAAAGAGTGATTTAACCGTCAAAAAGAACGGCTTGTTCACAATCAAAATTACACCAAGGAACGGGCTCTCTGCAAGGCTTCCCTGAAGACAGAGGAATACTGGCATGAGCTGCTTGTATGATAGAATCGGTAAAAGTTTTAACATCTTTGTCAATAGTGGCCTGGACACTGTCATCATAATCAAACATTTGAACAAAACTATCCCAATCAGCATCTTTAATTCTCCAATTCCGATGACGATTTTCATGGATTTTATGACCAAGCACGCGAATGAGTATTGGAAAGTGGTCACTATCATAAAGATATTTTGAGACTTCCATTCCAGCAATGCTGCAATACTTGGAGAACAAATAATATTGGCCACGGAAAAGTAGGTATTGTTACCTTTATTTAAGATAACTAAATCCGTTTCTGAAAATAGATTGGCCAAGTTACGACCTCTGACATTGGTTTGACTTGAGCCCCACATAGTGTTATGAACAATAAAATCACCCATAAGGAAGAATGGGGACGGAAGTTGTTTAAGTAATTGATCAATCAAACGAATGTCCAAACTGACGTTTGGCAAAATATAGATTGAGCAAATGGTCAGTGAGAAAGGGAGTTGTAATTGAACGGCTATTGCTTCTAATGAAGTGTTGACACGGAGTTCTTTGCTGAAAACCGTATCACAAATCACTAAAGCCGCTCCACCCTGAGCACAATCAACATTCATACGATTCTTTTGATAAATAGTATAACCACGAAGATTAACTGAACTTTCAACCTTAAAATTAGTTAAACGCAGATAGGTGAAATTTCAGCTAGTAAAATTTTAAAAGAATCGTAATGTGCATTATATCCATTGCAGTTCCATTGTATAATAGTTGAAGCCAATTTTAAAGCTACGTTGAAAACGTAGTTTTAACTCTTTGCTTATTAGCGTTTTTTGGTTTTTCTTCTGATTTATCATCTGGGGGAGTAGAAGAACTCTCACTATTTGACATCATTTTATCTGTCAGAGTAGGTTGTGCGGGAATAACTTCTACATCCATCAACTCTGACGACTTGTCAATATTAGGGTATGTGGGCGCTGGATCGCTAAAAACCTGCACCTCAGGTGGCGGTAGTCTGGATTGAGCCCCCATCTTGAGTGGTTTAAGTTGAAGTGCCACTCGTTGTGACCTTGGTCCAGATTGGACCGTAGTCCCGTTTGGTTTTGAACCTGATGGGCCCGCAACCGGTTTTTGACCCTTCACATTAGAGTCATAGTTCTTACTTATAGAAGTTTTTGCAATAGCAGTAAATGTCATAATCAGTGTTTGTTGAACACTAGATGTTTCAGCAACTGAAGCAAACGATCTAGAAAAGGTAGGAACCGTAATTGCTCTATACTTCTTTTGAGCATCAAAGTAAGAGCGTTTGTCTGTTACTCTGATCTCGGCTATCTTTCTTTCCTTTTTCATTTTTGGGCAATCTCGGGAATAAACGAGATGCTTACCTTTGCAATTCACACATAAAGGTGAACTGTTGCATAAATCAAGGTCATGTTTCTCTTTACTGCCCTGGACTACACCTGGACACCTGGACACCTAACTGCAGTGTGTCCAAAACGTTGGTATTGGAAACACCTCATTGGGTTAGGAATATACGGGCGAACCGGGCGAGTAACATATGCCACCTTAACTTTATTGGGGAGCCGTTCAGAATCAAATGTTGAAATCATAGATGTTGTATCTCTGACTTCACCATCTTTTCTACAGGTTAGTATTTTAATATCGATAACGCCTTGCAACGCCAGTTCTTGTTTGCATTTGTCAACAGTTGTGTATAACAACTTATACCATAAAATTACTCTTTTCAAAACATTTAAGGATTTATGCGGCTTAACTGTCACCGCATTCCTGCATTTTACTGCTCTGCAATTTATCTTTTACATCAATAAGCAAGGTACCGTCTCTCAACTTCTTACATGAGTTTAAAAATTCATTAATAATATTGGAAATGGTCCTATGAATTAAGAAGGGAGAAACTTCCTTTAGACTCTGGCCATTTTCAGAACATTTAACAATCAAATATCTAACAAACTTTCTACTTGTATTTTTTCTATATTCATTAGCTTTCTTGTCCGTAAACGGGCCAGATCGTTTGGTTGGAGGTTTAGAATCTACCATAATAAACTCCGTCAACTTCATCGCTCAATCTTCCCAGCCACCACGGAGCTACATATGAGACGCTATATCACAAACTGATGCAGTCGCCAGGACTAATCGAGCAATATAGGTTTTATAAAAGTAAATGAATGATTTCCGCAAACACAAAGAATACTATCGGGCTCCAACCGTAGCACATTGTGAATCTTTCATGGATCACCACATAAATAATTCCTAACTCTTAAGTTAGATAACTAACCGATTGGTTAAAACTGGGTTAGGTTTAACCTCCCGTTTTACTAGAAGCTAGGACCAAAACAGTGTGTTGGAACTAACATTCTTTTAAACCTGAGCATTAGCCCCTCAACTACCAGTATCCCCTTTTCCTGACTTTCGGGTCACCGCGCACGGCAAACACGCAGGTGAGTTACACAAGGTGTTATGTGAAAATTGTCAAAAATAAACTCACAAATAAGTTTGACTTGTCCCTGACGAACTGGGAGTTTTTTAACAAGGTTTTCTCCTCGCCTATTTGTTGCCTTTTACTACCATCAATGGGGCTAACGGAAGTATTTTTTTGCACCACTTCTTCCTGCAAGGGGGTTTTCCTGATTGTACAATAACGCACACATACTTGTTTTTTTTTTATGTTATTTATCTGAAATTATCTCTATTTTGTTTGAATATTGTTGTTTTTTCAAACGATTGAGAATTGGTAGTTGATTTTTTAAATACATTTTTGTAACGTTTGCTAAATCTATAAATCTTTGATTTTGCTATCTATGGTTTAGATTATTATTGTATCATGGGCACTTTTATTTTGAGACATAGTATTGCCACTGTTCACACTGATACATAAACTATACTTTTTTTTTTAATTTTTACTTACCGTCTTACTTCTTAAAATATTCTGACTTTTCGTCTACCTTTAATGTTGTCAAAAGAAGGAATTTTTTTATTTTATTTTTTTGACAGTATAGAATACAGAAGTTATGATCTGCCTACAAAAGTTTTATTTGTATCAAAATGTCTACTTTTAATTTCAACTACAGTTTTTTACATTTTACTTAAAAGTGGAAGTGTAAGATATTTATCCAGCTTCCAAGTACAATAAAAGAAGTTTTACTTACGGAATGAGACAGATGAGATACAATTTTGTAAAGGTCTATTTGTAGTGTAATTTATTTTTCTTTTTTTTAAGACAGAAAGCCATTTTTAAGTTTGACATAAATTATTTCAAGTTTTTTTGCTCCGCCCAGTTCATAGGTATTCATTTGCAGCAATTTTAAAAATCTTTTTTTATTTTAGAATGTTTATTGCTTAGTTTTGTCTTGCTTAATGTACGATTAGTAGAAATTACAAATTTAGCACAATAAACAGTAATGGCCTGCTCTAAAGTAGTTAAACGTGTATTTTGTCGTTTGTTATAAACAAAATAGATTATATGTTTTCAAACTAGGGCATGTGAGATTTGCGTTGTAGACAGTGTAAATTATAGTTTTAGTGCTATTAAAAATTGTTTTTAAAGCTATTAAAAAACCTTTTTTTTGGGATATGTACACAATACTGTACTAATCCTGTTTACTACCAAAGTCTTAGATTTGATTTGATTTAGGTAGACTCAACTAAATTTTTTTCTTAATTCTTGCGGGTTTTAGCGGAATTGTTATTGCAATAAAACATCTAACTGTTTTACTTCTAACAGACGTTGTTATATAACATAAAGATTTAAGATAGCAAAATTATCTTTTTATTAATTTTAAAATGTAATATTTGTAAATTATAATTAATATGTCACAACAAAAATAAAATATTTTTTAACAAATAAAATTATACTTGCTAAAACTATCAAATTATATGGTCAGTTTTTTGAATTAATTAATAATGTTATTACAATGTAATGTTCTAACAACACTCAATTTTAAAAAACGTATCACTAATAATCATTGTATGCATTTTGTATCTGCTTTAGATATTTTTTATAACATATTTTTTGAACAACACTTTCCACTTAAAGAATTTTGACCTAACGCTGCAAGTAAATATTGTAAATGGATAACTGTAAATATAATAGAACTGAAAAGAACCGTATCTTTTTTTGTATGATCTATCACAAACAAATTTAGTCTTAAAAGGTGATTATATTGTTGCAAATAATTTATATCAACAAACAATTTTGTTTTTACTGCTGCAAATAAATATAAATCAATATGGCAAATTATAAATAAATTTCAAGGAAAGTCTGATAGTTCTAGAGCATTTTTTGAATTGTCTGGAATTTATTTTTTATATTTTTATTGTATTTTTATTTTTGTAACATATTTTTCTTGCTTAAATATTTTATTGTATATTTTATTTTCAACCAATTGACCTGACTTGTGTAATACTATTTGTAGTTGGGACTAATAAATTATTATTATTATTATTATTAGAACGTTTAATGAACAATAAAACTATACAATTTTTTAACTCTAAAGGATTATTTGCGTCCAGTCAACACGGGTTCACACAAGGAAAGTCAATAAAAACGGCTTTGGCAACGTTTACTGAAAATGATTTAGGAGCTTTGGATAAGAAATTATTAGCACTTGGTGTTTTTTATTGACTTGTTTTAAGCTTTTGACTGTGCCAATCTTAATTTACTAATAGCAAAGTTAGAACAATATAGAATTAGAGGTATAGCAAACAACTGGTTTAATACGTACTCAAAAAACCGTTACCAAGCAGTAGTAACTTGAGTGAATGGCAAGGATATTTTTTCAGAAACGCAAATACTTAATAGTGTTGTACCACAAGGATCTGTACTAAGACCTACCTTGTTTGGAACTGTTTAGTCAAATAGTCATATTGGTAATTTAGTTGGAACAAATAATGACTTACTGGTTGTTGTAGATTCTACAAAAGTTTTAGAAATAGAAATAGATAATAATATGGTTTCCAATTTTTGTTTTAACATTGTAGCAAAGATATATTAAAAACAATGTACAACAATGTATGCGATATAGAATTATGTTTTGGGGAAAAGCGAGTGGTGCAGATAGAATGTTTAGCATTCAAAAAGGCAATTAGAATTATATATGGTTTAAAGTGAAACGTGTCTTGCAGAGATGTCTTTAAGACGCACAATGTTTTAACGTTTTGTGGTGTTTATATTTTTACAACTTTATCTTAGGTGTTTAATAATATGTCTACGTTTATAATGCATAATGTCGGTTATGATTATCAAACACGTAATAAACTTTATTATCATAACATAACCTAACTCTTTATGAGAAAGGCTATTACTATACCGGATGTAAGTTATACAATGCTCTTCCGAATGAAGTAAAACATATATATTATTCAAAATAGTTATTAACAAAATTCTTATAAAATGCAATTGTTATTCAATTGAAGAACATTATACTTTTTGGAAGAATGAAGCTGTATAATCTAAATATTAATTTTTACGTTTCTCTTAATAGGAAGCATTGCGTTACCAGCTTCGACAGATTACTAAACTGTTTAATAGTTACTGCGATTTTATGTAAATTGTCTTTTTGATGCTAGGCGCTCTGATAATAGGTGCATACCCTAAAACACAAATGTATGTGTCTCTTACTAGATGAAAATTTTATTTATATAAAATACATTATTTATTAGTTTTAAATTTAAATTTTTAACTGTGTACTCTGTCATTTTAAAGTGTATATGGGTAATTCCATTACTTTTCGACCAATTTGAAAAAGTCGACCTCTTTGATTTTGCTCAAATTTTCAGGGATCAAAATATAGATGAAAAAAATGAAATTCCCAAAATTTTGGACTTTAGAATAATGCCTGTTCAAAATGACACACATTTGAAGGTCAGAAATTTTACAATTAAACGTCTTTTTTAGCTTATTTTGTATCTCAGTTTTTGGGCTTCTGAAAAAAGATAAAAAGGTCCACGATGCCTCAAATTATTTCTTATTACATGTACTTTAAAACCTAAATTTTTATGTTTAATATCGTGGCAGTCATTTTGATATATTAAGCTTCAAACATTATTCCAAAAAACCCGTAAATTTAGCAGAATTGCAATACTTTGCTTTCTTTAAACCGTTCTAACTTTGTCAAATCTTTACAAAATTTAATCCACAAGGTCTAGATATCTTTGTGTATAATCTCTTTTTAATGTGATCACACAAGACTTATAGAATCAATACGTATACACCACTATTTTGATGCAGGAAGTTGCACATATTTTCGCGATCTTTAAAACTTGTAATTTTCAGGTGCCAAAAAAGCGCTGTCACCCTATGTCGATTTTAGTCAAAATTTCAGTAAATACTTTTTGGAGCACAAGAAAAAAGAGTATCTATATGAGAAATGGTATATCGGGCATTATCAAGAATTTTTTAATATTCAAAAATTGTCAAAATTGGCAAACCGCACATTTTTGTATCTCAGTTTTTGGGCCTTTAGAAAAAGATAAGAAGGCCCACGATGGCTCAAAATATTCCTTATTACATGTACTTTAAAACCCATATTTGTCTGTTTAATGTTAGGGCAGTCATTTTAATACATCAAGCTTCAAACATTATTCCAAAAAAAACCGTAAATTAAGCAAAACTGCAAAATTATGCCTTGTTTAAACCGTTCTAACTTTGTTAAATTTCAAAGAAATTTGATCCACGATGTCTATATTTCTTTGTGTTCAATCTTTCTTTAAAATCATTACATAAGATTTATAAAATCTATACATATTCACCACTAATTTGATGCAGGAAGTTGCACATGTTTTTGCAATCTTCAAAACTTGTAATTTTTAGGTCTCAAAAAACCGCTCTCACCTTATGTCGATTTCAGTCAAAATTTCAGTAAATACTCTTCAGACCACAAATGAAAGGTTATTTATATGAAAAATGGTATATTGAGCATTATCAAGAATTTTTTTATATTCAAAAATCGTCAAAATTTAGAAAATCTAAATCACTTTTTGTCTATCTTGATTTGTTTTTGAAATAGTCAACAAATACATAATATTTTAAAAAAAATTATTTAGCAAAAAAACACAAACAAAACAACATTACTTTAACAAGTGTGCATTGATGCAAGCTTTTGATACTTGTTAAAACAGTTTTCTTTGGTTCGGTTAGTGAAATTTGATAAAAATGCTGTTCAACATAGAGAATACGCAAATATCATTTTTGTTTACGGATTCTGTAATGGTAATGCCCTAGCAATTAAGATTTCCTGACAGAAAACAACTTTTTTGACGCTTTTTTTAGTGAAAATGTTTACCCATATTATTATCAAAAGTAAAACACCTACAACCAAGCGACGCAGCACAACGACTTGCATTTTCTCAATGGCTTCTTGATAATACCCAATATATCATTTTTCATATAAATAACCTTTTTTTTTGTAGTCTGAAAAGTATTTACTGAAATTTTGACTAAAATTGACATAGGGTGCGTTTTTTCGGGTCCTAAAAATTACAAGTTCTTAAAATAGCGAAAACATGTGCAACTTCCTGCATCAAAATAGTAGTGAATATAAATTGATTCTATAAGTCTAGTGTAATTACTTTAAAAAAAGATTGAACACAAAAAAATCTAGACCTCGTGGATCAATTTTCTTTAAGATTTGACAAAGTTAGAACGATTTAAACAAAGCATAATTTTGCAATTTACGTTTTTTTTTTAATTAATGGTTAAAGCTTGATATATCAAAATGACTGTCCCAACATTAAATATACAAATATGGGTTTTAAAGTACATGCAATAAGGAATATTTTAAGCCAACGTAAACCTTCTTATCTTTTTCCAGAGGCCCAAAAATTGAGATACAAAAATGTGCGGTTTGCCGATTTTGACAATTTTTGAATATTAAAAATTTCTTGATAATGCCCGATATACCATTTCTCATATGAATAACCTTTTTTCTTGTGTTCTAAAGAGTATTTACTGAAATTTTGACTAAAATCGACATAGGGTGACAGCGCTTTTTCGGGACCTGAAAATTACAAGTTTTGAAGATCGCAAAAACATGTGCAACTTTCTGCATCAAAATAATAGTGTATACGTATTGATTCTATAAGTATTGTGTGATCTCTTCAAAAAGATATTAAACACGAGGAAATCTAGACCTTGCAAATCAAATTTTGTTAAGATTTGACAAAGTTAGAACGGTTTAAAGAAAGCAAAGTTTTGCAATTTTTCTAAATATACGGGTTTTTTAAAATAATGTTTAAAGCTTAATATATCAAAATGACTGCCACGATATTAAACATAATTATGTGGGTTTTAAAGTACATGTAATAAGGAATAATTTGAGCTATCGTAGACCTTTTTATCATTTTCCAGAAGCCCAAAAATTGAGATACAAATTAAGCTAAAAATGACGTTTTATTGCAAAATTTCTGACCATCAAATATGTGTCATTTTGAACAGGCAATATTCTAAGGTCCAAAATTTTGGAAATCTCATTTTTTTATCTATATTTTGATCCCTAAAAATTTGAGCAAAATCAAAGAGGTTGACTTTTTCAAATTGGTCGAAAAATAATGGAATTACCTATATATATTAATATTGTGTACAGTTTTGTGTTATTATGTTTTTTTTAAGTTCATATATTATTGTATTAACATTTGACATGAATGTTTGTGTAATTTTATCTTTGTAATTTTTTTTAAATGTTTTAATAAGTCTATTTATCTATCTGTTCTACCACATTCTTTGCTTTTCTTGCTAACTCTTGTATATGTTAATTTTTGCTGTTATTTACACTAAACTAAATACATATCCTAAATATTTAAATGATTTTACTTTTTTGATGTTTTTTTCTCTCATTTCCAATCTACTTTTTTATCTCTTCTTATATATGGAACAATCTATGTCTGGTTTTGCTAGTTTATTTGTATCATAATTTATAAGAGACATATTGTGCTAGTTGCTAACGTGCTTAACTTTCATACTGAAAGTTTTGACAAACCAATTTACAAGCTTTCATGCAGCGACGGCGCTAGGCGGTAAGCGAGATAAGGGATGTTTTGAGGCGCAATACGTCAGGGGCGCCCTGACCCGCAATGATTTACATTTGCATTATATTATTGTAATATTTGTTTATAAATAATTAACCGCAAATATTGCAAGGTTTAAAAAAAATGTTTAATATGCTTTTGCAAAACATAAAGAACTATAATATTACAATAAAGGTTCAGGTCCGTCTAAGTGGCCGCTTGAAGTACAGTGTTTGTATGCAGGTAGTTTCCATTACTCTTTTTAACTAGCAGGGGTTGATTGATTTTGTCCGGTTGCTGAGTTGCGGACTTAATCCGTTGCTTTACAATTTACTCTTGATTTTCTATTGTAACTTTGCTTACAATTTAGTTTGCAAAGCTGCTTCTGTAATTGTGCGTAATTTTTGCGTTCTGCGTTAGTCCATGCTCCTGGATCTATTTGTGTGCGCTGGAGGATATTTGCGGTCCGATGATGGTGATATACATCTGGATTTTATTCAAGAGCAACTAGCAATTACGTTCAATTTGTACGCAAATCTTTTATTGAAGGTAATATCCAGACACTTGGCATTGTCGGACTACATAATAAGAACTTCGTTTAGAAGTACAATTAGAGTTCTGCTTCTGTTTTACATGCATAGGAAATTTTAGTCTGTGCAGTTTTAAAAGTAGACCTCTGGCACAAAGATCTTCTTTTTTGAAGGTTTTTCCAATATTAAAAAAGACTACTTCGTGGCTTTTTTCAGTCTGAAACTTTTGTCAAAACCCATGTTGGTACGCCTATCCCGCCCGGCAAAGATTGTTAGATTTTGTGTGGTTTTGGATTATATCTAAGATCACCATCTCTATGATCTTACTTAAAGTGCACAGACGACCAATTGGTCGGTAGTTTTGAGGAAACTTCTAGGTTTTAAATTTCTATGAAGTTTTAATATAAATTTTTTTTCTCAAATTAATTTAAAAACGTAATATTTTTTTATAATTTATTATTTATAATATTTATTTTTTAACACTTTAAAAGACGGGGGGCGACATATTTGAAATTTGCATGGAGAACCGCCTCTGCTCTCATATAACCACTTTCACTTGAGAAACCCATCAGTAAATTTAAACCAAGTATCTAATTTGGCCAGTCAAAAAGTATGTAACAAGTCTATTATTAATAACGTAATGAACTTACATAAATATTTTAAAATAATAAGAAATTATTATTATAATTAATTAACACATTTCTTAGAAAAATAGTATTTGTAAGGAAATTTAAAACATTTGTAAACAATTGTATATACATTTTCTTACAAGTACTATAATAGAGAAATTGAATTAAACATTAATAATTTTGTAAGTGGTTTCTATTAAAATATATGTAAAAGAACTATTGACTTACTGAAAACATCTAAACCCGTTTGTTGTGATAAATAAATATTAATTCTAAAATAAATTTGATTGTAATTGTTAATTTGTTGTATTAATTACTCTGTATAAAACACTTATAATAAATTATTTTTAAAACATTAAGTTATTATATCTAAGACAACACAATTTATGCATAACATCTTTTAGAAAAGCACTTTTTTTCATTAGTTCTTCAGTAATCATCCTTTGCCTATCACCCGTTGCAAAGTTCAAAGACTTTTACAACGTGTTATAACAGTGCCAAGAAGCAGGTTAATCTTTTTTAACACTTTTAAAGAATTTTATCGTAGAAAACACTTTAGTGCAAATTATTTGGTTAAATATGCAGGTCTAGTTTGAGTAGTTTGTCGTAATATAATATTGTATAAATATGGATTCCATTGGTATCTTTATTAATACTATCAATCACTAATTTTATTAATACTTTAATCATTATAGATATATTTTTTTTATAATAATAATGAGCAGAAAAAACAATAATTAGAATATTTTATTTTTATACAGAAACGTTGTTACAATAATATTGTTATGTGCAGTATAATAAATAAATGTTAGTTCCAATGTCATAACACCATATGTAATATATCTTTTATAATAGCCTATCACAAACAATCAAACAATATAACACTGGCCCATATTAAATATTTGCTAAGTGCAATTCACAGAATTGTCGAGAACATTGACTTGCAAATCCGAATGTAAATATCTGTATAAACGGAGTTTCCGGAAAATGGACCAGAACGATAATGTACTCGCTAACCTCTTGACATCCGATCTTATGCCGTGTCCCTACAAATCACCCTCTCAATTGTAAAAAAAGAATTACAAAGTAGGTGTAGAAAAAACTTCCTAATCATTAAAAATAATGAATGCATAGGTCACAATTGAAGTTTATAGTAAAGATTATTAAATTTATATATAGATTTTATAATAAAATTGAAATGAATAACAACATAATAGCAACAATATTTTTTATTGATTATGCGTAACACCTTATTTGTCTAATGTTTAAATTAATTTTATCGGGATTTTGCTTAATAACTAAACTGTGTTGAACGAATAGTTTAATTAAATAATTGTATAAAATTTAATTTGTGTTAATTATTTAAGATTTAATCATGCCTGTGCAAAATGAATTAATGTGTTTTATCTATACCGACTGTTCTCATTATTTCTTATTGCGCGCTAAATTTCATTATTAATTTAACTTAAACGATGGCTCCTTTTTATAATTTGATTGAGTGTCTTTTGTACACTTGAATATTTCATTATTGTTTGTAAAGTTTCCCGGCTACACTTAAGTTATAATATGCTTAAGTGATTAAGGTCGTAACGACATAACCTGTTTAGCTCGGTATCGTATAACAGCATAACGTCTGGGGCGGGTTCTCTCTGTAAGGGGTGTTTTGTGTGGATCTCTTCTCACTAATGATGTAACTGTTGAAGACGGCAGGATGGGTATTTCCTCATGGGGCCAGACTGCAGATCCGGTGTCGAGAACTTGGACTATACAAGCTTCTTGGGACAGCAAATCCGCAATGCCAGAACGGTGCTTGGTCTGCAAAGTTGCCGTCCTGTGTGCCGACTACTCTACTCACAAACTTCACAGGTAAAATATACTAATTTAGTGCTTGCAATGTCCAAAAGTTAATTATTCGTTTGTGAACATAATATAAAACTTTAATATAAACCTTAAAAAATACATCGCTTTTCCGGAAGAAATATAAATTACATTTTAACAGCATTTCATAGTATATATAGCAACGACTAAAAGAAATAGTTTAACTAAGTTGAATTAAAGTAATTAAATTTATCATAAATGTCATCAATCTTTTACCGAGGAAAACGTAAATGAAAAATAAAAATATAGGTACATACGTAATCGTAATTATTATTAAGCTAATTATTTGTTGCTTATAACAAATAGTTTAACATTTTATTTGTTGATCAAATTAGTCTTCTACTTTTAATCAGTAATACAGAATGTATTTATGCAATCAATATACCAGTAAAACTGAATAAGTGAAACTTTTGAAATAAGCTTTTTTTGTTATACAATGTTGTTTCTACTAGATTTTATGTTTCCAAATCAATTGTCTTTAACTAAAAGGTTATACAATGCACAGAAAAAATTATAAGTCACAAAAAAAAGATATTTTTAAGTGATGAAAAATTAATTAATTTTTGAACGTGTAATTTTTGAGATTTCAAGTGACAAGACTGACATTTTGTTGTCTAACTCAATCAGAAGAATGTTTTTTAGATTATTATAACCTCCGTAATGTAAGTTGCCAACATTACAAGCAGAGAAGAGGCTAAGACGCCAGCAGTGGCGTATGAATGGCTGACGAAGATAACCTCCATACGTCGTGACATCAATTCCACTAAGTTTTTTATTGTTTCATTTTTAAAAAAATCTTATTCTTGCTAACAAATAAAAAACAACTTGTTTTTTTTTTTCATGTTTCAAACAATATGGTTTTTTTCAGTAAAGGAAACGCATAATGAAGTTCTATTAGATATTTAGTAGTCAGTCTTGATCCTAAACTCAAGTGGACAATACATGGAGATGATTGGTCAAAAAATATGTCAAGATCTGTTTTTGTAATAAGAAGCTTGAAAAGAACAATAACTGAGGAATGTTTACGTACAGTTTATTTCTCATATTTTGAGTCACACATGTCATATGCCATATTATGCTGGGGCCATTCTGTTATCCGGCATCGTGTATTCGGATTGCAAAGACGAGCAATTCGAATTTTAGCAGGTATTGGGTATAGGAACTGTTGTAAAAGTAGTTTTAAGACTTTGAGAATTTTAACTTTTACAAGTTATTACATTCTGCGTTGCTTGTGTTATATCAAATAAAATTGTAGTTTATTTATTACACACGCAAACAGTAATTATAATACTCGCAATAGCAGTAATATCTGTTTGCCGTATATACGCTTGAAAAAAAGTATGGATGGTGTACAGGTTTAGTTTTATCATGATTCTTCATTTTTTGTTTTAATGTGTTCATATTACTGCACCACACCACATTATTTAATGTAATTTTAACTGTATTGTAATTATTATGTATGACTGTGCAACTATTTTTTCTAAAATGAAGCATTAATAAACTTATCTATCTATCTATCTATCTATCTAAACATGTTTAATGTAATTGAAATTGGAACTTTTCAAAGGCCACTGATATCAACTTTATTGAAGTATTTATCAAAAACAAAATTATTGCAAATAAGTGGTGCAAAAAGTATCACATAATTTTGAACAACATGTTTAACATGAATGGTGTTCAAAAAAGAATGTAAAATATTTAAGGGGGTGGTAGTACAAACCACAACAAACAAAAAAATCTTAATAAACATGGGTTGTCATAGCAACGGTTTTGGAAATATTTAACATTATTTATTTTTATTATTTTTTTTCTTCTATTTTTTATTTTGCATGTAAAATATTTAGGGAGAGAAGGGGGGAGGGATGTAGTACGAACCACAACAATCAAAAAAGTAATAAAATATAAAACAGTAAAAATATATATGGCTTTAGCCAGGTATAATAACTGGAGTTTAAACAAATATAGAATATTATTGTGTGTTAAATTGTTGTTAACAACAAACAAGATTACTTTTAAAACGGACCTGGTTAGGCTTTGGTCCGGACCGGGCCGGGTTAGACTTTGGGTCACACACTGTGTTGGTTTTACATGATTTAAAAAGATACATTATTAAAATAAAACACAATTTTAAATTTTACGTAAAAATCTACAAATGTGTTTCCGTGTGAACGTATAAATTCGAATTCGTGGCCTAGTGTTGCTAACTGGAGCATTTTTATGGAATTTTAAGCTTGTATACAGAAAAAAGGAATATCTATAATATATTGTAAAAAAAAAGGAAATTTTAATAATTTAGAGATTTATATAATTTTGCATAAAAATGATGATGATTTATATATTTTTTTAATAGTACAATTTAATTGTAAAATTAATTAATTATTGTGTAGGGTTTTCCAATAAAAGGTTTCATTTTGATATTAAAAAAAAAACGGGTATTTTTTGAGAGAAATCAATAAATGTTTATTTCATTGTAAAGAGGAAGGTATGCTAATAACGATTGAAAACGATATCAGTCATATGGCCGCCACGCTTACGGTTGCAGTACCACGTTCTTTTCTGAAAACTTTCCATGAGCAATTTGCACATTTGCGGCTGAATGTCCTCGATCCCTTCACGAATTTCATCTTTAAGGTCTTAAATCGATTGTGGAGCATTGGCATAGACCTTATCTTTCACGTGGCCGTAAAGAAAAAAATCTAAATCACAAGATCTCGGTAGCCAATTGTGATCACCACTTCGAGAAAATAACACGGTCAGGAAAATTTTCTTGCAAAATTGCGATTGTTTCGTTGCTTGTGTGGCACGTAGCGCCGTCTTGCTCAAAATAAATGTTGTCCACATCAATATCTTTCAATTTCCGTCATAAAAAATTATTAATCATAGCTCGGTATTTTCAAAAAAGTAGGGTCCAATCACACCGCTAGCCTAAAAACCGCACCAAACAGTGACACGTTGAGGATGCAAAGACTTTTCAGAGAGAGTCCCAAATGCAACAATTCTGCTTATTTACGTAGCCTCCGAGGTGAAAATGGGCTTCATCACTAAAGATGATTTTTTGATGAAATTCCGGATCATTTTGATGCATTTGAAGGACCCAATCAGCAAAGATACGACGTATATGGTGATCGTCCGGCTTGAGTTTTTGTGTTAACTGAACTTTAAAAGCCGTAAGATTTAAGTCTTTATGCAAAGTTCGGTGTAATGTCGTTTGTGAAATGTTTAATTCTAAAGATCGACAAGGAATCGACAAACCTGTTTTTTTTCAACACTTTCAGCAATATTCTTATGTGTTCTTAAATTTTTTCTCCAGGTTTATTATTGCCGACCGAGAAGGTGCTTTACGACGACCAAAAAGTGTTTTAGATTTGCGAACTGTGACTGAAAAATTTTCACCATTTTTGTAGTGAATTTTAATCATTTCAATGCGTTGTTGAAGCGTGTTTTGTTCCATTTTTAATAATTGCGTAGTTTTTACTTGTCAAATGTCAAAAGATAATAGCTTCAAAATTGACAGCTGCCCAAATAGCCTGCTATTCAAAATAAAACTTTTTATTGGAAAACTTTTTTTAAAGCAGATTAAGTTTGATTCATTTGTCACGACAATTGGCAACAACCTAACGCGCAAAGAACCAGTCGCATGGCAACAGAATTGGTTCAGCAATTTTTTTTTTTAATTTTGTATAATATTTTTTAATTTTAATCTTAAAGTGGCTGTGTTAAATGTGATTGTGTTGAGCAGATAGTTGGATACACGACTCCAACTCTGTGTAGTGTGTTATCAATTTAACATTTTTTCTTTCAATTCAAACTACTTTTTTGTTATTTAATACAATTTATATTGTGCATTTATAATAGTTTGCAATATAAGTGGTTAGGTAAGTAGGTACGTTTGTATTCAATGTTATACAGTGGTGGGTAAATGTGTGGAAACACCCAATTTTTGACTTAATTTTAAAATTATTTTATAAATGACTTTAATAAAAGTTCCGTATATTTCTTTTAAATGCCGGGCTGGGCTTTGGGCCGTTCCGGGCTGGGCTTTGGGCCGTGCCGGGCTGTGCTTTGAGCTTTGCCGGGCCGGGATTTGGGCTTACATTTTGAGCCGAGCTTGGGGCTGAGTTTTGGGTTGGGTTTTGGGCCTGGCCCGGGCCGGGCTTTAACAAAATTTAAAACGTCGACCTCTAGTCGGTACCGTACTTTACATCAAAATACGATACTAGACGGAGGACTAAAGTAAATTAAATATATCAAAAACTTTAATAACAATTTAGTATAAATCGTTCAGCATAAGTTGCTTACAAAGACTGGTTTTAAAATATTAGTTTATTTGATATATATATACTTCATTTTAACAAATTTTTAGAAAAGGTGCAGGTAAACCTAAAAGGGTTAGGAAAATCCAATAATATAAAATATAGCATTAAGGAATAATAATAAAACTTAATACTAATTGCCTCTAAATAACATCCAGCATCAATAAAATATAAAACTAAAATAACTCAATAAAGCTTTGCACCACTAACTTTTAAATGACATCCGACAGCAGCTTATTCAAAAAAAAATATAATTGTTGATTCTTAACATACACACAACAACAAATGCACAGGTCTTCAAATAACACAATTTTTTGTACGTATTGACACTACTCGTACAACTTTATTGGGGATTGATTATTATCTTAGAAAATTACTATAGAGTTTAACTCAATGTTTTTGCAATGTTGCTTCCATTTTGCCTTTTGCTGCAACTTAGAAATATACTCCTTTGACCACCGCTTCCAAAAGTGTTAGTTCCTATGTTTCTATGACATCTTTATCTGGAAGATTGATTAATTTTTATATCAGAAAATGAGCAGGAATTAAGAGAATTAAGTCATTGGGATTATTTAAGTTATAGTTCTAGAGTCTAGAGTTAAGAGTGGCTTCAATTTGTACAATAACTGTATATAATTCATCATATGTCAATTTAATACGCGCGTAAGTGGCTTTTGCCACTTGCTTTCCAGATACTTCTAAAATGAGGTGATCGTTGTGGAATAAATTGCCAGTTAACTCCTTCCATTACTATTTTTTCGGTTAATTCATTGTTGTTGGTTTATAAAAAAAAATTTAAATCTGCTTTTATTTTAAGTAATTTATTAATAGAGTATTGTGTGTTTAATAGCTAGGTTGGACCATTTCACCAATTTACCAATGTTTTTAACTTTATAGGTACTAAACTTCTAGATAAATAATCTGCAGGATTGTCTTTTGATGACAAAAATGATTTTTAGTTAGTTTCTGAATTTCTGTTACTTAATTGGCAACAAATGTTTTTCACAACTTAGGCAATGTACTCAACCAAGCTAATACAATAGTTGAATCCGTCCACAAAATACATGTTTTAATGTTTATGTTTATTGAATTTAAAACTTTGTTTGTTAACTTTTGCCAAAAAATCTGCAGCACATAATTCCAAACAAGGTATTGTTAATGATTTGATACGTGCTACTTTAGATTTTGCACACAAAAGTTTTGATTTTGTTTTTTGAACATAAATAGATACACGCTCCCATAAGCATAAATGGAAGCATTGCAAAATCCGTGTAATTTTATACTTGTAGCATCTTTAGTGATTACATGTCTAGGTGTTTGAATTTGGTTTAAACATTTTAAATAGTTTCTGTATTTGATCCATTTTTTCTGAAGTTTATATTGCTATAACTTTTGCAGCATTATCTTTGTTTACGTTTTGTAATTTCGTCAGTTTTCGCGAATAAAAGTATTGATATACTTAATGTGTTTAAAGTTGAAGACCAAATTATACCTACTGTTTTATTTTCAATATCTGAAGTTATTATTTTTTCAACTGTATCATTTTTTACAATAAAATAGAACACATTTTGTTTTTAAAATTTATAATTTTTTCAATACATTCAGCTAACTAACCGGTAGTAAATTATTCACATAAAAATTGCTTCTTATTATTCCTGAGGCCTCTGGGTATTCTTTTTCAAAATAATATGCTAATTAATGCATACACCGTATTGAAGATATCGAAATGATTAAACTATAATATGTCGAAGTCATTTTGTAACATTATATTTGCAAATATCAACAAAATGCATTCAACAATACAGAAAAACGCATTTATTTCTATATTTGATGGGTCTTTTTGGTTATTTCCTAACTATTATTTGACTAAAAGACTTTGACATATCATAGTTTAATCCTTTCTAAATGTACTGGTAAAAAAATTAATCGATTATCAAATTATTTGAAGAAGCGGCGATGAAGCCAAAGTTGCCGTTTTTGTTAAAATACTACAAATCAAGGTATGCGGTATGCTCTTAACGGTAGTAATATAGAAAATAAATCATGTTGAACATTTGGACGTGTATGCTCTATATCATTTCTCGAATAACCTGAAGATGTTTTAGCTGAACCATCAAAAACAACTCGCAATTTTGTTGTTGTACTGGATTCTTTATGTACCGCATGATGAGGTAAATAAAATCCATTGCTGTTAATTTCTTTTACTTTATATATATTATCTAAAATTTTGTATTTTTTATGAAGTTACTGTATTTTTTATTCAATTCTTTATTATGCCGAAATTTTCTTTTTAAATTATTAAATCGTTTAAGAGCCTGCGTTTTTGATTTTCCGAGAATCTCTACACCTATTTTTACAAAAAATAAACCTGAATCTGATCGGGTAGTCGTATTAATAAATAAATTTTTGCAATCTTCTGACAATACTACATCATCCTTTTCATAGGATTCAGTTTCGCAAAACTGTTGTAGTTAGGTTTGCACATTATTTTTTTAATTTAATTTAATAACTTGTGAATTTGTTGGAATTCTGCCAGATACAATTCATTCCAATCGCATTTCTTGTAAAATGCATGAATTAAAATTTAAACTGATTCTACCACTACCTAAAATATCCCAAAAATAATCTGCTCTAATAATATATCTATACCTTTATGTTTATTAAAGAAAGGACAGCTAAACTAATATGATTTGGAATAACTGTACCTACTTGTTAATGTTGGCAAAATTAATAAATTGATATTTAATTTAAAACCATTATATATACTTTGTATTTTAACTGTGCATTTATAATTTACCGCTGATGATGCTTGATCAATGCCTTCTATTTTTAATTTAGTTGCTGATTTTTCTATTTTTAATTTATTAGAAAATGCCTTGGTAATAAAACTAGCCTGCAACCTCGAATCTAATAATGCGCAAGCAGCATGCCACTGATTTACATTATTTTTTATTTTAATTAATACTATACGGGTGTCCGGAAAATACGTGTACAACGTTTGACGACAGACTCCTGACGTCAAAATAGGTCGATCTAAGCCGACTTAGTTATATCCAAAATTGTCTCGTTTAGCCGGTAGAGGGCGTCAAAAAAACAAAAGTATAACAAAGTTGAAAGTATCTATTGTAAGAAACTAAGTAAAACAAAAACATTACTTAAGCAAATGTGTAAAATGACCGACATCTTGCTGAATACACTTATTAACACTCTTTAAAAAATGATATTGGACCCTATCTAATGTCTCGGGATTATTAAAATGGTTGCCTGCATTTAAAATCCGCTGCAATAAATCATCGCGTGTGTTTACCGGAGTCTTGTAAACTTCTGTTTTAATAGCGCCCCACAAAAAGAAGTCACACATATTTAACTCAGGAGAACGTGGTGGCCATTTTACTGGTGCATCATTGCCTCTTCCAATTCATCGGTTGAGATATTGATGATGTAAGTATTGCCGAACGGCAACGGAAAAATGGGGCGGGGCACCATCATGCATATACCACATTTCCCTCCGAAGTAAAAGGGGCAAATTCTCCAGAAGAATTGGTAATGTGTCTTGCAAAAAATTTAAATAAATATTTCCATCTAACCTGTCTGGAATAACAATGGGACCAATAAGGTAGTGATCAATAATACCTGCCCAAATATTAATTTTAAATTGATGCTGAAGATGTGCAACTTTAATGGCATGTGGATTTTCATCGGAATAAATATGTTCGTTGTGCAGATTGGTTACCCCAGATCTTGTAAAGCATGCCTCGTCAGTAAACATAATTTTTCTACAAAAATTTGGAACAAGGATTCTTTTGTTTCTAATAAATTGACAAAATGTAAGCCGCATGGGGGGATCAGTCGGTAAAAGTTCCTGGACTTTTTGTATGTGGTAAGGATGTAACAACTGTTCTCTTAAAACCTCATTGACAATCGTTTTAGGAACATTTAACTCACGTTCTAAGAGACGGGTACTGGTACTTGGTTCTTCTTCAACTCTTTCCAGAATCATCTCTTCTGTTTCCACAGTTCGAGTTGTTCGCATACGACCCCTTCAAACTTTTTCTCAAAACTGCCCGTTTTCCGAAGATGACGCTCAATATTGGCAAATGTTTGGTGGTTTGGTATTCGACGGTTAGGAAACCTCTCCATGTAAACCCTAACACTCTGACGCCCATTTCCTTGACAAAACCCGTATACCAGGAGCATGTCAACTTTCTGAGAGTTTGTATAATTTTCCATTTTTAATGGTAAAATGAACTTGTAATTCAAGAATGTTGATCGTATACTTGAGTAAATTTCATAGACTGGTGACAATTTGTCAATAATTGTCAAATTATTAAACGCCATAGCAACAAGGTCACTTAAAAAATTATTGTTACAGGTAATTTCTTTTTAATATTTACAATTTTTTCACGCCCTCTACCGGCTAAACGAGACAATTTTGGATATAACTAAGTCGGCTTAGATCGACCTATTTTGACGTCAGGAGTCTGTCGTCAAACGTTGTACACGTATTTTCCGGACACCCTGTATATAATAGAACAGTTTGTTCTTAATTTTGTGACAAATTGGATGCTATAATTAATAGAAGAGTGTTTTTTATTGCATTTTTTACAACCTTGTAATCTGCATTTTTTGTATGAATGGCCTGGCATGGCTTAAACCAATTGAAGACCCTGGAATGATAAGTGGATAAAGTATTGGCCATATTCACTTTGTAATGAATTCCTTGCTAGATGGTTGTCTAGTTGTATTTTGTATTGTGCGTCGAGTATATTTTTTTCAATTTCTCAGATATAATATATGGGTAATTTAATTACTTTTCGACCAATTTGAAAAAGTCGACCTCTTTGATTTTGCTCAAATTTTCAGGGATCAAAATATGGATGAAAAAAATGAAATTTCCAAATTTTTGGACCTTGCCTGTTCAAAATGACGTTTGAAAGTCAGAAATTTTACAAAGAATACGTCTTTTTAGCTTATTTTGTATCTCAGTTTCTGGGCTTCTGGAAAAAGATAAAAAGGTTCACGATGGCTCAAATTATTCCTTATTACATGTACTTTAAAACCCATATTTTTTTGTTTAATATTGTGGCAGTCATTTTGATATATTAAGCTTCAAACATTATTCCAAAAAAAAAACGCAAATTTAGCAAAATCGCAAAATTTTGTTTTCTTTAAACAGTTCTAACTTTGTCAAATCTTAACAAAATTTGTAATAAAGAATAATTTGAGCCATTGCAAACCTATTTATCTTTTTTCAAAAGCTCAAAAATTGAGATTCAAAATAAGCTAAAAAAGACGTTTTATTGTAAAATTTCTGACCTTCAAATGTGTGTCATTTTGAACAGGCGATATTCCCAGGTCCAAAATTTTGGAAATCTCATTTTTTTTATCCATATTTTTATCCCTGAAAATTTGAGCAAAATCAAAAAGGTCGACTTTTTTAAATTGGTCGAAAAGTAATGGAATTACCCATATATATGAATTTACTTTTTGAATGGGCTCTAATTTAAAAATTGACTAATATGTTTGTGTGCTAATAATGTTCATTATTGTTATATCATTCACATGAAATATTCCAGGCTATGTTGCTGAAGAAAACTCAATTGGTTTTATCACTTGAGCTGCATCGCCTTCAAGTGACGCACGCTAATAATTAAATTTTTTAATTGATTTGTTGCCAGAATTGTTATTAATTAACGATTCGCATGTGTCGCAAAATTCTAATCACATGTTATATGTAACATCAAATTTTAAGCAACTCAGTTGTTGGGAGCTTAATGGTATTGTTTTTCTTTACATTAGTTTGTGTATCTGCAATTGTTGTAACCTTTTTTAAATATGTTTTTGCGCAAACTATAGATTCAAAATTCTCATTATTTAATTTATTGTGTTCATCATAGTGATCGGGTAATTCTTCATCTTTTACATTAATTTCTAGTTTAATTTGAATTGGTTCAAAATCAGTCAATAAATCATCGACCAAACTAAGTCTAAATTTCAATTGATTCAAATCTGTTTCCGGACATTTTTCTACACTTAATTAAATCATTATTTAATTTAAATTTACTAAAAAAAAGTTTTAAATTGCGATAATTTACTTTTCAACAAACCTCGCTTGCGTATAAATTTTCTTATTTCAGTCATTTTAGTAAGACAAATCAGTAATTGTACAAATTAAATTCAATAAAAGGACTTATGTATGAGGATAATCTTACTGAATGGAAAATTCTGCCCTACTGCTTCTTACGTGGGCTGGGCTGGATTTTGAACAATCTCTGGGCTTGCTCACTTTGTTTTGCTGAAGTTGGTAGAACTCTGCTCTGTCGCTTTTTATGTAAGCTGTTCTGGATATCAAACGATCACTGATCCTGCTTACGTTGTCTCCGAAAATTGTTTATCTTGCACTCCGTTTCAATAAACAAATTCCGAAATATATGCGGTTCGAAGGACCAAAATGTAAGCGCAATGGCACGGTCACCGGTAAAATTCACTTCAAATTTCTTAAAGGACCGTTTCCTTTGCAATTTTAATAATGTATTATTACTCGGTACAGTACTCTACATCAAAATACGGTACTTGGCGGGGCTAAGATAAATTAAATATATCAACTCTAACAACAATTTAAAATAAAACGTTCAGCATAAGTTGCTTACAATGACTGATTTTAATTACTATACTACAAAAATGACATTAGCAAATTTCTAGAGAAGGTAAACCTAAAAGGATTAGAAAAATCCAATAATATAAAATAATAGCATACCAATTGCCTTCAAATAACATCCGGCATCTGTAAAATATAAAACTAAAATAATACAATAAAGCTTAATAATAACTTTTAAATGACATCCGGCCGCCTCTTATTCGAAGAAAATATAATTATTGATTCTTAACAGCAATAATTCAATGAATTACTTTTACTACATGGCAAATTTACATGTTGTTAAAATAGTGATGATTTATTATATAAATTTTTTGTAGTGATTTACAGCGCTCAAGTATTTAATTTAAAGTTTTATTAAATTTTTTAAATAGATTTTTTTTTTTTAATAATTAACATGTCAATGCATTTAGCTTTTCAATAAAAATAATATTTTATTTACGTGATTGGGCCAAATAAACAACACAAAACCAGTTATATCGCGTTGCTTTCTTAGCGACAATAAAATGTATTTTTCTAGTACGCCTGCTGTGCAAGTGAATTGTGAACATGCAGCCATAGCAATATTACATATGCTGTAAGTGCAAGTTTTTATTTATACACAGAAAATAAGCTTTAAACTGAATTGCAATATTTATATAGTTAATATTTGTGTTATATTGCAAATTTTGATTCTACGACTAGAATTCCTGAAAATTATAAAAGAAACTTTATGTTGATAGTAATGAACCTAGAGTAAGGCATATACAAAGCAGTTTATCTTTTCTTTTTTAGATTTATCTCCATTTTGTCACAAAGTATAATGTTTTGTATTTAGATGGATATATTTGAATTTAGATATAAAACAAATATATTAAGTACTACTAAAAAAATATTTTAGAGTATTATAATCATTATATTATCAAAATACCTACTTATTATGGGCATATAGATAAATATAATAATTTGTACAACGTTTGTAGGCATGTGAGTACAAAATATTAACGATCAATATATTAATTAGTACAAAATTGTACTTTTTATCCTACAATCAAATAAAAAAGCTGGGATAACTTAGAGCATCCCGACCGCTACCTTCCAATATTGTAATGAAAGCAGCTTTGGCGTCATTCCTATTTCCACATATAATTTGATAATTGATTTATTTTTTACATAGGATTAAATTATATTTTGTCAAAGTAATTAGTCAAGTTATAATTGGAAATGATCAAAAAAATTAGAATAAATTGAATTGTTTTTTATCATAATTTCATTGGAATGAATATAAATAACCTTTTAATTTGTATTGTATAGCCTTTTTCGATATCTCTATTTACCTTAGAGCAGCATTTATTAAAATCCTTCAGTTTATCTTACAAGACATCATGTTAGGTTTTCTTTGACATTGGTACTGTTTCCAGGTACTCTTCTAATATTAGTTGATATGTATTTGTTTTGATTTATGTTTTAAAACGTTTTTTTTTTTAGGAAAAAACATACTTAGAAAAACACACTCAAAAAAATAAAAATATACTTTGTACATAGTAATAATATATTAAAGAGCGGCATTGCAATCATTACAAATACTATAAAACTAATATAATAAAACTGTTAAACCTTTTGTGATGTAAAACATTAAATTATAAAACTATTTAAATAAAATATTACTTTTTTGAGGAAAATGCTTTAATAAAAAAACTATTTTTTGTTTGCTTTAATATTACAGATATTTCTAGAATTTTTAATTTTATGCAGTGCACATTCAAGAATTTCGTCAAAGTGCGCGGCGCCGTACGCCGCTACTTTCAGAGTCTTTGAAAATAAAATTAACTGCATTTTATACATTTTTTTTCTAAATTTTTTAATATAGGAACATTTTATATGTTTTAACTATTATATTATTAAAAAATGTTTTTTTTATGCAAAATATTTTAAATAAAATATTAATTAATTAGTATACAAACTAAAGAAATATTCTATTTCTATTTTTCAATAATTACATAAATAAAAATATGTGATGGTGCTAATTGTAATTTAAGTTTAAGTTTTACAAACCTAATATATTTAAATTGATCAATCACATACAGTGTCCTGCATACCGCTAGTCTTTAAAGCTCCCGTAAGCCGAGAACATAGAAATAAGAAATACTAATTATTTATAAATGTTAAAAACAAAATAGCCTAGTAGTTAATTAATTTAATTATAATATAATACCACACACCGATAGTTACAGATGCAATTATCACTCAAAGCCGCCATAATATTATAATTAAAAAAAAAAATGTATAATTAATGAGTGTTACTGTACCAAAAAATATAAAGATCATTAAGTATCAATATCTACTCGTAGTATACCCGATTAAAATATATAGTCCATTAGTAAACTATACATTATATTTTTATAATCAGCTGCAATAGACTCAGTGCAATGCACTAAGACAATTTAAAAATAAAAAACCAAGACTTGACAAAAAACTAAGTAAACATTAGGACGTCGAAGTTTTAGTTTTTGTGGTTAATTATAACATCCCAAGAATAGATTGGCCGGTATAATAAGCAACTTAATATACACCAAAGTTATGTTTTCTCTCTTGCACTCATGATTTTGCCCGTTTTAGCATCTTTTATTTGTGCTTACATTTACACATGCCATGGGCTACGCTATTCTGGGATTACTGTACTTTAATACTCATCTTACTGACATTTTATGGAACAGGAAGATGCCAAACAAAAAATAAAAAAGTTTTCATAATGACGAAAAGATTCCTTGTACAAAGTTTAGATAAATATCGGAACTAGTACAACTGTTTATCTTTAAATGTTTTAATCATTTTAAAAAGCAGTTTTTTTTATTGTTAACAATGGTTTTTGTAAGCATTGTTTATATTAATTAATAAGTTGAGGTTATTTATAAATAGATCTTTTTCTTCTACTTTCCATCTATTAATTCTATCACACATTACTTCTTCTAACATATAGTCAGATCAATAAACAATGTTGCGTTACTATAAGGCAAGTCAGTTAGGATTACACCTTAAGCATTATCATGTTATTATCCCCACCTTCTTGCCTTGGACTTCTTATGACATTTTTAGTCTGTAATTTAATACTGTCTTCTAGGTTTAATAAATATTTTTTGAATTCTTTAAATGGCCATTAACAGGAATATATCACTAAACTTTTACACTAGCTTAAACAAATCCATAATGCTTGATTTCTAAGTCATATATTTTGTTAAAAGCACTTTTACAGTTTATTTTTAAGGCAATTTTCTGTTCCACGTTGTTATGAAGTATTCTTATTAGAACTTATTTTATTTTTTTTTTAACTTTCTTCATCTCATCACGGGTTTCCTAACTATATAACGTACATATTATGCCTTATGTCCTCTAATTTTGCAGCTATAGAAAAACGTTTTTATTGTGCGTTTTTACTAAGTGCTTTTCTTCCTTATAGTTATAGCACATCAAAGCATCTCGTTGAAGATAAAAATTTCTTGATTTTAATTTTTGTCCATCCAACTTTGAGTTTTTTTTTTTGAGTTAGCTTTATTTATTGATAGAATAATGATCGCATATCTAAGGCAGTACCTATTTGTTTACTCACAAATTTTAATGGTACATTCCTCCATAGGTATATTCTGCTCTAATTCAACAATTTAGTGCTTGGACTCCAGGTTTTTTTTTAGTAGTTTTATAAAGGTCTAGTATTTTAAAAGATTTCCTTCCAAATATTACGTAAACGGACGCCTCTTCGCCCAGCATAATTGCCGTGATGTCCATCTTTAAAATATCTATTTCATTTTTTTATATCTTTCATTATACTTTTATTTTTATGTATACTAGTTTGCTTTTTCCTATTGTCGAGTTTGTTTGTTTTACTTTTTTGCCAATTTTGAGATCAATTTCATCTTTGAAAACGTATTTTATAACAATTATAGCTTTTTTAATCAAGCACATTAGCTTTGAAAATACATCTCATACGTTTAATATCTGTCTTAACAATTTTTTTTTTTATTTGGACCATATAATCGTGTAATTTTTTTTGTCATGCCACCTAGGTGTTTTACCCATTTAATTTCTATGGGTACTTTTGTCCTCTTATTATTTTTTCTGTGGAGCAACATCTTTGTTTTATTAATTTACTTTATTTAGCAATTTTTCAATTAATTCCGAATCATTTACGTTTCTCTTTTTTTAACTTTTTGTTGTTTTCTTTAGTACTTCTTTATCTACTATTGCTTCCACACATCTATTATCACTTTACTCCCAGATGTGGGAAAATACATAACAACATTCTTCTTTGAAGTCCTAAGTAATGTCTTTTTATACTTCATGAGTTCTACTAAGATTTTTTTAACTTTTGTTGTACTAATTCTTTTATCTTTAGGAAAACATCTACCTATGTTCTTTTTAACTTTGCAAAGCTTGTGAGTTCTATTTATTTAAATTGTTTTGGTCAGTACCCTGAATTTGTGGATGAGGAATAAGAAAAAAAGAAAAGCGGGTTGTGGAATTCTTTTTAGTTAAGATGATTTTTTTGTGCAATCCTAGTTGGTTTGCATAAGCTATTTTATTTAACTTTACTATTGTATTAATTTTATCTTTTTTTATTCTATTCCTCCTGGCAAGTTTGGTGTCATCAACAATTTTTTTTTTTTAATTGTAATTGTGGATAAGAAATAAGGAAAAAAGGAAAGCGGGTTGTGGAATTCTTTTTAATTACGATGATTCCTTTGTGCAATTCTAGTTGGTCCGCATGAGCTATTTTATTTAACTTTACTATTGTATTAATTTTATCTTTTTTATTCTATTTCTCCTGGCAGGTTTGGTGTCATCAACATTTTTTTTAGAACTGTTATTGTGGATGAGAAATAAGGAAAAAAGGAAAGCGGGTTGTAGAATTTTTTTTAATTAAGATGATTCCTTTGTGCAATCCTAGTTGGTCCGAATGAGCTATTTTATTTCACTTTACTATTGTTTGTTGCCAAGAGGCTCCTTTATCTGCCACCTGGGAACGTACCTGGCAGTAGTTACAAGTATCCACCGCAAGTGAATACAAGCAATTAGTTTAAATTCAGAGGACCGACAACTACATAATCACTAATTTTCTATTTCAACGGCTTGATTTTCAAAAAGTTGTTTGCTGTCAATTTATTTAACTGCATCACTTTATTGCAAAAGGGGAACATTACTTTTCCCGTCCTGCTTAAACTTGCACTTACCACACTGTTTTTCAATCAAGTTGGTCTGGTTTGTCTTGTCTTTTTGCATAACTACACTATTACTATGGCCCGCCATTGTTTCTTGCTTTTTTATGTTTAAATTGAACTTGCACATAATTATTAATATATTCTGTGCAATTAACAAACATAAAATCTTTTTTTAGCGTAGAGCCAATAGGTCATGATGTCAGAATTTCAAAAGTATATTCTAAAATCAATGTGTTTATAACGGCTTCTAACTTGACAATCTTTTGCAGTTATTGTGCAACCCTATGGCTTCAACAGCCGGTGCACTATGCATGCTTTCAACGGCTGTTACATATAAGAACAGATACGGTGTTAACACACAACCTCAAGGTTTCAAATGCCACTATATGAATAACAATCTTTTACAGTCTTCAATGTACTTTGTTTTACACACCTCAATGACTTATTGTCAATGTGCTTTGTCACACTCCTAAGACCTATTTGGTCTATGTGTGAATAACGTCAACACACTCTCAGACACTACATGTACATACGTATATAACAATGTGTACTATGCTATAGTGTAGGTATAGTGTGTCTTTACGACATGGGCTTAAATTATCTCTGCGGAGTTTTTCATTACTAACCGCCTTGGGGGATCAATTATGTTTGACGCCTCAACACCTAACTCTATAACAGGTTGTAGATTATATATATTTCCAAACCAATTTTTATTATAACTATTTTGTGTGACGGCAAAACATTAGGTTTTAACTTAAGTAACTTTTCTGCAACAATCGATAAATTTGCTATATGCGGTAAGAGGATTAAATTAAACCGGGTTTTGGTAAAAGCCAGAACATAGCAATCTTCCATCAAACAAGAACGGAATCCTCTTACTTGGTACTTGTACTTAATCTACTTACTAATTATGATGGTACATTGTAAATTTTTATAAAAATTAGTAGTAAAGTTTACGTAGTTAGATTATTTCTATTTGGAGGAATAAATTTAATTTACTTATTTGATATTTTATTATTATAAATTATATATTTTTATTTATATTCTATTATGAATTTACATTATTTTTCTACTAGTAGAATTACATCAAAATTGCAATTCATAAAATTAAACTATTTTTCAACAAACAATCAAAAACGTTATTTTAATATAAATGTATTGGATTATTCCAATTCTAATAACCATAAGTCATTCTACTCATATAAATTGCTTCCTGTTGAAAATGGAAATTTATTTCATCGATTTAAACTGTCAATAGAAAATATTGATGACGCTCTTTACTTTTACATTGCAATTCATTCTATTTCACACAAAAGAGTTGGAAAATAAATAGTGTCTTAGATTAAACTCTGTTCAAATTATTGGTATTTATAATGGTGACTGATTTTCTATGTTCTACATTGAATCATATAAATCTTAACCGAATCAATTTATTATTTTTGCAATTTCATTATAAATCATTTTGAAACAATGCAATGACATTTTACAATAATAATTTAAACCAAGCACATTAAATATATTTGCTAATAAAAATATTGCAAATTGTTATGTGCACTCGTTCAATTTATGTGTACATAATTCTTGTCCGCCACATGGCGAAATAATTATTAATTACGTTCAATAGATTAAACGCACTGTTGTCGAATCGGTTGTTTGAGTTATAATTGTTTTATGACAATACTATAAAATTAAAATTCAGCCGATTGAAAAATAATTAAAAAAAAAAACATTAACGCTTCAACGACGATTTTTTTACTTTTTTTCAACGCAGCTGCAAATTTAATTTTACTGGAAATAAAATTACTTTTATATATTTCCATAATGCGAACAAGAATTAACCCAAATTTTACGTGTGCGCAATGGTGAATAAAGAGGCTGTAATTTTGCTATAAGCTAATTAGCGGTTTATTATATTCAGTAACATTTATATTTTATGATACATTTCTTTATTGCATATTATTAAATAAATCAAGCTAAGTTTAAATTTGTGCAAAATATTACTGTGTTCGAATATTTGTAGACTTGTACATATAAACTAACTTTTAAGTTACATAAAGAACGTATTTTAGAACAGTTTATTAATCTCAGTATCTTTAATGAGCAAATCCAATCCAAAACACCTGCATTGATTGAAATACTATACATACGAATAAACAAACATGCATTTGATCGAATTACATTAAATAATTTTGAATTAACCAAACGTAGAGTAGATTATTCATGTGAGGTTACTGTATTTTTCTATTTGTATGTTCTGTAAAATACAATTATTAATAATTGAATCAAATGCGATTGCGCTAAACTTTTATAATGTGATATAAAGATGATAATATAAAACTGCCACTATAAACTAACGAGTTTTAAAATCAAGTTTATGGATTTCGAAGAAAAATCTGACTAAAAATTAATTTTTCAATAGTTTTAATTTCTAATGGATGTTAAAAAATTAAATTTATGAAAAAATATTCTAAACTAAAAAACTAAAAAACATCCATAGACGCGTTTCGAGGTTTACCTCTCATCAGTATGGCTTTATTTATTTAAACTAATTGATTTTTAACTTACTTCGTCAACATTGTTCACCACCACAATTCAAAGTGAATATTTTAAAGGGTGTATTGACTATTTATACTAACTGACTTAATGACTTTATTTAATGGCTATGGTTAATAGCATTCTGAGAATGAACAAATAAACTAATTATTTCGGGATATTAAGCTGATGGTAATGACATGAAAGAATTAAAACGGAAATTTGAAAATTAAAAATAGAATAAATTTTTTGCATAAATTATAATTACTATTATACAATTTCGTGTATATCAGAACATATATAAAATATATAAAGAAGAGACGCAATGTCCTCAAATGAGACAGTTGTAAAAGCAATAATTTCGAATAAAGCCTAGTTAAATAGGTAAATTTATACGAATGCCACAACGACATATGTAGCGCTCGTTACTATTGCTTTTACAACTGTCTCATTTGAGGACATTGCGTCTCTTCTTTATATATTTCTAATGGATGATTTGTGTATCAATTGTAATTAAATTATAAATTATATATATATATATATATATAGAGATAAAAACGCTAGTTTAGGAGCGTTTAAGCGCACACTTTCTACGTCGTAAAAGCGTTTAAGGATTGGAAGCGTACGCTCCCAATCCGTGCATATAAACTACGTGTTAAGAGCGTCCAACGGTTAGTTCAAATTGAGTGTTAATAGATGGCATTAAAATCAAGATTGACAGAATTTGTTAGTACATTACTGTAGCCACACATTTGTGCTTTGGTAGCGGACATATCTACCGTAATAAAATCAAATCGAATAGGGTTATTGACATACATAATGTTTTTAATAAACTTTCTTTTAAAATATTAGTTAAAAATATTCTGCCTGTATTATAAATCAACTAAAATATTACTTGCTATAAAAAAATATAAATCTCATAACTAGTTTACATGATAACACAACAGATTGTATTTATTTTTCAGGCTTGAATTCATATTTTGTTAAAAGTTGAAGTTTAAGGTCAATCATTTTTCTAGGTCTCACACCAAGTTTAAGGTCAACGCTAACGTTTATACATGCTATAATGAATAGTAAATACTAAACAAATTAGAATATAATAAAAGTTAGTAGACAAGGATAAGTACGCCAATTACAAAGAAAATGTCAACAAAGGTGTCGCTTCTAAAAAAAATTAGAGGCGGCAAAAGTATTATATTAATATTTATAGAATTTTATGATTTTAATGAAATTTAGTATACATCGGAATTTAAATATTCTAATTACAAAGATATAGTCAGTATAACAAAATTCTTGTTAGAGACGGTAAAGTTAAAACATTAATCTACACAGCATTATATGATATTAATGAAGGCTGCACAATTATAACATTAATGCACAACATTCTCATCTTAATAATTTTTTGTAAATAGAGGTACTTTACAAATCTATTGATTTTGGTAGGCAGTGACATTGAAGTAAGCTAATTACAATGATAAAATTAAAATAAAAAATTCTCGTTGGAGGCGGCGCAACTATAACATTTATGCACAACATTTTATGATCTTGATGAATTTTGATAGATAGAATTACTTAAACATGACAATTACAATGATAAAGTCAAAACAACAAAATTCTTGTTGGAGGCGGCGCAATTATAAACATTTATGCACAACATTTTATAATCTTAATGAATTTTAGAAGATAGAAGTACTTAAGTATGAAAATTACAAAAATAAAGTTAAAATAACAAAATTCTTATTGGAGGCGGCGCAATTATAACATTTATGCACAACATTTTATGATCTTGATGAATTTTGATAGATAGAATTACTTAAACATGACAACTACAATGATAAAGTCAAAACAACAAAATTCTTGTTGGAGGCGGCGCAATTATACTATTTATGCACAACATTTTATGACCTTGATAAATTTTAGAAGATAGAAGTACTTAAGTATGACAACTAAAATGATAAAGTCAAAACAACAAAATTCTTGTTGGAGGCGGCGCAATTATAACATTTATGCACAACATTTTATGATCTTGATGAATTTTAGAAGATAGAAGTACTTAAGTATGATAATTACAATGATAAAGTTAAAATAACAAAATTCTTATTGGAGGCAGCGCAATTATAACATTTATGCACAACATTTGATGATCTTGATGAATTTTAGTTGATAGAAGTACTTAAGTATGATAATTACAATGATAAAGTTAAAATAACAAAATTCTTATTGGAGGCAGCGCAATTATAACATTTATGCACAACATTTTATGATCTTGATGAAGTTTGATAAATAGAATTACTTAAACATGACAACTACAATGATAAAGTCAAAACAACAAAATTCTTGTTGGAGGCGGCGCAATTATACTATTTATGCACAACATTTTATGACCTTGATAAATTTTAGAAGATAGAAGTACTTAAGTATGACAACTAAAATGATAAAGTCAAAACAACAAAATTCTTGTTGGATGCGGCGCAATTATAACATTTATGCACAACATTTTATGATCTTGATGAATTTTAGAAGATAGAAGTACTTAAGTATGATAATTACAATGATAAAGTTAAAATAACAAAATTCTTATTGGAGGCAGCGCAATTATAACATTTATGCACAACATTTGATGATCTTGATGAGTTTTAGTTGATAGAAGTACTTAAGTATGATAATTACAATGATAAAGTTAAAATAACAAAATTCTTATTGGAGGCAGCGCAATTATAACATTTATGCACAACATTTTATGATCTTGATGAAGTTTGATAAATAGAATTACTTAAACATGACAATTACAATGATAAAGTCAAAACAACAAAATTCTTGTTGGAGGCGGCGCAATTATAACATTTATGCACAACATTTTATGATCTTGATGAATTTTGATAGATAGAATTACTTAAACAAGACAATTACAATGATAAAGTCAAAACAACAAAATTCTCGTTAGAGGCGGCGCAATTATAACATTTATGCACAACATTTTATGATCTTGATGAATTTTAGAAGATAGAAGTACTTAAGTATGATAATTACAATGATAAAGTTAAAATAACAAAAATCTTATTGGAGGCAGCGCAATTATAACATTTATGCACAACATTTTATGATCTTGATGAATTTTGATAGATAGAATCACTTAAACATGACAATTACAATGATAAAGACAAAACAACAAAATTCTCGTTGGAGGCAGCGCAATTATAACATTTATGCACAACATTTTATGATCTTGATGAATTTTGATAAATAGAATTACTTAAACATGACAATTACAGTGATAAAGTCAAAACAACAAAATTCTCGTTGGATGCGGCGCAATTATATCATTTATGCGCAACATTTTATGATCTTGATGAATTTTAGTAGATTGAAGTACTTAAGTATGATAATTACAATGATAAAGTTAAAATAACAAAATTCTCGTTGGAGGCGGCGCAATTATAACATTTATGCACAACATTTTATAATCTTGATAAAATTTGATAGATAGAATTACTTAAACATGACAATTACAATGATATTGTCAAAACAACAAAATTCTTGTTGGAGGCGGCGCATTTATAACATTTATGCACAATATTTAATAATCTTGATTAATTTTGGTAGATAGAAGTACTTAAGTTTATTATTATTACAATGATAAAGTCAAAGTAACCAAATTCTTGTTGGAGGCGGCTCAATTATAACATTTATGCACAATATTCTATGATCTTAATGAATTTTGGTAGATAAGAACATTTAAGTAAGCATATTACAACAATAATGTAAATATAACAAAATTCCTGTTGGGAGGTGGCACAATTATAATACTAGTGCACAACATTTTATGACCTTGATGAATTTTGACTGGGTACTTAAGTATGTCAATTACAATGAAAAAGTCAAAATAACAAAATTCTTGTTGAGTGGCACAATTATAACATTAATGCACCTATGATCCTAATGAATTTTGGTAGACAAGGGTATTTAAGTATGTTATATACAATAGTTAAGTTAATATAATAAAATTTTTGTTGAAGGCGACACAATTATAATATTAATTCAAAACATTCTATAATTTTAATGAATTTTGGTAGACAGGGGTATGCTAATTACAATGATTAAGTTAACATACAAAAAAATTTGTTAGAAGCGGCACAATCATAACATTTATGCATAACATTTTATGATCATGATGATTTTTAGTAGACAGGAACACTTAAGTATCTCAATTTTAATGATAAAATTATAATAACAAAATTCCCGTTGGACGCGGCACAATTATAACATTAATGCACAACATTTTATAATCTTAATAAATTTTGGTAAACAGCGGTATTTAAGTATTCCAATTACAATGATTACGGTAAAATAATAAAATTTGTGTTAGAGGCTGCACAATTATAACATTAATGCACAACATTCTATAATCTTAATAAATTTTGGTAGACAGGGGTACTTAAGTATACAATTACAATCAAAACGTCAAAATAACAAAATTTCTATTAGAACGCGGCACAATTTCTTAATTCGACACAATTATAACATTAATACACAAAATTCTATACTTTTAATAAAGTTTGTTAGACAAAAGTATTTAAGTATGTTCATTACAATAATTAAGTTAAAATAACATAATTCCTGTTAGAGGCGGCACAATTATGACATTGATGTTCACAATATTTTATTATTTATGAATGCCACTCACAATAAGAAAGTCAAATTATCAAAATCTATTGAAAAACAACATTCTTATAAATAAACAGATTAGATTTTAAAATTATTATTATGGTGTGCACTTTTCAAGCTAGATGTTAAGAATAAATTAATTAATTTAATCATAATCGGCAGCTTTAACAAAAAATAACTGTAAATTAAAAAAAATACTTTTAAACAAAAAAAATTGTCTTGGCTGCCGTTTATGGTTGTTTAGTTTTAATTTTTAACATCCCACTTGAAAAATAAATTCCATAATAATAATCTTCAATTAATACCGATTATAATTATTACAATATTTATGATCAATATTTTATTTAATTAAATTATTAAAAAAATAATATTACTAATTTTAAAACATCTTTTTTCACGTTTATGTAACCATTATACATAATTTGTTGAAATAAAATGTTTGGTTACCCTTGCATTGCAGTGGCAATGTCAACAAACTTTCTATTTTTTTTAACCATAAAACTCATTCAATACTAAGAATAGGTCTATTTTTAGAACTACTTATTTCAATGCCTAAAACTAAATTGCACTTTTTTTGCAATGATATGTAATTGATTCAAACGCAGGCTTAACACGGGCCATAATTTTAACTAGTTAATGTATTCTAATTTGAAATAAATAATATTCCATATTTTTTATTAGTTTATCTTTAGTTAGATTATTTAATGGTAAGTCAATTATACCATATCTATTGTTAATGTTTAATTATCAAACTAAACGTGTATGAAAAATGAGATCGTGAAAGCTTGCGTTCTAAAAACGTTAATATGCACAATATACGTTTTAAAGGCGTTTATTTGCACAATATACGTTTTAGAAGCGTTTATTTGCACATAACACGCTTTAGAGGCGTTTACACATTAACGGCAAAGCCGTGAACTGTAGTATAGCCCTAGCGGTAAACATTTAAACTCAATAGGATAAGCATGCGGTTAGACGCCCCTAAACATGATCAATTTGTAGTTTTGGGGGCGTTTAGCCATAACTGTAAATAACTTAGACAAGAACCAAATGTATTAAAATAAAAACTAAATAAAATAGGTTTCTAATTTAACCTTTCGGCAAAATAACGAATTGCTTGATCATTTTTCAAATTTATTTTGCAAACTATTTATTAATCTTCTAATTTAATAATAAATTGTTGTTGTTTTCACGTATAAAGATAGTACTGAAACACTATGGCACGGTTAGTTTATAAAGTAAATTAAACGCTCCCAATCCTCTCGAGAGCAAACGCTCCTAATACAGAGTTTGTGTCTATATATATATATATATATATATATATATATATATATATATATATATATATATATATATACATATCATCTTTTTAGCCCTGCTGTTCTCCATCCGACCACTAGGTACACAAACAAAATGGGAACGAAAAGCCGTAAAACTTGAGCAAATTAAATCTTATTGAAAAAGGGGTATGGGGCTGTTTCACCCTTATTGTCATCTGTATACTTGAAGTGTAATTTGCGTATTATATTACCAATAAGCAGACGAAAATTAATTAATTTAGTATCAACAAATTAAGTATTGCGCAACACCTTGATGAACGTGACGATGATTTTGTTTTTTCAGTCTTGGAAAGTAGTTATATCCAATTTTGTCTCAACTGAAGCTCATTATTATCAAAAATGCAATGTTGCGTGCATTCTCTACTAAGAAGGGATGACCTACCAGCAGCAAAGTAGACAACGCTATGGACAAATTTTAATCTTTTCTAACAAAGAATGGAACAAATAAACTGAGAATTTGTTTTTGATTAGAATTGTAAGAAAAATTATAAAAAAATTACGGGCATGACATCATCACTATCAATAAATGAAGGCGCAACTGCATATTTTGCTTTTTAAATACGGATTATAAATTTTTTGGGAAAATGGTACAAAAAAAAGGATTTTTAACTTTCATCTTAAAAATCCTTTTTTTTTGTACCATTACTGGTATAGCTGCAGCATTGTCCGCAATTTTTTTTTCTTTTTAGATGAATTTATGAAAGATGTCAATGTTCCTAAGACAATAAAGTTTTTTATACAATTATTACGAAAAATAAACGTGGTGCATTAGAAAATACATAGATAGCTTACGTAATAATAACAGCAACGTCTTTGTTTGTTTTGTTTTTTGCTACAGATCGGGAGCTTTCCCGTATAAAAATTTTGGTTCAAAAAATCTTATCAACATTTTATTGATTTCAAAATTAACACTATTGACAGTCATGAAACATTTTACGCAATGGGAATACATTGTTTGCGAACACCGATATTGAGCCTGTAATTGTAATTCCGCGTATTGTCGAAACTAAATTGGTCTCAGAAGTTGCACAGTTTAGTATAATTTCAATAGTCTTTTAAGGAAAACATAAATTTGCAGGTTTATAATCCATAAAAATGTTGAAGCTCTTAGTCATCTTTTACGTGATATTGTACCTATAATCTCAGATTTAATTTGGCTTTACAGGAAATAGAGTTTTGAATATTTTGCCGGTAACATCCGTCAATTTTACTTTGTGAAACTATCGTAAAATATATGCGTTGTTAAACTATACGTTTTTAAAGTTAATCTACGCAGAAAAAAGGGTTTTAAACTTTGCCTTCATGGAAGTGCAAAAAAAGTTTTTTTTTCTTGCTCATTATCTCAACTACAATCAATAATACGCGGAAAAGTCTTTATTTTTTAATCATGCCAGTAAACCTAAACTCCTCCTACACATTATAAAAAGTTGACTATTTTTTGTGGATTATTTTTGATTTGTCAATTCATTACATTCACTGACAGTAACAAAAACTGTCTTGCTGTTCCGGTGAATTGCCTTATCTCTTAGTGCTAGTGGTACGGTCAATACTAGCCTACAAAGCAAAAGTTGCTAATGTTATTAGTAATACTGGCTTTTTTGAAATAGTGCAAGCTTGCTTGACACGATAGGACTGAGCAATAATTGCATTTGTAGTATATTAGCTAAATTGGCCAACATTTGATAGCATTTGAACACTTGCCGCTAGCACAAAATATTCTATGGGAGCGGGTAGGATCAGGATAGTACCTTGTACTGTCTACTGTATTAGTTATGTACTACGAAAAACACATGTGCATTAGCCTCGGGTTACCAAAGATGCACTGATGAGGATTTGAGAAAACCGAAACAATTGTCTGTATTTGGTTGGCCGCTTTGGAGTTGCATTGGGTTTAGGTAATTGATTTTAAACTTGTTTTTCATTAAACTATATTTGATTGTCTACCTCTTTAGACATTGCAATTTGCTTGTCAGTTGTGATACTGAAGTTTCATCAATGATTTCGATTCTTTGGTTGAAGCAACATAATGGAGCTACAACCACTCTGCACTACCAATTATTTATTATTTACATTAATAAACTTCTTCAAATAACTAAAAAACCTATTTATAATTTTGCAGATGATAGCACATTTTATACTTTATACTTATCAAAGACTATTTTCACAAGTATGGCAAAACTTCTTGAAATTATTAATCTAGAAGCTGTAGCATCTATAAATTAAAACCTCAAGTTTATCTGAAAGGGGTACCTCCAACATGGTCAATTTTAACTCAATTTCTTAATGATTCATAAATCAAAATCCGAGGTATCATCAGTTCCAAATATTAAACGAAACAACAAAGCCTTATCTAAATTTTTTAATCTAATTTGTCCTCTAGCGGTTACAATCTCACATCATCTTCTCTGGAATGACTATGATATTGACATAGCTTCAAAAGTATCTATTTTTAACCGAACTATTGACACATGACAAATTGACAAATATTCAAGGTCAATGTTTACAGACTGCTTGAATCTAGTCTTCAATGTGATAGTTTCAACGAGTGTGGTTTCACTAGTTAAAATTTAAAGGTATATTTATGTTGTTTTGACATATTAAGTAATTATTAAATATTACATTTTAAAAATTAAAAAAAAAAAAGAAATTAGAACATAATCCACAAAAAAATGCACATTTTACAAAAAAAAATAATGTTTTTTTCATTATAATTTACTCACTTAGTTTCATTAATTATGATATTTTTTATATGCTAAAGAATAAAATAATTAAATACTAAATCTAATATCACAGGTTTCAAAATTAAAACTAAACATAAAACAATTTGGTGTTAATTTGGGTTTTAAAAATAAACCTAACTTAATACAGAGATCAACAAAACTGTAAATGACTTTAGTGCCAGTACCAAATATAACACTGACACAAAAAGTATAAGAAACTTTTGCTCAGAACTTAAAAATACATTAAACATGAATAAATTATTAAAGTAGTTAGTCACAGATAGCACCAAAGGTGCAAAGGAATACGGTGTTTTTATGTTATTATTATTGACAAATTTATTTTTTTACCACAAATCTATAACATCTTTTGTTGTATAACCCAACATAATATTTAAGTTTGTTAAAACAGTATGAATTTAAAAAAAATGTTTGTGTAATGTTTAACATAATTCCTATGCAAAATGCAGTAGTGAAAAAGTTATGCAAAAAATTACAAAAGTTTTAATGCGTACAATTATGTGCTTTATTGCGTATATTCGTATATTATATGTAAATATAGTGACGTATGTAAAATAAGGGTGCACTTAATTTGCATGCTTGCAGTATGACTGTTACCTGAAAGTTTATATTCCATTCCAGAGGACGCTCCGCCGACAATTCTGATAAGGATCCCATCGGGATCAGCTTCAGTGGAGCCTGGGGGCGAGTTGGCAGTCTTCCCAGGATCAACTTTACATCTAGAATGTCTATTCTCGCGTCGGTTAGGATCTCCGGATTGGACATGGACTTCTCCACCTGGACAATATCTGACTGGTGAGTGACTAAATACATAAACAACTTTTAACTATAACTGTACTAGAATCAAAACTCAAACATCTATTTCAAATTGTATAAATTAATTAATTTGAAGTAACTTAATAATAAATAATATAAATTCAAAAAAGTATATCTGATTAAATCACTAGTAGATAAATAGTATATTTGAAGTATATAAAAAGAGAGCGAGAATTATAAAAACAGTAGTGTGTTGATAAAGTATATGCGAGATTTAACGTAAGCAGATATAAATGTGTTGTAGCAGAGGAGACAGTAAACAAGACGAAAAGATAAAAACTCATTCAACGTTTTAGTATAGATCTCGTAACATGAGGGAGACAAAATAAACAACAATACATACATATATGTATAAGCGGCTGCAGTCTTAATGAAACGCCATTTGTCGCTGGTCTGCCAGTTCGATCTCCGCACGTTAGATTTTTTAATCGCATTAGATTAAACGACGATAAAAAGCTTTAATCTTATACCTCTGGGCCAACGCTTTTTACCAGAGGTTTTAATTAAAAAGATTTATAACAGGGGGCGCACCGGTCCAGGATTATAATTACAGCTCCACTTTATTTCGACAAAAAATTATATCGGCAGGGAATTGTATTTCGTGCGGGTATTATTTTTAATATGATAAAGTTTTTTGTTTGTTTATATAAATAAAAGCACGCATGTTAAGTAAAACGCACGCCATAAAAATAATGCGATTTAACATATTTCATGCGACACCAAAAATCAATACATAAAATGCTACACAATGTAATTATAAAACTAGAATATATGGTTCATTTTTTTTTGCTTTATCTCTCTGCAAAACAATACGAAGAATGATAGCATTTCAAGAATGGGCTCATATATCAAAATTAAAATCTAAATTAATACTGTATGCGCGAATAAATTTCCAAGTACAATATTTGAATATACACGAAGATATAACAATTTATCATCTATGATATATCACAACCTGTGTAAAAGGACTACATAGGGATATAGGATGTACTATATATTTTCCTATAATCCTTTATGTTCTAAATCAGTAGCCTTATGTGTGTCCTTTGTTCCTTTCCTTGTGCTATCGTGTTTCTATTACCTGGGCTTTGTTTGTCTACTACAAGAGATGATCTAGATTGAGTATGCTCCCGAGAGGCTTTAGATTAATATAGACTTAAGTAAGTACAATTCTTGATCGTAACGACTTCTATAATCAATGCTTGTTTAATATGATACTCAATATTAAGATATATTATTTATATATCTACTTTAAAATATTTGTATTTAAAGCATTTCATAGTAATTTTATATTTGATTAAAAAAATTATTCAATGCAATAACAATATAATATAATTAAGTATAGATATTAAAATTACAGTATACATATTCATGGTTTGTACGTTTTAAGCAGATTGAGTTATTTATTAAAATAATTCAAATTTAAAAGCTTTTATACATAATACAAGAATTATTTCCTTAATGTACTTGTTTTATTATGTTTGTGAGTGAATCATGTATACTTTATTATGTACAAACAAGTTGTGAAAATTACATCAAATATTTAATAATATTAGTTTCTTATTAGTTTGAGATTTTCCTTGGATATTTTAACAACCGAGGTTAAATACTGTACTAACGAGAATGAGACTTCATCTTTACCAATTGACCAGCGGGTTAAATTTTGAAAAACTTCCACTAAAGTTTAAAAATGCTACTACTAATGACTTGAATGTGTTAGCAATGTTTATATTGTAGAACTATCTATCTATCTATTAGGAATTTTTATACATTCAACTAAGTGGAGGTACATCTTATACCATATGCCTTGCTAAGTACATTTAAAGCCATAAATTGTTAATATCTTGATTATTACTGCTGATGAGAATTAATTTAATTCAAAATGTTACAATTTATTTTGGCTAAATCCACAAAAGATAGCAGCAGCTAATGCCAAAAAACTAAAGCTTGTGCTTAGAATATTTGTAGTTTTCTACAGCAATTGATGTTGTTTAGCTGGTAGACTAAATGGTTTATTACTTAAGAGAACAAGGTATGATGTAAAAAACAAGTAGTTATAAGTTGTGCAAACAAAAACATAGAGAAAAGTTTATATTCACGCAATTGCGCATTGGTTACTGCCAATGAACCTACACGCATTTGTTGGCATCAAAAGAATATCCAGTTTGTAATATTTGTAATGTTTTGTTAACTGTTTGTCATATTTTCTTGGATTTTTGGTAGTTTTTAAAACAATAATATGCATCTGAATTGTCATT
The DNA here is from genome assembly GCA_963932245.1 of Tachinus rufipes. Classification (NCBI taxonomy): domain Eukaryota; kingdom Metazoa; phylum Arthropoda; class Insecta; order Coleoptera; family Staphylinidae; genus Tachinus; species Tachinus rufipes. The sequence goes on from OZ010742.1 coordinate 69,165,659, forward strand.
CAGCTTATCGATTATCTTAGAAATTGCAAATGTCAATGAAAGTATGGATAAAAAAGTTTCTTTTTTTTAGCCTACTATAGTTTCCACATATTGTTACTATAGACAGAAAGTAGAATAAAGTCATATTTGATAATAAAAAATTTGGAATACCAAAATTTTGAATGGTAATAGATTATAGAAAGCTGAATACAAAAACGGTAGAGGATAAATTCCCAATACCTAATATTAGTTATATTTTGGATAAACTTGGAAGGGCTTGAAATTTTACAACATTAGACCTGGCACCAGGCTACCACCAAAACAAAATTAAAGAAGCTGATAGATTAAAACAACTTTTTGCACTGAACAAGGGAAATTTTAATTCGATCAAATGCCTTTTGGGCTTAAAATTGCTTCTGCAACTTTCCAGAGGTGTGTACATTTTTTATTATTAGATTTATTTAAAGATACCCGCTTAGTTTATTTTTAATGATATAATTATTTATTAAAAATCACTACAGAAACACTAAGATATATTATTCAAAATCACTACAGAAACACTAAGATATATTAAGGAAAGTGTTTACTAGATAAAAAAGCAAATTTAAAAATATCTTTGGACAAATGTGAATTTTTCAAAAGATTATTTAAATATTTAGGTCATCAAGTTACGAATAATGGTATAAAACTAAATCTTGACAAGGTTGTTGCAATTGCCAAATTAAAAATATCAGAAACAATAACAAAGATAAAATGCTTTTTGGGAATTGTGGGGTATTATCGAAAATTTATCCCAAATTTACTTACAAAACCCATGACTATATATTTAAAGAAAAATGTAACTTTGAAGAAACGATGCTAAACTCAAACGTTGGAAAATGAAATGAGAAGAATTTGAATATAAAATTAAACACAAAGAAAGAAAGCAAAACATTAATGCAAACGCACTTTTCAGGTTTAAAATGAATTATCAAACAAATAGCTTTGTTATCATGATTCAGACGATAAACCGGTAAATTCTATTTTATAAATATTCAAAATTATCAAATATTTATTACAACCTATCTAGGAGAATATAAGTTTAGCAAAGTAGTTAAACAAAAGAAAAACATTTTTAAAGTAAAAACAAATGAAAAAAATTTAATTTATGAGATTCTGTTTTATTAAATAAAAAATATTTCATATTGTGTTCAGTTAAAATTTATCAGATGCTATGTAAAATTGTTTCTCAAAATCTTAATGATTGTATTCAGTTAATTAGATGTGTAAAAAAGATGATTGTTATAACAGATAAAGGTGAGCAGTTGTCAATAGTAAAAAAGTATCATGAAGAAAATAATCATATAAGAATAACTAAAGTATTTAATACAATTCGAAGAAATTATTACAAATAGAAATCCAAAAAACTATTTTTTGGAAGAAATTATTACATCATAAAGAACAAATTGCAATTAACAAAGAAATTCCAACATAAAAAAGTATATTAATAAACACAATAAAAATTAAAATAATAAAGAATTAAAAGTAAATCTCTTTGGCCTTTTCACCCGATTGTATCTACATAAGATTGCATTGACATATATGCATTATTATATGCATTATTATACGCATGATAAAAATGATTTATGAAATGTATTGTAATAATTAACATTTAAATAAAAAACAAAAACATTATAAACTATTATATTTTGTTTTAATTAACATTAATAGAATCCGGGCATTCCATGTAATATTATTTAGGTAACATTATAGCTACAATGAACAATATAATCAAATTGGTTCTATAATTCAACAGTATGGAAGCAAATCATATAGTTTAAACAAATTACATATATTCAGAAGTTTATTTAAGAATTATATTGTATATATGACAACATATATAACATTTGAATTTCATCGACGGAACTGGAAGTTACAACCACAGCACTAATCCTGCTGCAAGCTCGAAGCGCCTACACAATTCAGCTCGATCGCTCTTCGCATAAACTTTGATTTCCACCGCAACCCAGATGGAAAAAATCTATAATACTTTCACACAGGAACTGAGCTGATTTATAAGATAAATTTGTTTATTTATAAAATTGAACAATGTTATAAAAGAAATTTATTATAGCATTTTTTATAAATTTAGATTGTATAATCCATTACCTTGTCAATTTTTATAGTAAATTAAATGTTTTATTTATTGCAAATTTAAATACACATTGTTATTTTTAATAATCATAAGACATAAAAAAATAATACTTTGCAAAAATCAAGCTAGTATGTTTTTTTTGCACAAAATTTACAACAAAAAAGAGTAGTCAGACTTACGAGTTCAGAAAATGAAAAACTCAATTTTTTTTTCTTTAGATTATTTTACTTATTTCTTTTTTCTGTGCATTGTATAACCTTTTAATTGATGACAATTGATTTGGAAACATAAAGTTTACTAGAAAACAACGTTGCATAACAAAAAAAAACTTATTTTAAAAGTTTAAAGTTGTTTTTGAGGAATTTTACTTTTTGTTTAGTAGTTTTTGCGGTTGCGGTTTGGTGGTAAAACAAAATTTAGTTAATTTAGATTATGCCATAAATCTAAATTAACTAATCAATCTAATAAACAAATGTTAAGTATTGTACTGTAAACTGGAATATCTAGTTAAAAAATTAAATAATAATTTTTTATGTTGCTGCGTTTAAAAAAAAAAACCTGAAGGTGTTGTAGAACTTTGACATTAATTGGAAATAGTTGGTATGTGTTGAATGCAATTGATTAAATTTTAAAGAACATGTGTCAGTTCTAAAAGAAATTGTTTTTATTTATCACTTTTGTTTTATGAAAAAGCTTTTCTTTGTTAAATTTATTTATTGCATTAGTTTGCAGCATGTTTGATCCAATTATTAGTGAAGACAAATTATTGGAATGAATTGGTCGACCACTCGGCAGTGCAAGTCGAATTGAAAGAGATTTGCAAAAAATACGCCTAAACGCTTATCGTAGAGGTAGTAGACGTCTTAGAGTGATAGAAGAACGCAAAGATTATTTTTTAAAGAAAAGTGCAGTTCTTTGAGATCTGGCAGAACTAGCAATAACTTGGGAAAAATAGATTATGCTAAGCTCTTTCAAATTGCAAACTTATTATCTTTATTTTTGTCTCTCTTTAACATGATATATCAGAACTGTGTTTATGAATGGACAGAAATTGTTTTCAGCAATAAATTCAAGCTTTGTTTATGGCAGTTAGACGGACGTTTAAAAGTTACACAGCATTAATTTTGGATGTAATGGTTTAGAGGATAATATGCTACAAAGAAAAGGTTTTCTTTAATATTCATTTTGAGACTATCCAAAAACAGTTTTTTTAACAAAATAATGTACAATTTTATACTACTGACGTAACTACAGATTTTTTGAATAAAGTAACATTAATCATTTGTTTTGGCTATTAAGATCAATCGACTTAAATCTTAAGAAACGTATATAATGTATGATAAACAGAACGACGTCAACAGGTCCAATTTCTAGCATGCCGAAAAAGGTTGATAAAAATATTAAGCATTATTTTTTTTCTTAGTAATTTTTTATAAAAATTCTATCAGTTGTATATCAACATACATACATTAACTATTTTCAATAAATTTTAAAGTTGTACGTCAATCTCTTTAAAGTGGTTATTTTTTTTAAGTTGTTTGTTAAGTTGTTTGGGTAATTGGCTTACAGTTATTTGTAAATTTGTTCAACGTTTTAAATAACTGGCGATAGAATTAAGGACAAGGAATCTTAAATAGTTTAAAACTTTAAATAAAACTTACGGAATTTAATTAAATTAAACAATATTGGTTTTATCCTTCATTACATGAATAGTGAAATATGATGACGTAACTATGTGATTGCACCGAAATTAGTCAAATATTGTTTTTAGATATAGTAAATATATTTATTTGAAATAAATAAAACACATTTACAATGTTAGTACATGTTATCACAAATATATTTAAAAAACTGTAACATGTTTTATTTATTTTATAATAAACTATCACATAGTAACGGTCACCACCATTCAATATTTATTTCATATTATATACAGACAAATGATTATATACCGTGTGTCCTAGGATAGATGTTAAAAAAGATATAATGAACACAAAATTTTTGAATTTTGGAATAGCATTTGGAGATCAAGTCCTGCTTAATGTAAAACTAAATAATGCAAAAAAAAGAAGTAAAGTTAAACGTTTGAAATAAGTTTTTTTATTATACAACGTTGTTTTCAAGTAAATTTTTTGTTGTAAATTTTGAGCAAAAAAACATCAAAACAAGTTGATTTTTTCCAAAATATTAAATATATATATATTTTTTTTATTTTAACCATTTAATAAGATTATTTGATCTTTTTTTCTACGCATTGTATGACTTTCTAGTTGATGACATTCAATTTGAAAACATATAGTTAATAAATTAGCTTTATTTGAAAGAATAAGGAAAAGTCTCTTTGCATTCATCCGTATTCTCAGTTAAACTACATACAATCTATAAAACTCAGGTTTTGATCTTGTTTAAAAAATTATATTGAACAGCATTTTTTTTTCAAAGTTTTTTTGATGGAATGTAGGAATATGTGGTAATAAACAAACTAACAAATTTTTCCAAAAGAACAAAATATTACAATTATATTAACAAAGTGAGTTCTTGGTTTAAAATACTAATATGGCAATGAAAATAGAGTTTTGTAACAAGGTATCTTGTTATGACAAATATGTGTATGTATAGTAAGTGTAAATTAAACTTTCACATTAAGTATGCAAAGTTTACTAAATCTGAATACTATGAGTTTTTAGTGAAAATATTTTGTCATTTTAATCTGCGTAGTTTATAATTCAGAACTATTTAATTAATGTGCCCTATAAGTAAGAAACTGAGAAAAGAATTCAATCCAGCAAAAAAGTGGATTTTAAAAAATAACTGGTTTGCGAAATACAATGTATTTATATTTTTGCTTTTCTTCTCTACATACTACTACTATTATAATTTATAATTTTAATTTATTAATTGCTTACAATTCAAGTACAAAATCTTATCCTATTTGTCATGTATAGTTACTCGTCATTTAAAGACCCGCGCGATGTACAATAAATCCTGTTTTTATCCCAATCCGGTTTTTATTAAAGTTTTACATAATTAGATGTTTTATAGAGCAATATCTTACCTTATTGAATAAAACTTCAATATAGTAAGATATTGCTTTTATTGTGACAATGTTATTCATTCACGTGTGTATTATTGTTTAATTAAATGCAAGTAAGAGATTGCATCACTGATGACAATAATAAGCTGTTACATAAAAAGCCGGAAGAATTTGTTTGTGTGTCAACAAAGTTATGATTTGTCTGAGCTGAATAATTTATTTTTGTTTTTTTTGAGATTAAAACTATGCATAGCTTAGAAAATATTAACTCTAAACTTGATTATACCTGGGTGGGTAAATGTGTGGGAACACCCAATTTCTGACAGTATGTTTAGTTTTGAAATTAACTAAAATACAGTTAGAAATTAACCTTAATAATAAGTTTTGTACATTTTTTAATCTATATAGTGATTTATTTTGATTTTTAATGCGTGTCATATTTTGCGTGATATGACATCATCTTCAGATTTTTAAACGGAAGACTTTACAGTGTGACGTAATAAATTACAGTATGACGTGTTAAAAACATAGCAATTGTTTTATTTAATCTTCTATTATGAATTAGCACGCAGTAACGACTAACTATATCAAAACAACTTTGTCTATTATAAAACCAGCAACTTCTACGTTTGGAATTTGAACTACCGTTTATTTTGTTTTTTAAAAGTATAATGACATTTATGAGTTGACAGAAGTTTAGTTTCATGTTTGACATTTACAAAATGGGACGTTTTACACTTAAACAAAGATAGGAAATATCAAAAACTTACTTACAAAGCTGTAAGCCTCCTACTCAAACGGTAAGAACAAAACAAAATTGATAGAAAAGAAGTGCCTTCAACGCAGTTTGTGGACCAATTTATGAAGCAAGTTTGCGAAACTGGACCGTTAGTGGCTAAAACAACACGTTTACGTTTTTGTCCAGTGCGCTCAGCCAAAAAAATTAATGTTGTTGCTCAGCGTGTGCGTGAACATCATCAAGATCAACTCGTCATTGTTCTTAAGAACTGAACATTTCTTGCACTTCTTTGAAGAAATTTTTGTATAAAGACCTTGGTCCAAAGGCTTACAAAGTTCAATTAGTCTAAAAAAATTTTTTCATTTTTTTATTAAATAATTGTGTTTTTTTGATTAAGCTCATTTTCTTTTTGGAGGTCATGTCAATAACCAAAATTGATTCACACTTGACTATTGAACAGCTTATGCATCCACAACGAGTAACCGTTGTGGTTTTTGGTCCGGCGGCATTATTGGGTTATTTTTTTTTTAAATGAGCAAGGAGCCGCCGTTAATGTATGTATAACAAACGTTACTGTGCCATGCTAAACGAATTTTTGTTTCCAAAAGTTGAAGAGTATGAAATGGATGACATTTGGTTTCAACAGGACGAGGCCACTTGTCATACAGCTAAAGTAACCATCAGTCTTTTGCGCACTGTTTTTGAAAATCGAATAATCAGCCGAAATGCTGATGTCAATTAGCCGCCTAGAAGCTGTGATTTTGCCCCGTTGATTTTTTTTTGTGGGAAGACCTTACTGGTAAGTGTTACGCTAACCATCCAAAGACGATTGATGTCTTGAAACACGAAATCGAAGTTACCATTCATGGGATTGGAGCCCAAACAATCGAAAATGTACTAGAAAATTGGGTTAATCGGTAAGGTTATTGTCAAATCAGCCGTGGCAGTCATTTGAATTATGTGTTTTATTCTTAAATGAAAATGTCCAACTTTTCTAATAAATTTATAATTTTGAAAAAATATTCATTAGTTTTTTATTTACAGCTAATTCAAATTCCAAAAAATAGATAGCTCATCGTTTACAAATAAATCTCCTTGAAAATATTCATTGCCGCTGACAGTATACAAACCTCAATGCAATGTTTTTATTTTTATGTTTACAAAGCTGCGTAAGACGTAAGAATTAAATATATAAAGGAATTTATTATAAAAACATAATTATTTTAATAACAATGACAAAGATTTATTTTGATATTGAAAAATAAAATTAAACAAGAACATTCCAAATTGCAAATTGTATTAACTATTATTACCTATTTTTGTTATAATGAATCCTAAGCAGTTTCTATGTCATCATCTAATTTGAGTAATTTATTAATTTTATTTGAACATGTTTAAAGTTATTGTAGAAACTGTGGTATTCTTTAGAAATACATGTACGATATCTCTATGCCCTCCGTAAGCAATTTTTGTTTGTTTTTCTGGAGCTGCTCAAGTTGTCGTTATAAACAAATGAAAGAGATACAGTATTTATTTATTCAGTTTGTCAAAGATATTTATTACAACAACAGGCACCAAGAGTAATATACAATAATCGTCTACCTACTGAATACTTTTCGAATCACCCAAAAATTATCTAGAGATTCATTTTTACATTTTAAATTTAATTACGCACATAAATAAAATTCAACTTTTTTCACAGTCGTGAGCTTGCCTTTAAGACCGATGGCATAATCGCTGCATTAAATTAAAAAAATAAATATGAATAACTACAAAAACTGTAGTATAGCAATCTTTATAATATTAACGTATAAAAGGGTATTCAGCCTTCCCTGTATTATAAGAATTGCATGACCGAAATAAGAACTATGATGAAAATAATATTCTTCTTGTCTTAATGAATTCACTTAATAGATTTTGTGCGTGTGGCTGATTTTCCTCACTGTAAACAAAAGATTGTAATAAGAAAATAGCCTGCCCTAATATGAGTGCGCATACAAAAATAAAATATTTTTATCGGCATACGATGCACGGTGATAAAACCAACGTTATTTTATTTCTTTTGAAAATATTCCAATGAATTGCTATAATGCTAACCCTCCATTCGAGAATTTTTTTGTAATAAGCTATATCGAGATCAAAGAAAGAGATTTATACAGTTTTTTTTATTCACTGAATGTATATTTTACCGTGTTTAGAAGTGTTGGGGTAATGAATTGTTATTTTTCAATATTTTTGTTTGATTTTTGGATTATGATTTGTTATATTTTCTATATGAGTATTTCAATTTATTTATTTTTACATATACTTTATACACATGTTTTACATTAAAAATTGTATTATACGATTGCTGTAAATTAAATATATTTGACAATCCAGAAATACTTTTCATATATACTGTTTTTTTGTATAATTATGAAATAAATTTATCTTCTACTAAAACTGGTACTAAAACATGTATGTTAATTTTATATTCATTTTAATTTAACTATTCTTCATTAATTATAATTAGTTACAATAGTTTTGAACAACTTATTTCTAAGGAAGTATTTAAACTTCATTTACACAAAGTTTTACTATTCACAAAATAATTAATCCTAAAAACCAACTACAATTCAAATTAAAATATGCAAAATATTTCAATATATTAAGAGCGTTTAAAATTCGATGAAAATTAACTCAAAACAATATTAAGTTACAACCGATTTTTATAATATTACATTTTGAGATTTATTTTATAAAATACTACTTACCTTAAATAAAAAGAACTTATTTAATTTATGAAACTAAACTCAGAAAAATTGTCATTTATAAAATAAATAAAACAATCAATATCAATAAGAAAAGTATCATACTTCTTTGTGGGTTGCTATTTTTTATTTCTTTCTCTCATCGTGTTAGTTCGGGATGATTTATTTACAATCACGTTGAACGTTGTATGGAACGTAAATAATCCGAAAAGATGGAAAGTGTTGACGTTTTCATTGTATTCATATGAGGAAAGGCGAATTACTAATCACCATCAATTTTATTGCCTAATATTGGACGGTATACGATATTGCAAAATATGGGTTTAATTACATACGCATTAAATATGCAGCAGATTTAAATTATTCTCGCACGTTTTTAAAAATGATGAAACGAGGGATATGAGTGGATGCCATTATTTTGTGAGTAATGTGTGTACTTAGCCGAAATGAAATATGAAACATATTCCATTAATAGGTTTAATTTACAAGCAATTTGTGTAATATGTGTACATATAGTATATTCAAAAATTACTGTAAAATTGTTACAATTTTGTTTTAAAAAACACACTAGATTCTATATATGTACTTTATAGCATAGTTTTTTTTTCTGACCCACAATTATGCATTAAAAGGTGCAGAACTTACTAGCAGAACAGTGGTGAGCTTTTAGCATTTTGTTCTAAACTTATTTATAGTATTTGTACTTTACAGCGACAAAAAAATATTATCATTTTTTAAATAATATTTTTAAAAAACAAAATCTGGCGTTCTTATCTTAAAAATGTAAGAAAGCTTAACTAATAGAAAAAAACAAGGAATCTAAAACACTATTTATATGGACACAATTTTGTATCTACTTGTTTAAGTTTATTATATAATATGTAACAACTAATAGCTTTCATCCATCAACTATCACCTATAAATATAAGTTAAAATATTACAAATAATTTAAAAGCTATTAAAACTTTTTACTTAAGCCTGTAAATTGAAAACAAAATTATTTTGTTTATTAAAACAAGTATCACCTGAACTAGCAACTTGGCTAAATCTATCAAATTAATACTCAGGATGACACTAAGAAAGTTAGAACAAAAGAAGACCAAACTGTGATTAAACATTTTACAATAGCGCAGAGCTTGATATAATGCATAGTTCAGCAGTGTATATATTCGTAATAGCCGAAAAAACGAAAAATGAGTGTAAGCAACAATGACAATTTTTACTTTGTCAGTCTGTATATTTCACAACTATTCTTAAAAGTTGCTGTTGAATGGGCATGTGATGCGTTTTCCAGTCTAAACGAGCTATTACTTTTGGCAGAAACCAGGGCGTAATCTTGCAGGATCCAATTTTGCTAGGAAGACAAATATTTAAACTAGCTTACTGAGTCTATGCTTCCGCTACTACATTACATTGTTAATATAAAAAATACAAAACAGTGCTTTTCTTGAACTAAGCGTATAATGTCTGCATAGATAAGTAGTCAATTCTAGACCAAAGTTTTGTATAATTACAATATTATTTGCAATAATGCCTATTTTTCCGCTCCTAATTGTTACTAGCCAAGCACCTGATTACGTTCTGGTGTTTTTAAAATGCGTGATTTACTCTTTTATATGCATAAAAAAAATTAAACATAAGTCATAAAAAACGGACTTGACATACGTGATTTTTGCACTCTGCAGAAAAAGTACGTGATAGCAAAAGAAACAACAAAATTTTGACTCATTATTTTTATTTAATTTGTTATGGTAATCTGTTGTTATAACGTGAATAATATCTATCGTCATGTAAACTACCAAATTTGCGTCTTAAACTTTTTAAAGATTAAGACCAATTAAACAGCGGTATGTTATTATTACTTAAAACCCCGTCTAGTACATTTTTCGTTAGTAGGCAAAAAGTCTTTAGAATTTACACCAGATGGTTGTTGGCCATAATCTTCAACAAAACAGTACGTCAGTAAAATTGGTCGACAGTTGTTGGCTTGTTTGGATATTTGCATTGCTTTACTAGCTGCAGGAGGATGGCTGATTTCAAACATGAGTAGACATGGTTTAGACTTTAGACTATTTGACTATATATTTTTAACAGCTTAGTACAAGAAACAGCTGCCAATTAATATATAACATTATACAGGCCGAGTGTCAAAGATAGATGATTTTAGCTTTTCCAAAAAAAAATTAAGAGTTACATAAAAATGACTTTTAGAGAAAAAATAGTTTTGAGAGCTACTTACAGATTCAAATTGTTTAGAACATTGCACAATGTCCTTATCGTAAAGAAGTTGACTCAAAGTTGGTTGGCGTTTTATACTGCCCGGATCTCCAAATTTTGAGAATCTTTAGAATATGAACAGGCGTTACTCTACTCTACGATCTAAACTTTAAGTATTATTATCAAAATAATAATTGGTATTTTTTTAATAAACTTTAACGCTAGTTATTTTATTTTATTATGTATAGATATTTAAACTAAAAATAAATGCGAATCTGGAATTTTTGTGATTTTTTAAGCAAATAAAAAAACAAATTTTATGTGGTATAAGTACTCTAAAAATATTTTATATATTTGAGACAGATTTATGTATATATATATTTTTATGTGGGTTTGGAGGTTAAATGCCAATAAGGACTCAATAATTTGGTTTAAATTTTATTTAACTCATTAAAACTGCAAACGTTTCGACATCACCTGAATGTCTTCTTCAGTGCAATTAATGTAATTAAAAATTAAAAATTAATTGTAAAATAAACATAAGTTAAAATTAAAATTAGTGAATTGACTGGGATAAAATTGTTTAAAATGTACAAACGCAGACTGAAGAAGACATTCAAGTGATGTCGAAACGTTTGCAGTTTTAATGAGTTAAATAAAATTTAAACCAAATTATTGAGTCCTTATTGGCATTTAACCTCCAAACCCACATACATATATAAAAGACGTTCAACTAAATACCAATCTATATTTTTAGTTTGCTAAACTGAAACATACGTGTTTAGTAAGGTTTAATCAAGAAAAAGTTTCACTATGTTTGGTACAAAATTATGTTATAATACGTCCTACTGTATAATAATTTGAATCTATAGTTTACGTTAGCTTTAATTTAATTAACTTGGAAAAAGTATATGGGCAATAAATTTGACAAAATAGATATTTATTTTTTCAAAATATGTTATGATTTAATGGGAAGGAATTTGTTCCATTTACTTGAACATTAATAAAACATAATATTTATTGGATAAAAAATATATTATATAGGAAGCCATCCATGTTACCGAAACCTAAAATATAGCTATAATTTAATCGTTTTAAATTTTTGTAAAAGACCTACTGCTTCGGACAAATAGTAGGATTTTTTATTTAGTATAAATAATTACTAAAAAAGTTAGTTTAAGTTTTTCAAATACTTTTTACTGCAAGGCACTGCATATTAAAAAAATAACACCTTGTATGGGGACGTTTGCGCACGACTATGCACAGTTGAAAACATCTTTAATGCAGTTTCAAATGCCTCTAAGCGCACTTAATAATGCATTACTAAGCTAATGAGTGTCAAATATGTTCTATATAAACCTATGACCATCTTAGATAGTTTATATAACAATAAAAAAAAACCATTGAACACATTAGCAATAGAATAGTTTTTCTTTTATTTTTTTAGTAAATAAACTCTATAAAAGAAGTATTTACATCACTTGGATGCCTCTAAGACAATTATATTATTAAAAGGTTTGTTATTGCCTTAGCAATTTAGACAAAGTGTAATTAATTTAATCAATGAAAGTCTCACAATCTCATAAAATGTCTTTTGTCGTAAGCATAAGATGGAATCGATATCAATTAAATTTTAAAGGCTTTCACTTTATTGCAGTTAAAATAAGGTTTAGGGAGAACCGCATAAAAATATTACTGTATACTTTAGTCCTTTAATATTTGCAAATGTTTATATTGCATGTTGGAGATAACAGAACAGGAATCGAATCAGTGGATTCCCAACGCGGAATAAAAAAGTTTTTTGAAGCGAAGCCACATGAGGATGAAGGAGATATCACAATGCAGTAGCGCTAGGTGAAGAGTAAAATCAGATTATAGCTCTATAAAATAGTATTTTTGTTTGTGCCGATTCAGAAGTATGTCTTCTAGTCGTGTGAAATGTTTTAAACCCGTCTTGACACGGACATCGCATTACTTTTATTCTACCGCCTGTAAATACGTAACTTTACTACGTTTCTTCCTTGCTGCTACTCTTTTTCCTATGTTTTATTTTAATATTATTCCGTCTGAAGTGTTATTTAAATCTGAGAAATATCCAGCGACAGCTTGCCACTTTACTTCTTCGCAGGTATTTGCAATATGCATCACTTAACTTGGAAAGGAAATGTGAATTATGTTTTGGTACATTCCAAATCATTTAAATCAAACTGTTCTTACAGAAAATTGTCATACATTTTATTTATTATTGTATAAACATGAATTAGTTAAATATTTATGGGGTTTTTATCTTGACATAAATCTAATTTTAACCCTTATTTGTTGAAAATGAAGTTATTTGATACATTTTACAGTTGAAAACTGTATGAGCTACACTGAGGCAGATATAGGTAATGATCATAATTTAATATTTATGAAGTTAGAAAACTAACAAAGAAATAGGAGAAAATATATTTAGATAAGCTAAAATTACAAAGTGCAAAATAAATTTTAAGAAAAAGTAAAAATACATCAATAAATGGTTATAAAAAGGACACACAAAAATTGGAATGAAATTAAAACAACACTAATTACAGCTGCAGATAGTAAAAGGGAAAAAGAATGGATAAAGCAAAAAATAATCATAATTATATTATGGAATTTTTAAATACTAAAATTAAAAATAGACTAAAAAACATAAGGAATTAAGGAACAAATTAATTTTACAAGTAAATATAGATTAACAAAAAAATCGATAAACTCTAAAAATAAAAAAAATGAAAATAAACAGAGAAGGGGAGAAATACAAAGCAAAAACAATAAGCAATATTGTTTCATTAAGTTTATTGTTTTTAAAGCACATTCTAAAATTTATAAATAATCGTGCAGTTTATAAGATGTCAGAATTAAGAAGTCAGAACTAAATGTCAGAATAAAATGTGAGACTGAACAAAAACGAGAGCTATTATTATTCATCTTTAATTCACGAAGTTTCGTCCGCAAAACAACACGATAGAACCTACATTTTTGGTCCTTTGAACCGGATATATTCGGTGATTTTCTGAGTGAGTTTAGTAAGGTTTAAAAAACGTCAATATTTGAGAAGCGCGTTTACGAAATTTGCAAATTTTTTAACAACCATCGACGTTGAGAGTAGTGGTACAGGTTCACAAATTCGTCAACGGTTATTGAAGTTAGAAGATAAATATCGAGAGTTTGCGGAGATTCAAAAGAAGATATTAACTAAGCGACAGCGGCGAAAAAGAAGAGCAATATGAGCAGATAATAAAAGACATGTATTTTAACAATTGTGCGGCTGATGTATTAAGATAGATTTAGGTTTAAGTTACGGCTAGTTCCCGAAACGAGAATCTATCGAATAATTTGGTACTCCATTATATTGTGTCAAGTGGAAACAATCAAGAAACAAGCACTAGCGATTACTTTCAAGAATTACATACATTTAAAAGTGAGAATAATTTGCTGTGCAAACTACAACTATTAGAATTAGCAAAATTTGATGGTGACGTCGAAAAATGGTTCTAGATATCTAAAATCGTCATTGAGTGGAAAAGCTGGATAATTAGGCAGCTCTATAGCAACAACCTCGGCAAACTATGAAGTGTTGTGGAACATATTACAAAAACGATACGAGAACAAGAGACTCATAATAAAAAAACATGTGACCGGAATATTGAATCTGCCGAAAATAACCAAAGAGTCCAGTAAAATGCTGCAAGGAATATGCAATGGTCTGATAAGCAACGTAAATGCATTGAAAGCTTTGGGATGCAAAACGAGTGAGTGGAATGAATTATTAGTGAACATTGTTGTAAGAAAGCTAGATGCTCAATCAATTAGAAATTGGGAGTTATCATTGCCCAACAACACACTACCAAGTTTTGATTTATTATTGCAGTTCTTAGAGCATAAATGCATTAGAAGCAACCGATCGATTAGTCACGGACACCAAGGGAAGGCATCAGAAACAAGGTTCAACAATAAGACGACCGTTAATAAATCACGCTTTAACAAGAACTAAATGCTATTTATGTAATGGAAACCATAGTTTATACGTTTGCGCTTCATTCAAAGAACTTCCACTGCAAGCACAAATCGACATGGTACGAGAGAAAAAGTTATGCTTCAATTGTTTTTCCCAGACACACGTAGTAGAAAATGCAAGTCACAAGGATGTTTCAAGTGCAATAAGAGACATCACACTCTTATACATATTGACGCTAATAAAGCATCCCACGCAAAGACTTTAAGCGACCAGACGCTGTTGGCTACCGCTGTGATTGAAATCAAGGATAACAAGGGACGATACAAGCAAGCACGGATGATCTTGGATTCCGGTTCTTAACGTATCTTTCTTTAAAACAAGTTTGTGAAAAAAAGTTAAATTGCAGCTATATTGACATTCCGGTAGTTGGCATTGAGCAAGTCAAACATAACATTAAAAAACAAACGTTTTTAGAATTTGATTCACGTTTTAACGATTTCTTATTAACCTTGACGTTTTTAGTGCTATCACAATGCACTAACAACTTATCATCTGAGAGTTTTGAGCGTTCAACTGTTGGCTTGCCCAAAAACATCCGTTTAGCAGATCCAAACTTTAATGTTAGTGGTAGGATAGATGGTATCCTCAAAGCAGTAGCATTTTTAGCACTGTGGTGTGATGGTCTTATCCTATACCAGGAAGGCCTACTTTTTCAAAAACCAAATTAGGATAGATAGTGTCAGGAGGCAGCATCAACTCACAAAGGGTAGTACAATGCAACGCAGGAGTTATAGAGTTGCAAGACACAATCGAGAAGTTTTAGAAGATTGAAGAAGTTGAAGATATCAAGTATCTTTCCGAAAAAGAAAAAAAGTGTAAAATTCATTTCCAAGGTACGCATCAACGCAACTCGACAATTTGCAATTTGTTGTTAAACTGCCTATTAAGGAAAAGCCAAATATAGCGGCGATAGGATCCTCAAAGGCGTTAGCAGTGAAACGACTTCATTCAACAAAACAAAAATTAGCATGAGATGGCGACTTACAACAATTATACTATTAATTCATAAAAGAATATGAAGAGTTAGAACACATGAAGCCAACCCACACTATAGGTGATAGAAAGTATTATCTACCACACTTTGGGATACTGAGGAACAGCATAACAACTAAGTTACGAGTGATCTTTGACGCTTGGCCCGCACCACTTTCAATGTATCTCTAAATGACATTTTAAGAATTGGGCCAGTGCTGCAGCAGTCTCTATTCGAAATTCTGATTTGATTTTAAACTCATAAATATGTTTTGGTCAGTAACATTTGAAAAATGTACAGACAAATTCTTCTACAAGAAGACAAGAAGAGCTTTCATAGAGTATTATGGCGATAGGATAAGAATAAACCCATCCAAGAATACGAGCTGCAAACTTTGACATATGGTACATCTTCTGCATTATATATAGCTACGAAATGTCTTAAGCAGCTAGCGGAAGAAGCACAAAGAGAATTTCCGGTTGCAAGTAAAGCCATAGAACTAGATATGTACATGGATGACTTACTGACAGGCGCAAACAACAGCTGCCATTCAAACTTGAGATGATGTGACAAAAATCCTAGCCAGCGGAGGATTTGAATTGAGAAAATGAGCAAACAACGACGAAACGTTACTACCACCAACAGAAAATAAAATATTACAATTGGACAAAGAGGTTTAATTATAAAGATTTTGGGAATGGAATGGCATACTCAGCAGGATGTGTTTAAATTTAATGTTAATGACAATGTAGGCAAAGAACGCACAACAAAACGAATAATCTTATCTCTGTTAGGCCCGATAATAGTGACAGCAAAAATATTAATACAATTAGTGTGGATATTAAAATTGGACTGGGACGAGGCTGTACCATCGGAAGTAAACGTAGTTTGGACACAGCTATATAAGTGATCTTGTAAACTTGAAGAATCCACTATTGGTGATTGGCAGTAGCAACCGTGTAGACATCCACGGTTTTTGTGATGCTAGCGAGAAGGTCTATGCAGCCTGTATATATGCCGTTACTACAGAAACAATATCAAATAAAAAAGAGACAAGGTTCATTTGCAGCAAGTCACGGGTTGCTCCAATAAAGTCTACCACAGTATTGCGTTTGAATTATGTGCAGCGGTCTTGCTATGCAAACTCATAAAGAGTACAGTCACTGCTTTGCATTTACCAATAGAGAATACTTACTGCTGGTTGGATTATGTTGCCAATAGAGTTAAGGATATCCAGGAACATCAAGGCTTTATTTGGAAACATGTTCCTACGATTGACAATCCGGCTGATTTAGCCTTAAGAGGATCAGCTGTCGGTACGATTACGGACTCAATATGATTTACTGGCCCTGATTGGTTATCTCAAACTTAAGCCCAATGGCTTTGCATGATGATTGAGACAAACAAAGCACAAAAAAAAAAAGAAACAAACCGTGGCTAGCATTTGTAGCAGAAATCAAGCAGGAGTTTTGCAGCGAGCTTGCGAACAATTCTAATTGGTGTCGACAGAGAAGACAAGGGACACTAAACAAAAACGAGCTTCTGGCAGCCAAACGAACTATTGAGAGAATGGTGCAGAAAGAAGCTTTCCCAAAAAACAATCAAGGAAAACTTATCACTTTGCAACCATAGCAAGACGAGCATGGTGTTATAATGATAGGAGGAAGACTAAGATACTTGGGTTTGGACAAGAATCATAAACATCCTGCATTACTTCCAAAACAACACCCACTTACAAACCTGTAGGTGAATAAGGAACATCTAAGAACTTGTCACGGTATGGTCAATCTCACTCTAGCTTCCATTCAAAGAAATTACTGGCCAACATCTGGACGTTCAGTGGTACGAGCAACATTAAGTAGATGTATTACTTGCTTTTGAAACCGTCCTGTAGCAGACAGTCCACTTATGGGCGACCTCTCTAAAAATAGGGTAGTGCCAAACAGACCATTTTCTTGGGTTGGAATTGATTATTGCGGTTTAATCCAGATTAGGGAAGGGTCGAAAAGGAATCAAAAACTAACTAAGGCATATATCTGCGTGTTTGCGTGCTTTGCCACTAAAGCAGTACACATTGAAGCTGTCAGCAATTTAACTACGGTCGCATTTTTGGCAACATTGAGTTGGTTTACAGCAAGGCGACGTATAGCAAAACACATATACTAGGAAAACGGTACCAACTTTGTCGGGGCTATTAACGAGTTGATTTTTTTTTTATACGGACACAACTCGGGCAATTTAAGCGGGGTTACTGAAAAATAGCATCTTGTGGCATTTCCTACCTCTCCGTGCCCCACATTTTGGAGGATTCTGGGAAGCAGCCGTAACATCGATGAAAAGGCATCAGCTTTGAGTTATCGGCAATACGACACTAAACTACGAGGAGCTGTCCACAGTGTTGACCCAGATTGAAGCAGTTATGAACTCTAGACCACTAACTCCAACTTTCAAACGATGCAAAAAACTTGGAGTGCTTTACTCTTTAAGACATTTTCTAATCGGCGATGCATTATTAGCAGTGCCACAACCTTCGTTATTAGAAATTCAAGTTTATCAAAGTGGCAACAACTGGAAGCTATGAGGCAGCACTTTTGGAAAAGATGGTCTGCAGAATATCTCCATCACCTACAGCAACGCCCGAAACGACTAACAAAGGAAATTTCTAACCTGGCAATAAGTCAATTGGTATTAATCAAGAAAGATATGCCGCCCTTAAACTAGAAAATTGGCCGAATAATTGAAACAACGATTGGCGGAGATGGAACGGTACGGGCTGCTTAATCAAGGCAACGAAAGGAATGATATCGAAACCAGCAGTAAAATTATGTGTTTTACCTATGTACTAGATGTGAATGAAATCAACATTTCAATGGGGGCGGTATGTTTCATTAAGTTTATTGTTTTTAATTTAAAGTACATTCTAAAATTTATAAATAATCATGCAATCTATAAAATATCAGAGTTAAGATGTCTGAATAAAATGTAAGATTGAACAAAAACGAGAGCAATTATTATTCATCTTTAATTCACGAAATAATAAACAAGTAAACAAAGAAGAGAAATTACATAAGATTAAGCACACCTAAAAAAATAAAATAAATACTTAGAAAAACTGTAAACTGTAAAAAATTACAAGTGAAGAATGGGTTGAAAATATAGAACCGGTAGACAGGTATAATAGAGTTTGATAGAGCATTTAAATATTTAAAGAATAATAAAATAACAAAATCAGATATAATACAAGCTAAAATTATAAAATATCCAGAAGAACAAAATAATAAAACATATAGGCTAGTTAACCAAATATATGAGGAAAAAGAAATACCAACAATTTTTAAAGTAGTATATTACTAGTATTTATTTACCTAATTTTTGCACGGATTATTAATATTTAAGGTTAGGTTATTTCAATAAATTTGTTTATACTTTATTGTGCTGAATTTTATTTTTTTAATTTAAGACCAGTTTTGGCTGTTAAGCGATCGTCAATTTTAAGTTTTCCAGATGTTGTTGTGTATTGCGGGTGCTGTGAATTTGTCGCAACTCCAAATTCACACCACCAGCAATACAGGTCTCAACTATCTTTTATATTAAAATATTTTCAATTGTCACGCCCAGTTATATAAATTTGTTTTTTATATATAACTGATGCAACGAACGCCTATAACTTGCTATAGCTTCCTTACTTTTCATTTATAAATTGAAACTGCACACAATTTTGAATATGTTCTGTAAACTAATAAACATATAAATATAAAATCTCTTTAGCATAGGACTCAATAGGTTGTGCTGTCAGACTTCTCATCATAACATCAATACATAGTATATCATAATACTAGTCATTTAACTAACACAACTTCAAGGTATACTCTAATACAAGTGTGTTTATAAGTGCTTCTTAATAATATAATGTGCTTTGCATATAACTTCAAGGCGTAAGGTGTAAGTTTGACAATCTTTTGCAGTTATTGTGTTACCCTAAGGCTTCAACTGCCAGTGCACAATTATTGGCTATTACGTATAGAGTATAAACATGCTACAACGGCACATCACTGCAAATGTACTTTATATTACACACTTCTAAAATTCCCCCTCAGTCTATTTTCTGATAGCTGAATAGCACTTCTAAATGCTCACCTAGCCGTTATGTAATTAAATCTCTTTCACTTAGAATTTATGACATTTATCAATAGTTTCTATTAACAAATATTATAAGAATCTATAACTAGTTTATTACTTACCTACCCATAAGAAAACTTTATTCGCTTTACTTGCACGCAAACAACAATGTATAGTACACTAACTATTATAAACAATGTTAACAAATAACACTGTTAACATAATAAACAGTGAATATGTATTAGCTAAATGCAATGCGCATAATTATAGTCTGCATGGTGTAAACTTTTCAAATAAATAACAGTCATTATCTTACTATCATCCTTTTTAAGTGTTACTATTTGCAGATCAGATAATCTGTAATATTCCAAGCAAGGCTAGCATGTGTTCGACCGTGTTGGGAGTATGCCCGTAGCACTTGCAATAGTAGATATATTCAATAATATGCAGGAAGATGTTTAACACGAACTCAAATTAGAATCAATTTTCATACGTGCTCTCGTACTTTGCGTCAGAACTAATGTCTATTACAGGTCGTAAGCTTAAATTAAGTCTCTTATCTACTTTATTGATTTCGCGCACACCAGCACGTATTATCTAATATATTGTAGAAAGTTTTATACAAATAAAACCAAAAACATATATTATGTTAACCAGATTATAATTTTTAACTTATGAATTGAGAATTACATTAAATTATTTTTTATGTGTAAGGCGTCTTTCCAGATAAAAATTATAATAATATGTTAATAAAATTTTAGTAATTGTATTATGTATTATTTATATATGCACAATAAGAATTTTCTTTTTTGCAGAATTCAGAATTTTGCCATTGTTATTAGCATTAGCAAATTGTTAAGTTTAAAAAAAAAACGTTGAAAATTAAATAAAAATTATTATATTTAAATTGTTAAGGTATTCTTAAAAACATGGTTTTTAAATCTGGTTTCTAATAATATAAAAATTAATATTTTTTTATTTTTATCTATGTTATTTTGAATTAAATATAATTAAGGAATAATATTTTTTGGGTTATTTTCAACTAAATTAAATAAAAAAATATCTAACTTCCTAACTTTAAAAATGTCAGAAATTGACATTACTAACCGATTGTGATTCAAGCGGCCTAAATCCCGGTATCCTGAAACAGGTTTATTAACCTGAACTGAACGGGGTTACCTGAAATTGATGACAAGCGGTTGCGACCGTACTAACTCAAAAATAACATTTCATTAAATCGTGGTTACTCATGGCGGTAAGTTTGAAATACAAACAAAAGTGAACAAAAGTTTCATTAATTGAACGGTAGGTGCCAATACTATATGATAGTTCATTATAAAATAAATACATAATAATAATGTCAATCATTATAACATTAATAAGTATTATAAAAAATAACTTTCTTATTACAGACTATTAATTTATTTATGTATAATAATAAATTGTTGCTAGTCTAATGTCTTGTATGTCTAGTGATTATAACGTTGTGTGCACTTTTTAATTATGGATTCCATAGTAATTAAACTTTTCATAAGCTTAAAAGTCTTAATATTCAACTTTTAATAAACTATTTTATTAAAAGTTATAGATTGTATTAATAGATATATGCTTAATACAGACATTTATAACAAATAAAAACATTAAGCATATAATTTGTAAGCTACTTAGAGGTGTTTATAAAATAATAAAAAATAAAAAATAAATATAACTAACGCTAATAACTAGAGTGCGGGTTTATGGCATTTGCTTATTTGTTAATATTAAATGCAGAACAAAATCTTTTTGGATATATACGTTTCATAAAAAATGCAACAGTTAAACACTACTCCTATTTTGTTTATTTTGCTTTATTTAATGCTTAGTTGTTGCTTTTTTGGCGTTTTTTTGCGTTTTTAATTACATTTGAGTAACTTTTGAAACATTGATTTAACCTGGCGTAGTATTTAAAAGCTTAATCGGAGTTTTTATTAAAGATTTAGTAGAGTATAAGTTGCCAATAAATATTTTTAAATTATTACCTTAGTAGATGTTGGGAAAAGCGAATCATCTATTCATAAAAACATTTTGTTAGACTAAAAACAAAACTTTATAACTACAAATTTATAAAATATATTATTGTTTTGCTTTAGCAACTTTAGATTAGAATCATATATTTAATATTCATACAATTTATTATTTTCTTAGTATATGTATCATTTTTTTGTAAAGTTTAAAATTTGCAATGTCGTTTAATTTATAATATAACTTAACAAACAAAGTTTTTTTTTTGCTTTTTTGCATTTTTCCTGCTTTTTTTATTTTTGCAGCTTTATTTAACATTTTTAATGCTTTAAGAGCTTACAATAGTTTATTTCATACATATAAATGCCTTTTTATCCGCAATCTACTAATGACAAAGATTAAACTATAAATAATGATAAATAAGTCCGTAAGGTTTGAGCCCATATGTTTAACATTTCAGTTTTTAATTTTGACGTTTTTATAACCGTTGCCGCTCTATAAACTAACCAAGATTTTTAATTGATGATTGTCTTTGAGACGTCAGTGTTAAACCAAATCCAAAAAATATTCAATTATTATTAATAATAAATAATTAATTGATATTTCATTCTTAAAAAAACATTACTAAATTTTTTAACTCATAACATCCATAAAAGTATAAAATTTTACCAAATTTAACTATTAAGCTATTATTATTTGTAGCACATTTGCATTGCTTAAAAGTGACCTAAAATTTATGCAAATCTTATTTTTTACTTGATTTGTACTTTAAGCCGTGGAGACCAATGGTTTAACGAATATCTATAAATATTATGTTTTTGTGATCCGTTTGCTAATAAGATGTTGGTCCAAACAAGTTGTAAGACATCTGGAGCGATGTAAAATAGCTGAATAATATGCCACGCTGGTCGAGATGCTTGTTGCTATCTGGCTACTGGGTGAAGGTTGCTTAGATGGTTTAACACATTTATTGACTATAATAACTTAAATCTGCTTGTAAAACTAAACAGGTATTTTACAATGTTATCTCTACACGTTTTTTACAAGATTTTTTTTGGGACACTCTTGCGCAACTACTACTCTTAAACGCACACTACACTTAAATAATCACACAGTTCTAATGCATTGTGACAAGTTAGGCAACCTCATAAGCGTGGCTATTTAAAATAAATTGTTAATCATATTTTATAATTACCAAATGACAGGTCAGATCATTTATTCTTTTTTTAACTGTTAATCTTCAACAACAGCACTTGCTGCCTAACATACTCATAATTAACAGCAAAATATTATTTTTGAGATATAAATGACGTTGCTAATGACGCTTTATAGTAACACTAGAGCAATATTAGAATGCAACAGCATTTTGTTATTTGTTTTTTGCACATTGAAGAAGTGAAACCTATTGTTATTCGTTGTAGAATTAAGCTACAATATGGATATTTATGTTTGATGAAATTGCTGAAGTTTTGTATATAAGCCATAGTTCTGTACACGACATTTTTTAGTTTTATAAAATGTAAGTAAGATGGATGCTAAAGCATTTGGCTCTAGAGTTAAAACTACAACACACCGCATTGGTTCAAAACTTTAAAAAAAAAAAATTGATCAAAAATTATAATTGTTCTTCTAGTATCTAGTCAACTTCTAACATACATAATTGCAAAATGAAATTACATAAAAAGATTAAATTTTCTAAAATGTGGCTTTTTCTAAACATTTGAGGAAAAATCAATATGTATAGAAAGTTTAGACTTTTAGCTATCATCTGCACAATTTACTTGTCTTCTTTATCGCTATTCAAGTACCTTTTACATTAGAGTAATTGTATTCTTTAAAATAGAGGACAAGATGTTTTTTAATTCACATTATTGATTAAGGTCCAAGGCAAACAAAAACACCTTATTTGTTTGCTTTTGTTTGTCCCATGTCTTGTAGTGTCTGATTCACCGCACACACAATTTTTTTGCGCATCATTGTTGATTGCTGCTTACATATTCAGTGGCTGTTATTTGATATTGTGAACTGTGATGAACCTATAGTTTATGTATTTTTGTGTGTTTTGTGTATATTATAACAATGTCAATTTTTATAGTAATTACGAGTTAAGAGAACTTTACACAAAAAACTTATCACATTATCCAATGTATAAATAAAAGCAAAAACATTTAAAATATATTGTGTAAAAAAATAACAAACATTTATAAGTTTGTATAGTATTGTCGTTTGGAGAATTGTTCAAAAAGGCACAAAAAAACAAAAAAATAAGATTTGAGGCGATACAGGGAACACCACAAAAAAAAATTAATTCTTTAAAAACTAATTTTAAGTTTAGATTTCCAATTAAGTTCTATGATACATACCAAACAAAACCCAAAAATTACTTCATTAACCTTCTTTGATCAATATGATTATGAAAAAATGATTTGTAAAAGTATTCTACGTTCTACATTCTTATTTCATTTTACAATCTTAATATTTTAATAATGATTTTGTATTTTGATAATTTAATGTTTAGGTAATAAAATATAAAAATTATATAATTGCTGTTTAATTATACATAATACATTTAAACTCTTTTAAATAATTTTTAAGTTAAATTGCAAAAAAAATAATATTTTATTATATTACTATTAATTATCAATGTATCGGTGTAATTTTATTTTTAATTTCTACATTATATAATATACATATTAAAACATATTAAATGTTTAAAATAATTTGTTAGTTACAAAATTGCAAACAAAAATATTTTAATATTATTATTATGATTATTATTATTATTATTGTCAATGCGTAGTGCATTTATTTTTTGTCTTACCACAAAATTTGATTTGCAAAGTGCAATTTATTCACGAGATATAAATTTATATAATAAAGGGTTTTCCAATAAGAAGTTTTATTTTGAATAGCAGGCTGTCAATTTTGAAGCTATTATCTTTTGACATTTGACAAGTAATAACTACGCCATTATTAAAAATGGAACGATACACTCTTCAAAAAAAATTTTACCGCTGGGCCACGAAACAAACGCGCCGCTTGTAGCGTCAAGACGCTGGAAGCGTATTTTAGCAGAGTCAAAAACACGAGGCCACGAGCCTGTCAATTTTTGTTGGAGCGTTTATTTTGACATTTCTATTTAGGGTTATGATACATTTATATTTGTTTATATAAACTTTTTAACACTTTTTTTTTAATTTAAATATTTATTCTGTCAATATATTCATTGAAGATAAATTATATTAATGTTACTTTTCAAAATATATAAAATTTTAAAAATGTAAATTATTTACATAAACAAAAAATCATAGAATGCGGAACAAAACAAAAATAATCTTGCCGCTTATAGCGTCTAAACACAAGTAGCGTCAATTCCGTATTATATTTGACATTTTTATTTAAGGTTATAATACCTTTATATTTGTTTATATAAAAATTTTAGTATTTTTTTTAATTCAAATTTGATTCAATCTACCAATAAATCTTTTAAATGTAAATTATATTAATCTTACTTTTCAATATAAGATGTATGTACAAAATTTTAAGTATATAAAAAGTATATTTACAAACAGAAAACTACGAAAGGCGGGAAAACTAAATTTATTTTAAAAACTAAATTAATTAACTTTTAAAATAATTTTTTGCAATTCTGAACTATAATATTGACTTTTCAGTTGCCATTTTCGATGTTATAACTACTTACTTTTTTTCACTAGTGAAAAAAAGTAAGCACTTTTTTTCACTACAAATAAAATTTAATTATTTTTAAAATAGCAAATGATATGTTTTTTTATTATTTTTTATCAACAAATTAAGCGAATATTAAATATATAAAAATAAACAATTATTTATTTAATATAAATATGAACGGTACAATTTGTTAAATCATTCAACTGAACAGAACCTAATGAACCGGTTGTACTACTATTATTAACTTCTCTTGAGGTTGCAGTACAATTAACAACTGATAAATTATTTTCTCCGCAGTCTTTTAAAATCGTAGGTTCTCCTAAAATTTTTGCCGCAATTTGTTTTTTATTCTCAAGCGAGTTCTCCACATAACATTCAGCAACGCTGCTAGATTTCCATCCTCCATGGCGTTTGAGAATTGACGTATCTACCCCGGAATCAGCTAACAAAGAAGCTGAAGATCTTCTGAAAGCGTGACCAGTATACTGATCACTATTGGGCAAAGCAAGAAAATTAGCAATTATTTTTGGAAAGCTTCCCATTGTGTTTATTCCTACTGGTTGAGTGATGCATTTCCCGTTTCGTAACCCAACAAAAAAGCGGTTGATAGATTGTGGTCGTAGGTTTATATATTTCCTAACTATTTCAAGCAAGTTGACGCCTTGGATTTTTCCCTCTGTTACAACAAACTGTCTTGAAACTTTTGTTTTACTATCTGGCACAGAAACTTTTATGCATCCTCCAATATCTTCAATATCTGATACAG
The DNA here is from genome assembly GCA_963932245.1 of Tachinus rufipes. Classification (NCBI taxonomy): domain Eukaryota; kingdom Metazoa; phylum Arthropoda; class Insecta; order Coleoptera; family Staphylinidae; genus Tachinus; species Tachinus rufipes. The sequence continues at coordinate 69,192,103 of OZ010742.1, forward strand.
TCATCTTAGTTAGTTCATCTCGGCGACATGCACCAAATATACCCATAATTAAAGCCACCTAAGAAATATAATCGAAAAATTAAATTTAATTGAAAACATGTTAATATATTTTTACCTTCACTAGTAGATATGTTTCGTCATTCGCTTGCTTCAAAAATGCATCAATTTGATTTTTCGTAAATATTTTGGATTTTTTAGGTTTATATCCTTCTGACTTTCGTTTCAAAAAAGCTATTACATTAGTAAATTTGCTGATATCTATGTTCTTTTTCATATTCAACGTAGCTCTTAACATTGAATACTGGGTCCAAGTTGTTGAAGCTTTTTGATTCGTCATTTTTTGTGCAAAATAAGCAAGTATTACCTTCTCCGTGATTATTTTAATATTTTTCAGTATGCACCATTTCTCAAATTTCTTGTATGCGGCTTCATATAAATGTTTTGATTTTGTTGGCAGCAAGGTTGATATAGCAGCTTGTGCAGCTGCTTCTATATCTGCAGGTATATCGTCGTCGGATTCACTCATATTTAATAATTGTTAATTCACAATGGGGTTGACAGCATTCACTATACTTTTTTATCGGTTTGTTTATGTGTGTATGGCAACGCAAAATAAAGTACGCTCAAAACTTGACGCAATATGTTAACTAGATTGTAATAACATCAAAATTGCAAAAAATAGTGTATGTTACACGTGTAAAATGCGTGTTTTTTTACTCGTCGCATTATAGATCTCGTTCTTCGAACTCGATCTATAACGACTCGTTAAAAAAACACTATCATTTTACAACTTGTAACATAAATAACTATTATTTACTTATTTGTCATTTAGAATATGACATGTAAAACCCTGTGATTTTTGTTATTCAAAGCTTTCTAGCTTTGTTTTCCTAGCTTATCACGTTAATGATAAAAAATAATAGTTTTAAATTAAATTTTATTTCTTCAAATTTAATAATTAAAAACCCAAAATTTTGGCAGAATTGGCTTTGGCAAACTAAACTTGATAATAGAATATAATCTATCAAACATTGTAGGTTTCATCCATTCTAAAATTATGCCAGTTTAAATTCTTCATTATTAACTATTAATATAAAATTTTGAAAACTGACAAAATGTGTTTTATATGTATAGTGCAAAACTTAAACAAACATATCATAAAATTATACATTATTTTTCTTACTTAACTAATAATTTTACAAAAAAAAATTTATAATAATTTATTTAATTCAATATACAGGGAGTTTATAAATGAATGGGATTATGTAATCACTTTAAATGTGCCGCTTTTTTTAAATTGTTTACTAAACTATTTGTTTTGACAGATCAACTTTGACAGCTGTCAAGCAAACATATGAAAACAGATGTATTATAGTGGACGATTTTAAAAAGGCGGCATATTTAAAGTGATTACATAATCCCATTCATTTATAAACTCCCTGTAGTTAAATAAGTTAAATCATAATAATGATAAAATACATTTTTTTTATAATTACAATCTAGACAAAATTATCAATTAAAAAAAAAACGCTCTGGCGTCTATATTTAGGAGCGTTTAAAACAAACCGATTTGTTTCAGACGCTGACGCTCAAATAATACGCTCCAACGGTATAAACAGTCAAATTTTATTGTGTACGTACTTGATTTTTTATATTAATTTGTTTTTAAGAGGCTTATAAGATAAGCGTCAAACGCAACGGACGTTCGTGTTTGTTTCGCTAGAAGCAAACGACGCTGCGTCTTGCAGCGCTATTTTGTGGCCTGGTACGTATAAACTCATGTATTTGAATTGGACGCTTGACGCTCCTTTTTGCAGCGCCGAGCGTTTACGCTCATAGCGTCATGGCTCGTGGCCCAGCGGTCGCAAAACTAAAGCACTTTTGGTTGTCGTAAAGCACCTTGTCGGCCGGCAATAGTAAACCTGGTGTTAAAATTTGAGCTGTTGGGACAAGTTTGTGATGTGAAGAATCAAAACCGTGTGCCCAAGTTTTGTTGATTCCTTGACGATCTTTAGAATTAGACATTCTACAAACGACATTACATCGTATTTTGCATAAAGACTTAAGGTTTTTAAAGTTCAGTTAACACAAGAACAGTTGATCATCATAAACGTCGTATATTTGCTGATTGGGTTCTTCAAATGTATCAAAATGATCCGGAATTTTATCAAAAAATCATCTTCAGTGATGAGGCTCATTTTCAGCTCGGAGGCTACGTTAATAAGCAGAACTGTCGCATTTGGGGCTCAAAAAATCCAAGAATGGTTATTGAAAAGTCTTTGCATCCTCAACTTGTCACTGTTTTGTGCGGTTTTTGGGCTGGCGGTGTGATTGGACCCTACTTTTTCAAAAATGAGGCTGGTGCAACTGTTACGGTGAATGGGCTACCGAGCTATGATTAATGATTTTTTAAGACCGGAATTGGAAGATATTGATGTTGACGACGTTTATTTTCAGCAAGATAGCGCTACGTGCTACACAAGCAACAAAACAATCGCAATTTTGCAAGAAAAGTTTCCTGATCGTGTTGTAAGAGGTGAGTACAATTGGCCACCGATATCTTGTGATTTAACACCTTTACACTTTTTTTCTTTGGAGCCACGTAAAAGGTAAAGTCTATGCCAATGCTTCACAATTGATCAAGACCTTAAAGATGGAATTTGTAAAGTTATCGAGAACATACAGCATCAAATGTGCAAATTGGTCATGGAAAATTCCATGAAAAGAATGTGGTACTGCAACCGTAACCGTGGCGGTCATTTGACTGATATCGTTTTCAAATGTTAATGGCATACCTTCCTCTTTACAATGAAATAAACATTTATTGATTTCTCTTAAAAAATACCCGTTTTTTTTTAATATCAAAATGAAACTTCTTATTGGAAAATCCATATAAGAAGGTACATGGGAAAAGTAAAGCTGTTGGAAGAAAGGATAAACCAAAAAATAGAAATACTAGGAATAACGGAATCAAAAATAAAGAAGGCAAGGGATAGAAAGATTACATAGAAAATTCTGGTTAATGTGGATAGGAGTGGATGAAAATAAAAGAGCAAAAGAAAGAATAGGAATGATAATAGCTTCAGAAAGAATAAGAGAAAAACACATAAATAAACGAATTATGCAGTAGAAATAAAGCTAGTAGAAAATGAAACATAGACCATGATAGTAGCATACGGACCAAATAAAGGCGCAAAGAAAGAAGAGAAAGACAGCTTCTATAAAAAATTACAACAAAAAATAGAGGAGCGAACAGAAAATATAAATTATTAAAGAAGTTTACAAGTAAACAAAAACATAACCAAACAGAAACAAGAAATCAATTACCGAGTTAACAGAAAGAAGACAAAGAATGTAAGAGTATCAGCACAGACAAAAATAGGAAGCGACCACCATTTACTACAAAACCTGACAAAAAAAAGTTAAAATAACTTACAAACTAAAAGAGTAATGAAAAAAATTATAAAAGAAGCAAAGATAAAATCATAGATAAAACTCGGAAAAGAAATGAATGAGAACTTCAACCGGAAAAAAACTATTCTACAGAACGTTAAAACATCTAAAACATCAAAGATAAAAATGGAAAAATAATAACGGAAGAAGACAAGATAATGGAAAGATGGAAGCAATTCTTGCAAAAAGTAGAAAAAAACAAAACAAATGAAGATAAAGGAGTGGTACGGGATAGAAGAACAGAAAAAATAGAAGAATTAAAAAAAGACGAAGTAATAGAAGCAATTAAGAAATTATAGAACGGAAACGCACCAGGAAATAAAATAACGCCAAAAATGATGAAATTTATAGAAAAAGAGAGAATACATGAGAAAACGCCAAGGGAGTGGAATAAAAGAATAATCTTACCCATACATAAAAAAAGAGATAAAAGAAAATGTAAAAACTACAGAGAAATCACAGTAACAAGCATACCAAGCATGGTATTTACAATAATTAAATAAAAATAGATGAAAAACAAATTGAAATCGACAATAGAGAACAGCCAATGTGGATTTAGAAGAGGAAGAAGCACACAGGACCTAATATTTATAATAGCTAAGTGAGAAGATGATAAAAAAACAGAGTCGCATTTGACAGGATGAAGAGAGAGTATATTATGAAAAGAACTAGAAGAGAAAAAAATTGAAAAAAATATAAACGTAATTAAAAACATGTTCACATATAATAGAAACAGTAAGAATGAACAACAAGGAATCAAAAGAATTTAAAACAAAAAAAAGAGTGAAAGATGTGTGCTAAGTGCAAGCAAAGAGAAAAATGAAAATATATAAAAATAAGATATTGCAAGATGCAAATTACAAAAATAGTAGAACTTCTATTTGCACACGATATGGCAGTGCACAACATAAAAATAATACAACAAGAACAACTAAAAAAAATAAACATGAACATAAACTATGAAAAAGCAAGAGAAAAACTGAATCAGAAAATAAAAATAAAAGAAAGAATAATAGAACAGGTTGAACAATACAGATATCTAAAAACAATAAAGCATCGAAAAATTAGACAAAGAGATAGAGGACAAGATAGAAAAAAGAGCAAAATTATATAACATGTTAAAAAACACTTTCTTTGACAGAAAGGAAATATCAAAAACTACAAAAACAAAAATAGTTAAAAAAATAATCACACCAACATTAACATATAATAGCATAACATGGGCGATGACAAGAAAACAAATAGAAAGAATAAATGCAATAGAGATAAGATTTCTTATGAAAATTTAAAACCAAACAAGATAAAAATATAAAATAAGGAACGAGACATACAAGATGAATTTACAAATAAAACCAATACAAGAAAAAAATACGGAAAGCTAAATGAGATGGTACGGACATGAAAAAGAAACACTTGGAAAGAAATAAAAGTGATAGCCAAGAATAGGAAGAAATAAATAAATATTATTACACAAATTAATAATGTACGCTTTACACCAAAAGGTAAAAAAAACGAAGGAATAAATAAATAAATAAATAAATAAATAAAATTGAAATTCTTCAAATATCCAAACATTCTATTTATAGTTTTGAAGATAATACTACCCTTAAATATGACAGAGTATCTTAAAATGTCTAGATTGAATTTTTTTGCATTTATAAACAAAGATCTTGAAACAATATCAGACTTGATCAAGTTTAAATAAAAAATTTCTTTTAATTTAAAAATTCGAGGAATTTATATTTAAATGTTTTTTAGTTTGTTTTCTAAGAGTTACAATCTCACATAATTTTTTCAGAAACAACCATGTTGCTGGTATAGCTTTGAAAGTAATGAGAAAACTAGAATTTCTTAATAGAAGTAAACAGTTTTTTACTTCTGTTCAACTTTTGCATATATTTATCAAACTTATATACGCTTTATATTGAATATTGTTCTTAAGTATTTGGATGGGCACAAAATACACTATCTCTTTAAATCCTATTTAAAAACGAGCTATTTTAACTATTGTCGGTCTAAAATTGTCTAATTACTTTTATACTTTACAACTTTGGCATAATGTTGCAGATAGTTGCATTTTGTATAGATATTTTTTTAGACATTGTTAACAAAACACAAGACAAACCTTCTAAACAAAGGTTTACTAGGAGTTTCTAATTAATTGTTGAAAATAAGATCACGTGAAAGGCTATCATAGCGATGAACAAGAGAGATTTCTTAACCACATTACTGACACATGGAATAAGATTTTAAATTCATTATTTTTTTAGATTTAAAATCTGCAAATATTCAAGGTCAATGTTTACAGACTGTTTAAATTTTGTCTTTAATGTGATAGTATTACGAATGTGGTATTTTTTTGTTGAATTCAAAGGTATTTGATATTGAAAAAAAACTGTAAACAATAATATATGGATTAACTGTAATACAAACTTTGTATATTTTTATATATTTGAGAGTATTTAATTTACTTTTTTATTTTTTTTAATTAATTATGATCAAGTTTTCCCATTTGTATCAATACTACTTTGAGATATCTCATAATCATTATTACAATATATAGACTTTATATATTTTGTTACTATTATTTAAGAACAAACCAATGTATCTCAGTTGATATAGATTTACATAAAATAAACATATTTATTATTATTACTATTAATGTTAAATTAGTTAATGTAATGATTAGAAGAATATGATTGCATTTGACAGATATAAGAGAGGTTCAGAGCTAAAACAGATTAAACTCTTAAATTAGAATTAATCTATACCATCCAAAACATTACTTGAAGCATATATTTTTAGTGCTGTAATGAAATCAAGTACATAATAGTATGTTTCACGGGCCACGAGTATAAACGTTGCAGCACGACCATTTGACGAGAGTAGAAACATATTATTTTCACAAGTAATTAGGCTATTTGGTTTGTTGCAAGATTTGTTTAATCATTTGTTCAGTGATATAGTCTTACATCTCCAACATATTATTAAGTCTTTATTTATCAAACCATATCAACATGCTATAAATATTTAAATTATTGTGAGGTTTTAATTGAGTTTACTACATTTTTTATAGACTTTGTACACGTTAGCTTCAAACCTTCAATAGCATATTCAAATATTACAACAACCACTATCAACTTTATTGTATTTTTCAATTATCATCATTAACTTTATTGATTGAACATTAGATAAAATATGGTTCTTCTGAAACACGACGTTCACGAAACATTTAATTAAATAAAATTTAATGTTGTAAATCCATCAAGGATACTACAAAGAATGGTGAAGTTTCTGACCAACACATTAACCGACGTACCACTAAACTGGAGCTCACAAAAGAGGACCCGTTGTTTTAGCGTAGATTTATATTATATTAAATTTTATAATGTTATTTTTACTTTAAACATATAATAATAATAACGACATCTATTAAGTAAGACTATTAGTATAATTAAGATATATAATTAGTGTTAATGACATTAAAACTTTTAATGCTGCATCTTGAATGAATTTAAATTGTCTTTCTTTCTTATTTAACTTTACAAACAGTTCTAATTGAATTATTGATCTAACTGAGAGCAATACTGGTATTAATGTATGGAAATAAGAAGCAACTCCATTCGATTAATTCGATTCGTTAGTGATTTAACGTTTCTCTTTGTTCGGTAGTTCTCTTTTTTAAATAGAACATGTTTCAGGGTGGGCGATAGCTGCAGAAGAAAGAGACTGGAAGTATCGTTTGTCTGTCTACTATGCAAAACCGCAGGATTCTGGGACTTTTACATGTGCTACCCCGCGAGGCATCACTAACAGTCTTGCACTTCACGTTGCAGGTACGTATTCCCCTTTGAAAACCTTATTTAATCTAAAAATACTTTAAAAAGGAACTGTATTGAATTAATTGAAAACGTTTTCAGGAATAAAATTCTTTTGGTAAAATTTTATTGGTAAATTTATATTATCAGGATATTTGTACTCGCAACAATAGTAAAAAAAGTCCTATTAATTGACAAAATAAAATGTCTCACTTGGCACAAGTAATCCGTTCGATAACGACTCTAAATGTTGTATTTTATGCTCTTCATTACATTAAAACTACAATAGGATGTACTACAATAATGGATATTGGAAATAGAGTATAAATAAAAGTACATTTAAATTTATTCTATTTTTATTTTCAAACTATATTACAATGTAATTAACATTATAGTACCAAATAATAATGTTAAAAGTATAACAATACAATCAAAACTATTTTATAAAAATGATACATTAATTTTACATTAAAAAATGTCAATTAACGTTGTGTTTTTCTGTATAAGTGTAGCAATTAAATATAATTCAATTTTAAATATGTTTGAAACTAAGTATTAATTGCTTGAATGTTAAACTAGGAATTCTGTTCGAATTGATCACAATCTAATCTGCAATGTATTAACAGCTTTGTCAATGACACGCCACTATTTATCATTGTCTTTGTATTCTGATTACAGCTGTGCATTGTGATGCGATTTCCGTATCTGGAATGCATCTCACCGTTCGCATTGAGGGAACAAGGTTGGGACATACGGCCCTCTTCCAATGTCCAGTAGGTTTTAAAGTGAACGGTACAGCAAATCTCACATGTCAAGCATCCGGTAATATTTAGTATTTTAGTAATTTCTGTGAAAGTAATTACTTTTTATTGTTTTTACTTTAGGTAAGTGGTCGGCGGCGGTTCCGAATTGCGAGCCAGTTATATGTCCAGTGCTGGATGGCCCTGGAGGTCTATCTGAACCTCACCTCCAGCTGGAAGAACACAATGCCACTTACGGTGGACGTGCCGTGTTCAGCTGTGCGTGGGGTTACCGTCTAATGGGCCCTCCGGGGGTCGAATGCGAACTCAACGGGAACTGGTCAGGTCCTTTGCCTAAATGTGTCCGTAAGTTTCACACTTCTATTATTTTTACTCATGACATTAGTTACGTACTCGTGCTTACACACACTATAATTATGTATTAATATGTAAAATAAAATAAATTGAATGTATTGTAATATTTATGAATTCATAATCACAAATACACTAAATGTAACTAAAATCTATAAACATATTTAATAAAACAGACAAACGCTGTTATAATAAAATAAAGAAAATCTTACTTTGAATCAGAGTTGGAATACATATCTAACAGTACTGATCAAAAAGTAATCTGGATAGAAAATTAAAATAATAATAAAAAGTATTATACAAGTAATAAATTCAATTCCGTCTAAGATCACTAACTCAAGTTATTTTAAAAATTACTCTATAAGCAGTGTAGGTGTTGTGTGAAATTTTATAAAAATAATTACTCTTTTTACAAAATTGATATCAACGTAATAAATAATCAAACGAAAGACTGGTTTGCCATCTAGTTGCAATTTTTAATACTAAAATGTCCGCATTAATCGGTATCATTTTTGCATTTATGCAATTGGCAGTCATTTCGCGGCTATAACGATTTTGAATCGCCAATAAATTATGAAATGAATTAATAATTTATTCAAAAACAGTCAATCGAATCACAGCGGCCAAGGGTCAAGCATAGACAATTGTTTCGGTTCTACAAACCTCGTCAGTATGCCTTGTACGACCACGGCATCGCATGATAGCGAAGACAATTTTGAATAAATATTTCTGTGCTTATGAACACAATTGATATTATAAATAATCAAACGAAAGACTGGTTTGCCGTGGTCGTACAAGGCATACTGACGAGGTTTGTAGAACCGAAACAATTGTCTATGCTTGACCCTTGGCCGCTGTGATTCGATTGACTCTTTTTGAATAAATTATTAATTCATTTCATAATTTATTGGCGATTCAAAATCGTTATAGCCGCGAAATGACTGCCAATTGCATAAATGCAAAAATGATACCGATTAATGCGGACATTTTAGTATTAAAAATTGCAACTAGATGGCAAACCAGTCTTTCGTTTGATTATTTATAATATCAATTGTGTTCATAAGCACAGAAATATTTATTCAAAATTGTCTTCGCTATCATGCGATGCCGTGGTCGTACAAGGCATACTGACGAGGTTTGTAGAACCGAAACAATTGTCTATGCTTGACCCTTGGCCGCTGTGATTCGATTGACTGTTTTTGAATAAATTATTAATTCATTTTATCAACGTAATAGTTTTACTGTCAATAAAATCAAACGCCATGGGATACGGCGGAATTAATATTCATGTCACAACTTTGCTGACCGTATATATCTTGCCATTGTATTGTCTCATAAAAGTTATTATGTTATCATGACTGCTCTGATTTTTCTTGATGACAGTAAAGTTTTTGATATGATGCTTTATAATATTTTATCAGCTCTATTAACTCATACTAGGTTGTTGCAGTTTGTGTGGTAGTAGCATAAGCGTAAGTCCTAAAATATCGGCTTTTGCAACTGAAAAAAAAATAACTTGTTTATACTTTTTAACATATTGTTTTTAACGAGGCTGAACTTAGCTACGGCTACGGATTCGTTTAAGAAGTACATTTGTGAATCCGCGCTCTCACTCAAGCATCGCCCAGCTAAATCATCAACATGCATGCGTACCAGCATTGGAATTTAACGGTGCTCTTATATTTGTTTTAGATCAATATAAAACTTAATAATTTAAACAAATTGCTCTGTTGTTTAACTAAATAGTATTATTTAGCAATAATTAAATAAATAATAAATTTAAAACAACTGCGTTGTCAACAAAATATGTAGATATAAATGGGTGTTATTAAATTATAAATATAATATTAAAACAGCGTTCAATATTTTTACATAAAAAATTTGTGGCTTTTAAATGTTTTTACATATATTTGCTTCTTATTATTTAACAAATAGAAATAAACTTTTGATTTATGAAATAAAATCTAAATAATTTGACTAATAATTTAATTTAAGGTTGGATGGCCATTGCTTAAGCTAATAAATATTTAATTAACCAATAATAATAAAACTTTAAACTTCCGGATATCCGAAAAACATTTGTTTATAAACGGAAAATGTAAAATATAGCTAAAATAAATTATTCAGTTTTTTGGCTGACACAACCTTATTTATGAACGGATCCGCAATATTTTTGCTAATAATTGTTTCCATTTAACCAATTAAATGAAAATATAACTTCAATTTTCCGGATATATCAGGGGAAATTGGTTCAAAAACGAAAAATTTAAAACACAGCAAAAATAAATTATTCAGTTTTTTGGCTGACATACCTTTATTTATAAACGGATCCGCAATGTTTTTGCTAATAATTGTTTCTACTTAACTAATAAATGGTAATTCAATTTCAATTTTCTGGATATTTAAGGGGAGATTGGTTAAAAGGAAAATGTAAAATATAGCAAAAATAAATGATTCAGTTTTTTGGCTGACACTACCTTATTTATGAACGGATCCGCAATGTTTTTGCTAATAATTGTTTCTATTTAACTATTAAATGAAAATATAATTTCAGTTTTCCGGATATCTCAGGGGAAATTGCTTTGAAACCAAAAAATGTAAAATATAGCAATAATAAATGATTCAGTTTTTTGGCTGACACAACTTTATTTATAAACGGATCCGCAATGTTTTTGCTAAAAATTGATTCTATTTAACTAATAAATGGAAATACAATTTTAATTTTCCGGATATCTCTAGGGAGATTGGTTTAAAAACGGAAAATGTAAAATATAGCAAAAATAAATGATTCAGTTTTTTGGCTGAGACAACTTTATTTATGAACGGATTCGCAATATTTTTACTAATAATTGTTTCTATTTGACTATTAAATAAAAATATAATTTCAGTTTTCCGGATATCTCAGGGGAAATTGCTTTGAAACCGAAAAATGTAAAATATAGCAATAATAAGTGATTCAGTTTTTTGGCTGACACAACTTTATTTATAAACGGATCCGCAATGTTTTTGCTAAAAATTGATTCTATTTAACTAATAAATGGAAATACAATTTTAATTTTCCGGATATCTCTGGGGAGATTGGTTTAAAAACGGAAAATGTAAAATATAGCAAAAATTAATGATTCAGTTTATTGGCTGAGATAACTTTATTTATGGACGAATCCGCAATGTTTTTACTAATAATTGTTTCTACTTGACTATTAAATGAAATTATACTTTCAGTTTTCCAGATATCTCAGGGGAAATTGCTTTAAAACCGGAAAATGTAAAATATAGCTAAAATAAATGATTCAGTTTTTTGGCTGACACAACCTTATTTATGAACGGGTCCGCAATGTTTTTGTGAATAATTAATTCTATTTAACTAATAAAAGGTAGTATAATTTTAATTTTCTGGATATCTCAGGGGAGATTGGTTCAACAACGAAAAATGTAAAATATAGCTAAAATAAATGATTCAGTTTTTTAGCTGACAACCTTATTTATGAACAGATCCGCAATGTTTTTGCTAATAATTGTTTCTATTTAACTAATAAATAGTGATATAATTTCAATTTTCCGGATATCTCAGGGGAGATTGGTTCAAAAACGAATAATGTAAAATATAGCTAAAATAAATTATTTAGTTTTTTAGCTGACAACCTTTTTTCTGAACGGATCCGCAATGTTTTTTCTAATAATTGTTTCTATTTATTAATTAAGAGGTAATATAATTTCAATTTTCCGGATATCTCAGGAGAGATTGGTTCAAAAACAAAAAATGTAAAATATAGCTAAAATAAATTATTCAGTTTTTTAGCTGACAACCTTATTTATGAACGGATCCGCAATGTTTTTGCTAATAATTGTTTCTATTTAACTATTAAATGAAAATATAATTTCAATTTTTCAGATATCTTAGGGGAAATTGGTTCAAAAACGGAACATGTAAAATAAAGCCAAATTAGTTTATTGAGTTTTTTATTGTTGGATTCCTAACGTTAACGATTAATTAGTTTTACACAAAATATTTTTTATAACAAATTAAAAAGTCTTCAATTTGTAGACATAAATTTAATTTTTAGAAAATACTTGAAGTTTTTGCTTTAAAACGGTTTATTAAATTTTGTAATAAAACTTTGGAATACCCTGAATTTAAGAGTTTTTACAGTGATGTGTAAAATTATAATAAATAAGAACAATTTTTTTTAATTAATTACATTAGTAATATTTCTGTTTGGATAGTTTACTGATAGGGTAGTACTAGTAGTTTTAGAATACTAATAATTTAAGTACATGTTTTTATTAGTGATGCCGCCGGATCCACTTTTATTCCGGAACCGGATACCGGAACCTACAAAAAAACTGGAACCGGACCGGAACCGAATCCAAGACGGATCCATAAAAATTAAAAAAAACAAAACATTATTTATCAGCGCCGTTATCTAGCGTTTTCAGCAAATAACTGTTTTCTCAAGCAAATCATGGAAGAAAATTAATTTTCCTACATTATAATATAAATATTATTGATAATACTGATTAATATAATATTTTAATCATTATTTATTAATATTATAATATTATTATTATTTTTATGTTTTATTATTTTTTTGTTTACATTTTAATAATATTTTTCATCTGTTTTTTTTTTAACATTTGTATTCTACTTTCATTACATTCATTTATTAAAAAAATCGGATCCGGCCGGGTCTGGCCGAATCCGACCGGATAGTTGTCAAGGTCCGGCCGGAACCGAATCTTTCTAATATTGCCGGATCCGCCGGATACCGGGTCTGGATCCGGTTTCGGCGGCATTACTAGTTTTTATCTATTACTTTACCTTGCAATTTTTTAAATAGTTTTTTGTATGAATTGTGCCAACCAGTGTAACGTTTTCATTTTTTTTGTAAATATGCAAACTCAAGATTATAAAAAAAACTTTTAGCAGTATATAAATGGATTACCTATTTATTTGTGAATATTTATAGGTAATTAAAGAATTCACTAATAATTGACTATAAATAAAACTATTATCTCAGCTGCAATAAAAAAACAATTTTAAGACATAAACATAACTTTGTCAAGATAAAATATCAAAATATTGTCTGATATCATAAAATTTATTTTGTTACAAAAAAGGGCATTTATTAGTAAAATAAGTAGTATCTAAAATACATTTTTATGTTTATTATTAAATTTGTAAATTCTTATACCAGCTTTTATTGCTAAAACATAATATTTTACTCTTAATTTATAATTAAAATTAAAACCTAATCACTTTATTAAATCCAGAAAAGCATAATTAACTAATTTAAATAATAAAAAACCAAAATTATGTTAAGTGTACTTATTTGTCATTTAAATTGATCAGTTTTATAATTTGATTTGTGAATTATAATTTTATTTTATTTAGAACAAGATTATAAGTTCGGTCTCTTTTATTTTAAAAAGGTTTTATTTTTTGCAATCGTAAAATATATTATCATGACAGCCGTCCTCGGTATTTTATTTATACATCGGTCATAACATCGTAAAAAATTCCTCACAATATTTTCAAAAGCAATTATTAAATTAAAGTAATTAATTTATCGGCATCTTAAATGAACTCTTTTATAATGCATTTTTGAATAATTTGCTATGATAATTTGTAATACACTTCTATTACTAACACGTGTTTAAAATAAAATTTCATTCAATTACACAATTCAATTCAAATGATTTTAAAATTTTAATTAATTTATCTGGTACTTTAAAACGTCTAGATATTATTATGCGAAGCTCACTTTTTAAATAGTAAATAACAAAAAAGTTTTTTTTATTTTATAAATATGTAGCTATAAATATAATATAAATATGCACTAATGCATAAAAATTAATTACAAGCTGTTACTTGACAATACTGATAGAATTTATTTTGATATAAAAATATTTATAGTTTTAAAATTATCATTTCTTATTAAACTTGTAGGTGTTTGACAATTTTTTGTTCAAAAAAATTCTTTTTCCGGAAATTTGAAACTTGAGTTCCATATGTTAGTTAAATAGAAACAATTATTGCTTAACACATTGCGGTTTTTTTCTTAATTAAGGTTGTGTTAGCCGAGAAATTCAATTAACTAGTTTAGTTGAACTTTACATTTTCCGTTGTTGAAACAATCTCCCTTCAGATATCTAATTTTTTTATAGTTAAATAGAAACAAATATTAGCAAAAACATTGCGGATCCGTTCATAAATAAAGTTGTGTCAGCCAAAAAACTGAATCATTTATTTTTGCTATATTTTACATTTTTCGTTTTTAAACCAGTTTCTCCTGAGATATCCGGAAAATTGAAAATATATTTTCATTTAATAATTAAATGGCAACAATTATTAGCAAAAACATTGCGGATCCGTTCATAAATAAGGTTGACAGCTAAAAAACTGAATAATTTATTTTAGCTATATTCTACATTTTTCGTTTTTGAATCATTCTCTCCCGAGATATCCGGAAAATTGAATATATATTACCATTTATTAGTTAAATAGAAACAATTATTAGCAAAAACAATGCGGAACCGTTCATAAATAAGGTTGTGTCAGCCAAAAAACTGACTAATTTATTTTAGCTTTATTTTACATTTTCCGGTTTTTAAGCAATTTCCCTGAGATAACCGGAAAACTGAAAATATAATTTCATTTAATAGTAAAATAGAAACAATTATTAGCAAAAACATTGCTGATCCGTTCATAAATAAAGTTGTGTCAGCCAAAAAACTGAATAATTTATTTTTGCTATATTTTAAATTTTCCGTTTTTGAACCAATTTTCCCTGAGATATCAGGAAAATTGAAATTATATTTTCATTTAATAGTTAAATGGCAACAATTATTAGCAAAAACATTGCGGATCCGTTCATAAATAAAGTTGTGTCAGCCAAAAAACTGAATTATTTATTTTAACTATATTTTAATTTTGCCGTTTTTAAACTAATCTCCTCCGGGATATCCGCAAAATTTAAACTGTTTTCTCATTTATTAGTTAAATAGAAACAATTATTAGCAAAAACATTGCGTATCCGTTCATAAATAAAGTTGTGTCAGCCAAAAAACTGAATCATTTATTTTTGATATATTTTAAATTTTCCGTTTTTAAACTAATCTCCCCCGGGATATTCGGAAAATTGAAATTGTTTTCCCATTTGTTAGTTAAATAGAAACTATTATTAGCAAAAACATTGCAGATCCGTTCATAAATAAAGTTGTGTCAGCCAAAAAACTGAATCATTTATTTTAGCTATATTTTACATTATTCGTTTTTGAACCAATCTCCTATAAGATATCCGGAAAATTGAAATTATTGTACCATTTATTAGTTAAATAGAAACAATTATTTGCAAAAACATTGCAGATCCGTTCATGAATAAAGTTGTGTCAGCCAAAAAACTGAATAATTAATTTTAGCTATATTTTACATTATTCGTTTTTGAACCAATCTCCCCTAAGATATCCGGAAAATTGAAATTATATTACTATTTATTATTTAAATAGAAACATTTATTAGCAAAAACCGTGCGGATTCGTTAATAAATAAGGTTGTGTCAGTCAAAAAACTGAATCACTTATTTTAGAAAGTAGAAATTATATTATCATTTATTAATTAAATAGAAACAATTATTAGCAATAACATTGCGGATTCGTTCATAAATAAGGTTGTGTCAGCCAAAAAACTTAATCATTTATTTTAGCTATTTTTTACATTATTCGTTTTTGAACCAATCTCCCCTAAGATATTCAAAAAATTGAAATTATACTACCATTTATTAGTTTAATAGAAACAATTATTATCAAAAACATTGCAGATCTGTTTATAAATAAAGTTGTGTCAGCCAAAAAACTGAATCATTTATTTTTGCTATATTTTACATTTTCCGTTTAACCAATCTTCCCTGAGATATCCGTAAAATTGAAATTGTATTACTACTTATCAGTTAAGTAGAAACAATTATTAGCAAAAACATTGCGGATCTGTTTATAAATAAAGTTATGTCAGCCAAAAAGCTGAATCATTTATTTTAGCTTTTTTTACATTTTCCGGTTTTTAAGCAATTTCCCCTAAGTTACCCGGAAAACTGAAATTATATTTTCATTTAATAGTCAAATAGAAACAATTATTAGCAAAAACTTTGCGGGTCCGTTCATAAATAAGGTTGTGTCAGCCAAAAAACTGAATCATTTATTTTAGCTATATTTTACATTTTCCGTTTTTAAACAAATCTTTTTCGGATATCTGGAAGTTTAAAGTTTTATTATTATTGGTTAATTAAATATTTATTAGCTTAAGCAATGACCATCCAACCTTAAATTAAATTATTAGTCAAATTATTTAGTTTTTTTTTCATAAATAAGCGCATTAAGTTAAACAACAGAGCAATTTGTTTAAATTATTAAGTTTTATATTGATCTAAAACAAATATAAAAGCACCGCTAAATTCCAATGCTGGTACGCATGTTGATGATTTAGCTGGGCGATGCTTGAGTGAGAGCGCGGATTCACAAATGTACTTCTTAAACAAATCCGTAGCCGTAGCTAAGTTCAGCCACGTTTGTTTTTACTCTGTAAGAATATTGTCTAAAAAATATATTATTGGTAAATTAAAATACATTGCAGTTGCAGAACACACATTAATGTTGAAATCAATGTATACCTATAACAAAAGAAGCAAACAGTTTTTGGTTTTCAATAGATTATACTTTAAGATTTTACACGCATGTATCAAGTTGTTGTAAGCAATTTTTTTGAGCTTTAAAAATTTGAAAAAACGTCATTGAAACATACTGAATAGCTGCGGTAGATTAATTTATGGAATTTAAAGAAAACAAAATATACTAAAACATTTTTGAATAAAATACGACAAAAAAAGCAAATCCCTATAACAACATTGATTTTTTTTAATTAAAAATACTGATGTCAAGTTTATGAAGAATCATTACATTCATCAAAAGAGACTGTTTGGTGTGCTGTGTCATCATGTTAATAATAATAGTATTTATTTACGGTTTTTTTTTTAACAATATACAAAAACATAGTAAAATTTACAAAACCATAGTAAAATATACAAAAACATAGTCTAAAATTAGCATTTTGTGAAATTTTTTTGTGTGCACTCTTAGAAAGTTATCTTTATGTAAAGTAAGCCATGCCCAGTTTCAGCGTTTAAGAATCAAAAGAACACGTGTCGCTAGTTATAATAGTAAACCCCTTACCTTACACTAATAGAATTCTACAAATTTGTCAAAGCAAGAACAATACGTCATTCCAAAGATTTTCTGAATTTTCAGAAAAATATTAGTCTTAAGCTTTAACTTTTAATGATTTTTGTCTACATTTCTAATTTCAAAGTTCAAAACAAAATATTATGGAAAATGGTAGTTTAAAAAAAAACAGAGTATATTGATGTAAAATTTTACGTAAAATCTAATTAGCAAGTAGACTCAATTGCTTCTTTGGGGACTCAGGGTATGCACCTGACTCAACTCTGGAAGCTATGATACTTATTAAGTATATTATTTTTGTAAATTCAGAGGTGTGCGACAAGTGTTTATTTGACCGTAAGAAATTTCAAAAAAAGTTTCATATAAAACTTGTTTGGTTTTAAGCAAACTGTTTATTTAAATGTGGAAATTTTAATATTTTTCGTAATTTTTTTTAGAATGCACCAGTTTTGAGTTAATAGCAAACTCTTGAAAAATAAAGAACATTTTCAGACAAACATACACATTTATTTTAACCAAACGAATAAAAAAAACAATAAGATTAAAAACAATTATAAAATTATTAAAAAAGTAAAAATATTCAGAATGTTCGATTTCATTTTTAGTCTAGAAAAACAATGCACGAATTAAAGCTACATCTACTGTACGGTAACCTATTATATTCCTTATGTGATGTTGTTAATGTTTTAGTTTCTTTTTTTAAACAGACTTGTTGGTAAAAATGACAAAACATTGAAACTCGATTCAATAGATCAAAACTAATTGAAAATGAAGAGTGAACATTTTTCCAATTGTCACTTGTTAACGAGTAACTAAAAAAACAACATAAAATATTTAACTTTAGAGCAATACAATACGAACATACAAAACAATATAATAAAAGCTATTGATGTGGTAGTACTCTCAGCCATTGGTCATATTGACTTAAAACAATGTAGTTTGTTTATTTTTCTCATTTCTGTGTTTAAAATAGAACGGTTTTACATTAATCAAGACTATGCTATGTTAAAAGTATTAAGTCTATGTAATGATAATGCTAGTGCAGCTGCTACGGCATTCTCAAATTGTTGGCATCTTTAAGTTAAAACCATAAGACATCGTGTTTAACGATTATTGAAAGCTGTTGACTTAAATTCTTGAAAAAAAATACTAACAGGACGTTCTAAATGTTTAAAAAGAAATGGCATTTACTCGTTCAGATAAATAGTACAAGCTTTACATGACAGTGATCAGTTGAGGCTCGGGTTTGACGGAGTACGGACGTGTTACCGCAGTGATATTGTAGCTATGCTAGCTTAGTGAATAATTTTAACAATTAATTTAAAATTTAACTAATAAAATAAATAAGACAGTAGTGTAATATAACAAGTAACAATTAGTGCTTGATAGTGAAAAGTGTGAAAATGTAGTGAAATCTATTAAGTGGAACCAAAACTAATAAAAGGGTGCAGTCGTGTTAGGAATTCACACGTATCGAAAAATTGCGATACGTGCTGTGTTAGCGCAACAGGACAGTGACCAGGACAATTAAATTTGTCGAGTAGTGATATAGTGATTTGCGTAAGTGGGTCTAGCGCAAATATTAAGAAACGCTGCGTAGCCAACAGTACCAAAAGGGGAAGAGAAATTGATTCCCCAGGAAAAAGTAATGAGGCTAAGAGAACAAACGTCTCAACAACGCTAATGACAATGGGAGTTTTGATTAGAGAGTTAAAAGATCAAACACAAGCATGTCTAAATACAAAATGGAAATTAAAAAAGTTGCCAATAAACTAGTGGCAGTCTTAGAGAGATTAGAGTTTGAATAAACGCAAAAAGTATTAAACAAAGCAAAACAGCTTGGTATAGAAGTAATTTATATACTTATACCGACAGGAATTGCACCAAGGGAAGCAAAAAAAAATATGGAGGAAGATGACATTGTGTGTCCCGTTACAACTGCAAACAACACCAAACAGAGAAAGGAGGCACCAAACAGGAGCGATTGTGGTAAGCAAGGAGGGTGCAACTTACGCTGACCTTTTAAAACAGGCAAAAATACAAATGAAAGGAACGATCTTTAAAGAGATAAAAGAAACTAGAAAAGGAGAGCTGTTACTAGTAACAAAAGGATCGGAGACGGAAAAAGAAATAGAAAAAGTAAGAGACGGAATGGAGGGTTTTAAGAGCAAATAATGACCCCACAGGAGAACTAGTTTTGATCAAAGGTATAAGCCCGGAGACAAACAAAGGGGAACTGATTGAAGAAATCGACGGTAGAGTAGGCAACAAAGATATAACAATTATATCTATGAGGAAAGGGTACAAGGATATACAAACAGCTATAATCAGAACAAACAAGGAGATAGCAGAAAAACTGATAAGAGAAGGAAGCATAAATATAGGACTTATGAGATGCATTAGGGAGTGTAACAAATAAAGAAAGCAAATGTTATAAATGCTGGATGAAAGGCTACATTGCGTCGGACTGTACAGGGGAAGACAGATCAATATTATGCATAAGATGCAAAGAAAAGGGGCATCAGATAGCCAAATGCAGTAATAGGGAATATTGTATAGAATGTAAAGTAACAGGTCACAGAACAGGAGTAAAAAGATGCCCGCTCACATACAAAAAAGAAACGAGAAGACCAAGAAAGAACGTAAAAGACAAAAATCCAGATAATTAGAGACAACACGAGAATAAGGACACAAACCAAAATGTATAACATCATCCAAACAAATATAGGCAGAGGAAGAGAGGCGCAAGACCTATTGATGGCAATAGCGGTAAGAAGAAAAATAGACATAGTAATAGTGAGTGAACCAAATAAAAACAAACTAAGTGGGGAGTCGATATATATACAGGGTGTCCGGAAAATACGTGTACAACGTTTGACGACAGACTCCTGACGTCAAAATAGGTCGATCTAAGCCGACTTAGTTATATCCAAAATTGTCTCGTTTAGCCGGTAGAGGGCGTCAAAAAAAACAAAAGTATAACAAAGTTGAAAGTATCTATTGTAAGAAACTAAGTAAAACAAAAACATTACTTAAGCAAATGTGTAAAATGCGCCATCTTGCTGAATACACTTATTAACACTCTTTAAAAAATGATATTGGACCCTATCTAATGTCTCGGGATTATTAAAATGGTTGCCTGCATTTAAAATTTGCTGCAATAAATCATCGCGTGTGTTTACCGGAGTCTTGTAAACTTCTGTTTTAATAGCGCCCCACAAAAAAAAGTCACACATATTTAACTCAGGAGAACGTGGTGGCCATTTTACAGGTGCATCATTGCTTCTTCCAATCCATCGGTTGGGATATTGATGATGTAAGTATTGCCGAACGGCAACGGAAAAATGGGGCGGGGCACCATCATGCATATACCACATTTCCCTCCGAAGTAAAAGGGGCAAATTCTCCAGAAGAATTGGTAATGTGTCTTGCAAAAAATTTAAATAAGTATTTCCATCTAACCTGTCTGGAATAACAATGGGACTAATAAGGTAGTGATCAATAATACCTGCCCAAATATTAATTTTAAATTGATGCTGATGATGTGCAACTTTAATGGCATGTGGATTTTTATCGGAATAAATATGTTCGTTGTGCAGATTGGTTACCCCAGATCTTGTAAAGCATGCCTCGTCAGTAAACATAATTTTTCTACAAAAATTTGGAACAAGGATTCTTTTGTTTCTAATAAATTGACAAAATGTAAGCCGCATGGGGGGATCAGTCGGTAAAAGTTCCTGGACTTTTTGTATGTGGTAAGGATGTAACAACTGTTCTCTTAAAACCTCATTGACAATCGTTTTAGGAACATTTAACTCACGTTCTAAGAGACGGGTACTGGTACTTGGTTCTTCTTCAACTCTTTCCAGAATCATCTCTTCTGTTTCCACAGTTCGAGTTGTTCGCATACGACCCCTGCCTTCAAACTTTTTCTCAAAACTGCCCGTTTCCCGAAGATGACGCTCAATATTGGCAAATGTTTGGTGGTTTGGTATTCGACGGTTAGGAAACCTCTCCATGTAAACCCTAACACTCTGACGCCCATTTCCTTGACAAAACCCGTATACCAGGAGCATGTCAACTTTCTGAGAGTTTGTATAATTTTCCATTTTTAATGGTAAAATGAACTTGTAATTCAAGAATGTTGATCGTATACTTGAGTAAATTTCATAGACTGGTGACAATTTGTCAATAATTGTCAAATTATTAAACGCCATAGCAACAAGGTCACTTAAAAAATTATTGTTACAGGTAATTTCTTTTTAATATTTACAAATTTTTGACGCCCTCTACCGGCTAAACGAGACAATTTTGGATATAACTAAGTCGGCTTAGATCGACCTATTTTGACGTCAGGAGTCTGTCGTCAAACGTTGTACACGTATTTTCCGGACACCCTGTATATATATATATATCTGTTATAACTAGGGGACACGAAGAACTAATCCCAAATAGAGATTCAAAAATCTCACTAGAAGTTAAACTGGCAAATATAAGACTACCAAAAGGGATGCATTTAATGGAGCTGCACAAAATATTTATGAAAGAAAAAGGATACAACAAGGAAGAAGTTAATGAAGATATAATAAAACTAAGAAGATACCTAAGGACAATGCAAATATCTAAGCTGAATAACACAAGAATGGAGAAAAGAAAGGAGAATGCCAGTGTAGAAAGTAGGACAGAAAAATAGGGTATAGGAAGAGATAGGCCGAGGACAGCATGTGTTGCCGCAGCAGACTGCGTGAGTTCCGCAAAGCCGAAACCAGCTCACTTCAAACTAGTACTACATTAGAGACAATGACTAGGACAAATTAACAGCAGGACTTACGCAGAGAAGAAAACCAAAAGGTATTGCCATGCGTTAATTATTCTCAAAAGCCACTTGTTGAGGCAAAATCCTCACAACCTTTAAAAAAAAAAAAAAAAAACATTACAGTGATATGCCGCTACGAGACAATTTTTGCCGATGGCTGCTTGGCAGTGCAACCATTGATCAACACTTTATTGAAAGTATTCTGTCAGATAGATAGATAGATAATTAGCAACTACTTAAAGTTGATTGTGTATGTCAAATAAAAAAAATTAAAAATAGAACACAAAAAATAGAATACAAAAATTACTAACTACATAAAAGTATATAGTACTAAGGTTTTAAAACTCAAAAGTACAAACTTTACAATTTATATCATAAGGTAGAATAAAAATAAAATATAAACGTTAAATAAAAGTTTTATAAATACTAGTGCGTATTTCAAAGTATTAAAACAATTGAATGATGTTTATCTATGCATGCATGGGTAAAATAAAATTAGATCAAAAATTTATTGATTCAGCATATTGTTTTTACAATATTAAACAGGTCCATGAATTCTTGTAACATTAGATGTATTTTGTTAGTAAGATCTAAATAGTTGTTAGTAGTAACAATAATGGAAGTATTGTCTGCAAACATAATCTACTTGAATGGAGAGAAGAAAATCCTCATACAATCTGTAGACAATCATATCAACAAAAATGGTCATTAATCATTTGGTGTAAGTTATTAAATAATTGTCTACAATTTATACTCAATTTACTTAATTCAGCGTTGTACTTTAAATTTTTAACTAAAAGTATACCATTACCATTGCTCAATGAAGTTCCTTTAGCAGACAGAATAAATGTTTGGTACTAACATGATTGCGCACCGCCACATTATGGTATACAAGTAAAACATTTTCTGAATGGAAACTATCCTAACATGTGGATTGGAAAAGGTGGACCCACACTATGGTCTTCTGGATCACCGGATCTGAATCTTTTAGATTTTTTTTGGTTAATTAAAAAAAAAGTTTACTAAAACCTGTTGTCGGAACTGAAAATGTTATAGCTTGCATTTTAAGTAAAGGGTTTTACAGTTGGCGCGGGTAGATTTTGGTAGTCATTTTGTGACATTAATCAAATCTTTTGTTTATTATTTAGTTACTTATGCCAAATCACCATGGCAAGTTACACGATTGAACACGGTAGACGTGGTGGCCTTTTACAATCGACTCTTCAACGTTTGGTGGCCAAATTTGAGACGACGAGTTTGGTAAATAGTTAGCCAAGACATGTACGTTAAAGAAACGCAAGATCGGAGGAGAACATAGCCGCGCTTCGTGAAAGTGTACAGCAGAACCCAAAGCAGTCGATTTCTTGCCGTGCACAAAAACTCGGGCTTTTGCAGACTTTAATTTGGCAAATTTTGCGTCGGGATTTTGGTCTACATCCGTACAAGATTCAATTGACCCAGGAGCTTAAAGTTCATGACCATAGACAACGCTGTTTGTTTGCTAACTAGGCTTGGAATTGTTTGGAAGAGGACTCCAGTTTTGGCGGAAAAATCATCTTTACCGACAACGCATTTTTTGATGAATGGCTATGTTAACAAGCAAAATTACCGTATATGGGTAATAATGCATTCTCAAAAAGTTACCGTTTAGTGTAGATTTTGAGCCGGCTGCGTCCTTGGTCCGTACTTTTTCAAATACGACGTTGGTGCAACGGTCACCGTCAACGGCGAGCGCTACAGAACGATGATAACCAGTTTCTTATGGCCCAAATTAAACTATATGGACCTAGACGACATGTGGTTCCAGCAGGACGGCGCCACGTGCCACACAGCGGACGTCACAATTGACATTCTGCATAAATGTTTTGAGGGTTAGGTTATCTGTCGCAGATGTGATGTGAATTGGCCACCATGGTCAACCCGTGCCACCATAAAAAGCTAAGGCGGGCATTTGAACGATGTCATATTCTACACTTAATGGCATACATGGGCTATTTTACATAGCCCCAATAAGTCTACAACTTGTTTAAATGTTTAATCTTTTAACTAAATTTTTTCTTGTGCCCAACATTTAAAACAAAACTAATGTTTTTGTCAATGTCAATCTTAGAATTAACAACAACGTTTCAGCTCTTAAAAAGTTTGCATTTTATTTACTCAGTTTCAAATAGAATGCATCACCCGATGAACATTGTACTATGATTTTGAAAAGTTGGTAAAATAATTCTTTATGTTTGTTTTATTCAAAAAATATATTTAATACAAAAAATGTAAATAAATTTTAATAATGAGTGACATTCTCACGTGCACCAATGCAAGAGTTTATTCTTTGTGCCATGTTTAATATAAGATGATCCAATAACTTTCTAGGGTATTACGTTATATGCAAAAATATACAAAACAAATAAAAATTAAATTATTCAAAACTACAAAATTCAAACATAAATTTAAAGATATATTAAAGTATTCATAAAACACTATTACGTAAGCGTTGAGTTTTTTAAAAACGTTTTATTTTACAATGCATATTGTAATACTTTAATTATAAAACGGAATATATATATAACAATAAATACAATTAAATACTTTAAATTTAGTTTTTTACTCTACTTTGTAAGTTTTTTAAAAGCATTTTAAAAATAATTTTGTGACAAAATATGTAAGAATTCACAGTATTTAATTTTTTACTAAATTGTTTGTAGTATTTTAAAATGTTGAAATATTTGAAATTTTTATTAATATTACTTTATCATCATTACTAGTTTTCTGCTTGTCGCATAGAGTAGAATAGAATATTTTATTGGTACGTATATCTACGCCATATAATACAGATACAAAATATTATGTTTATAAAATAGCACATTAATTAATCCACTATTCTTTATCACTGTTTTTTTTTTATTATTATTTATGTTATGTTAATCGTGTCGGTAGCATATTATACAGTTTTTTTTGCCAGCACTTATACCTGTTCACTTTTTACTAGAGTGTTTTGATGTATTCCAGTTACGCTTCTAGTTGCATTGGTAGTATTTATAGTGAGTTTGATTAAAAGTAAACATTTATAAATGTATAGAATAGAATAGAATAGATAAGAACTAACTTTACTTGTTGCAAGAAACACACATACAAAGTGATGATAATATAAAACATAAAATATATGTGAGTGATTCCTCAAAGACATATACATAGAATACATTAATTACAACACAAGTAACACGCACTTTTAATCAGAATATTTTTTAGAGCGTTTTTATACATTATTGGATTGACAAACCTTTCTTATGCCTAGTGGAAATTTATTAAATAAATATTTTACTGCACAATTTGGCTAAATTTATTAAGATTGTTTTGTTCAATATACACGTCTTATAGCTGTCATTTTTATTAATTATATTAAAAATATTTTAATGATACACATACAATTTTATAACACATAGTCAAAACATTTTACGTTAAGAATTTTAGAATATTATAAACAGTTTTTAAAATTCGATTTTGTAACACACACACACACACACACATACCTGTCCGCATGCAATAATTTAACCAATAAATAGAGTACACAAGAACATAATAGGGACTTAGAAGTTCAGATACTGACAATTGTTTTTTTTAATTATAAATTGTATGATGCTTTAGCTAGTTTAGATAACACTGTATCAACATTGGCACTTCAGTTTAGAGATTTATCAATAGTTAATTCCAATAAAATGGCACACTAACATTTAAATTTAGTTACTAGGTTTTCTTTTTTCTAAGTATGTGCCATTGTGTGCATTAACCACTACCGATGTGTCATTACCATACATAAACATTATTTTGTTTGTAATTAGTAACTTT
Source organism: Tachinus rufipes (assembly GCA_963932245.1). Lineage (NCBI taxonomy): Eukaryota > Metazoa > Arthropoda > Insecta > Coleoptera > Staphylinidae > Tachinus > Tachinus rufipes. Next base: position 69,218,376 of record OZ010742.1, read on the forward strand.
GTTTGTTTTTTTTTAAATTTTTTTAGTTTTGATGAAGGTAGCTAAGCTATCGAAACGTTACTAATAAATTATTGGCATAAGTTAGACTTTTATTTATATTAAGTTATCCTACTTTCAAAGAAATTAAATTAAATTTTTTACTTTGTTTTCTATATTGATTTCTATCAGCATATTTTTGGTATTAGAAATTTTTGTTAAATTATTTGTCTGATTTCTGGTCTGGTAAACTTATTTAAAGATATGTTTAGAATTTGATATCAACAGTACATTGAAAACTACTATTTTATATTTGTTTTGCATTTTTTTTAAATTACTATTATTTTAGTTTTATTTACATACATGCAATCTATTTTTTCTTATCAAAGTATATTGATTATAAAGGGTGGAGTTTAAAGTACCGTTTATCTTGTTTTTCAAAGGTATAATGACATTTATGAGTGACAGAAATTTAGTGTTATGTTTGACATTTACGAAATGGGACGCTTTACACTTGAACAAAGTTGGAAAATAATGAAAACTTACTTCCAAAGTGGTAAGTTTTCTACTCAAACGGTAAGAAATTTACAAAACAAATTTGATAGAAAAGAACAACGCATTTTCTGGACCAATTTGTGAAACGAGTTTGCAAAACTGGTTAGGTTTTTAGTGGATAAAACAACACGTTTACGTTCTTGTCCAGTGCGTTCAGAGTGTGCATCAACATCAACTTGTAATTGTTCTCAGGAACTGAACATTTCTCGCACTTCTCTGAAAAGAATTTTGAATAAAGACTTTGGTTTGAAGGCCTACAAAATTTAATTAGTACAGGAAATGACGCTTCATGACTAAAGATTGTTTGGCATTTTTATCTCGGGGGCTGTGTCAATCAACAAAATTGTCACATTTGGGAATTAGAGAACCGTTATCATCAATAGCGAAAGTTACTGTGCCATGCTAAACAAATTTTTGTTTCTAAAAATTGAAGTGTATGATATAGATGACATTTGGTTTTATAAGCTTGGGGCTACTTGCCATACAACCAACATAACCATCGATTTTTTGCGCACTGTTTTTGGAAATTGAATATTAACTAGTAGCTGTGCTTTTACCCCGATAGATTTTTTTAAGTGTTGCATTAACCATCCAGAGACGATTGATGCCTTGAAACACAAAATCGAAGTTGTTATTGATGCAATTGGAGCCCAAACAATCGAAAATGTACTCAAAAATTGGGTTAATTGGATGGGCTAGCGTCAAGCCAGCCGTGGCAGTTATTTGAATGATGTGTTTCATTCTTAAATGAAAATGTCCAATCTTTCTAATAAACTCATAATTTAAAAAAAAATAATAATTTTTTATTTATAGCTGATTCAAATTCCAAAAGTTAGATGGCCCACCCTTTTCTATGTCTGGTCTTAACAATTTTTTTTCTTTTACAACTTTGGCATAAGCAACTAAACATATTTTTACTTGGTCAATTTACAAAAAAAATATGTTTAATACAATACAATAAAAAGTTTAAATGTAATATACAGAAGTTAAGATTAAGTTTATAAGCAATACAGTTACAGTTTAAAGTAAATACATATAACAATGTAAATACAAACAACTACACAGCTACACAGCTACACAAAAATACAAATCATCTACAAATTATACATGTTAAACTAGATATGATTACAATGATATTTAAACGATTAAGTTGATTCAATAAATAAAATAAAATTTGATTGTCATTTGTACAAAAACAAATGTTTTTTTTACCCAATTATTTGTTTAAACTTTGTAAATTCTATTTTATGTTGCATTTGTTTTTCAATACGACGGTAATACGAGTTTTCATGAACGGATATATTTCTTAGATTGATAATAAATTATTGCCACAATAGTTAAGTGTATTATATTAATGGCGATTTTTATTTTACAATTATTTTTTTTCAAACTAAGTAATTTGTGCATTTCATTAAATTTAAATAATAATTTATAAGAATAAATAATAAAACAAATGTATTTTTATTTGTAATCAATTTTTTTTTTTTTTTTAAATTATTTATTATATACATATTTACATTTTATTTTATTTTGTTATAAAGTGGTTATTCCAGCAGTGCCGCCATCCATCTGTAGAACGATTCGAGGGGCCTGGTATTGGAAATTTCTTTCTGATGTAATTATTTTTATGTTTGATTGTTCATTAAGTATTGTTTTAGTTTAGTTTTGAATTGTAGTATGTCTTCTATATTTAATATTTCTTTGGGAATTTTATTGTAGTCTTGTATTCTTTTAACAGCTAGACTTCGGTTTTTTGTAGTTGTTCTGTTCAGTTCTATGTTAAGATCATTCTTCTTTTTAGTGTTATAGGTGTGTATTTCTTTTCTTTGTTTTATTTTAAATTCTGTTTTGACTTGGCCAAGTTTAATCTTTTGAATAAAGATTATATTTTGCTGTTTAATTTTGTTTTTTATTGTTAGTTGCTGAGATATTTTATGTATATCTTTAGTAGGCGTTAATTTTTCCAGTTGGTAAATAGTTTTTATAGCTTTATTTTGCTGTCTTTGTAATTTTTCTATGTTTCCTTGTTTAGTGTTTGCCCATATTTTCATTAGATAATTTGTTTGTGAATTAAATAATGCATTAAAAATTATTTTTTTGTATTTATATATAGTGCGCCAAATGCCTTTGTGTTTTTCATAGTTAGATGTTGTATGTGATTATCCCATTTTAGATTGTTGTTTATTGTTAGTCCTAGATATTTTATATTCATTACTTCTTTTATGTTTATATTGTTAATTTGTAAGGTAATATTGGTTATTCTTTTTTTACGTGTTATTAACATGTAATTTGATTTACTTTCATTAATGGTAAGTAAGTTATTGTAGTACCAGTCATTTATTTCATCTAAATCTTTTTGCATTTCTTTTTGGAGTTTTAATTTATTTTTATCGCTATGTATTAGGCATGTATCATCAGCGTAAATGTATAATTTTCTATGTAATTTAATTTCAAATATATCGTTGATGTACAATATATACAAGAGAGGTGCAAGTACGTCTCCTTGTGGTATCCCAAAATCACTGAACGTTTGTGAACTTAGTACGTTGTTAATTTTTGTTTGTTGATATCTTGTTTTTAAGAAAGTTGATATTAATTGTAATTCTATACCTTTCACTCCCATTTGCTCTAGTTTTTTTGTCAATTTTGTTTTGGATATTGTGTCAAATGCTTTCTTCATATCGATGAAAACTACCAAACAATCTTTTTGTAGTTCCAGACTATTTTGAATGTTGTGTATTAGATCTATAGCTGCAGATTCAGTTCCAGTGTATTTTTGAAATGCGTATTGCCTTTCATGTATAATTTTATGGTGTTCAATGTGTTTAAGTAGTCTGTTATGTATTACGCTATCTACTATTTTAGCTATTGTGGATACTATAGCTATTGGTCGGTAATTTTCTGAAAGTTGTTTATTTCCATTTTTGTGTATTGGTTTTATGATTGTGTTTTTTAAACATTCTGGATATTTGCCGTCTTTGATAGTTATATTTATCAGTTTGGTCAAGATTGGTGTGATTTCTTCTTTAATTAGTTTGACTATTTCTGTTGTTATTTTATCTTTTCCAGGCGCTTTTCCATCCTTAAGTTTGTTAATTATTTGTAAAATTTCCTTATGTGTTGTTTCATCAAAAATTGCATTTGTTTTAATTTTCCTTTGAAGAGTATTTACTGTTGGTATTTGATGGGTGTTTAGTTGTTGCTGTGCCAGTTTTTTTCCAATATTTGAAAAATAGTCATTTATTTCATTTGCTATGTCTTCGGATTTTGTTAGTATGGTTCCATCTTCCTTCATCATTTCAGCAATGTCATCTTTCTTTTTCCGTTTTTTTATTAGTTGATTTATTTCATTCCAGGTTTTTTTTGAGTTATCTTGAATTCGATCAAATCTGTTTTGGTAGTAACTTTTTTTTCTTTCTGCTACTTGTTTGTCTACTTCTTTTTTCACTTTATAATAGTTTTGTTTTAATATGTTATTTTGTTGGTTTTGTGTATACCGTTTATATAGTTTGTTTTGTCTTTTAATGTTTTCAATTATTTTTGTATTTATCCAGTGGTTGCCTTCTTTATACTTTAAAGTAATTTCTTTTGTATTGGTTTTTATAATATTTGTTAGCGTCTTTGTTAGTGTTTCAAAAGTATTTATTTCAGTTTGAGTAATTTTGTTTTTGAAAGTTTTTTTTATGTTATCATAGTTTGTTTTATATTTTGTTATTGTTGTATATTTTTTATCCTTAATGTTCCAAGTTGTTATTATAGCATTATGATCTGAATATGGTATATAGTCGACTTGAATTGTTTTCATTAATGTTGGTTGATTTGTAAGTGCGTGATCAATTGTTCATTATTTTGTATCCTTGTTCGCTTATAATCATTTTGTAGTCTCTTGTTTTACTATTGTCTTCGGCTATATTAATGTTTAAGTCTCCTATAACTATATGGTTTTTTTTTGTGTTTAGTATATTATTTTCGAGTACGTTTAATATGTCTGTGTTTGTTATTTCTGGCGGTTTGTAAATTGTAGTTAAATATATATTGTGTTCAATTAAATATACGGTTATTAGTTCACCTGCTTTTATTGTTTTATTTCCAATTAGTTTGTATTTAATGTTGTTTTTTATATACGTGTTTATGCCTCCACCTCTACGTTTTCTTGAGTTTTGTATGCTGGTGTAGTTTTTTAGTTGGTAGTAATCTTCCTGTTCTTCGTAAAGCCATGTTTCTGCTATAGTTATTATAGATGGGTTATTATATAGTTTTGGCACAATTTCAAGTTTGTTTATTTTTTTCTTCAGCTTTCTAATGTTGTGATAATATATAGTTAGTGGATCCATAATGTTAATACTGTGTTGGATAAGTTATTGTATAATAAAATTATTTAATCAGTTTTTGAATATCCTCCATCGATTGGATTTGTGTGATTTTATCTATGTCAGATTTCCTCACAAATATCTTTCCATTTTTTGCCCATGCGTATTTATATTGCTTTGATTTTTGCAATTGCCGAGCTTCATAGTATAGCTTGTTATTATACTTTGTTAGCTCTTCATTTATATAGATATTATTTTCTTTATTTCCTTTTAATCCACATTCTCCAATTTTTATCGATTTTATTTCTTTTCTTTTTTCTATTATTTGTATTTTTATCTCTTCACTCTTTAGTTTTACTATTATATCGCCTGATTTTTTATCTATTGATTTTCGGAAGCAGTCTATTATATCATCCTTATGAATTTCAATTCCTATTCCTTTAGTTACTTTTTTAATGATTTCTTTTATATTTTCATTTTTTTCATTAATTTCTTGAAAATCAATTCCTTTTATTATAATATTATTTTTAATTTTATCTTGTTCAATATCATTTAATTTCACTTCCATTATATTTAATTTACTTTGCAAGTGTTGGTTTTCTTTTTTTACGTGTTTAATATCTTCTATTATTTCTTTATTTTCTTTTAATATTTCATCGAATTTTGATGACATAAATTCGATTGAGTTTTTTAAATCACTTATAGTTTCAGCTAATTCTTCCAGTGTAAATGCTTTTTCTTGTGACTTAGCCTGCCTAGTTTGTGAACTCATATTGTGTGTTATTTAAAAATATAAAATATTTTAAATAGGATTCTGGTCGCCGGGATACGAACCTGCGTTGATATTACTGCTGCAATATGTCTTAACGGTGTGTACCGTTAGGCTAGCGTGGCCTGGTAGTAGAACGTTGTTGTTGTATTCCTTCGATATTTAAAATATGTTTTAGGAAGATTAGGTACTTTGTTTTGTTTTTAATATTATAACCTACAAATTGTTTTGATTAAATGTATATTGTTTTTAACGGTTATCCGTCGCTTCCTTCCGGCTATCTTTATTGATATCGGACCTTCCAGAAGTTTTCTTCTATTTTTGAGTTATTGTTAGCTATTTATTTGTATTTGTATTTTGTAGTTTATAATTTATAATTTCACTGAGACACACATCAATTCACTTTACTCTGTTTTCAAATTAGATTTCATTAAAAGTGTTATTTTGTGAAATTGTTACATTATTTTATATAATACAGTTTTAACTATATTTTTGTATTATCAGTTATATATTATATTATATAAAAAAAAATACTTATAAAAAATACACATTTATTGAACAGTTTTGTTAAATGTACTACTATATATTTATCACATATTTGTTTAAACAGCATCAAAACAATCTGGGCGTGTATGCATCTTTGGAATAGAAACAGATTATTTCAGTTTAAACGGCCAATCTGATGGGATTAGTTTCTGCTATGATAAAATTTATTTGCATCTAAATTACCACCAATAAATGGTGCAGGTGCCGGGCAAATACAAATAATATTTCTTGTTTTAAAACAAGCAATAATCAATTTTAAAAGAATTATATTACAAAATGTTAAATGTACTAATTAAGATAAATTAAGACATTTTAACAAGAATACAGACAGAATAACAAATAAAATAAAAGTAGTTTATAATAACAAATAAAATAATAGTAGAGAAAGAATAATGGCAAATTAGAGATAGCCAGTGAAGATATAAACAAGTTATAGGCGTACGAATGCTAATTTATTGGTAAAGATATAGTATAATTTCTATATAGTATTGATTTTTAAACAAATTTAATCAAAATTTTGAGTTTTCTTTATAAATTAATTAATATTATTAACTGCTAATCTAATTATTTTAGAATGAAATATTATAGTAAGTATTAAGAGCAAAAAACACTATTTGCAGCACGCCTGACAGCAAAGTGCTGCAAACACTTTCTTGTCTTTAAGGTAACAATAACACGATACAACTTTATGACTATAATTTTTAAAAAAATGTTTAAAACTTTTAGTGTCAATATTTTTTTAAAGGTTAATTTTTAAGTTGTCAAATATTGTCATGACGTAACCAAGAAGTTTTGTAATACATTCACTCTACACTAGATGTCAATAATACTGTTTTTTGTCATTTGTATATAATAATATCAAATCAAGCAAGTTTTAAAATATCATTACTAAATCATATAATAATAATTAATATTACTTTCTGTTTATTTAGTATAATTATAACTAAGTGTTATACTTAATAAACATATTAATTTTTAAACTAACCTCATCTATGTTTAATAGCTTAACCCTCAGCAGGCGTCAAAGGATTCTACCGCCCTAGGGCGCCAAGCATCACTTTCCAATCAAAATTTAAGCGGAAAAACTGTTTTTCAGAGCGCGCAAGCAAAAACATATATTTTTATCAATTTTGTTTTATTTTATTATATTTTTATTTATTTATTTATTTATTCAATTGCCTTTCTACCTTTTGGTGTAAGGCGTACATTTTATTAATTTGTGTAATAATATTCGCGCCATTTCTTCCTATCCTTGGCTATTTCTATTATTTCTTCCCAAGTGTTTCCTTTTCTTGTAGCTTCTTCCTTTATTGCGCTGTTCCATTCTTTTCTGGGTCTTCGTTTTTTTTGTTTTCCTGTTACTCTTGTTTCATATATTTTCTTTGTGTGCTTTTCTTCACTCATTCTTCTGATATGTCCATACCATCTCATTTGGCTTTCCGTAATTTTTTCTTGTATTGGTTTAATTTGTAGATTTATCCTGTATGTCTCGTTCCTTATTTTATCTTTTCTTGTTTTGTTTTCGATCTTCCAAAGAAATCTCTTCTCCATTGCATTTATTCTTTCTATTTGTTTTCCTGCTTTATCCATGTTTTGCTACTATATGTTAATATTGGTCTTATTACTTTTTTAACTATTTCTGTTTTTGTAGTTTTTAATATTTTTTTTCTGTTTAATAATGTGTTTTTTAACATGTTATATAATTTTGCTGTTTTTCTGTTTTGTTATCTATCTCTTTGTCTAATTTTCCGTTGCTTTGTGTTATTGTACCCAGGTATCTGCATTGTTCAACCTGTTCTATTATTCTTCCTTTTATTCTTATTTTGTGATTCAGTTTTTCTCTCGCAATTATCATGGTTTTTGTTTTTTCATAGTTTATTTTCATGTTTATGTTCTTTAGTTGCTCTTCTATTATTTCTATGTTGTGTTGAAGCTCTTCTTCTGTTTCTGCAATTACTGCCATATCGTCTGCAAATAGCAATTTTACTATTTTCGTTATTTCCATCTTCCAATGTCCTATTTTTAGCATTTTCATTCTTTTCTTTGCCTTATCTAGCACAATTGAGAAAAGCAATGCGCTTAGCACACATCCTTGCTTAACCCCTTTCTTCGTTTGGAATTCTTTCGATTCTTCGTTGTTCATTTTCACTATGTTTTTGTTTTCTGTTTACATGTTTTTAATTTCGTTTATTATTTTTTTTTCAATTTCTCTCTCTTTTAGTTCTTTCCATATATCATTTCTCTTGATCCTATCAAACGCTTTTTTGAGGTCAACAAAGAATACGTGCATTACTCGATTTTTTTTTATCATCTTCTTACTAAGTTGTCTTATTATAAATATTAGGTCCTGTGTGCTTCTTCCTTTTCTAAATCCACATTGGCTGTCCTCTATTGTCGATTCTAATTTGTATCTCATTCTTTTTTCTAGAGTTCTTGTAAATATCTTGCTCGGTATGCTTGTCAACGTAATTCCTCTATAGTTTTCACATTTCCTTTTATCTCCCTTTTTATGTATTGGTGGGATTATTCCTTTATTCCATTTTCTTGGCGTTTTTCCATTTCTTATTATATCATTTATTAGTTTCGTTATTTGTGCAATTCCCTCTTCTCCCATGAATTTCATCATTTTCGGCGTTATTTCATCTGTTCCTGGAGCTTTTCCATTTTTTAACTTCTTAATTGCTTCTATTACTTTGTCTTTTTTTATTTTTTCTATTTTTTTTGTTTTTTTGTCTTTAAGCACTCCTTTATCTTCTGTTACTTTGTTTTCTTCTATTTTTTGTTCTGTTAATTCTTGAAAGTATTGCGTCCATCTTTCCATTATCTTGTCTTCATCCGTTATTATATTTCCATTTTTATCTTTTATGTTCATCATATTGTGTTCTTTCTTTTGTTTTAAATGTTTTAATGTTCCGTAAAATAGGTTTTTGGTTCCGGTTGAAATTCTCATTCATTTCTTTTTCAAATTTTGTCTATTATTTTATCTTTGCTTCTTTTATTATTTTCTTTGTTTCATTTTTTTTTTCTTTGTATTTTTCGTAGTCTTCAATTTTTTTTGTTTGTAAGTATTTTTTTCATTTTTTCTTTTTTGTCCCTTATCTCCTTCTCGACTTCCTCTGTCCACCAATTGGTTTTTTTATATCTTTGTTTACTATTTTTGTTGTTCCACAGCTCTCTTTTGCAGCTTCTAGAATAATTTGTTTCAATGTTTCCCATTTTCCTTCTATGCACGTACTTTTTTCTTTCTTTTTGATTTTTTTTTGTAGAATCTCTTGATATGCCGCTTGTATTTGTAATTCTTTTAGTTTGTATGTTTTTATCTTTATTTTAACTTTTTTCCTTCTTTTGTCTGATTTAACTTTTGTTTTCCATTTCATGTCCATTCGTAGTAAATGATGGTCGCTTCCTATTTCCGTTTGTCTTGTTACTCTTACATTTTTATCTTATTCCAGTTGTTTCTGTTTACTAGGTAGTAGTCAATGATTGATTTCTTGTTTCTGGTTGGTTGTGTTCTTGTGTATTTGTGAATTTTCTTGTGTTTGAATTTGGTGTTTGTTAAATTCTTTCTCCGTTATTGTTTTTCATTTTTTCTCCTTTTTCCCCATTGCTTCTTCTATTCCGTCGTTTTGGTTTCCTACTCTCCCAATTAGGTCTCTTAGTAACATTATGTTTTCTGATCCATCGTCTATTTCTTGTTGTACTTTGCTATAGATGCTGTCTTTCTCTTCTTTCTTTGCGTCTTCATTCGGTCCATATGCTTCTATCACGGTTCATATTTCATCGTCTACTAGCTTCATTTTTACTGTCATAATTCTTCATTTATGTATTTTTCTGTTATTGTATCTTTTATCCTTTCCGGCGCTATTATCATTCCTACTCCTCCTTTTGCTTTTTTGTTTTCCTCCACTACTGTCCACATTAACCAATAACCTTTATGTATTCTTTCTAGCCCTTTCTTTTTTGTTTCCGTTATTCCTAGTATTTCTATTTTTTGGTTTATCATTTCTTCCACCAGTTCAGCTTTTTTTCCCATGTATCCTCTTATATTCCATGTTCCCATTCTTTCTTTTTTATTTTTCTTTTTTGTACTTTGCTATTTTTGCTTCTTTTGTTTACATCGTTTGCCGTCGTGTTTATCATCTTTCTTATACCATTTTTTCGCCGTGTATTTTTCTTTTTTTTTTAGCCGTTTTCCTATTAGTTTTTTGGATCTTCTACTTCTTCTAAACATTTTTTTTGTACGTATCTTTCTTCATGGGTTAGGTCATTGTCAATGTATATTCTGGTCCTTTTTAAATTTCTTTTGGCTTTAATTATTTGTTGTTTTGTTTCCCATGTTCCGGCTTTGACTCTTATTATTTGTTTTTCTTTATGTATTAGCTGAGCTTTTCCTATTTTCACTTGTATCTGAAGTATTTCTTTCAAGAAGTTCTCCACTTTAATTTGATCCTCATTTTCATTTGTTTTTATGCCTGTTATTATAATGTTATTTCTTTTTTCCTGTCTTTCATCTTTTTCAGCTTTATTTTCTAAATTTTCAATTTTTTGTAAAATCTGTATTTTTTCTTGCTCCCACTTCACATCTTTATCCTTCATTTCTTTCTTTAGCTCTCTAATCTTTTCTTTTAGTTCCTTAGTGTTCTTTGCAATCTCCTTCATTAATTCCTTGAACATGCTTTTTAGTTGCTCCATTCCCGCCATTTCCTTTCTTGTATTTGTATTTATTTTGTCTTCTCGGTGTGTTTTATACTTGGTTTTTTTTAATTTAATTTTCTGATTTCGGTTAATTCCGCACATTCTGGCAACGTCGCAATTACCGCTGTACAAAGTACAAAGGTGTGATTTTCTTTTATGCCTATCTTAAGTTATGATTTTTATTTGATTATTTTTATTTATTTTATTTTATTCTTATCTATTGTTAATTTTATTCCTTTCTATTTATTATTTTAATTTATTTTATTATTTTTCTCAATTTGTTATAATATATACTATTTATTATAATAATATATAATGTTTTGTTTTATTTGTATTGGAGATGGTTTTATCTTATTTTATTATAAACAATTAATAATAACCTACATGTATTATTGATCATTAATTTACATTTTACATATTTTTAATAAGAAAAATTTGTAATAATACTTTGCGCAATTCCTATTAATTTAAATAACATTCCGTCATTATACTTGCACGGAAAGCATGCATAAGACAAAACAAATGAGCAGCGCACACTTAAAAACCAAACACGCAACGATTGGCAAATACTACTCAAGTGGAACTAGTGCAGAAAATGGAAGTGAAAAAGTATATAGAAAACGAGTGTAGTAAAATTACTGATATAATAATAGATTCTCTATGGTTCTCTATCAAAATTTCTCATGGTTTGTTCAATATACGTTCCGTTACAATTACTAACAATTAGATATTTATAATTCACCACTACTAGATATGTTAATAAAAATAAATTTTAGTTAAATAGAAATTTTAAATTATAATGTAAATATTTATATTTATTTGATAGATTATCTAACCTTAAAATTTGTAATGTCTAATAAATGACAATATCAAAATTCAAGCCAGCGGGAAAATAGAAATTTAAATATATAAAACGGATATCAGGGTAGCGGGAAAAAACAATTTTTTTTTTAAATATTAATCAATTATCAGTTTGAAATATTATATTACATTAATACATTGATAATAATGATTATTCATCGGAACATGTATGTTTAAATAAAATAAATAATTACATAAAATCATTAACTTCGATAATATGAACAAGATTCTTTTATTTTACAAAAATAAAACTGATAAAATAAAACGTTTCAAGATTAAATAAATGTAATAAAATTTAAATATGGTTGTCATTTTGTTTACTTCGTCTTTCACGGTCTCTCGAGAGCAGCGTTTGGTTATTAATCCGGAGTGAGAGTAGAGTTTGAGTAGTTTTTTGTCACGTAATCAGGAGTGAATGGAGTCAAACATAACCCAAAACGCTAAAGGAGTCAGCCACATCCTTAAGCGCCAGCTGGTTACTTGTCAAATCTATGTTAGGTTAAAACTAATGTAATGTTGAAATATTTTCTTTTCTATTGAAATAGTTTACCATAATCATAAGGTATTATTATATTATAAAATTAATTTTGTTACTTTACTACTTAATTTTTAAAAGTCTTACATTTTTTAGCTAAATTAATTAATACTCTACAAACTTATCCAAAAGTATGTTCATATTAAATTTACGATGTAAAGTTTATTGTCATTGCATTTGTCAGCAGAAATCTGTTAAAATTTACTTAATTAAAGCTAATGCATATGCTGACTCTTAAATCCACGCTTGGAGAGGTAGGCTAAATGACGTTAACTCTATTGACTTGACTTAATAGTTGAAAGGCAAAAATTTACCTGAACGATTGTAGAGTAAAAAGAGTGACTCGAGTAGTAAAATCCAATTTTAAAAAGGAGTTAAATTGCGCAAGTTGTGCTCAAAGTTTTCTAACGCCCAAAATACCGCGCAGTTAACAAGTATTTACTATTTTTGCGCCAATCGTAGTTGTATGATTTTGCGTTAGTATTACCAAACGTGGTGCGATTTTTGCCTTCTTGTAATAGATAACTTTTAAAATGCGTTTTAGTGGTTAACTTACAAAAACTTTTTTTTAAACTTTTTTAATAAGTAATCTAAAGTGCAGCACCTATCCGACCAGTGTGTTTAGAATTTGGTTTGATGATCTTTTGTTTTATTTTACAACTTTCAATATTGCCTAGTAGTTAAAATTCAATAGCCGTACGCAGTGACGGCAAGGGTTTGCAATGCGGAAGGATCCAAAAAAAGAGTTACTAATAAATGTTTTCAAAACATCTTTGATCTGTCCATGGATATTGATGGTCATTTTTAGTAAACAATATTTTTATACCAAAAAAATAAACAAAAACAAACAAAATTTTTATTTTAGTTTAAATTTTTATTAAAATGGTTCAAAATGGCATATCATTGTTATTTTGAATTCATTTCCTTAAAAATGCGTCTCCTAAGATCATCAATATTCTTGGCGGTGTTTGATATGCTTTTATATGACCTCATAAATAATAATCTAAACAACTTAATTTTGGAGATTTTAGGTAAGTTGTTTTTATTGTATACCTGATAGAAAAAGCTCCATCATAAATTATATAATAATAATGAATTAACTAAAAGTATAATTAAACTAAAAATACATTTTAGAAAAATAAGTTAGTAGTTAAGTATATGTTTATTTAATAGAAAAAGTTATAATTTGAGTAAATAAAAACTTGTTATTTTGGATATTTTATCTGTTAATTGTATGTTAATTTAATTTGTAGAAGCTTATTTTTTCATTAAAGTTTAAATATATTATGGATTGATTGTTTATTATTGATAATAATGACCACAAGATACTAATTATGAAACTACGTGGTATTGGAGTTAATGGCACCTTGTTACTGTGGATTCAATCTTATTTATCTAACAGATCTCAATTTGTGCGCATTGGTCAGTGCGTTTCTCGTAATATTGATGTTACGTCGAGTGTTCCACAGAGGTCACATCTTGGACCTATACTGTTCAATATCTTTATCAATGATGTGGTACACTGTATTTTTAATGCGCGTTGTTTATTATTTGCGGACGATATAAAAATCTTTATAAAAATTCAGTCTTTAGATGATACTGTACTACTTAATGAAGAAGTACAGATTTTTTCTAGTTGGTGTCAGACTAATAACTTACTACTTAATTTAAATAAATGCAAAGTGATGACATTTTCTAGACGTCAGTCTACGGTGATCTATGGTTATTCTCTCATGAATGTAATGTTGTTAAGAGTTAACACTATTTGTGATTTAGGCATTACGTTTGATTCAAGCCATTCATTTACACTACATATCGATACTGTTGTGGCTAAAGCTTATCAGCTTTTAGGATTTGTCAAGCGTAACTTTAAGGAGTTTTGTGACCATCGTACTCTAATTATCCTTTACAACGCTCTAGTATATCCCCATCTCGAGTATTGTTCCAATGTGTGGTCACCATACACTGCCGTCAGTAAAGAAAAAATTGAACAGATTCAAAAAAAGTTTGTTCGTTTTTTGGTGTATAAATGCAACATTGCAGGCAGCTACACGGAACTGCTCTCTACATTTAACATGACCAGTCTTGAATAAAGACGTTTTAATTTTGACTTGACACTAGTTTTTAAAGTGCTTCGTGGGATTATTGACTGTCCTGACTTGCTCAGCTCTATAGGTATTTATGTCCCAGCTCGAGTTTTACGCAATGACTATTTATTTCATATACCGTTCAAACGCACTGATTATGCGGTGCACTCTGCATCTACACGTATTTTGCGGCATGCCAACGAAGTTAAAGTGGATTTTTTTAAAGATTCTTTTAATTCCTCGCGACGTGCACTTGTCACCCATACGTGATCTTTTTTATATTTTCTAACTATTTAAGTTTTATTCTTATTCTCAATATTAGTTGTTTTATGTTTAATATATGTTTTTTAAATTGTAAATATATACTTATTTTGTAATGGCTTCCTTTGACTAGTAAATAAATAAATAAATAATAATTCAATAATTACATCATAGAAAAATGATTTTTTTTTAATTTCTATAGCATAGCATGTAAAGTGTATAACCCGGGGTTACAATGCGACGCCACGCCACTGCAGAAAAAAAGTATTCCGCTTGGCTACTTTCCCGGTTGCCGGGCTGTTGCGTCTGTCCTGCAGGGCTCTATGCTGTCACCATACCTATTACAGTTATTTATGGGTAAATTCATGAGACAAACCACAATGATGAAGAACTTCTAATTTTTTTTTTAATTTTCTTAATCTTGCACATAATTTCAACTAATTACTCAACAATAATTGATAGATTTATCTGTGTAGGTAATAATAATTTAAAAAATTGATTCGTATTTACTGCCTTTATTAAAATTGATTTAACAACATTAAGCAAATAAATTATTTATCGTCGTTTATGTTTGCAGTAGGGCAGTTGTGTGCGGTGCATACGACAATATATCTTCTCTGTATTAGCTGCTCTTACACAATATTGTAATATTAAAAGAGGAATAAATATAAATAAGCAAAAAGAGGTTAGTAAACGCCTTATGCTCCAACTATTCTAAGAAAATTAAATAAGATAAGAATAATAAGTTTATTTAATTAAAAATAGAAACTTTTCTCTCGATACTCCACGGAATCTTTGGCTGATGATGAGAAGCGGTCCTGGGAGTGAGTACAGAACATTCCCTACACGAGTTTTACATGTAAGAAATAACTTGCAGAACATTGCAAAGCTACTGTAACTTAAAAATAAATGTGAATATTATAAAACTTTTTGGAAGAATTTGCACGTATTTTTTAACTTATGTGTACCGTTGTTTGGCGGAACGTTTTCTAAATATTGAGGAGGTATAAAATCTGTTTCATATTCATTTTTCAGGTCTTTATAATACGGTTTCTCTATCAGACTAATACTCCCAATACTCCCAATACTCCCAATACACTCATTTGCCCAATCTCACCACTCTTCCTTTCTCTGTCTACATTTTTAATGATTTATTCATTTAATTTTGAATTGGATGAGATAAAATATATATAGGTAATATTATAATAAAACATGTAGTCTGATTAATATTAAAAATTATAACGAGTTTTATTACCACAACAAAATATTATTTTTTAGAGATTGGTAATAAACCGTTAGTAATTATCGATTAATAATCAAGTTACTAGTTATGTTTAGAAAGAGAATATAATAAATAATAATAAAAATTTGACGTTTTTAATAATTTAACTAAATTAATTTTAAAAAACATTTATAAATTTAAAATTTTAAAATTTTGATGTTTAATTTTAATCTTTTGAATTTTAAATTTAACTATTTTATTTTTTATTGTTTTAATTATTTTTTGTTTTTGATTTTATAGCTGTATTGCTCAAGTGACTTTGTCACATTGTAAACCTTAATCCTGTTAATTATGTATATGTATATTTATTTTGTAGTGTATTATATTTCTTTTGCTGTGACGGGTGTAAACACTAGATTTTGTGTGATATTAATAAATTTACTTTACTTTACTAAAGTGCTGTCAATGATATTTGCTTAAATAATATACTATAGTATGCTGCTGAGTGTATCTTATTTTATTTTTTACTTATAACAAGACTCAATACTATACTGCGCGTCAGAGAAAACGGACCACCCGAAAAGTTTACGTAATTATTCACCTTTTTAAATATCGCTTATTTTTATTCTAATGAATCTATTGTATATTGATTCAGTAGTTTTTCTGCATACCGCCCAACGTATAGAGAAAATACACTTACGTTTACATTACAAACAAATTTATTGAGTGGCTCGTTTTCTCTGACGCGCAGTGTATATTCTAGAAGTATGCAAAATTGATTAACCAAAACAATAAACAAACAAAATAATAATACGTAAATCTTTCTTTCTTATTGTCTGATACAACTTCTTGTATCATATGAATTATATTCTCAAATTAATAATTATCATATTAAAAAAATAATAAATTGTTTCAGCTATCCAATGTCCACCTCCGGTTGTTCCCATAAACGGCCACTTAATTCAATCTGAATCTGCAGGCATGGACGGTGGAAGATATGCTGTAGGTAGTTTGGTGCAGTTTGCGTGCCGAGGAGCTCATGTTCTTGAAGGCGAAGCGAGTATTATTTGTACAGAAACAGGATATTGGTCACATCCACCACCTTTTTGTAAGTATAATTTTAATTTAGTTTTTATAAAATTTATTAGTTAAGTTAATCTTACAAACAAAATTATTGAAACCAAATCTTATAAAATCTGTATTAACTATTTTTTTGTTTATTTAATAGGCAAACCAAGATGTGCATATATGGGTGAACCTGACAATGGTGTTATGGCACCAACAAAATTTGCCTATGAACCCGGTGATGAACTACAGATAACTTGCAATCCCGGCTACGAATCAAGATTAGAGGCAAGGCCAAAATGTTTAACAGATGGAGAATGGTCAACGCCACTACCACATTGTACCAACTACTCTCAGATATAAATTATTTATTGTTTGTATACTATTTTGTGATATTGAATGTATGTATAGTGATGAACATGAATTTATTTTCAAATGTTGATATTGTTGACCATATGCCGAAATCATTTATCATAAATATCAAAATGAACTATAGTTAATTGTAAGGTGATATATTTGTGTATGACTTCAATAACAATATACAGGATGTCCTGATCAAAGGCGTCCATACAAAATAAGGATTGGAAACTTAAGTATTGGCATAATATAATTATAATTTAAGTTCATCAATCACAACACCAACATTTTGTATGAGAAATCACGTTTGACACCTTTGACTTAATCCACCTGTATATAAACGTAGTATATAGTATATATTCATACAACGACTGGAAAGTCAATAAGATTTAAACAATATATTTGATAGTAAGGATATAAATAGTGTATAAAAGATGCTGCCTTTAAAATGTTGTTTCTGTAGTCAATTTCTATATAAGTGTGTTTTAAAATAAATGTAAATAATTTGTAGTAAGCTGACTTTATATTTATTTTGTTTAATATTTTATTATTTTTGAGCAACTTACTGTTACATGGTTTTTACCTTCATCAAGTGCGAACATACTTGAAAAACTGTAAACGGCTGAACGATTTTAATAGGAATGATAACAAGGAAGAGATATATAATATAATATATAACTTGAAAATTGGATATGTTTATTCAACAACTATCAAATAGTAATTAAAAAAAATAATATTTACTGCACTAATTAGTTTTTCCATGTATTAACGTAAACGGGAAAAGTGTGGACTACCTAAAGGAAAACATACTAACTCGTAATGCAGCCCTATTTGAATTATGGAGTAAAAGGTAACTGGTTAGTTCGTTTAGATTTATGGCAACCCAAAAAGACTATTAATGCCGATTCTTTCTTTCTGAAGAGATAATAAATATAGATACTGGGGTATATACAAACTTCAAAAATGTTCCTGAGACCTAAAAGATTAAATAAACATTATATAAACATAGGCTCACTAAGTTTTATTTCTAAATTCATATAGCAATAGTTGCTTGTAAATTCTATTATGACTTATATTGTTGATCCTATAAGTAAATAACTTATGCTTTTGCTATGAATTGTACAGTTCAGTCTTATGCTAATGAAATAGCGGATATTTATTTTATGTATAGAAAAACTGATATTGAACAAAGCTTAGCTTTCTAAGAAAACCTATTCTGTTACAAAGCCGAGTCATGGAGTTTAATAGTAAAACGTTTTGTTTTTTGATTTTTACACATTTATTATTTGGTACAAATTTTAAATCATCTACGTCACAAAATATAATATAATAATAAAACAATAATATATGCAAACTAAATAATATAATAATGGGTGGGAAAAAATAACAATTACCTACGGCGCGCAGGCCGTTGGCATTTGATTATAACCAATACCGTTAGCCAAAGTGATCGTAAGTAATTGATTGTATCTATACTTTTATACGACGTCAAAAAATTAGTATTATGACAGTTGTTCTAAGAAGAAAGCAATATTTTTAATTTGATTAGAAAAAGGGGTTTGCTTTTAACAAAATAAAATCTTCAAAAGAATAAGATCGAAACTATTGCCAAGTTGGCGATCATTTTTTATCATATAACTAGAAAAATCAATATCTAAATTTAAGCTCACAGAGGCACAACCCCAAAGTTGGTAGAATACGCAAGTAGAAAGTTGCTCGGTTTTACTTTTAAATGATATAAATGCGAGTGCGGAGTAATATTGTTTGATGGCACAAGGAGAGACCAATGTCTTGCTTTAGATGTGTTTTTTACATAAATTATTATTCTAATTTAAGTTAAGCTTAATTAAGCAGTATCTTTAATTCTTTTGCAGTTATAGAGTTTCAACACAACTCGCTAATATCCGCTATCTTAATATACAAATAATGTGTAAAAAAATAATAATTAATTTTATTTCAATCATATATTTATATGTTACCAATATTGATTAATTAGCTAATCCGCAGATTATCTACTCATACACTTTAAAGAGCAAAATCTTAGTTGTGATGGGCACATTACCTAGACTACGCAGGAAATTTGCAGACTACCGAATAAACCTTAGTTAAAGTACATAAATTGTTGAAATAAATTATATGTGAAAGAAGGATATATAATTATACTCTAAAGTTTTTTAATACTTTTAAGTTTAACACTTAAAATTTGTACAATATTCTAATCAAATATAAATTTGAAGATCGAAGATCGAAGATCGAAGATTGAAGATCAAAGCATAATTATTATACTATGTTTGTAACTATTTAGGGTTTTTAAGCAACTATTTTTTAGTTAAACAAAATACTTCTACACAATTAAGTATTAAATAAAAAAAATTATCAAAATTTTAGCACTTACAAAAACATTTATTTAAAAATTGAATAACTTTTTATCAATCAACATGGAAATAGATTAGAAATAATTAGAGGCAATTAAGTAATTTTCTTTACAAACACTGAATTGTGATATAGCTCGTAATAGTTTTAAATCACCAAATTGAAAAGATTCAGTATTAAAATTCCAGATGTAGATAGAGCAAAAACGAATATTTTTTTTGCTTTATGTACATCTGACGTTTTAATTTTTTCGTTGCTTTTTTTTGTTGTTTATCTTATTACACAGTTTTTGCACATTATACACAGCAAAGTTTTATCAAAACAGTCTTTATCAGATTGGACCATTTCATAAATAACTTGTACAAACATGTTACATTTAAAACACTTGTAAACACACAATGTCTTTTTGGACAAACAATACAAAAGAGATTATCTGCCGTCGGTAAACTTTTTTGCCAAGGCTCAACACTTAAAATTTTCTGAATAGATTTTTTTCATTTTTTGTAATAGTTGTTGTTGTTGATTGTACAGTTTTTTAAGATCCTTTTTTGTAAATGTGTGAAAGATATTCTAGTTTTGCAGAATAACCAAACATTGCTTTTTATGGACTTGGTTTAATACCAGGATGGTAGGCGTGATTCTTCATAAGTTGTACAAATTGCACACTTTTGCTCCATCTATCAGTTTTGTTGTCAGTCATCCAAGTGATATTTTTAATATTTTGATTTGGTTTCTTGAGCACAGACTTGCTTACACCATTATTACCAAACGTAGTGTCTAAAAGTATGACCAGTATACAAGCGACCATGCGGAAGCTGCAAGCAATCGGCAAAACGTCTGAAAACATTTTCTAATTAATGAACTCTAATAAAGTTTTTTGTTGATAGTTAATGAAAAATAGTTTTTTTATTAAAATAGCATACACAATTATTTTCAGTAACGCGCTTTACATTTTTTTTAAGCTTCCATTTCTTGAATTTCTTGAATTCTTGTGAGTACTGATTTTGTATCTACATAAAGATAAGACATTTCATAATATAAATTTCAGTTGCCGTTAAAAATTCATGTTATGAATACCCTTTCCTTCACGTAACCGCAAAGAAAAAAGTTTATCGGCGTTAAGTTGCACGATCTTGGTTGCCAATTTTGATTGCCAACCGAGAGATAACACGGCTTGGAAACTTTATCCGCAGTAACACCATTGTTTTGTGTGCTGTATGACAGGTTGCACCGTTGTGTTAGAAAAACATATTCTTCACATCAATTCAATCAAATTGGAGCCAAAAAAGCTTGATTAACATATTGCGATAGCGCACACCATTACAGTTTCCGCATTTTCAGCTGCATTTTCAATGAAATCAATCAATCAATCACTCCGCCAGCCCAAAATGCGCACTAAACAGTTACTCGCGGCAGATGCATTGGTTGTTAAGTATTACACGAAGGTTTTCAGCACCCTAAATTTGACAGTTTTACTTATTTATGTACTCGTTGAAAATGATTTTTTTTTTAGAAATCTGCAATAATTGTAATTGTTAATCTTAAACTAAGAGAAATTTGATAAAAACTCGGCGTTTTTGACTCAGTCATTTGAAGGCTTCTTGGGGGTTTTGGCGTAAGAGCAATAGGAACTTTGGTGGTGCATATCCGTCGGTCCAACAATATGTCGCGTAAATAAATGTTTTGTTTTGGTGTAAAAAAACTTAAATTTATGTTTAATTAAACAATTAATCAATACTTCTTATTAATTAGTTTATTTATTTGTTATATTTAACAATAAATGAATTTCATTTCATTTCAATTTTAACTTATAAGTTTATTAAGTTCACAAATATAAATTGTAATTCAAAACTATTTCAATTTTGCGTTACGAAAATATTCAGGTTAATATGCTGAGCCAAACACGCGGCTCTAAAAAAACATGCACCAAGAGTGACAGTCAAAAACGCCATGTATTTTTTATATTATATAATAATTCTACTCGCCAAAAATTGGCGAGTAGAATTATTATTATTCCAATTCTTATGATAGCAATAAAATTGTCGTTATACGTATATTTAAAAAATGCAAAAAAAAACATTTTATTTTAAAATTCTGAGCATACTATACCTAGTTTGGTAGAAATGTGATTTATGAAATTTTTCCATTTTAATTTATTGTCAACAAAGACAACAGTTTTGCATTACCTAAAGCAATAGTTGAAGAAGTTACAGTTGCTTCACATTTTTAAAGAAGTTATTAAACTATTAATATTTTAGTTTTATTAATTTTATCCTTTTTCCAAACAATATAAACCAGAACGATTAAACAGTATATAACCAACAAAAAATCAAAATCAAAACTAATACACTCTATATTTTCAGTTAATTTTTTGACCGCTGACCAGAGTTCAAGGTTTGTTATCTGAGCATAAGATTTTGTTATTGTAGTATGTCTGTCTGTTATTTTTAAATTGCAAGTTATATCGTTGTTTGCATAGCAACAAAAAGAGTTTCGGATAAAATCAACAATTAAAAAAATACAGAAACTTTTTTAATTACACATTTAAACAAGTTTCCTCAAATAGTATATATGTAGTATGAGTAAAGTTTTTTGTACTTGCAAATGTATTTTTAGGACCCATTATTGATTCCACATATTGAAAATTTGTGATTATATTATTTATACATATTTTTAAAAGTTTAACTGATAAAAATTTACAATTATATAAATTGATTAAATTGTCAAATTTATTTGAGTTTATTACTGTAATAAATTAATACTAAAGTCCGGCATATATAAAATGTGTTGGTATTATATAAATTTGTTCAGTTTTGTAAGATATTGCTTTGAGTAGCATATAAATATAAATAACATATGTAATGTTGAGCCTAGTTATTTAATATTTGAATATATAACTGACGGAAAGTAACGCTTTTCCACCCATCTGGATACCGTGCGTTTGTGTAAATGTAATGCATATACAATAATTAATCACTAATTCAGTTTAAAGCGGCTTGTTGCTAAACCAATTCATGAAGCTTGACAACATAGCCTCCAATAGTTTTTATTCGTTGAGCATTATTTTTCTTTCAGCACCTTCGAATATAAAGTTACATCATTAGTGGTTCTATTCCTGTTCTTATTAATTTAAAAAGTTTAAAGGTTTTACGTTAAAATTTATATCGTTGTCATATCTAGTGCTTGCACCAATGGTTAATTTATTTTTATTTTTGTTACATTGATTATGATAAGTCAAATCACACAAACAGCATTTTACAATATCACCAATGATCCAAATAAGAAATGTCTTCGAGTTAACTAATCGAAATTATTGTTTAAATCGTCAGAGACACAAACACAAAAGATTATAAAATTAAATAACTTCATAAATAATCTTAGTCTTCAAACTTGGTACTAAACAAAATTCAAGTTATTAGATAACCTACGCCGGAGAACAAAACAATTAAAAATCAAGATGGTTTTGTAGTAAGTACCTTTTACTTAAGCCATCACAAGAAAATTAAATCTGCCAGAAAAACAACCTATGCCGACAGGGTTAATGAGCAGAAACAAAACCAAATGTATCCAAAATTATTTTTAAATCCAGCACTAATAATAAAAAGGCGGACTCATTTTTTGGTTTACGCTGGTTTATAAAGAAAACTCCAGCTTTAATAAAGATGGCTCTAAATCAATCAAGAAGATGGCATTTTTGTAAAGACGGTGTGGGCTGTTCTGTCAACCAAACTTTTAAAATGGCTTGGCTACTAGAAGTCCGCATCTTTGCCACAGCCTGGCCCGAAACCCGACCCGGCCCGACCTGTTTGGGTTTTGGGCCGAGCCGGGCTTTTGCATTTTGGACCGGGCCGGGCTTTGGGCCAGGCCAGGCTTTTGTAATTCGGGCTAGGCTTTTGTATTTCGGGCCGGCCGGGTTGGGCTTTTGCATTTCGGGCCGAGCCGAGCCAGATATTAAATGTATTTTATGTAATTATTTAGTTTATACGTTTTTAATACTCAATTTTCACAATATAAATTATTATTTAAAAATAAAATAAACTTTAATTTAGTTTAAAACCCGTATGACACTGTCTATAATTATGTCTTGAATTATATATATAATTATAGATCAGACCATTCACGTGTGTAAAACTACCAAGGTCACAATTATATCTTGAAAAATTAGAACATGTTCTATTTTTTCATCTATAATCGACGCAAACGTGATGTGCGCATATCATTTTGTATTTTCTTATTTTTTTTCAATTTTACCACTGCAGCTCTACATATAGCAATTGCTACCACTTTTTTAATTTGTTCTGCTTCCATTTTTCATTATTTTCATTAATTGTATAACTAACTGTAGCAATAATCAATTCAAAACAAATGACATAACCTGCAAAGTGTAGTAAACATTGAAACTTGATTTGACAGAGCATAGATAAAGCGCAAGCGTGGTTTTATAATTATATAAAGAATTATATATAGTGTCATACAGGATATAATTTTTATATATGGAATTATTGCACAAATTCTTATAAAAATTATATATATAATTCAAGACATAATTATAGACACTGTCAAACGGGTTTAATACTTACAATCCAGCAGCTGTTTAGTATAAAAACAATTACATTCTGTTCATTTATTTATTATTATAAATATATGAACGTTATATATTTTTTTTAATAGTTAATTGTTTTTATGTTTTGTTATGCATAATTTATACTTTATAATTTTCACATTGAGACTTCAGGTAAAGTACATAAAAATGTAACTAAAAAACAATTTATTTAAAGCAGGGCAAAATAACTGAAGTTTACACAAATAAGGAATATTATTGTGTATTGAATTGTTGGTAACAACAAACAAGATCACGGTTGTACCGGTTTGAGCTTTGGGCCAAGCCGGGTCGTACCGGGCCGAGTCTACTTGTACCGGGCCGGGCTTTGGGCCGGGCCGGGTTTTGGGCCGGGCCGGGTCTACTTGTACCGGGCCGGGTTTTAAGCCGGGCCGGGCCGGGCCGGGTTTTGGGCTTAGATTTTGAGCCGGACTGAGTTTTAATAAAATTTAACACTCCAACCTCTATTGGCTACATCTTTTAGTACAAATGATTGCAATCTTTAATAATAATAATAATAATAATAATAATAATAATAATTTTATTTTACCAATGTTGACACAAATACATATAGTTATTAAAATACATACAATATTAAAAATAGTATTCATATTTTTGGCAGGTCAAAAAGTTATACTATGGTATTATTGCGCACTATCAATTTTAATAAGTCTACAAAATCCTCTATTGAATATGGAGCATTTTCTAACAATATTCTTTTAATTGCAATTTTAAATTTAGCTAGAGGCATATCTTTAATACTTTGTGGTAACTTATTGTATAGATTTATATTTTTCATTTAGAATATGATTGCCATGTCTTGTGTTGTAGTCATGACGGCTGTTGACTGTTTGAAAATTGTTTTTATTTTTGTGGATATACAAGAGCGTATCGAGTACAAACATAGACGGCAGTATTAAAATTTTTAATTTTATAAAATATTCTTTACAAGAACAGTAAGATTTCAATTTGCACATTGTTCTAATTGCTTTTTTTTGTAATATAAATATTTTGTTCGAGTAGCCAGTAGCACCCCACAATCTAATTCCATATAATTGTTTTGTTGGCCGGTTTTGGTTACCTAATAAGTTAAATTTTGTTTGGGGTAACAATTTTTGTAGATCGACTAGAACTATTTTTGAAGTTAATTGATTTTTTAATCTTCCGTATGCGCTAAACTTTAGAGGTTTATAGAAAACTGATATTTATTACAGTAATTACTAGAATAGAAACCCGCCATCTGTTTTTAATTTAGCCCGCAAAGTCTTCATTTCCAAAAAAAATTCGGAAATATTTTCTTAAATTAAACTACAGTTATAACAACGTTTTTCGGATTTTGATACACAAGTACAAAAAGAACTTCTTTATTTAAATTTTTACGATCTGGGCCGTTTCAAAATAAATTTGAAAATCCCTAATCTAAACAATAATTTAGATTTTTAACTTAGAGATATTTCTTTTATTTGGATCTTGTTAAAAACTGGTTGATTATGCAGCTGACTCAGCTTTAAAGGTGTCGAGTAAGTTGTATCGTTGCTCTCTGAAAGTAAATTACAAATATCTTAACTTAACATAATCATTGTAACAAAAGTAAAAATAAATTAGGCTGTGGTCCATACATTAAATGTGATAAGTCTAACGTGAAACCTCAAACTTCTACTTTCTTTGAAGCAGTCTTAAAAATGCTGCAATACTATTTTTTATAATTAATAAACTATGTAAAGAAGATAAACATTTAACCACACACAATAAAACAAGAATTTAAAAAACTCTTTGTAGAAAACTTATAAAAAAATTTACTAAAAAATTAAACTGTGTTACCAACAAACCTCCAGTAGATAATTATTAACTTAACCTAGTTTTTTTAAAGCAATAAAAACACAAATAGAACCACTAAAAATGTAACTTTATATTTAAATGTGCTGAAAGACAAATAAAAACATCAAATAAATAAAAACCATAAGTAAAAAAGAAAATAAAGTTGAATAAAAAATAAGAAGAGAAACTTTTAACTTTAAACAATATTTAACACACAAATTAAAGACTGTATATTTTTATCTTTTGCTCTAATATGCATACTATTAATCAACGCACTAGTTTAAGATTTCTTGAAGGTGTAAAAATATTAATCCGTTTGTTGAACGTGTCCCAGAAGTAATTTCAAGCTGGCCATTGCATTGTCGTTATATTTAATTTGGCGTATATGTTGTACAATTCTGGCAGTATAAGGTTTGAGTAATTTTAAATTAAAAAAAATATTTTCTACAAACGGAGCAAAAAGCATCACATGAAGTGTCATTTGTTTTTAATTTTATTGTGGTTTTTATTCTCTTGGTTAAAATAAATGTGTTTGTATGTGAGAAAACATTCTGTATATTAAAAATATATTTAAACGATAGCTTGTTCAAAACTGTAAATAGTTTAAATTAAAAACCAAAAACTTGCTTTTATTGAAAACAAGTTTTTAAAAGTGATGCGTTAATTTTTTTGCTAGTGTATAATGATGATAACTAAACGGATTCTACTAGATTAAATCAAACTGAATTGTATACCGTCCATTGAATAAATCAATTAGACACTTCGAAGTTAATTCAGACTAGACTAGGTTTAACAAATCAGCAAACACTTTTTCTCCCGCCACAGTTGAGCAGTGTTGAAGAAATTAATAATTATTGGTATTATAAATTGATAAATATAATGAACAGAATCAGAAAGTCAATTTATATTTGAAAATGTTGCCAAATGTCTAACGCAAAAGGTTTAGAGAATATAGACATAAAAATGTTAAGTTTGTGTATACCTCAAATTCTGCCACAATTAATGCATCTATTTAATTTGTGTATACAATCTTCAAAATTTCCTAACTTGTGGAAAAGCTCAAAGGTATTCCCAGTGCTAAAAGTTTTAAATCCATCAACTTTTCAATTTACGACCTATTAGTAATATTCCTGTTATGTCCAAACTTTTTAAAAATTTATTATGCAAACAAATGACTAACTATGTTAGTAAAAACAGTATTCTATCTACTACTCAATCAGGATTTGTTCAAGGACGATCCACGACATTTACACTTGCGTCAATTACTGATGAGATTATTATGGCTAATGACAAAAAAGAAATAACTGCATTAATTTTATTAGATTTCAGTAAAGCTTTTGATTCTTTACTCAAAACTTCCCTATATTGGTTTTGACACAACTTCAGTTAACTTTGTTATTTAGCAAATTGCACACAAAAAGTTGTAATTGGCTTTAGTGTGACATATATAAAAAATATTATAAAAGATATACCGCAAGGCTCAGTTCTTTTTTTTTTGTTTTTTTTTTAAGAACGTAGTAAGTGGCTCTTGAGAATAACTAACGCAGGGCAATACCTTTCGGTTTTCTTCTCTACGTAAGTTCTGTTGTCATTTTGTCCTTATCATGTCTGTCTTTAGTCTATTATTAGTTTGAGATGAGCAGGTTTCAGCCTTGTGGAATTCACACAGACTGCTGCGGCAACACATGCTGTCCCCTGCTCATCTCTCCCTATACCCTATTTGTTGTCTGTCCTATACTGACGTTCATCTCTCTTTTCTGCTATTCTAATGTTATTCAGCCTAGTTGTTTGATTTGTCCTTAGATGTCTTCTTAGTTTCTCTAAGTCTTCATTCACTTCTTTGTCGGCGTATCCTCTCTCTTTCATGAATATTTTGTGGAGCTCTATTAAGTGTATCCCCTTTGGTAATCCTAGATTTGCCAATTTAACTTCTAAGGATATTCTTGAGTCTCCATTTGGAATTATTTCTTCGTGTCCCCTAGTTGCCAAATATACTCTGACCATTTCAAAGGTTACATTGTCAGTCATCCTCAAAATGGCGTATCTACCATCAGTTTGCTTTCTTTGAGCAGCTCTTTTCTTTTTTTCCTTATTTCTGCAATTTCGGTTGGTACTAATGTTTCATTGTATATTCTTTTCTTGTCTACTTTCTCCTCTTCCATTCCTTGGTAGGCATAGTTGTCTTGACCTGCTTTGTATTTTTTCTCTTCATTGCTTTTTTCTAAGTTCTTTTGCTTCCACTTAGCTTCTCCTTCCTCCTTCTTTTGTCTTCTGTGGCTTTTGAAGTGTGTGTTTACTTCCATTTTTGTTTATCTAGATCTTAAGTTTTCAAACTCTTCTTTTTTTTTCATTACTGCCGTTGCTTTGTTTTTTAAGGTAAATAAATTGTCCCATAAAACTATAGTGCAGCTTTTCTCGAAAGTTAATTAAGATAATTCATTTCCGTTTTTGGCATTATTATGAGTATAATAACAACATTTGAATAAGCTATTTTGGTAAAAATATATTAATAAATAAAAAAAAATTGATATTTATATAAAAAAAAATATGCCGCAAAAATTATCACAAAATAATTATTTGTTTGCTTTAAAAGTAGCACCGAAGATGAGAACACTTTTGGGTGAAAACAATAAGCCCACCAATGGCTCCGCCCATTACGTTCAGTACTGTTTTTATTACACAATTGGTAGTTTGATTTTATTGGGTGATCGGCGCCATGGGCGGTATTTTACTACAGTGCGAGTGAAGCGCTCCCGGTGGTTTACCACGAAACCATTCCTAACAAGTCTTTAATGCTCTCCATTTGTTTTCGTCATTCAGGCAAATATTAATTATTGAAGTTTTATCAATTTTGTTTTCCAATACATTCTCTAACTCTTTCCTATCATTCTCCCACGCTTCGCACTCTATTAGCGTATGTTCTGCGTCGTCATACGTGTCTTCTTGGCAGAATATACATTTCTCTTCTTTCTCCATTTTATTTATATTTTGTAAATACTTTCCAAAGGCTCCATGTCCGGTGAGTAGTTGTGTTGTATAGTAACACGTCTCCGGTTTATTTTTTACCCATTCCTTTATTTCTAGTATTAACTCTTTTGTCCATTCACCTTTTTCTCCGTCTTTCCACTGTGTCTGTCATTTTTTCATTGTATTAACTCTTGCTTGTCTCTTTGCTTCTTGTTTACTATTTCCTTCATTTACCAGTTTCTTTATGTTTAATCTTTCTTCTACCATCAAGTCTGCGGGTAGTGTCGCCGCGATTAGCTCTAGCGCTTCTTGCGACACCGTTCTGTAAGCTCTACATATCCTTAACGAGCTTGCTCTAGTGGCTCCTCTTATTCTTTTCTGTTCTTTTTTGTCTTTAAGGCATCTCCCCATGTTTCTGCGGCGTACAATAGTTTTCTTTTTGGCCGCCGTTGCTATTAGCCTTCTTGCCTCTTGTCCTGGTCCTCCCTTGTTTGGTATAATCCTACTAAACATTCCTTTCATTTTCTTTGTTCCTCTTACCGCTTCCTTAATCTGTTTGTTCTATCCTTTTGCTTCCAGTGTAACTCCAAGTTATTTAATCTTCTTCCCTATGGTTATTATTTGTTCACCTACCTGTATTTTTCCGGTTCCTCTATTTGTCCTCTTTGTCGATAACCATGCCGCTTCCGTTTTCTGTGGTGCTAATTTAAGCCCTTTACTTTTTATCCATCTCTTTACCATACTAATTGCCAACTCTAGTTTTTCCTTTAATACTTCTATGTCTGCATCTCTATCTACTAAAGCTAAGTTGTTAACAAATGCCGTTATCGTCGCCCCGTCTGGCAGCCGCATTCCAAGAAGCTCATTATATACTAAGTTCCATATTTGGGTCCTAGTGCTGAGCCTTGTGGTACCCCTCTGGTCAGTCTAAATTTAGCCTTCTTGGTCACTAAGTTTCTTCCTTGTAGATAACTCCATATTATCTTGATCGTTTTCTTTGTCAATTCTTTCTTTTTTGCTGCTTCTATAATTGCTTCCCATAGTACGCTATTAAACGCGTTTTGTATATCCAACGCTATTATGATGCAATGCTGTCTTTTCCTATATGGGCCGCTGTTTGCTTCTTTTGCTACCGCTTTTACCTTCTTGATAGCTCCTAGCGTCGATCTCCCTTTGGTAAATCCGTATTGTTCACTTTCCCATCTACCCCTTTCTTCTATGTCTTTCTCTATTCTTCTCACAATAACTTTTTCCATTATCTTTGCTAATGTATTGATTAAACAAATCGGTCTATACGTCTTTGATTTACCTGCTTCTTTCTTTTTCTCAATCAGCACTAAAGTTTGCCTCTTTCCAACATTTCGGGAATGTTCCTTCATTTAGACATCTGTTTATTATTTGTGTTAGTTCTATTTCGTTTACTTCTAACGCTGCTTTCACTAT
The DNA here is from genome assembly GCA_963932245.1 of Tachinus rufipes. NCBI lineage: Eukaryota > Metazoa > Arthropoda > Insecta > Coleoptera > Staphylinidae > Tachinus > Tachinus rufipes. The sequence goes on from OZ010742.1 coordinate 69,248,816, forward strand.
CTCCGCTGTTATCTTGTCCGGACCTGGTGCCTTATTGTTAGGTAGTTCTCTTATGATCTGTTTCATCTCCTCCACTGTTGTCATATCTGCTTCCTCTTCTTCACTTGTCTCTGTTAGTTCTTTTACCGCTCTTCCTTTGGGGAACAATTTCTCAATTATTTTTTCTTCCCCTTCCTCCTTCTTTAAGCACACTCCCATTGGTCTTCCTCCCAGTTTATTCATTGCAATTTTGTACGGCTTTCCCCATGGGTCCCTATCTATGGAATCTATCATTTCTTTCCAGCATCTCTTTTTGCTGTCTTTTATCGCTTTTCTCAGTGTTTTTCTATCCATTTTTAATTCTTCTTCTGTCTCTGCAGTGTCCTCCCCTTTTTGTTTTTGTCTTTTGATCTTCTTTCCGGTTTGTATTGCTTTTTTCCTGTTTTCCTTTATCTCATTGCACCACCAGTACGGCCCCTTTCTTCTTCCTTCCTTATACCTGGGGATTGCTTCTTCCGCTGTCTTTCTCAGTTTTTCCGAGTACCGTTTGCATCTTCCCTCTATGTTTTCGCTTTCTGTTACTTCTTCTACCTCCATGGCTCTTTTTATCTTCTCTCTGTCCTACCTTCGCACGTTCCATCCTCCTTTTCTTGTGTCTTCTTTTTTTTCTTTTCCGATCGTGTTGTATTTTATATATTTATGTAGGCTTAGCAATTCTTCATCTGTCACGTTCCAGCTGCCCACTACTCCTGCTGTTTCCCACGTTGCTATGGTAATATCGATATGAGACTTAGATCTTCCTCTAACAAATGTTGGTCTGTCGCCATGGTTGCATATTGTTAGATTTACTGTAGCAATCATTTCTTCTAGAATTTGTCCTCTCCTATCGCTCTTTGGCGTTGAAATCTTCTCTTATTAGGATTTTCTTGCTCTTCTGTTTTCTTAAGCTATTTTATAGTTCTTCAATCCATTCTCGATAATATTCTATACCGCTGTTTGGACTGATGTAGCAGCTGTATATTATCAAACCTCCTATATCAGCCCACACTATTCCTTCTTTGGGAGTTCCCCACCTTTCCACCTTGTCTTTACACTTTCCCCTTGCTAGGATGGCCGCGTCTGATCCTCTATCTTTGATTCATTCCCCGCTTAACTTTTTTTTTATTTGGTTTGCTCACTATCACTATGTCTATTTTATCTCTCATCACAGTTGCTACCAGTAGGTCATGTGACTCTCTTCCCCTCCCTATATTTGTTTGGATGATGTTATACATTTTCGGTTATAGGTTCCCTTCCGTGTTGATTTCAACTTTCTGAGTTGTTGTCCTCTATATTCTTTCTTGGTCTTCTAGTTTTTCTTCTAATTGTAGCAGGGCATCTTCTCCCTCCAGTTCGATGGCCTAACACCTTACACTCTATGCAATATTCTCTGTTCTTGCAGTTCGCTATTTTGTGTCCTTCTTTTCCGCATTTTATGCACAACGACAATCTGTCTTCCCCTCTGCATTCCGCCGCTACGTGTCCCTTCATCTAACATTTATAGCATTGGTTTTCATTCGCTTTTGCTCTTTCCGTTCTGCATCTTATGAGTCCTATGTTTATACTTCCTATTTTCCTAGTCTTTGTCCATCTTAATTATGGCCGTTTGTATTTTCTTGTACCCTTTCTTTGAGATACAATCACGATTTCTTTATTGTCCACTTTCCCTTTAATTTCTTCAATCAGCTCCTTTCTGCTGATCTTTGGACTTATACCTTTAATCATAACCAGTTCTCCTGTTAGCTCTTTGCTTGCTTTTCTTATATTAAATCCTTCCATTCCTTCTTTTATTTCTTTTTCGGTCTCATTTGCGTTTGATACTAATAGCAACTCTCCTTTCTTTGTTTCTCTTATTTCTTTAAATGTCGTATCTTTCATATGAATTTTTGCCTGTTTTAATAGATCTGCATATGTTACACCTTCTTTGCTCACCACTATAGCTCCTGTTTCAGATTTCTTTTCCTCAGTTATTTGCGCAGTTTGTAGTTGTGGCGGTATGCACATTCTCATTTTCGTCTTGGTTTTTCTTCCCGCTATTTCCATAATTTTTCTCGCATCTCTTGGTGCAATTCCATTTGGTATGGGAATATTAATTTCCTCGATGTTCAGTTCATTTGCTTTGTTCAGCACTCTTTCAATAGCGTCTAGCATATTTATAGTCGCTTTTTCTTCCGTTTCGTACTTCTGTTTGATTATATGCACCTTTCCCACTTTTTTCCGCTTAGATTTTTTATGATTTCTACGTATGGTGTTTTTTTTTATCTTCTTCTTGTTCTTCCATCAACTCCGGATATTTCTCAAACTGATGAGTACCGCTGTGTCGGTTTCCCTTTCCATTTTCTATTTTTACATGGTCGTAATCTTTTTCACGCCATTTCTTGTTCATTATTTTTTCCATATCTTCCTGGTTTTTAATTTCCCTCATCTCCTGTTTGTTCACAAACATATTGGCTTCCAACTGGTTTGTCTGGGTTGACGTATCTACCATTATTTTATTTTCCTTATTTTCTTCTTATCTCTTTTGATTTTCTTCAAACTCCAATTTTTCAAATACTGCCACTATTTGGTTTGTTATTTTTTTAATTTCAACTTTTGTATTGACGCACTCTGTCGTTAATTCTTTTAATTCACTCAGCAGTACTCCCAACATTGTTGTTTGGGCGTTGATTCTTTTTGTCTCTTGGGTCTCTCCTGGTGAGTTTATCTCTCTCCTTCTTTTCTTCTCTACTTGATCTTTTTCATCTGTTTTGATCATCCTCTCCTCCGGTGGTGAATGTTGTATTTTGTATTTTGCCACTTTTAAGAAATGGTATCATTTCTCTTGACCCCGCACGTGTAGCCAAGGCTCCGTTCTGAGACTTTTATAATATATACATCCGATATTGCATCAGTTGTCAAATATTGTAAGTGCGGACACTACGGCAATCCTAGCTTCAATCATCGAGCAGAGCTCCGAGCATAAAAAACTAAAATTTATTCTAAGCTCGACCCTCGCTTACTGCTTGAGCCTCATATATATATATATATATATATATATATATATATATATATATATTGAACTGAAACTTTTTTAGCGGCGTGAGAGTAAAATTATTTTATAAGTAAAAAACTTAAGACGCAACTCCCTCTCTTTCACCGTCCCCAAAAACGGTCCAAAAACTACCAAAAAAAATTTCATATTTTTTTACTTTTTAATTGTAAAGTTTGACTGTTGCTTGTCATAATTGTTTTAGATTTATTATATTTTGGTTATTTGTTGCTTTGACATATGTCAGTTTTAGATAATGGTGTTATTATTTGACAGTTGCATTTTGTTATGGTCTGACATTTGACAGTTGAATTCAAGTTTGACAAATGTTTATTATTACAGTTGCGTTTTGGGTTTAATTCAGATACATGTTGATACTTGACTTTTTGTCAACAATTGACAATTGTGTCATCAATAGATGTTGAAGCAATTATGACTAAAAACAATATTTTAATTTACTGTTTTATTAAAAACAGTTGTGTCAATTAAATCATTATCAGTCACTGTTTAACATCTAAATAACCATATAATAGTTGAGTTCAAATTTAACAAACTTTTGAGTTTAGTTTAAATACATGTTGATATTTGAGTATTTTTTATAATTACTGGACAATTGTGTTTTATTATTAATTATGAATAGTTTTATGTATTTATAACGTATGACAGTTTAATTATATTTAATATTAATATTTGACATGTCATTCTTTGATAGCCATGTCATTCAATACTAATGCTGGAATTCATGAAAGCCAGTTAAAGTAACGGTTGATTAAATTTGACAACCGCAAAACTATTTATAGTAATGCTACCACAAAGGCAAGTTTGACACAATATATAACTATCAGAAATAAAAAGAAAATAATATTTGTAACTATCGCAAAGTAAATATCAAGTATTTATATTGAATTAATAAAATTAATTTTGACAGTTGAGGTTATGTTGTCACATTTAACGCTGATTAACGTTAATCAGCTTTCATGAATTCCACCATTACTCTGTCATTATTTGACAGATGTTTTTATGTTTGCTCCAAAATGTTTCAAAAATGCTCTTTAAGTGTCAAAAACTATTTTATAATATTCAAAAATGTTCTACTGTTGTCAAAAACGTTATACAACTGTCAAAAATGTTTCACTTTTGTCAAAAAATGTTCCACAATTGTCACAAAATGTTTTACATTTGTCAAAAATGTTTTCTAGTTCTCAAAAATCATTTATAAACAATTAAATTTTAACAAAGGTTTAAATAGTTTCAATTTAAAAAAAAATCTGCGGCTGTTTAAAAAATGTTCTACAATAACAAACATGATTTATATTGTCAAAAAATGTTCTACAATTATAAAAACTAAAAATTATTGTCAAAAATATTTTACAATTTTATTGTAAATAATGTTCCTTATTTGTCAAATCTAACCCACAAGCAAAAAAATCAGATCAGCAAAGGTAACAATATTCTATATTTAAACAATTGTAAAAACGTTCCTTAATTGTCCACAAGCCAGTAAAGTAACAAGTAACAGTCAAAAATATTCCATATTATTATAAATATTCCGCAGATGTTCAAACGTAAGTATGATAACATATATCATAAATGTTTCAAAACTATCAAAAAAATTCAAAAAAATTCAAAAAAATTCAAAAACATTACACAAATGTAAGAACTGATTGGCAGGTGTCAAAAACATTTCTAATGTGTGTATATTCCACAATTGTTGAAAATGTTGCATGATTGTAAAAATATGTTTACAGCTGTACAAATGTATTCTAAAAACACATAAATATGACAACCAAAAATTATTAAAAAATACACAAATTGTCAAAAACTTTTCATAATGATTAAAAATGATTTTCAAATCTATTGTATGGTTTAAAAATTGTAAGAATGTTCTAAAATTGTCAAAAGTGTTCTAAAATTGTCAAAGGTTAACAACATTTGTTCTTCAAGTCTGTTGATATTTTTCAAAATTCTTATAAATACTCTAAAAAAAGTCTAAAAAATGTTTATGACAATGTTGTCAAAAATGTTTTTCAAATCTGTTGATATGTTGATATGTAGTTCATCATCATTTCTGTTATTTGCAGATGATTTAAAAATGTATAGAAGTATTTTATCTATCGATTATTGTAATTTTTTACAACAAGATTTAGACTCTGCTAATGCTTGGTGTCTTATTAATAACCTTTTGTTTAATGTTAATATATGTTTTGCAATCAGTTTTAATAACATGTGTTACATCAAGTAACACAAATTAAAGACTTGGGTGTAATTTTTGATTTTAAACTTACGTTTGTTGAGCATATCAGCTACATGTGTAATCGTGTTATAAAAATGCTGGGGTTTGTATATAGGATGTCAGCTGATCTTTCTCCAAGTACTCTTAAATTACTATACTATGCTTTGGTGCGTTCTCATTTAGAGTACGTTCCGTCAGTCTGGTGCCCATTCTAAGAAATCCATAGTCAGAATATTGATCGTGCTCAAAACAAATTTTTTCGTCTGTTGTCCTATAGATCTGGTATATTGTCGGTTAATTTTGATCGCAATTACATTTCTTTACTATACAATTTACAGTCACTAAAACTTCGGCGCAAAAGATCATATCTCTCATTTTTGCGTGGTCTAGTGATGTCTGAAGTAGACTGTCCTGAGTTACTTGTATCTCTTCCATTCTACATTCATATTAGTGAACGACGTACCAGGCAGACTTCGTTATTTAGAAAATTTACACATTCTACTAATTATGGATTTCACAACCCCATTGGTAGAATTTGTAGATTTGCAAACTGTTTAACAAACAATTTCAATTTTTTTTGTTCTAAATCTATGTATAAGATTCAATTGAGTCATATTGATTAAATGTTATGTATTTTATATTATATTATGTTTTTTATGTCGATCTTTTGTTCTGTTTTTTATATTGATTATTTTATATAATATGTATTATATTGTTTATATTCATTGTATTTTTATGTAGATGTAAATGGTTTTACTTATACCGTAAATAAAGAATTATATGTTCTAAAATGACCAAAAACTTTAAATATTTTACTAATTTTGCAAAAGGTTTCAAAAGTGTAAAAAAACTTTAAAATTGTATTATTATAAATATATTTTAAAAATTGTCAAAAAAAATCTAAACCTGCCAAAAGTTTTACAAAATTTAAAAAAATATTTCAATGATGTAATAAATGTTCTAAAACTGTCAAAAATATTACAAAACCATCAAAAATGTTTCAAATCGTAAAAAAATTCTTAAGTTATTAAAAAAGTTTATGCCAAATTGAGCGTACCAATATTCTTCTACTTTTTCAACCAATATTATTTTTTTTATATATCCTGATATTTTTTAACTTGCGCTGTTTATACTCATTATTGTGACCTATTTGACAGTTTTTGTAGACAGTTACTAAGTTACTAAAACTTATTGACAGATGTAGTCACTTTTTTGAATGACAGAATAAATTTAACAGATCTAGTACATTTTTTGAATACTTACATTATTTTATAGATTACTATAACTCTTTAAGGTTTTAATTACTTTTTTAACAAATTTGCTACGTTTTTGCCAAATTGTGATGTTTAAATATGTTAAACATGTTAACTTTTTGACAGTCTAAAATACAATTTGTCAAAATTTGTACAGATCTGCAAACTTACAAAGTTTTTATACGTTACCGCAAACAGTTTGACAGTTTAAAATATGACTTCACGGATCTGATACATTTTTGCCAAGTTATGATATTGTAAACTATTTAACATTCAGTAACTATTTGACAAATGTAGTATTTGCCAGATTGTATGAGTTTTATCACATGGCTGTAAACTGTTTGACAATTTTAGTAAACTTTGACATTTTGAATAGGTTTTTGATAGATTTGACAGTTTAAAATACAATTTAATATACTATATTGTTGTAAACTGTTTGTCAGTTTTGTTACGTTTTTGCAGTTCAGAATACAATCAGATCTGGAAAGTTGCTTCCAATTTATGGTATATTTACACACTGATGTAAATTGTAAACAGTTTTTGTACTTTTTTTATTTCTTTTAGTAATTTGTTGACAAATGTAGTAACAATTTTGAAAGTTCGCAATTACATTTCTTTACTATATGATTGTACATTACTGAAAACTATTTGATAGTTTTAGTAACTTTTGACAGATGTAATAATATTTTTGACAGTTTAATAATTTTTTGACAAATGAACTTAGTTTTTGAGAGTATTTTTGGCAGTTTAAAATACTATTTGATAGGACTGATATATTTCTGCCAACATAAATTATTACTATAAATTGTTGAACAAACAAGTATTTTTTGAAATACTTACTTCCTTTCTGACAAATGGTTACTGCATTTTATTACATTACTGTAAATGTTTGACAGTTTTAATAACTTTTTGACAGATGTAATAATATTTTTGACAATTTAATAATTTTGACCAGAATACAATTTTGACAGATACATTTGGCTATCTTATATGACATTTTTACAAAGTACTGTAAGCAGAGTCCCACTAACTAACTAAAAATTTAGTTTTTTATATATTTATATCAATATAAATTATTACTGTAACTTGTTTGAGCGTTTTAGTAACTTTTTGATAGACGTAGTAATTTTAGTATACAATTTAACTTATTTAATACAGTTTTGCTATCCTATAAGATTTTTACAAGTCTGTACAAACTACAAAATTTTATGTTTTTTTGAAAACCGTTCCTGAAGTGCTTTTTTAAAGTTCCGCCACTGATTAATATCATAAATAAATTGGATTGTGAAACAGACTACTCTTTGTTCCACCAATTTAATTTTATTAATCGTATCATAATTAAGCCGTATTCGATTTTGTGAGAGGTTTCTTAACCCGTGAATTAGTGCCAATATCACAGATTAGGCAATACCTACGCACGGTGGATGGACTGAGCTTCGTATTCATAGCATTCATAAGATTTTTTCAACATATGATGAAGCTCTACTCACGTTTGTTTGAATTTTTAATAATGAATGAAATTTAACGGAGTCTGCAGTTCTTATCTTGTATAATTGATTATAAATTATATGTTTTTAAATTTTGTTGTTGATGTTTTTGGGAGTGGCAATTCAGCAGTTCATATGTTTAATTTAATGATTTAAGAACATTTGGCAACAATGCTGACAGTTCTGTCAAAAAACAAATTCATAATATTTTGTTTATAAAATGTAATTGACCAGTTCACACACCTTGTAAGAACGGTTCACTTTGCTGGCACTTTCTATATTTCAGTGCATTTATAATAATAACATGGATAACAGTGATAGAAATAACTTATGGGGTCCAGGTGGCTCTGTGGGAAATACAAGTCAAACAAATTCAGGTCCTCTATGGAACCCAGAGTGTACTCAAGATAACAAACCATTGAGAAAACCAGTGAGTAATTTAAGACCTGAAGCCAAAGAATATATTCCTACACAGAGATCAAAACCTGTTGAAATGCTAAACAAAAGCAATCGATCCTTAGCTCAAGATCGATTAAGTAAACATAAACTAAATACAGATGATCCTAAAGACATGGGAAACGATTTCCATGAATTACAAGGATTAATAGTAAGTGTGACTAATGTTCCGGGACAGTTTGAAGATTTAATCGATACAATAATGTGCACATTTGAAAGATATTCAGGAAATGAACCTATGGTAAATAATATAGCACATTTTATATTTAATCAAGCTGTTAATGAGCCTAGCTTCCGGTACAATGGAGCTCGTTTATGTGCACTTATAGAAGATATGTGCCCAGTCTTTGGAGTTTTTTTACAAAACTTCTGTAAGAACGAAGTTATAAATAGTGTGGTACGGCCTGGATTTACACTATTTTTGGCAGAATTGTGTGTACAGATAAGCACAGAATATTCTGCCGATAATTTATATTTGTCGATCAATTCATTACTTTCGTTTGGAGGAGACGATAATGTTAAAGCAGTTTGTCAAACACTCAAGGTAACTATGATATTACATTAATGTATTATTTTTCTGACAAAATCTATTTTAGTATATGTAATAGATAATAGATATTTGGTATTAATATTTTATCAATTGTTTCAATGCACTCTTCATATTGTCCTGAATCATTCACATTTCATAGATTAATTATTAATCTATGAAATGTATTCTGAACATTTTTTACAGCGATGTTAATTAACATTTTGATTGTTGCTAGGCAATATTTAAAAAACTTGCTGCTTGATTGGCTAAAAAGTGATTTTAACAGCGATGTTAAAATAAGTTTAGAATAGGCCCATTAATGTGTACATTGTTTTGCAGTCATATCAGATATTGTTATGGCTCTGTTTATATAAACAAATCAATGCCTTTATTATAATAATTCTGATAAGACTGAGACATGAAATATCTGTCCAGACAAGATTAGTAAACAAATGCAAATGAAAAATAAAAGCTTCATGATAAAAACAAATTCTTGTGTTGAAATTATTGAAAGACTATATTACATATATCAAAATAAATGAAGTCATGTCATAAACTACTAATTATGTTATTTAACTATTTTTTTCTTATTAGAGATAGATTGAATACATGTTCATAAACATTTCATTTGGGAGACAAGAAATTATTTTAAAAATTATAATAATAGTACTTTGTAACCATAAAATTGTGGGGACACCTCAATGTGTTAAAATAAAAGTGAAACATTAACAATGTTGCGGACGGGTCTATTATTCTCTGCAATGCGAAAAAATGTATTTAAAAAAAATACATATTTTATTAGATTAAATAACAATAAAATTACATTAAATATTTTATTTTGTGAAATTTATCATTTATAACATAATTAATTTACTACCCGGTCTACATGGCCTGCTATTGTTTTAAAATTTAAATTACTAAAATCATCTGGAATAGCGTAATAGTTTAATTTTAAATCTTCAAAAAAAAATTACAACAAAATTATCATTAAAGTAATAAACATAATAACATTTATTATCAATTTATTTAATAATCTAATTTTTACATGTAATCTAATATTCATTATGAATATTAGATTAATGATAATTTTGTTGTCATTTTTTTTGGAGATTTAAAATTAAACTATTACACTATTCCAGATGATTTTAGTAATTTAAATTTTAAAACAATAGCAGGCCTTGTGGACCGGGTAGTAATTTAATTATGTTATAAATGATTAAATAAAATTTTGTTTATTTTGTTTTGTTTTATTTTTACTGTGTAATGCCTGTATGACACTGATCTATAATTCTTTATTGAATTATGTATGTACATAAAAATATTTAAATCTTAAAAAGTCTGTAAAATGCACAAATAATCATCAATCTTATTGTAGATTGAAATTTTAAGAATATTTTTAGTTTTTCTTTAGAATTAACACAAAAAATGTACGAATTAACAGTTTTTAAAAAATAGGTTATATTATAAATGCTATTACTCACATGTTATGTGTTAATTATAAAGAAAACCTAAAAATATTATTAAAATTTCAATCTACAATAAGATTGATGATATTTTGTGCATTTTACAGACTTTTTAAGATTTAAATATTTTTATATATATAATTCAAGATATAATTATTGACAGTGTAATACGGGCATTAGTAGCATTAAAAAAATTAAACAAAAAATTAAAAAATCTTAACACTAAAAAAATAACATTACTACATATTTATATGGGCATTTCAAACGGACCAGATTAGGGGGGTGCTTTGAGAAACTTGTTTGAGTATTTTTTTTTTTTTGTTTGTATAACTTAATTGTAGTCTATTTATCTGTTTTTTTGTCGTTTTTTAACTTTGATTTAAAAAAATCGCAATTTTAAACGTGTATTTCTAAGAGTTTATGTTGATAATAAGCCTATTTTTGCAATTTTTTCAAGTTTTAGACCTCAAACGGTTAACATTTATGTACTGGACAACTAATATGTTATGTATCTTTATTTAAGAGACAGATACTTAATGCGGCGTGGACCGGTACATTGTTGGAAAATGATATTTTATTATAAACTTATTGATTGTCACGTCCTTGGCAGTGATTAGGATCACAAGAAAACTAGCTTTGGATTCTAGAACGATAAGCAACTTTAATGCCCCTGATGCCTATGATAAAGGTTTTTTTTGTTTTTGAAACCACAAGAGCTGTTTAACTTGTATGGTATTTACTTTTATTAGATGCTTGGACTGAATCTTATGAATAAGAAGCTCAGTCTACCATGGAGTGTTGCAAGTGGCATTAATCCTTATTCAGCAACTCATCTATTTTCCTTATGACGGGCTTCTTGGTGAACCAATGATTAGATCTGCATTTTTCAACTATTCCAGAGATTTGTAACAATATAATACAATAAATGGTTTGAAAATCAATCGAGTTTGCAGCTTTTCATAAAAAATAAAAACTTCTATAAAACAATAAATTCATTGCAAGGTATTTCAAAGTCTTATGCTTTGAAATGATCAAAATATTTAGTTACTAATCTTGCAATTCTCCTGTTCTAAATTTTTCTATTGTACCAACAATGCTAATTAGTAGAAAATAATAGATCCAATTCACTTTAGGCAAAGAAGTTCGATTCTTCAAATTATAATCCAATTGCATTAATGTCTAATCTATTCAAAAATTTTGAAAGCTATATTAATTTATTACATTATCAACAATTAAATAACTTTATCTTGTATCTTGAATAGTGAGTATTTTGATCAAAACGTTGAATCTTCTGACATATGTTATTAGATGGAGATGGAAACATGGAGAAAATTGTGCAGTAGCTCTAGACATTTCTAAAACATTTGATAGAGTAAGGCATTTTTATTTTATTAACAAGCTATACTGTGTAGGTTATGATAACAAATCTGTAAATATTATCAATGGCTTTCTTGATATCAGAAAAATTATAACGGAAGTACTTTTTTCAAAAATAAAAAATTTATATTTGGTAATCTTTATATTTTGCAAATGAAGCATTTTTCATTTATTTTTTTCAGAAATTTTGATATATTCGATTTGTCATCGAAATTGCGTGCTTTTTTAGGCACCAATCAAAACGCGATTACGGGCGCCGTTTGCAGTTACGGTTTGGCCTACCTTAATTTTGGAAAAATATGAAACGATAATTTTACCAGCTCATAAACCTCACTAAACCGTTGTTTTTTCTGGATGTAATTGGCAGCTCTTGAACCTCTTCTGGTTGCTTTTTAGAACAAATTCGGCAATTTTGCCTATTGAAGTAGCCGTTAAGCCAGAAATGGGACTCATTGTTGAACAAAATTTTGGTTTAAATCGGTGGATTTTTTTCAAGTCTAATGACTGAAATGGTAATTTGGAAGGTTGGCCGGCTTTAAATCAAGATTCTTACGTTAAATACGACAAGTTATTCCATACAAGCCAAGCTGTTGAAAACGGCGCCGAATCGATTTATCATGGTCATTGCGTATACTCTCAGCTATCGCCGCTATATTTTTTCACTATGTGCTGGATGTGGTCTATTTGGTTGCGTATTATCCAATAATGAAAATTGGGTTTTAAATTTTATGATGGTACAGCGAATTGTGCTTTGGTAAGACGATTATGTGGACCATAAGTTGCTCTAAGCGCATGAATCTCATTCCTCGCAGAGCATTTATTTTTGTAATATAGTTGAATAATTTGTAAACTCTGTGCCGGGCTAAGTCTTTCAATGATGAAATGTCAAACAATGCTCAACAATAATACTATGACAGTTTGACTTGGCGCACCCTCGATCTGTCAAAATATTTACTAAAAAAAGTACCTCTAACAGAATAAACCAGTATATTGAATTGTTGCTGCAGAACGTCTACAAATAAACAAAAGTCCTATTTATAATTTTGCAAATGATAGCACCTTCCATACTTCATATTTTACAAAAACCATATTGGTTAATGTTAAACTAAACAACAAATTCAAGAAAGCTTTTCTTTAATTTCTCTGGAAAATACTGAAGCAGCTGAAACAATAAATGATGTTAAGTGGTATTTGATATAATTTATTTGTATGTCAAACAGTAAAGCAATGAATGAACATTAAAGTTTATTTCTCTGTTTGCGTTTATTAACACTGTTGATGTTTATTTTTACAACGTGAGAGTACTCCGATATCCATTACCTATACAGTTTTTGTGATCAAAACTTAGTAGCGGCTGCTCGAGAATATGAATTGAGATTTCCAAATCGATGACTACCAGACCGTTTTCCAGTGTGTGCACAACCGCACATGAACATGGAACTTCAGCAATTCTTAGGGTTGGGAGAATCTACACGAAATCACAGTGTCAAATTATATTTCAGTGGATGTCTGTTGTGGAATTATTGCTGCTCATTGGTCTATTTGTTTTTAAAAACCATTTAACCGCTGATAGCTATTTTTTATTTAATTTTTAAAGGAAAATTTTTTTTAAGAGAGGTGATTTTCTTGATATTAATAAATTATAATGACATTGATTCATGACAGTTGAAGATGACTCCTTTTCCAATAACATCCTTTCTGCAGTGGACTTTCATATTGAGTGCATAGCTTACAAAGTTTTATTTTATTAAGTTGATCCGTGGAAAAATGCCACATGCGTAATATCAGTTGAAACCGATTTCTTGACATAAGTTTTTTATATCATTTTGATAATGAGTATTGTTAGACCAATAATACATAAGTTCAAATTATTGTACTTACAATAATCTTTGGCTTTTGAATGTTGAGAAATATTGTCATTTTCAAGTACCTATTGAGATATCTATTTGTCTCATTTAACATACATTTGATAACTATATATTTGAAAAAATAATAAGGGTTTTTTATTAGCTCAATGAAGCTGCAACATCTGGCGAATGTCTGCTGCATTGAAATTAAATACTTTGAGGTTTTGTCATGTTACAGTAGCTCATATGAATTGAGATAATGCAGGAATAAACATCTGTATCAACAGAAGACTTCATTTTTTTTTGTAAATCACATGTCTATAATGTGCAATGATGTTGAACATTGTTGTTCTCTGTTTGTTTTTTGTCAATATTATTTTTACTAGATTCTGATAGCATGGAATCATCTTTTAAGGGTTAATCGAATTTATTATTACAGATGTCCACATATGTATTGTGCATTTTTGTCACGACAAAAAGTGAAAAAAAATTGAAACTAACACAAAACGCTTGTACAGATAAGAAACAAAACTATACATCTTTACTCTAACAAAACCTTTGAATGAATGATGAGACTACATTTTTGCAGTTTCAAATATAAATAGCTATGCATGTTTGAACTTGCAGAGAAGCTTCCTACGTTCAACGTAGCTAGTTGTATTGTTACATACAAATTCACGCTCAAATCAAATCAATAATACAAGAAAGTGGCCACGTCTTTTTTTGTATATAAACTGAATTAACTGAAACGTAGATGACTATTTGACCTGCATATTCTTTAATTCTTTGTTGCTATAACTGTGCTAGCTTCTAACACCTTTAGGTCTATTATTTTTTAATGTCAATAATTTATTTTTATACATATATGTAAAAAATGAATATTGTATTGTTACGCCTACTGCGGTTTTTTTAACAAAAATTAAAATGCACGGCTATTGTAAAATATAATAATTATTTGCAATAACAATGCTAATACACAGATGTATGTATTTACGGTGACGATTGACTATTTAATGATAGGAAGAATTAGCTGGTAATAAATTGGGTTATTGGGATAAGTAATCCTGATGTTGTAAAACTAAAAAGACATTAGTACAATAATAATCATAAACAATACTACACATAAGAATTTGTATAATCTGAAACAGATGACAAGAAATAACAAATATAATCTATGAATAGGTTAGGTTATATTTTAATTTAATTTATATACTTTTATATGCTGAAAGTTTTATTGTGTACAGACCGGTTTTGGCTATTAGGCCATCGTCGTATACCATAATAAGAATAATTTTACATAAATTAATAATAATTAAAATTTAACCTAACCTATATATAACAATATATGCATAAGATCAACACAATTATTATATAATCTACTATATACTGGATTGGTATATATATATATATTATCGGTACGCCTTATTACCTTTCGGTGTAGGCTTGGTATATATAACCATCTTATATTAACATAGGCTAACAATGAAGCAAAATCTGTTGATAGCCAACTTGCTGCTGTGCCATATAAACATCTCTTTCTATCTCACAGTTGTATATGAATTAAGAGAGATAGAATGTTAGAAAAAGGTAATTTAAAGAGATGCTTATACGGAACAACGGCTGATTGCATATTTTGATATTTTGCCTCACTTTCAGATGCTTTGTTGCCAATTCTTGATATAATCAAATTAAAAATATTCTTGAAATATAAACTCTAATCTAAGGGAACCAATGTAACATAACAATATAATACTTGTATTGTTTTATTTTTCAGTTAAGTGGATATGTTCTAGAATGCTACAACAGAGAACAAATGGAAAATGTTTTTAAAAAATTGGATGCTGTAAAACCTACGGTTAAGGACAACATTAAAAATTTAATGGATTCTGTTTTTACATTAAGACAAAACAATTGGGGCCAAGATTCATCAGTTGCTGGTTCCAGCAGGTAAATTAAATTAATTATGAGAGTAGAAAAATAGATTATATTAACAATTTTATTTACAATTAGTTACAGCACGCCTAACATGTCTTATAATAATTTTAATAATTCCGCTAATTATTATGATGGTGAAGACTATTTTGAGTAAGTATTTTTTCATTTATTTATATTGTTTAAACTTATAATAATACTGTTTCTTTATTTTACCTGTAGGATAAAATTACTTATCAAGTGACAGTTTTTGTATTATATATTTTATTGTGGTTTTAACTGCAGGCAAACTTGCTTCAATGACAAAATACATATTTAAAATAAATTTATGTTTATTTTCAACAATGTACTTACAAAATACAAAGTTTAATTTCCAAATATGAAAATTATTAAACACTTGTTAAATAATAATTGTTCAAAACAAACTCTATAGCTTTTACACAAACATCTATAATCGTCCTAACCTTAATAATGTAAGGTACACAACATAAATTGTTGATATAGATACAATTAATTTTAACTGTAATAACTCAAAATTAATATCTTGGAATACTACTGATTGCAATTTAAAATGGAACCTTCATATAGAAATGATATAAAATAAAAGGCCTCTCTATTTAGTTACTTTTTACAATGAATGTACCGACTGAAGAAGTGAATTGTAGCCCCTGTTGGAAGCAGTTTAGTTTGACCAGTATGTCAAATTCAATTTTTTTTAAATGTGATATTTAGGAATTACTTAATATGTCACAACATAAAGATACTTTTGAATTTCAATGTGTAAAATCACACGAGATTTAAGAAGTTTGTGAATATTAGAGCATTGTAGTCTTGGGAAATACTGAATTTGGAAGTGTAAATATTTGTTTAGATGTCAATGGTTGCTTTCAGAACGACTCATCTCATCAAATCGAATTGGTCAGCAACCAATGTATGATGAGTAAAATGACAAGCGCTGCCAGCAAACGATGCTCAGCGAGCGCGTTCAGTACGCATGATGAGTCGTTCTGAACGCGGCCAATATGTTATGTATTATAACCTAACCTTTAATGAGATGAAATGTCAAGAATGATGTAAATAGTATGAGTGCATCAAGGGCTGAAAATATATGTACAGCCAATCCAATATTGCAAAAGACTTTTTGGCACAATTTGTGATAGCATATTGTTTTCATATTGCTTTACTGCAAAGTTAAAGAATTCTGTACGAATGCCATGTGATTGCACTGCCATAAAATTGCTCCTTTGCAAAGTGTGTGACCTATAATTTTGCAAATAGTTCTATTGCAATTTAAGCAAAGATTTCATCTTATTTTATTATCACATTATATATAGATAAAAAATGCAATTAAATGGGATTGGGTTGATAATGTTGGGTAATTTATAAAATGCCAGTGGTGAATGTTATGAAAATTGATCATTCCATTTTTTTATAAAACCTACCTCATTTATGAAAATATTTCAATCAATTGCAAAATGCTTCTCTTCATGCAAAAATTACTTTCCAAAAGATATTAGAGAGGGCCGCAAATAATAATTCTTTATTGACGGCATAACAAACCATTTATATCTATATAAAAAATGATAACAAACAGATGTATAAATATATGAGAGGGCTATAGTACTGTAAATTCTTACACGGATACACAACAGCATTTTGGCTTGTATTTGAATCAGATGACCGAAATCCATGAGAGGCAATTTACATAAAATACATCATTTATTAAGTTTACACATGATATATATATGATTACCAAAATCATACTAATATTAAAAATGACAATACACAAAAGATTAAAAATACTAATAAGCATAATCGACCATTAATAGCTTAATACAAAGTTTTTCTACATTTGTGCAGTAGTTTAAAATTAAACCACTTTTAATTTGGTCTATAGATCTTCAAATAAATAGGCAACTATTTTTGTAATAGGCTCCTCAAATAAAGCATCACTAAAATTCTTTAATGAGATTGAAATTATGGTCTGCCATATACGAAAGTGCTGTACAGATATGCTAAACAACAAATCTAACTTTTGCGTATACATATAAAACCTATATACATCCTTGTATTGAATATTGTTCAAAACTATTAAAAAATGAAGTATTTAAATTATTGGTATTTCAAAACTGAGTAAACAATATTGATGTAGAGTTGTAGAGCATTTTTTTTGTACTTAGTATGCATTAAACCTAATATATCATCTCTCTTCAATAATTTTATTATAGAGATTATAAAACTAAAAGAATATTACATACAAATATTAAATATGTTTATATATTACAGCAATTTGGATGACCCAGATGAGTTATATGACCCAGAACCTGAAATGGACGAAGAAATCCAATTAGCTTTCCGTGAGTTTGTTAAGTTAAGCAAATGATTGACTAATTTACTCGAATTAAATGTGATGTTTCCTTTTTCTTAGTCTTATATAACCTTGTTTTTAAAAAATATTTATAAAAATTTAAAAAAAAGTCATAATTTTGTATTAATAATATTCACTTAATTAGAGCACAATATTATTCATAATCAATGTTATAATCTGCGTAGTAGATTTAGAAAAAATATGAAGTTGTAAATTGTACTTAAAAGCATATGATTTTATATCTTATTTTATGTTGTTTGTTTTAAATAAATTCATGCTACCTTTATTGAATATTTATTGCTTTTACCTTGTAATTTTGTAATACTCATAATAATTAAGATAAATATAACACATTTACTATATAAATGTATTTAAAAACCGTAACATGTTTCAAATTTCTACGGTTTTTAAATACATTTATATTTGTGATATAGTACATAGTAAATGTGTTATATTTAACTTAAAATGAACTATCACATACTAACGACCACCTCCATTCAAATTTTTCTCATAATTGATTTATAGATTAATTCTAGAATAAATATATGTCTGTGATTAGCTCAAATTTTAATAATGTTATCTACAGTTTGCAATTTGTATCTAGGCACAGTTGGAGGAGGACATATTGTGACATACGGGTCAAAAGTACAGTATTTTAAATACGTTCAATTAAGAAGCTTCTATACCCCTGGCTAGTATAGAAATTACATGTATATGGGCGCTAAGATAACTAATACATTGGTTAACATAATTGCAGCATTGGATGATACAAGGCTAATGAAGAAGAAAAAGAAGAAACGTTTATCTACGATTGGATTCAGGGGTTTTAAGAATAATATTGTGAATAATTAGTTATGTTGGGTAAAGCTTGCATACTTTCTTAATTTTATGAATTTTATTTCAACATTTTTTTACATAAGCTTTATTGCGTTTTATAAAAATTCCTTCGATTGAAATGGAACTAATTATCTTGCAAGTCACCTAAAATTTTTTGTAGCTAGAAATTGCGTAATAAAGTCGTATTCTTGTCTGCACATAAATGAAATAATTGTTTGTTTGGTAATAGTAATGTGCTGCCTCATAGCAGGAGACAGCGTCACTATGTTAATCCGTTTTTAAGGAATGCCTACAAAATAATTGGTAGATTTTAATTTGCACACTGCACGGATACTAAAAATTGCGTTTTATAATTATTACTGTTGATTGTGTTTGAAATGTAGATAAGAATAGGAAACACAATTTTTGACAATTTACTTTCAAAATTTGTTTCTTACTAAATTTGTGTTAAATTCAAATTTATGAACATACAGTCAAACTTTTTTAACTCGAATCTTCAAGGGGCATCAAATAAAATTATGGTTATAGAAAAATATATCAAATTTAAGCTTTAGAATTTATTTGTAATGTAATTGGAGGAGGGCGCTGTCTGGGTAGAGTGACCGGAGTGACCTAAGGAGCTATTAGCCGGACCAGACATGGTAGCCTACACTTTAGGGGCGGGCCGGGTTAAAGACCCTTTGGCCTTAATGATGCTGAAGGCACCTGCCGTATCGGTTGGGCCTTTTAGAGCAAAAAGGTTGAGAGGCTCTCCTAGTTCCGTCGTCAGCTTCTTCGACTTTGCTTTCTCTTTCTTCCCTTCTACCAAGACGAATTCGTCCTCTTTGGATGGGTTTTTCTGGTGGGGATCGGCATTGCCGGGCGTGATTTTCATCTCTTCCTCCTCGGAAGAGACGGAGTCGGGCAGTCCGGTGGCAGGTCCTTAGCAGGGCTAATGCCGAACCTGGGGGGAGCAAGATCTTCCTCCAGGCGCCTGTTGTGCTCGGTAGTCTCCTCCATAGTGCTCTATGGGGCCGAAATATGGGGTGATGCCGTGTGCAACAACAAAAGGCATAGCGAATTAGTTCTGCGGACTCAGAGGAGGTGTTGCCAGAGGGTCTGCAGCGCATACAGGACAGCGTCGACGGCGGGCCTTCTGGTTGTGGCAGGCACGAAGCCGTTAGATCTTGTGTTGCAAGTGAAGACGGCGGTCTGGAAGGGTCGCCTTACTAAGTGTGAAGCGGAAGAATGGATGTGGGGGGAATGGCAGAAGAGATGGGAGGAATGCGTGTCGAGTGGGGGTGGTAGCGAACCGGCATGGTCCAGACGGCTCATCACAGACGTGAGGCGTTGGGTGGGTCGGGGCCATGGTGAGATAAACTACTACCTCACGCAGGTACTAACGGGACATGGTTGTTTCCGGGCGTACCTGCATTGGATGAAACTGATTGAAAGTGATGAATGTCTGTACTGTGGGCAAAGAGATACGGTTGAGCACACCGTGTTTCATTGCGAGAGATGGTTGGAGACGCGTGAAAGAGCAAGAGTGAAACTGATGGGAGAGAGCTTGGACCCGGATAACATGGTGGTAGTAATGCTGTCTTCAGTGTCCAATTGGGACATCGTGGCCACCATGATAAGGTCCATGCTACGTATGAAAGAAGAAGAGGAGAGGGAGTTAGCTCCATGGTGTGGTGTGAACGAAGAGGGCAGGGGAGGGGCCGTAGCTCTTCGTTAATTGTTTTTGTAAATGTAAATTCAGTTTTTATGTATGTTTTGTAAACTGTCTTGTCCAAAATATGTATATTTGCGCGCCCAAAATTGGGTAAACAGCCAGAACCACTATAAAAAAAAAAGTGGTGTTCAATTTATGTAAATGTGTGTTTTAAAGTCTGTATTTTTCAAGAAAACTGAATGCGCTTGAAGACTGGCGCGCGGGAACCTCCACCTCGACGTAATACTTAAGTGCAATTCCGAGGTGGAGAAAGATCGTTATTCCCGCAAGAAGAGGGGGAGGTGTTTTTAGTCAGTAGAAATCTGACACTACCCCTCGGGGTGTCTGATGAAAGATTTTCCACCTCCTCAGAAAAAGAAAAAATGTTTCTTGAGAGAGACCTGGGGAACCGCTGGTTTGTTGGTTTCCATCGGGTGGTGGGCGAGGTTGGTGTAGCTGGAAGCTGGATGGGCAGCTCGGAGATGATGGATTGGATGAAGGTTTCCATTTTGCTAATGGCGGCCTTTGCCTTCTTAGCATCTCGTCGAATCGACTTGACCAGGGCGTGCTGTTCGATGATCCTCTTTGTCTGGCACTCCATCATTGCCATGAGTTGGGATTCAAGGAATGGATCTTCTTCGCGTGGTTCTCGATGTTCATCTCGTTCTTCTCCACCGGAGCATATGTATGCTCCAGTATTTCCCGGTCCGACATCTTTCCATCGGGATCCATACTGGAATAAAAATTAATTAAACAGTTGAAATCAGTGGTGGATGGAAGTTTCTTCTAACTGTTCATCCGCGTCTTGATTGCAATGATAATTGCATTTATCCTCAATCAAATCCAATAGTCGGTGCGTCTGTTGGTTCCTTCTCGGGGTGGGCTGGTCTGGTCGGCTGCTGACAGTCACTGTATGTTCGGCCGTCAAGGCGAATTTTTGGCTAATACCTCTTTCACCTTAAGATCTTGGCAGTCTCATTCTTTGCAGACAGAATTTAGGATGATGATCTCTATATTTAGAAAACCTTATTTTTATAGGCTACATAATGAAAAAAAAAAAATATATTAGTTATAAAAATTGAATGGCGGTGGCCGTTTCTACGATCATTATAGAAAATAAATAAAACACATTTACTATGTACTATATCACAAATATATTTAAACCGTGACTAGTTTCAACCTTTTACAAGGCCATCATCTGACGGTGATATAAATAAGTATGGATATAAAAGAGAATTTACAATTCATATATACAACAGTAAAACATAAAGAGGTGGAAATTACATTGAAATTATTATGAATTACATACAATAATACTAAACAGGTAGAGAAAAGATTAATGAATAGCGGTTTTTACTTAGAGATAATTATGACAGAACATTCCGCAAAAAGTAAGAGGATTAAATTATTTCAAACAAAGAAGATTTATATAAGTCGATTTGGTCATTAAACAAGTTGATGGAAGGACTATTTTTTTATTCAATAATTTCAAGAACTTCTAATAAATTTAATTTTCTGCATTTAGAACAGTTGTGAATAATTTTAAGTTAACTGATAACTGGGAACATGTGATTATTTTCTAAAATATGATTTGCAAAAGTACTATCTGAATGCTGTAGTCTGAAGAAGCGGTAATGTTTTTTAAATCTAGTTTTGAAATTTCTTCCTGTTTGCCCTATATATCGTGCATTATATGTGGGACGACTTAACTCGTACACTCCTAATGTTAAAATTGTATCTGTACGGTCTTTAGCATTGAATAAAATGTTTGATAACCTATTTTAACTTTTAAACGCTTCTTTATAATTATTAAATTTACTGAGAATAGTTACTATTTTCTCGGAGAGACCAAAATAAGTTATTGAAATATATTTCATAGGTTCCATGACTTTTATTTTAGGATAAATTAACTGCATAGTGAGACTATACTCTGTCTTAGTAATAATATTGTTTATTGTTTTTCTTGGAAATCCATTCTATTGATATAATTTTATCAAGTTCAGCGTTAATGGTAGACTGGTTCTATGAATGGTTGAGTTTTTATAGGTTGGTTTACGAAAAATATCAAATAAAAAATTATTATTATTGTGACATTTCGTTAGGTCTAAAAAGTTAATTTTATTCTGAGTTACGGTCTCTACTGTAAACTTAATAGTGAATACTATTGATGTAAGTTAGAAAAGTATCTAATTGGCGTGACGTATCTTCAAAGCAAGCTAACATAACTTAAATTGCTTATATTTTCAAATAAATTTGAGACTTACTCAATCCATTTATTTGAAGGAACGTTTGAGAACATACTACTGATATCAAAAGAGACTAATTTAGAGTTTTTAAATTTTTAATATTGTTAGCAAGTTCTAACGATTAACGTCACTAAATCAAAGAATTTACAATTTTTTTAATTCAGACCTTGCTAAGAAACATATTTCCTTTTGGTATCGATATGTTGACGATATCTTAGCATGCTTTAAAGATACCTCATGCCAATTAGACATTTTTCTAACTTACTTCAATAGTATTCACACCAATACCCCTGTTGCGACCATATGCCACAACGCATTATTTTATTTTATTACATTTAGCATAATTATGTTATAAACTCATTAGATGTAAGATCATATTATTTTCAGATAATATTAATCTTTGGAATAACCATTTTTTTAATGCTACCGGGGTGTGGCAGCAAGTATATAAAGTAATATTATTTGTAAAATAAAACAGTACAGTTTTAAACTTTAACAAAGGCACATTTATTTCTGAAACCTATTCACCTTAAACAAACTTTCATCAATATTATTAAACAACCCCCTACTCTACTTCATTGGCCGCCCATCGCATATCTTTCGTCTTCGTTCCATCATAAGATTCTCTCACTGCAATAATTTTTAGGGCGCCTATTCTCTTAAATATAGAGAGGGTGGATAAAAAAACACCTTTCAAACTTTATAATAGGAGCTTAATACTTAGATATAAGTTCGTAAAGCCACAGGGCAGTCATAAAACACGAGGTAAGAAAGTTTTAACGTAGGCTAAATTTCACATCGATTATTTATATTTATAAAAATAATTTGAACAACGATGAGTAAATTAATAAATGCTGTACTAAATATTTAATTTAAACTTGAATTTAATTAATTATATATAAAAACTTCTACAAATTTATATAACATGTACATGTACGTAGTCATACAATAAGAAAACATAATATTGATACAGCAGCAAGTAAATTATCTTTATTATCAATAAAAAAAATTCAATATTTACGTGAAGTAAATAATATTTATTATTAAATAATTTAGCAACCCCAAGTGTCTATGAATCTTGCGCTGCGACATAGACATTTTGGTATTAAGTACCTAAAAATGTGTTTTCATTCTTGTTTAACACCATGTCGCTTGCTATCTATTTGTTCTTGCCCACAACTAACGTCACATGCACCGAACATTTACCGCGTCAGCAAAAAGTGTGCTGGCTTGGTCTAATGTTGACTACCTGTTGCGAATCGTCTGAATCCTGTGCTGTTTGAAACCAACGGCCTGTTATTAATTTTGCAAGCCCATTTTTGTTTATATAATTTTAAGAATTTATTGTGTTACTTAACAATTAACATTTTATTTTATTTTAAAACTATGAAGATGTCTAACGCCTGTATGACACTTACAATAATTATATACTTATATATATATATATATAATTATACATCAAACTATAAAAGTCTGTAAAATACACAAATGATCATCAATTTTATTGTAGATTGAAATTTTAAGAAATTTTTAATTTTTTTTTTATAATCAACGTATGTATATGCATATAGCATTAGTAGTTAAAAAAATGCTATTTCTCACATTTTAATTTTAAAGAAGAACTGAAAATGTACCTAAAATAAAGTTTATGGTTAATTGTGCATTTTACAGACATTTAATTTGTAAATTTTTCTATATTTCATTCAGGTTGTTTTATTTTTGTTTGAAATTTTTTTTAATTTTTAGCTAGAAATGATTTTTGAATAGTTTTACTAGATTGTGATTGAGGGATAATAGATTTTGGTTGAATGAAAAAATAAATTCAAGTTTGATCCATAATTATATACAGGGTGAGTAGGGAGGAACGGACCAAACTCTATGGGGGTTATTCTGGCTTATCGCAATTAATGGAGGGGAAGTGTGACATTTAAATCATAAATTTGTAATTAATAATACATATTGACGTTTAAAAATGCAATTAACTTGAAGCTTGCTATTGAATTTATATTACTAGATGGTACAAAAAGAGATCACCGGCAGATTTTTTTAATTAATGATGACTAATTTAACGTTTATTTTGTTTGTACGATTAAAGTGTTACAAAATGCACACATTTATTCAAATTTAGAATATGCAAATATGGTGTTTGTTTATGGTTTTTGTAATGGGAATGACACAGCTGCTGTTGAAGAATATCGTCAACGGTTTCCACATCAGAGACATCCTAATAAAAATGTATTTATCAGAGTTTTCAACAAACTCTGCGAGACCGGAAAGCTTCCCAGTATTAACATAACATCTGAACGAACTACTCGACAAGATTTAGAAGAGGTAGAGATATTCTGGATGTAGTAGCGGTAGATGCAACGACCAGCTCACGAAGAATTAGTATTCAATTGGGTATTCCACAAACAAGAGTAATAAACACACTCCACGAGCAAGGCTGACATCCATACCATGTACAGAGAGTACAGCACCTACAACCGGAAGATTATCCTAAACGTATGGAATTTTGTCGGTGGATAAATAATAATCCTCGTGTTGCATCGCGCATACTTTTTACAGATGAAGCAACATTCACCCGTGACGGCATTATACTCACAACTGTCATGTATGGTCAGACAAAAATCGAAAGTAATTTTCAACAAGTTTTCGGTAAACGTGTGGTGTGGTATGGTCGATGGTTATTTAATTGGCCCTTTCATATTGGAGAATCGCCTCACAGGAGCCAACTAATTAATTTTTTTACAAAATAAATTACACGGACTACTAGAGGATGTTCCTTTAAACATCAGAATGCAAATGTACTACCAGCACGATAGAGCTCCTGCACATTTTGCTC
Organism: Tachinus rufipes; assembly: GCA_963932245.1. Lineage (NCBI taxonomy): Eukaryota > Metazoa > Arthropoda > Insecta > Coleoptera > Staphylinidae > Tachinus > Tachinus rufipes. The sequence goes on from OZ010742.1 coordinate 69,274,425, forward strand.
GTCAGGTCAAGCAACATTTGGACGAATGGTTTCCAGGGCGTTGGATTGGTCGCGGTGGTCCTATTAGTTGGCCTCCAAACCTCACAACATTAAATTATTGTATATGAAGCTGGTTCAAAGATGAAGTATACAAAGTAAAAGTGGACACTCGGGATGAACTAATTCTACGTATTAGAAATGCTGCAGCCGATCTTAAACAAAGACATGTCTCCATCAGGAAAGCAACAGGCGCCCTTCGTAGACGAAGCAGACAATGTTTAGAGGTAAATGGCGGTATTTTTGAACTTTTATTATAAGAACGCTATGATAACAAAAACGTTAATGTATGAAATTTTGTTTATTTTTAATTACGCTGTAACTTGAAAACAAATAAAAATCGGATAACAACATTTAAGTTTTTTTACATTATTTTCACGTGTAGAAACCACTCCTAGAGTTTGGTCCGTTCCTCCCGGCTCACCCTGTATATATAATATATACAGGGTGTCCGGAAAATACGTGTACAACGTTTGACGACAGACTCCTGACGTCAAAATAGGTCGATCTAAGCCGACTTAGTTATATCCAAAATTGTCTCGTTTAGCCGGTAGAGGGCGTCAAAAATTTGTAAATATTAAAAAGAAATTACCTGTAACAATAATTTTTTAAGTGACCTTGTTGCTATGGCGTTTAATAATTTGACAATTATTGACAAATTGTCACCAGTCTATGAAATTTACTCAAGTATACGATCAACATTCTTGAATTACAAGTTCATTTTACCATTAAAAATGGAAAATTATACAAACTCTCAGAAAGTTGACATGCTCCTGGTATACGGGTTTTGTCAAGGAAATGGGCGTCAGAGTGTTAGGGTTTACATGGAGAGGTTTCCTAACCGTCGAATACCAAACCACCAAACATTTGCCAATATTGAGCGTCATCTTCGGGAAACGGGCAGTTTTGAGAAAAAGTTTGAAGGCAGGGGTCGTATGCGAACAACTCGAACTGTGGAAACAGAAGAGATGATTCTGGAAAGAGTTGAAGAAGAACCAAGTACCAGTACCCGTCTCTTAGAACGTGAGTTAAATGTTCCTAAAACGATTGTCAATGAGGTTTTAAGAGAACAGTTGTTACATCCTTACCACATACAAAAAGTCCAGGAACTTTTACCAACTGATCCCCCCATGCGGCTTACATTTTGTCAATTTATTAGAAACAAAAGAATCCTTGTTCCAAATTTTTGTAGAAAAATTATGTTTACTGACGAGGCATGCTTTACAAGAGCTGGGGTAACCAATCTGCACAACGAACATATTTATTCCGATGAAAATCCACATGCCATTAAAGTTGCACATCATCAGCATCAATTTAAAATTAATATTTGGGCAGGTATTATTGATCACTACCTTATTGGTCCCATTGTTATTCCAGACAGGTTAGATGGAAATATTTATTTAAATTTTTTGCAAGACACATTACCAATTCTTCTGGAGAATTTGCCCCTTTTACTTCGGAGGGAAATGTGGTATATGCATGATGGTGCCCCGCCCCATTTTTCCGTTGCCGTTCGGCAATACTTACATCATCAATATCCCAACCGATGGATTGGAAGAGGCAATGATGCACCAGTAAAATGGCCACCACGTTCTCCTGAGTTAAATATGTGTGACTTCTTTTTGTGGGGCGCTATTAAAACAGAAGTTTACAAGACTCCGGTAAACACACGCGATGATTTATTGCAGCGGATTTTAAATGCAGGCAACCATTTTAATAATCCCGAGACATTAGATAGGGTCCAATATCATTTTTTAAAAAGTGTTAATAAGTGTATTCAGCAAGATGGCGGTCATTTTACACATTTGCTTAAGTAATGTTTTTGTTTTACTTAGTTTCTTACAATAGATACTTTCAACTTTGTTATACTTTTGTTTTTTTTTGACGCCCTCTACCGGCTAAACGAGACAATTTTGGATATAACTAAGTCGGCTTAGATCGACCTATTTTGACGTCAGGAGTCTGTCGTCAAACGTTGTACACGTATTTTCCGGACACCCTGTATAATTCAAGATATAATTATCGTAAGTGTCATATAAGTCTGTAAAAATATAATATTTTTAGATAATTTTTAATTATTATGCCAAAAAAGTTTTACCTTACATATTAAAAATCCGGAACCAGATCTATCTAAACATGACCTACCTTCATTTAATATTCTTCAGACATCTATTGTACATACCAGGGGTGGCCAACCCGCGAGATTTATCACACTTTTACAAAACATATTTATTTTATAATAGCCAAAGTAGTGAAAATCAATTTATTAAAAAAATACATTAATTAAGCACCCATATATAAAAAAATTAACTGTAGAAATTATAAGAAAAATTAACTATTTTCCATGTAAAATTGTCTCCAGAAATCAAATTTTTAATATTTGGTGTATTGTTCCTCTTAGCGCGGCTAAACGTGCATTTGTAAGAGTTTATGTTGAAGAATAGGCCTACTTTGCAGTTTTTTTTTTAGTTTAGACCCTTAAAACCCAAATACACAAAACAAATTTATATTTTCTAATTAATTTACATGTAAATACGTCAACTTTGACGGTTAAAAAAAAATAAAAAATGCTCCTTTTTGCCCAGCCCACTGAGAACAAAAACATGATTTTATGGCTTTTGCGGCTTATAGACAGGAAAAACCGGAGCGTTGGTGTGTGGTGTGCACACCAAGTCTGTAGATCACTTGAGCACACCAAGCGTCAATACTCGAACACCAAAGAGTGATTTTTTGAAGTTTGAATGTTATGAATGTTTCATAGACAATTTGAAATTGTTTATATCAGTTTTGTTTAATAATAATCAAATTGCACTGTGATTAATCGGTTACGTTCCCTAAATACCCATTCAGTTATTAAACATAAGTTTCAACATAATGAACCTAATATTATTTGAGTACGCTATTATAATGGCTGTAACCATCAAATTATACTGAAAGAATAAGACAGTTATGTTCATGGTAGTTTTATTTCTTTTATTTTTATCCAAATCTATTAAAATTGCTAGTTTTAATTGTTATTTGTGTTATTTTGTCCAGACTTGTCCCTGTTACGTTTTTGTTTCTAACTTTGATGCAAAACTTGAGAAAAAAACACTCGCTTTTTGAACACATTTTGCGCGTAAATCTCAGAGTAAAGTCCGCCCAGCTCTAGACTTGGGTAGAGAAGAGCGCGCTCTGGGTGCGACGCACTCCAATTTCGAACGCTTTGGGATGTCACACCTAGAGTGACACTCCGATTTTTCGAACGACATAGAGTGCGCTCTTTACCAACACTCCGGTTATAGACTTGAAATGGCGCCAGATTTGGATTCTACGGAAAATTTCTGATTGATTTCATTAGTAAATTTATTTTTCTTGAGTTAAAATTGCTGTTTTTAAACAAAAAAATGACAATAAAACTAAAAAAAATCGTAGAATCAATCAAAAGACTACTAATAAGTAAACTAAAAAAAAATACATAAGCAAGTTTCTCAATGCACCCCCCCCCCCCCCCAGCTCTGGTCCGTTTGAAATGGAATTGCCCAGTTTATATTTAGTTTTAATTAAATAAAATATAAATGTTTTCGTCCAAGGTCAACAGAACAAGCAAAAACTTGAAAATTTTTGGTTATGAATAGAATTATGTGCAGACAATAGCTCTAGTTTAAAATAATGTTTTTTTTTGTTTACTAAGGTATTTTTTTATATTACATAAAAAAATTTAATTTGAATGTGATTTTTATAGTTTTAATGTCCTAAACAAATTTTAATTATGTTTTTTAAAAACTTAAAAAGATACTTCTTTGTTAAGTTATTTTTTAATTTTCTTCTGCACAACGAAATTTCTTGAAGGCTTTGCTTGTAGCATGCTATTAGTCCATCATAAGTATCTCACATCCTGGTACTTACCACATACACATATTATGGCAAAATTTTTATATCTCTTCACATCTGCAGTTTGGACCAAAAATTATAAAAAAAAAACCGCGTACCGCATTAATGTGACATCAGCATAGATTTAATAAAAAAAATTATTACAACAATTATATGTTTCCTGGCAAAACTCACTCATTTGTATAAATAACTTGTTAGCAATCAGATAATTATATAATGTACATTCAAGACCTGAATTAGTTGGTATATTATGGGAATCAGTTAGGTGAATTATTTAATATACCCGAATTGGGATCGGATGGGATATATCGTAACAGCGCCGAGGCAGCCGCGCTTAGAATCATAGCTGCAGCGAGCATTAGTTAAAGTTGATAATTATACTAATTATGTTTATTCTGAGAGTACCTTGTGGAGGTTAGATGGGTAGTGACTTATGAAATAGTCAGCTACAATTAGGTTTTGATTCCAAGGATAAGTATAAGGTTATAAAGTAATAACTGTGAAAATCTTATGAGTAATATATTTTCAAATACGTTTACAAATGGTATATACTTGCGTCTAAAGCCACAAAACATCTCTGTACATAAAAAAACAAACAAATTATAAATAAGAGCAAATGCATTATTTTTTTGCAAAAATAAACATGTTTGTATGCTAGAGGAAAACAAAAAATACCCCTAAATCAAAAGCACTTGCATTAACAAAACGAAAACATTATAGTCTTATAACTATATAATGAGGATAACTATTGCATTTGTGTGTACATTTATCCTGAGGAATTTTTAAATCTAATAATAAATAGAGATTACAGTACACTTTTGTTTGTTAAAATACACAGTATTGCCAAAACATCAATCGAGAAAATACATTATTTGTTTTAAATTTTAAACATTTTTTTGCACAATTTTAGTTTTTTCAATGATTTATTATACCTTAATCTCTATGAATTCTAAAGATAGTTATGTGGTCATACTTATATATGATAATAATATAATAAATATCAACAGTTCAATATATTTCATAATTTATGGCATTATATTATTTGTATTATATGGAAGAATAAATAAATGTGATTCAAAAATTGGTGTGTGTATGTGTTTGTGTATGTACGCTTATAAAAGTGGTAAAGGATCACAGTTTTAACATTTTCTCATATTTGTTTTTATAAATATGACCACAACTGTATCATTTGGCAAAAGTTGACAACAAATTTACTCTGTATAAAAACTCTGACATGAATTTGTACCTTGCAAAACAGCACTATTGTTCTTTAAAAAATATTCACCATTTAATGGTTAACCATATTCTTTATAAGAGGATAGCTACATTTTTATCATATATACATATTGACAAAAGACAAGAACCATTATGGTTTAACCATCTACAAATCTGAATAAAATTACTGTATATTTATATGGTAAAAATAATTAATATGAAAATCGATCGGAATAACCTCGGCACATGTCTTTTTGTTTCCTCTTATATAAATTAATTAAAAATTAAACTGAATATCTATCTACAAAGAAGTCAATCCGATTGATTTCCTTTATATGTGTTTACAACTACATAAATATGTTTGTGCAAGAAATATTACAGAAATAATACAATTTTATCCCTTCTACAAGAGCTTTCAACTTCCTCAAAATATAAAATTTCTTATGCCGATATCATAATTTTTCATCATAACAAAATCTATCCGAATCAGTCTTCAATTTTGCACCAATGTGATAATTTCATAAAATACAATTTTTTATCTTACTCTTATAAATCAAATAAATCTTATCAATTTGAAACGTTTACAATCTACAGATATCGCGATATGCAAGTCCATTAAAATTTATAACAATTATTGCATGTTAATATGTATTATTTCAAAAGTAATACGCATCAATTTTTTCTTTGTTTAAATTTTAATGCATTAATTACATACATTAAAATATGTTCAATTTGTCCATTTAAAAAAAAAAAATTAATTTTTTTCCACAATTGTCAAAAAAACAACTTGCATGCAGAATTGCAACAAATTTTAATATACTGAATGAATCAAACTTTCACATCACATTCACCCTGTAGAATACAGCCTAATTTTATCCCAAAAAAAGATCTAAAAAAATGAAACGTTCCTAAATAAATTCAATCGTAGATAGCATTCACATAATCCAAACAGCCCATAAATATATAATTTCATATTTATATGTGTATAAAAATCAACGTTACTACATATCTTCTTACAACTAAAATCTACAATAATAATTTGATTATATTATTTCAACCACTTAAAAATATTTTTAATCGATTCTTATGCAAACTATATTTTATAATATTTTTTATGTTTAGTGCCTGACAAATAGGCACTATCGTTTTTTTTTTTATAATTTTTATTTCGCAAAACTAAATATGTTTTTTTAGGCAATACAACAATTAATTTGTTTCATTATAAACATGCTTAAAAATATAGTTAGCACAATCTTTTGTTGGATATTAGTTTCATTTCTTCAATTAATTATAAATATTTAATGATGAATGAATCATAATTAATTAAATAATTTTCCGTTCTTCAATATTAATAAATTTTTACATATTAACAAAAACGAAAACTGTCAAAAACATTAATTTTAGTTTTCTTTAGGAACTACAAAAAATTCTTATTAAAATCATCCATCCTTTCAAAATTAGCAATTACAATAATATATATACGTATACATAATTTCCTGTTTGAATTAATCTGAATATATGTGTATTTAATTTGTTTTAAGCAAATTTAATTATGGATTCTCATTGGTAAAACGAGGTTCGTTTCTGTATAAAATTATAAATCCCTGCAAATATCTTGTTCTTTACAGAAATTGGCATAATCGTTCTTAAAAAGTGGCAGTGAAAATGAAACATTGTTTTATAAAATATATTGTCTTTTAATGCTATTTTTTCTATATTTAACGTAGCTGTATAAATTGACTATGAAATTTGGCAGAGTGAAGTTTATTTTAGACGAACAATCCTTTTACAGTCTATGGTTGAAAAGAGGATGAAATGTATCTTGTGTTAGGACAACAGGAAATTTTAATTGGTTCGTATAAATTTATATTTTATATTCATTACAATTGCTTATCAGAGGTGTGTGTAACTATTAAAATAGGTATCTTGTCAATATGTCAATAAAAAATGGTAGTGAAGTATATAATTTCATCCTCAAGTTTAGGCTTTGATATTGTACTATAGTATATTATTTTAATATATAATTTGTTAGAAGATTTCTTATAATTAGAAATTCAGTTCAATAATAACTTATCTTATTGTTAATTATTTATAAATAAAGAAACGTTTAAAAATATTTACATTGCAATCAATTTCATACTAAAAATGCATGAAATTTGATAAAAATTGTACGGGGCAATTAAATGCAGGAGACATCTATTGCTGTAATATGCATAAAAAAATAAAATGAACCACAGTAAAATTTAAAAGCTCAAACGTTTCTTTTAAAAAAACATACTTTTCTTTGTTAAATGGAAAATTCTGTATGTCGTGGTTGCTATCTGACTAGTATCAAAGTGAATAGAACGGTTATCTTCTAAAATCATAACTTTGGAATGGATAGTCTTTTTAAGCTAATATGCCAAAATTATCTTTTAGCTCTTATCATGCGTAACCAATTAATTCATAATAAACATTTGTTTCTGTATTTTAAATCTGTCGACTTAACTCAAGTATCATCTTCTGCTGTAAGAGTTATAATTTAGTATTTGTATTGTTATTTTTGCAATATTTGCAAACATTTTTTGTATCTAAAACAAGTCTGTGGTAACAATTGAATCATTTTTGTTCTTATTCTCTCATTTTAATTCTCAATATTTTTCAAGTTCTCTTTTATCTGAAGTTGTCTAACATTATATATATATATATATTTTATTAATTTTTCATTTAAATTTAAAAAACTTTCATATAGCATCGCTATAACTCGTTACATTTAATCCCATTCCAGATGAAGTTGATTTAATGATTTTTTTACTCTTCACACCCCCCATTTTTAAAATAAGCTAATGTGCAATTATTTAATTTATACCATACTGTATACTTATTTAATTAATAAATTATTTTGTAAAATTCATAATAAAACACAAAATAAGTAAAAATAAATTTAACATTTTTTTAACTGTAATGTAGTATGTATTACTGACTAATGAGTTATTATAACTTTATTTTCTTTGCTTAATCAACATGTGTTTTGGCTTAATTCCTGAATAGCATTGAACCTAATTTATAGACAATAGATAGATCATTTATAACATGTCAAATAGGTATAAATGAATAAATTGAAAGGTTTTATTTGATTTCTACATCTTGAAGTATTGAATAATGACAAGAGATGTCCCCACACATTTTATTTTTAAACAACAGATAACAGATCCTAATAAACCGTTACAGTTATATAATTTTTAAAGAATTTTAGAGAATGAAATCATTTTTATATTTAAATTAGTATTAATACGTACCAATTAGTTTAAGGCAATATATTTATATATAAATATATGTATATATTTATTTTTGGTAATTGGGAAATATATTGGGTATTATAAAGATTGTTCCGTCTTGTTATTTAAATCCTGTCACTTTCAGAACGGTTACACTATTATGACTTTGGTTAAGACATACGTTCTGGTACATGTCCCATAAAAAAATTCTATGCAGAATACAATCACAACACCAAAGTTCGTAACAATCAGTTGCTCCAATCTATATAATAAATATATATTAGTGTGGAATGGATGGGCAGTGGTTTCAAACTATTTTTATCAGAAAGAAAGTAACAATAAAATATTATCAACAAAAATAGAAACTATTCTATTTAAGTTGATTGCAAGCACTTCCCAATGAATTAAATAAAAAGCTTCCATCCACCTATAATTATTAACATTAAAAAAAAACTGATAAAAAATTGTACCATATAACTTAAAATAAATTTCTATATAATTAATTCATTGGGAAAGTTTAATACTTATAAATAAATAAATCATGTATCTATTTGTTTTGTTTGGTACGGTTAAAATCTAAGTATTGTACAACAATTATTCTTTCATTCACTTAACACACATTCATTCATTTGTTATAAATTAAAAATTAATAAACGCTGGTTCAATCCTAAAAAATAAAATTCATTACTATATTAATGTTATTATATGACATATTAAATTACCAGCAACTAGAAGTAATCTCACATCTTGAGCTCCTCGGAAGTACGGTAATTAGATAGTGTTTTCTTAATTCGCAATGCTGTCAGACGAGCTGTCGCATTGTGATACCAACATTCCTTCATTAATTTTGACATAACATGCAAAGCTTCACAGCTTTGCCATCTGTTAGGTATACTTGGTCGTTTTCTATCAAAACACACCACTCTGAAAAGAATAGAAAGAAATTAGTGAAACAATTATAATATAAGCAACAGAATAATCTGTAAAAGCATATCATTGCATATGGGTATCTTTATGGTATATCAAAAAATGCATCATATAAAATTTTTTTTCCTAGTATATAATAATAATAAAAAATAAAAAATATTGTGATGTTTTAAAATGTAGATTATTTAATTTAAAATTCACATTAAATTATTTTATTCTTAATCGATTTCGATAATGAATATCATTTTCAAGAGAAATTTTATAATTTCTACATTTGAGGTTGTTGAAACTAACAATTATAAAAAATCTTTTAAAAATAATAAAATTTAATGTGAAACAAAATAAATAATTATTAATTTATATTTATAACAATGAAGAAAACTAATTAGTACATAAATTTTATAACATACCTTAAAAAAAGCAAAAATGTGTGAATTCATTAAATTTTCTATTCAATTAACTCCACAATGTCAGGCAACAATAAAATTGTATACGAAATTGAACAACAATCGTCAGAAGTCTATTAAAAATATTCAGCCAAGCAAATTCCACCTGGTGGCTAAAAATATAAAAGATTCCCGTATTGTAATCTTTTATATTTTTTTGAAAATGATTTGTTTATTATTCTTGAGAATTCAAGAAATGATATGTCATCTGTTAATCTCCCAATCTAATATAAACTGTTCAATGAAAAAGAGATTCATCTGTTTCGCTAAATGTCTCATTTCAAGAATCTACAGTGTCACACTATGTTAATAATGGTGTAATTAATAATTTACTGTAAGTAATGAAACTTAACCATATGTTAAGAATAAGATTATTTCAGACCTTTCATAATTTATAATAAATAATGAAATAAAATTTTAATACAATATATTCTAAAAAAAAGTGTAACGTTCTCTAAAAACTATGTGCTTCAACAGCAATTTGTTATAATAAATCAATTAAATATAATAAAATAAATTAATTTTACTCTGCTAGATGAGAACAAAATCATCATTTTAGTAAGAGGCCATACATGGCTGCAACATGAACGAGCACTCACAAATTACTTACAAAGTATTTTGAAAATATCAAATAAGAATAATTATAGTGTCTTGTAATCATTTGGCAAAATAGCTTAAACTTTTTGTACAATAAGTATACAAACTAATTTAATTCTTTAAATTACTTTAAAAAATTACCTTCTCATTTCATCTATTGTTGGATCAGATGGCACCGCATCATAAAAAGGTAATTGATATTCATCATAAATACCTCCTACATTACATCTACGTGCTATCTCCCAAAATATTAATCCGAGAGCATATACATCTGCTCTTTTAAATGCATCAAAGTGTTCGATGTTCATTGTTTCGTCAAGCACCTAAATATAGAAAAAAAAAGACTATTTAAAAACAAAATATCGTTATTACTTAAATATTTACCTCTGGTGCCATATATCTTTTAGTTCCTACTCTGTTATTTAATGGTATATCAACAGTGTCTGTGGTAACATCATGTCGAACGGCAAGACCCAAATCACCGATAGCACAGGTGCCGTTAAGTTTCACTAATATGTTCTTAGACTTTAAATCTCTGTGAGCAATTGCTGGTTTACCTAAAAATATTTAAATTGATAACATAATCACTTAAATTTTCAGATATTTTAAAACTGCAGTTTTATAATTGAAAACAGGTACTTTTTATTAATTCGTGTTCTTACCCTGAGTGCCCATGATATCCATATGAAGATGAGCAAGTCCTGTGGCAATAGATAATGCCATGCATATCATAGCATTAGTGTCAAATGTGTTACGTCCTAGATAATCAAACAATGACCCATGTTCGTGATAGTCAGTGATTAACCACAATTGAGTCCAGGTACCATTATCTAAAATAAAATAAATACCTTAAATCTGCAGTTGCATTATAAAAATTAGTAAATTTGATATTCTTGCATAGAATTGAAAAATTGCTTAAATTATTCTTTTTAAAATTAATTCAGTATTTCAATGACGTAATGCAATTAGATGTTGGCAACTTAAGTAAATAATAGGTCTGTTCCAACACACGATTTGGTTCCAACATACAATTTGGACAGTTTGCAAACCGTCCAAACTGTGCACACAAACAAATATTTGTCATCCTTAGGCAATCATTTATACACAGTAATTTGTTTGTGTGCATAGTTTGAACGGTTTGCAAACTGTCCAAATTGTATGTTGGAACAGACCTATTATAAGTATTGAGATGAAGCATATTAGGTACTTTCATTTTGCCAATGAAGTAAGCCAAAATACTCACATTTACCTCACCTAACCTACAAATATTTGTTCTTTTTTAATTAAAACTCACAATTGGTTACAATTTTATATATTTTTAAATGATTATATTTTTGAACAAATATTTGTAGGTTCAAAATCATTTAAAAATGTATAAAATTGTGACAAGTAAATTTTAATTAAAAAAAGAACAAATATTTGTAGTTGGTGGTGCAAAGTAGTTGTAGCTGCATCATGTTGCTTCAACCATCTCATCAGTTTGAGGGTTTGAGTAATTGATTTTAAACATTTGTTTTTCATTATTTGATTGTCTACCTCTTTAAACATTGCAATTTAGTTGCCAGTTGTGATACTGAAGTTTTATTGATGATATTCGGTTCTTTGGTTGAAGCAACATGATGGAGCTACATCTACTTTGCACCACCAATTATTATCTAACTTGAATTCATCCTTCACCATCAAGCAATGCCGTACCACCAAGATGCACTGATGAAGATTTGTAAAAACCAAAACAATTGTTTGTATTTGGTTGGCCACTTTGGAGTTCGGTTGAGTTTGAGTAATTGATTTTAAACCTTTGTTTTTCATTAAAATATTTGTAGGTTAGGTTAAGTGAGCATTTTGACTTATTTCACAGGCAAAAGAAAAGTACCACCTATAGATAAATTATGTGCAAGACAAAGCAAACTTTGCTTACATATATTATATGAAACACACCTCTTTGGATTAAAGTGAAAGTATAATATTTCTTATTAAACTTATTTTTTTAAATTATTATTATATATTATATTTGTTTTTTCTCCTCCACTTGCTGCTGCATCTACATTTAGTTGGCTGCAAAGCCTCGCATACTTGAGCAATTTAACAAAACAAAATTTACTTTTACCAAGGTAAATGTCATTCGTAGATGTAGATATAAAAACGTGTCGTTTTCTATTCAATAAAAAATAAATATAAACATTATTGCATTGAAGAACAAATTTTATGAGACCATTCTTTATTTAGCTATTCTAATTTTGAAGTATGATTTACCTTTATTATCAGCAGCAATAAAACCAAGAATATTCTCATGTCGTAACATAACGGTCTGATAAATCTCGGCTTCTCTAAACCAGGAACGTTCTTCCCGGGAACTAAATATTTTTACAGCTACATTTTCTCCTCTCCATCTTCCTCTCCACACTTCACCAAACCTTCCTTGACCTATAGTATCAACCAATTGTATCTGCCTGGCTATACTGCGTTGAACCAATAGTGGCAAACCTAATATAATAATATACATAAAAAAAAAACTTTAAAACAATTTTTTAGGGTTTACCTGAACCACTTCCACTTGTTGTCATTTCCATCATATGATGTAAAGACACACCATTTAAAATAGGATGATCTGGTGCTTCAATGCTATCATCACCCGTTCTCAAAATGTCATGTGTACTACGTTTTGGATATTTCCGATACCATATGAAGCCAAGAACAAATATTGCGGAAAATATACATAACATCACTATAACTGTTATACACGCAATCTCTATTGTACCAAAACCTCTGACTTCCTCACCTATTCATAAATTATAAATGTTAATTATAACACCAATATCAAGTTATTATTATTAGAGTTGCCAAAGTATACTTAAAAGTTATTGACAGATTTGAAATTGATATTGACAGTTTTGCCAACCAGAGTATAGATAGAGGCAAACAAATTGAACACTTGCATCATTGACAAAGTGCGGACTTTAAAACAGGTCATCACTAAAAGTCTCAATATCAGAATAACAACATTCATTTTATAAAAATTATTTTTTTTATAATTTGGCAACCCTTTATTAAATTATAATGAATGAAATATGAAATTTCACTAACTATGAGATATAAATAAATTGGAGCTCTGCAACTAAAAACAATAATATTGCATATTTTAAATGAATTGCAATATTTATCGCTCTGTTTTATTTTTATCTACAGCTCAGCAATTCTCAAATTCTAAGCTTCAGGCTGTAGTACCAACCATGCCAGATTTGGTAATTTAAAAAATTGAGAATCACTGGCATAATGAATGTATGTATATTATTGCATGCAATTCAGAATATTTAATATAACAATGTTAATTTCTGATAAAAATTCTAAAATTTGCTATATCTATTCTGATATTGTGAGAAAATTGAAAGAAAAATGAAAAAAAATAAAATAAACAAGACAATGTTATGGAAGCATTAAACATTCAATTATAATATAGATACTGCATGCAGCATAGCAAGAAGCATTCAAAGCAAAGCAAATTGATTAAACTAAAAAAAAAAGTATTTCAAAATGAAAATAATAAAAGGGCGAAACAAATATGTTGTTAATAAACTCCCAATATTTGTTGTAATGCATAATTTAATTAACCTTAATTAGTTTTCGTCGATAACCCAGTGAACATAATATGCGATGCAAAACGATCACAATCGGTCTACAAAAATTCCAGTTACTAATTTTCGCTTACATTGTAAAAATCAAACAAACAATAAGTTAAATATATTTTTGAATCAAATTTGAAAAGTAGCAAAACTTATGCTAACCAAAACAATTATGTTTTTGAAACTTTTACAAAATGCAAACGATATGAAATAATTAATGTAGACCATATATCTCCCATATATAACACACATAAAGGACGTGGACTGAAATAAATGATCCCATTGTTTTAATTTAATTTTCTTCTGATTTAGAAGCCAACAATATATTCTAACCTTGGTGAAATGATATATCGATATCAAGATTACAGAAATCATATGTATCACAGCAATCCGACCACTCATTTGAATCACGATTATTGGATTCCTCCTTGCAATAATCAGTTTTGTTTGAATAAGGATTGAAATGCATGTTTGTCTTGTTAAAGCATCTAATAACAAGTAATAAAAAGTTAATTATATTTCACATGATATTATGATTTACATCGTCTACAATTACAATTAAAACTACAACAAGAAAATATAAATAAATTCATAGATGCAATTATGATGATAATTTCTATTTGTTAATAGATATTAAAATTAAAGGCATCTATGAATGAAATATTAGTGAGTAATTATTACTCCCATATTAAAAGCCCTTAAAAACTACAAATAAAAGGAAGACTTAAAATATTTACAATACAGTATCTATCTACAAAATAGATTGCAAACCAAAACCAATATGCTGTGCTTATTGAAGAAAACTTCAAGTGAACTTTTCTTGTAGTTCTTCAACATAGGCAATAGCAAAATAAAATGCTGCTGCTTGCTTAGTATGTATGATTGAATAAAATAATAGTGAAACTAGGTAAAGTAAAGACAGAGAGATAAGTTGTGATTAAAATTGTTTAAAGTTGGCAGCGAGCAGTTTACCTCGAGGTTTTATTAGTTTAGGATCGAGGTGCTCATTACAGTAGTCCTTGTCCTGGCAACACTTCATCACAAAGGTATAGTTGCGAGGGTTCTGCCGTTGGCAGAAAATAGGATTTTCAATGGGAAGTTGCAAGTTCTTGTCTAGGCACCTATATTTTGTTAAATGTTTCTCCTCAGTTATTTATTATAATAAATATACAATAATAATATAATTGGTTTGCTGAAGATAGCCAGTCTAGATATAAATAGGGTATAATATATAGGATAAAGGAATATTTTTTTTGGATTATATTTTAGTCAAATAATTATAGTTACATTGGTTGTTTTAGTAAACAAATTTAAAAGCTTTAACATCATATGTTGAAATTATTAGTTTATGATTATGGATGATATGAATATCAAATACTTTTATTCATATATTTAAGCAAAATAAACAATTATTACACTGTTCCTTCCTATAAGCTTCCAGTGTTTTAGGTCTTACTATGAATTTCTATGTTCTAAAAGAAAATTTAAACATATAGTTGTAGTAGTTTGGTTAGTATGTTACTAAAACGTTACTAACTAGTAGCTACTTACACCATATTAAACGTGTCTTATGCATAGTTGATTTTTAATATAATTTAGTTAGTAGCTACTAACAATAACATTATGCTTTGGCAACACACCATTATTGAACTTCATGTCCAAATAAAGATACAATAATTATTATAAAACTTGTAAATAAAAAAACCTAATTAATAAAATTGATTGAAAATGTGTAAATATATTTCTAAAATAAATTAGCATTTATTAATTACTTTTAAAACAATAAGTCATTACATAATGATAAATATCTCAATATTTGCAACTGACAGTTGTAGGTTATATTTACAATGTATTTAATCAAATGTTAAACAAGGTAATCTGGCTGCTAACGTTTTAGTAGACAACTAAGCTTAGTAACATTTTAAATATCACTATGCATACGATCAACAGTAATATCCAGCTAGTAGCACCTTAGTAGCTACTAAATATGACTATGCATAAAAGTGTTAATTTTCTTGAAATCATGGTTAACTTGACGTAAGATTTATTTACAGTTCTTTCTGCAGCAGAGAGACATAATTCACTAAAAGATATTGAACACTTCTTAGAGCCGGTATTATAAAAACAAAATAAATCACCGAATAACAAATCTCAAATTAAATATATTCGACAAATAAACGTTTCCAGTATTATACTACAAAATTAACTATCAGTAGAATAAATAATTGCAACGCCGCATTTTATGTCACTTTAATATTGTTGATATTAACCTCAAACACTTATAATGGAAAAAAAACAAAAAATAAAGAAATTACACCAAATGTGAAACATTTAATTTGATGGAGATAGTCGAAAACTATCTCCACATAATTGAGAACAAAAAAACTGACAACGTTAATGTTAAAGTTAAGAAAGATGCTTGAGATGGTGTAGCTCATCATTTTAACACAACCACAGAAACTTGCCACACAACAGATGGCCAGTTAAAACATTTATATAAAACAATTAAAAAAAAGTTAAAAGGAATAAAACAAATAAAAAGGTATGTGTCAATAAAATTGTTTAAAAATTTGATAATAATAAATGTGTTATTTATAGGTGGAATTATATAAAACTAGAGGAGGTAGAGCAGTGACTAAACTTAACGATGTCAGTTTGAAAATGTTAGAAATAAGTAATAATAAAATTTGTGAAATCCAAAATCCTTACGATAGTTCAGCCCGTTACGGTATGTATTAAAATCGAAAAACATTTAATTAAATAAATTTACTTATATTAAACATTATGTTATTTAATGTATGCAATGAATGCATAAAAAAAAGTTATAATACTTGTTTGTTATAAATACACTTGATAATGTTATTAAAATAACAAAAACTAGTTATGTAATAATAAAATAAATTAATAAAAATAATTTATTAAATACATACAACATATGAAACAACAATAATTAAAAAATGGTTAACTTTCTAAAGTTTTATAGAATTAAACAAAAAAATATTGAACTTAAATGTTATTTAGTTAGCAGCAGAGCAATAACTACAGTAAAGCTCCGCTAATCCGGATCAATTAAAATATGGCTTCATCCAAATTATTGAACAATCCGGATTACTGGAACAATAATAAAATAATTAAACAAAAGCCACAATATATAATAAAGCTTTTATTATAATGACAATAGAACAAAATTTTAAGAAAAAGAAAAACTACGATAATTTAGTCTGGCAAATGCAACTTTGCTTAACCTTTCTTGTTTTTTGACTAGAGTTAATGTTTTGTGGGGCCGTTTTTTTTTTTTACAAGGCATCCGAATTAAAGTGAATCGGATTAGCAGAGCTTTTGACGATATTTTAACACTGATAAGTAGCTTCATCAGGACAAGATAAATTAAAAAATTACAATAATAAATAATTTAGTTTTTTAATTTATATTATAAGCTATATATAAGCTATTAATCAGTGGCAAAATATTGACAAAAATAAATAAATACAGTAAGTATTTATTTATTTTTGTCAATATTTTGCCACTGATTAATAGCTTCATCAATGCAATATAAATTAAAAAACTAAATTATTTATTATTGTAATTTTTTAATTTATCTTGTCCTGATGAAGCTACTTATCAGTGTTAAAATATCGTCAAAAATAAATAAATAATTATTGCTCTGCCGCAAACTCCAAAAATAACATTTAAATTCAATATTTACTTGTTTAATTCTATTTAAATTTTTATTTTAATGTTACACAAAAATTATAATATTGTTGTTTCTTTTAGGCAACAATATCAGATACTGATATTGTCATCAATTATGACCTAACCGACAAACATATGGATAGTCCAGAGGCTGAAATAGAAATTTTACCTGCTGAAAGAAGTCAAACCTAGACCTATTAAAAAAAACGGAACATAATTTCAGAAAAAAAAAACTAAATTAAAAATTTTAAAAATTAGGTTGGAGAAAAAAGAAATTGAAAGAGATATTTTGATTTTAAAGAGAAGAGAACTTGAAATTAGTGTTATGGAAAAAGAAGCAAAATTAAAATTGAAAATTTAATACAGCTCCACGCTATTTTTTACTGGTTATAGCAAACCCGCCTATAACAAACTTTCGGATAAAGCAAACCAAAATATGTCTAAAATTGGCACAATTTTCCCGTTATAACGTACTTTTCGAGGTTTATTTTCTGGGGTTCCCCGATTTATGGATTTGCGCGGTATTTTCTTGGAAGTATTGTATTTTGTTTAGATTGTATACCCTCATTAGGGTGTCCGTTATTTCCCAAATCGCGATTTTTTTTTTAGAAGACTAGTTAAATGGATTCTTTTTATGATAAATAGCTATTTTGAAATAATAAAACTCATTGGAAACCATATTTTCGCGTGCCTGCAAGCAAATCAAATTATCCATTTGATTAACATGGGAAAATCGACTTTAAACGATCAAAGTTTTTTTTACAAATTGTAGGTCTTCATACATATATGACAACATACCGTTTTTTTTTTTGTAAAAACAATCCTTACCCTACTTTTAACATATATTAATAAATTACAATATTTTTTATTACCATTTATAACAAACTTCGGATATAACAAACTGGTTTTAGTACATTTTTCGAGTTCGTTATAACCGGACTGTACTGTATGTTTATTAATTAATTTGTTATCGTCTATTAAGAATTTATTCTTCTTTTATTGTTAATAAATGATTTATTTTGCAATTATCTTGTAAATTTATTATTTATTACAGCGTTTCAGACAGCATTGAATCTTTCCGGCTGATTCACATCTGCATTAATGTTTGGCTATTCCACAAACTTTTGTTGTTCCATTTCATTTCCTTGTACTATTACAGCCAATGATTTCTCTAAAGAAATTCTTAAACCATTGAAGAAGCAATAAAATCTACATTTTAATACCACAAAGGTTCTTTCAATTGGATTTCGAGTTTGTATATGTGCCTTATTATATCTTTGCTCAGCTGAGGTCTGTGGGTTTAATAACGGTGTTAAAATGTAGCTTCTGCAGCGATAAACTGAATCTCTTAATAAATAACAATTATCAAACTCATTGTATTCTAGTTTTGCTCGCATCAACAAATTGTTAAATATATGGCTGTCGTGGCTTGAACCAGGATAACGTGCAACAACATCCATGATTCTTAAATTTGCATCACAAATTGTTTGAGTATTTATTGAAAACCAACCTTATCTATTTCTAAATATTTCCCCATTTTCTCCTCCTGGTGATTGAATTTTCACATGTGTGCAGTCAATCGCTCCACACATATTTGGAAAATTATATTGTAAAAATTTTGGCATATTTTTCTGCTTTTCCATTAGGCATGTCAATGTATTCGGCTCTAAGCAATGCTATTTCTCACGTTACTTTATGAATAATTCTTCCTGCTGTAGCCTTTGTTATATTACAATGATCCCCTATAACAACCAGTCGCATACAAATCTTAAAAATTGGTCTATTTCTGTTGCAGTGTGGTTTCAAATTGTGTTAAATTTATTCTCAGAGTAGTTCAAAAGATTGTGTGGAGAGTCAAAATCTGTTTTTAAATTCATCATTTGAATATATTTCATATAATTCCGGTACAATGCAAAATAATCTTGGCAAGCGGCGGCGTTTAAATTCAATTTCATCATCAGATTTTAACGAAGACGTCAAAGACATTTTAACCCCTAGATTTTGAATGATTAATTTATTCTTTAGATTTAGTTACCTACTTTATTTATTTAACGTTTATAATAACAAAATCAACCAAGTAAAATAATTCTAATCTACAAATTTTTAGGCTTTATAATATCGGCCGTTAGATGTTGATTTTTATACACAGTATAACTTTTAAGATTCAAACTCACTCTAACACAGATACTCCTCAAAATACAAATAAAATTGTCATTTTAATCATAGGCCAGATATATTAGGCAATAGAAAACCTAAAAAATGTAGTTTTTTCGCAGGTTTTGTACATACATACATAATATACATATGGCTGCCATACTCAGGTGTTCTCTTCATGTCAGGTGTACCAGCTTTATTGAGCTTAGTAATTTAAAAACTGCATGAGGCACTCAAATGTCAAAAACTTACATTAAAACTTTTAGGTTTTTGTTAATCCATCATAACTACAGATTTAACTACATATAAAGATGTGACAATATGTTTTCTATTTTGTTTACATTACACCACCTATGTGCAAAAAACTGATGTTCAAGTGTTGAGATTATATTGTATTTATTCCAAATCAATTACAAAACAAACATTCTATTTTCAACAGTATTTAGTTAGATTGTAAAATTTTGTTTTCATACAGTGCTGAACCAAACCATTTGGGGACCAAGATATGTCTAGATTATTGACTTAATTTCCCAAAGTTTAGTTAAGTTAAAATAAATACAATAAATTTAAATATGTTTTTATTTTTTAATTAGCTGGAATAATAATAAATAGTTTAATTTATTTGAAGTGAAAAGTTAAAGGGGAAATTTGTATATAATAAAAAAGTATTAACATTATAATAATAATCATTAAAAATAAAAATGATTATTAATTACTCATTAAATATTAATCATTTTGGAAGAAATCCAATAAAAAAGAGAATCTTCCTAAAAAATAAATATATTTTTTATAGAAACAATTAATTACACTATAATTTTGGATGCATTCTACAAGGATAAATTGCACACTGGTTATTTTCATCAAGACAAAGTTACTGCTAATACGACAAATAAAATAATAATTTTTTTGAAAAAACTTTAAAAAATTAAGAATGAAAACAATTTTGATTGTTTCTTTTAGTTCATACAAAGTATACATACAATGTTTACATTTTTTTTTAAACTTCCAAATAAATAGAGAACACATATTTATAAAATTTCATCAAATAATTTATTATTATATTTGCCTCGATGAAAATAGCCTGTCTGCAATTTATCATCGTGTACTTGTTGAAAAAATGCATCTAAAATTATAATGCTGTACCCTTCTGTATTAATTGTTTTATCAAAAAATATAGGTTCCCCTTAAAATTGCAACTCAAATTATACCAATTTTAATTTGGTGTAAAGTTGTGAGAATTATAGCCAGCCCAGGTTCAGTAATTTTAGCTGTTCTTACTTATCTTGGCTTCATTAATATTTCATTATTATTTAAATATTCATTAAGCCAGTTGCAACATGGTACTCGTTCATAATAGAGTAGAAGTAATTGTTGAACTAACAATACCTTAAACGGGTGCTGCAAATGAAGAATTTTCTTTGCAGTTTTTCTGCAACTTCTTTGCATGCAGTTCTTACCTTGAAACCGTTCAATAATTTGTAATTTGTGATTTACAAATGTTTTGTAAGAAATAAATGCATAGAGAAAAATATTTTTATATTATATTCAGGCACGACTGATGGAGTATGACCATGTGCCATCCTCACTGATTCTTTTTAGATTTCTGTTGTTGTGTAAACACCATTGTACATATAATTTAAATATCCAATTCACAGTTTGCATAACACATTATGCAAAGTTGTGATGAGAACTTTCGTTCATTCAAATCAGCTCACTGAAATAATTCGTTCAATTTGACCCGTTTGTTACGTCAAATTAGATTTAAATGTTGTTACGCTTGCTAAATAAAGCATTTGACAGTGACATTTGATAGTAATAATTACTCAAGTATAATCCATAAAAATGTGGTATATTATACAGTAAAGTCCGGTTATAACAAACCCGCTTATAACAAACTCTCGTGTATAACGTGTATAATTTGAAACAACAAAAATTTTCTCATAAACACAACGCTATTTTTTACTGGTTATAGCAAACCCGCTTATAACAAACTTTCGGATAAAGCAAACCTAAATATATCTAAAATTGGCACAATTTTCCTGTTATAACGTACTTTTCGAGGTTTATTTTCTGGGGTTCCCCGATTTATGGATTTGCGCGGTATTTTCTTAAAAGTATTGAATTTTGTTTACATCATTAGGGTGTCCCGTACTTCCCAAACCACAAATTTTTTTGAGAGTACTAGTTAAATGTCTTCTTTTCATGATAAATAACTATTTTGAAATAATAAAACTCAATGGTAACCGTATTTTCGCGAGCCTGCAAGCAAATCAAATTATAAATTATAAGTTTTTTTTACAAATTGTAGGTCATCATACATATATGTCAACATATCGTTTTTTTTTTTGTAAAAACGATCCTTACGTTACTTTTAACATAGAATAATATATATATATAAAACAAATTACGATATTTTTTATTACAGTTTATAACGAACTTCGGATATAACGAACGGGTTTTGGTACAATTTTCGAGTTCGTTATAACCGGATTTTACTGTATATAAAATGAACCCTTAGTGCTAATTGGTATTTATAGCAACAATATTGGCAAAAAAAAAATATGGATCTTACAATCCAATCTGTTTAAGATCAAAACAAAAACATAAAACTTAGCCGAGAAGAATTAAAACCGGTACGAGTCAAAAGACCCGTTCGTCAACTTTAGAAGCTGATCAATCAATTCACTAAAATGGTCGCAAACGACTCCTCACTAGTTCATAGTTACAATAAACTTCGCACAATTTAAAACAGTACTCTACAATTTACAATTTATTATGTGATTTAAGCAGTGATAAACGCCAATAGAAAACAGACTTTTCCTCTAGTTCTTTTTAGAATTATTCTAGAGAAACCTGAAAAAAATTGTTAAAGGAAGATTAACCAGTCAACATTGGCAACTGTTGAGTTCTCTAAATGCAATAATTGTTTATTAATGTCTAAATAACAAGTCATATAATGTCTGATGCAGATAAGATTCAATCAAAACTGCAGTGACAATGTAGTGTAATACAGGGTCATTATAAAAGTTTGTGATTATGTAACCATCTTATGTACATTTGTGCCACTCTAGTGAAATAGTGAATTCAAATTCAGTGTGCGCAAATACAGTTGAAGTTGAACTATTAAAACAAAGTAAATAGTTTGGCGCATTATTTAAAAAAAGCGGCAAAATTAAAGTGATTACATAATCCCAGACATTTATAAAGACCCTGTAAATAGTGATATAAAAACTTAAAAAAGGTATTTAATTTTTTTAAATAAATTATCATGTAGTAACAGTCAACTTCAGCAACTAGATATAAATACTTAAAAAAGTTAATATTTTTTTATTCGTAAATGATTCTCTATAGTACTCTGTACCAGAAGCCGGCAAAGTTTTTTTGAAAAGAACCAGATCGTAAAAACTTTAAGAAGCTTTAAATATAGAAATTTCTTTGCAATTACATAAAGATTTGAAGAACGTTGTAGTAACTATAGTTTAAGCAATTTTTTTTGAAAATGAGAACTTTGACCCACGAGCCGTAATTTGCCAACCCCTGCTCTACACAATAGTCCATAGATTGTCGTATAATTTTAATTTGTAAGATAAAAACTCACTCATAAGTTACCGGTTTTCCCCAGAAGAATGCATATTATAATTTATTAACGCATGAAAACACATATTACCCCATTATTACAGCCAGTTCACTAGGCTTACAAATGCTTAAAACTATCCTGTTCATATGCTCAACATTGAAATTGAACTATAGCATATTTAATAGAATAAACTTATTTTTTAAATGTATAATAGAATATTGAATTAAAAATGTCAGGACCAATGGCTTTATAGTGCCTTCTGATGCATATGTTATTTATATTGCAGCATGCTGAGCTGCTACCTTATACACATTCAAGACCTTTACTAAAACCAATATTAACTAAAATCGTTTTCAAACTGCATACGTAGCAAACTTACTTCCATTTTTTTCATCATATTTCTTGTTATAAACTAGCATTTTGTAAATATGCACAATCATAAAATAGACTTAAAAAACATTATTATTTGTTTTAAGGTTTTACATGAATGACAAAATTAACATACCAAGTGCACCATTTAGACATTATTAGTCAAATTTTAGAAGCACTGCACATTAGACAAAAGAGCTAAAAACACAATTATTTGTATTAAACCTTGAACATACTGTATTTCAAAAACAAAAGCCATTGTGACACATGTTTATACAGGGTGTTAGACAAAAACGTACGGCTAAATAACTCTGTTATTTTTTAACTATTGTATGTATTTATATATATATATATATACATATATATGAATTTATTTTTAGTATTGTTATTTTTTATTTATTTTTTTGGAATCTTTATGATATCCTTAATACAACCATGTAAAATAATAATATACTTTTATAACAAAATTTTCTGAGAAATTTAAAAAATATAATATTTGTTTTTTATTTAAAATGATCGTAATTGAATAGTTGGCATTGAAAATAAATTGAAAAAATATTTTTTTTTTTAGTGGTTTTATGTTATTGTTATTATGCATAATATAGTAACTTAAAAAATTACGTTTACAAAATTGTTTTGTTTTATCTTATATTCATGCCTATTCTGTAAGCAAATCTTTAAGTTTTTTGAAATTATTAACTCACAAGGTCAATCGTTGAGTTAACAACATCAAAAAGAATCCGTATTCCGCTAAATATATTGATTGTTAAAATAAAAATTTGTGGTTATGAATAATTTTTAAAAAATATATAAAGAAGAGAGAGAGGTGAACGATGTTGACGAAGTAAGTTAAAAATCAATTATTAAGTTTCAATAAATAAAGCCATACTGATGAGAGGTAAACCTCGAAACGCGTCTATGGATGTTTTTATTTTAGAATAATTTTTTCATAAATTTGATTTTTTAATGTAATAATTTTTAAGTTAACCATCATACTCAATGTGGTTGTTAAGCATTAGAGATTTCTTTAACCAAATAATTATGAATGTTCAAAATAAGAATTATTATAATATATTATCATTATGTAAAATAATGTCTACATTTATTAATTTAATTATTTTATTACAATAATTTTAATTCACTCATGTATCAACTTCATTAAAACCAATAGAACATGTAGTTTAGCTGATGTTTTTATAAGGTTAGGAATTTAAAAAGCAGTGATCGAATGGTAACTTCATGTAGTTCATATAATTATAAATTGTTAAGAAATTATTTAACAATGTTGACCTTAGTGAATAGGAATACTGAATATTATTGTTAAGAAAATCATTATGAGCATCACTATAATGATGTTACTTAATTAGCTTTATTATTTACTGAATAGGGCTGATTGTTTATCTATGTATGTTCATTCTGTGAGTGATGTACTTTTTTCTATCAGCAGAATCCTAGCTATAATAAAAACAATGATTCTGTAATGACAACTTGACAAAAACTTAGTGTATTTACATAATATACAGGTTGGGTAAATGTATGCCCAATTGCTGACTGCATTTTATTTCAAAAACAACCTTAATAAAAGTTGTTGTATATTTTTTTAATCTATTTTAGTGACGTATTTTGAATTTCAATGCATGCCTCGTTTTGTGGGATATAATGTCATCATCAGTTTTTTTTAAATAAAACACCCAGTATTTTTTTAATTTTTAGAAAGAAAATTTTTCAACAATTACAATGATATAAGGTATTATGGGTCTACAACTTACGGTTTTTAAAATATTCATTAAAATAACAAAAGAAAATGTTTTAAATGATTTATAGTAATAATAATAATCATATTTAATTGTAGTTCACTTTTTGCTTCAAATATTCACTTATTTTTACGTTTTTTTTAAATTGTATTGACAATAACGGAAAAACAATAATTGTTTTTACTTGTTGCTATTTTTACTACCATTTTGTTTTATTATTTTAATGAAAATTTCAAAACCGTAAGTCGTAACCCATAATAACTTATTTATCTTTGCATCAATATGTATGATTTCAAAAAAATATATTAATACAATGTTTATAGACAAAATGCTATTTGTACCTTAATGTAAAATAAAAAACAAATTATATCTGCAAAAAATCAGGTAGATTACTTTAGATTAGAACATATTATTGTAAACAAATGTTAGATTTATAAAAAATATAACTTCATAAGTAAAGTTTCATTCTGCTTAATGTTTTTCCGAGAATTTCTTTGTTTTTCTTTCTAAGTAATAAATTTTTTACAATATTTCAAATTATTGAATTTTATTTATTATTTTCCATTATAATTTTTTACATTCGACTTTCAGTTATCTTTATCCATTTTGCCAAGTTTAATCTCGTTCTATAAAAAGTAAATTTTTCACAAAGTTTCAAATCAGACTAACAGGTAATATCTAAAATTACTGGAAACTGGAAACAGCTGATAAGCACACCTGCATAGCATAGTTAATCAAATATAAGAAGGAGAGTAAAAGATAAAATATATTTTTTTTATTCCTTAACATGTTAACTGCCATAGGGGTCTATTCTGTAACTTTCCTTTAAAATTTAACGGTCCTCTAAAAAATAATATTTTAGCGGACCTTTAAATTTTTCTAGTGACATTGGTATTTACTAACTACAAATTTAAAGGGTCCGTTAAAAACATACAATTTTAACGGGTCCCGTTAAAAATACAATTGATATGACTGGCAACGCTGCATAATGAAATTTGTAAGCAAAATATTAACCTCAAAACGTCATATGTTACTTCAATCAATAAATAATATAGATATAGAATCAGTCATAATGCCACCGCGATCGGCAAGAACAACCAAAACACAAGAAGAGTATTTAATTAATTATCTGGAAGAACATAAAATTCTGTTGGGAGGTTAAATAAATCCATTAGAATTGCCTAAAATTACATCATTATGGGAGCACCTTACTTTAGAGCTAAATAAAATTGGTCCGGTTAAATCAATTAGGCAATGGAAAGATGTATGTATAAATGAATTAAATATTATTTAATTACAACCTATACAATTTTTAGACAATCAGTGAATTAAAAACAAATACAAAAAGACGGGTAAGAGCCATAAAATATGGCTATAAAGGTACGGGAGGTGGGTCTGCAGTCAAGCCATTATCCGATTTTGAAGAGCGGTTATTATCTTTACTTTCTACATTAACCATCGATGGGGCCAGTTTAATGAAAGGTGGAATTGTTACTTTGGATGACCCTGCAGTCGCAACAACATTTATTATTGTACCCGATAATAATAACGATATATCCACAATACAACTTGAAAAGGAAGATGTCTCCAAAGTGTCAACTGCACCATTAATAGAAATTGTACATGAACCGGAAAGAAACAAATATAAAAATAAGACTAAATGTGACCGCCCAAGAAAGAAACTTGCTAATCAGGGTAATAGAATGTTGTCGGCAATAAATGCACATGATCAACAGCTAAAATACCTTGCCGATTCAAATTATGCTGTGGCAAGAGCAATTAATAACTTGGCAAGAACCATAAATTCAAAAATATAGGTAAAACATAATGTTTAATAAAAATAGGTTTTATTAATATAAATTTGTTTGTATTATAAATAAAAATGTTTTATATTCTAACGATTTAAATATTGTATTATTTGATTACGTACTTCTACCTCTCTTTGATACCAATTGTCTTCTGGAAGAATATTTTGTTCCACATAGTTATTATCATCATCTAGTTCCACAATTTCTTCTTCTTCATCAAATTCATCATTATAAAATCGAGCAATGTTATGTAAAACACCGCAACTGTAAATAATTTTTCCTGCTTTAAGTGGATCATAATTTAGTACTCGATGTTTTAATAGACACCGAAACTGTGATTTTAAAACACCATTTAATCTTTTGATTGAATTTCTAGCTCTTACAAAATAATAATTGTAATTACTTTTAGGTGTATTTTCTGGAGGATTTTCAAATGGCGTTAATAAAAAAGACTGTAAGGGATATCCAGAATCACCTATTAGAAATGAATTATTACCTCGGACATATTCAGTTTCCATTAAAGTTTTTATGTTTGACGCTTGCCAAATTGCAGAGTCATGAGTAGAACCAGGAAACCTTGCGTTCATATTAAGAATATTATAGTCGCTATCTACAATTATTTGGCAATTAACGCTGTAATATCCTTTTCTACAAAAATATGGTAATGCTGGATAATCTTTCGATGGTGATATAATTGAATCGGTGAGTGAAAAAACAGTATAACTCCAAAATGACGGTTTATAAACTAAGATAGCAAAAATCTTATTTAAACGAAGCCCAATGTGATGATTTGAAAAACAACATAAGTAACACATTTTGTACGCGTGTACGAGGTCGTCTACCCTAGTGTTGAGTGAAAAACGATACAAGTCCAGGAGTTATATTGTTTTTCTACCGAATATGATTTGATCCTGTGTGCCAGGCAGCTGCTCCCGCTAGAGGGCTAGGGTTGACGTGTCACTTAATTTTTTGACATGATCACATTTATCTACCTGAAGATTATGTGAGCATAATTTTGGGTAGTCAAAAATTAAAACCGTTCACTATATCAATAATGAACTACACGAATATCATTAACTTTAAAGACTGGTAGCCAAAGTATTATAAAAAGTCTTATAAGTCTGTTGGCCAAGGACATACTAATACTACCTTAACCATTTCTACGTACAATCAGTTTATCTACGACAGCTCCACACCAGGTTATATTTTAACTAGTTGTTATATTGGAAGACTTTTGACGAACAAATTTAAACTGCTAAAGCACCACATGAACCCAACATTGCCCAATGTACCAGCCTACAAGGTTTCATTACCAATCAATGTGATGAAGATTAATGATATAAAAAAAGTGATGCAGTACATTACTGACAAAACTTTAGTTTTATTACTATATTATCTCTTGAGAGACAAGTAACGCAGAGCAGGAGAATTAAAAATAACAATCAATACAGTAGTATGTAAATATAGTAATTAAAAAAAATTAATAACAGCAGTTTTGTGTTTTTTTGCATTTAAAAGAAATTTGGTGAAAAAACAATATAACTCCACAACACATTTTTTAATATCCAGGTGTTTGTAATACAGTAATGATAAATGTTTGTTCACATTCTTATAGAAGACGTCATCTTCTACAACTCTCTTGTACATCAAATTGTTGTCACATGTAAACTTTTCCTGCTAAACACATTTTATCGTTTTTCTCAAAACTAAGATTTTGGAGCTATATGGTTATTCCACTCACCGATTCAATTGCAATTTGGGTACAATCCATTGCTCCTAAACATTGCAGAAAGTTATATTTATTTAAAAAACCATTAATAACTTTATTTCTTAATTCATTATTATTTGGAAAAACTATCCAATTTAGAATTAAATGATTATATATTATATTGGTTACTTCATCGAGGCAACGGCTCATAACTGGTCGACTTATAGCGAAGTTGTAACCCTGTCCGATGGATAGTTGGTAACCTCCTGTACCATAGAAATGCAAACTTGCAAGAACTTTTAATTCCAATGGTACAGCTGTAACACGCTGTCCTATTTGCATGTTTTGTAATTTTGTAAAGTTAACAATAGTAAAATAGATTTTGATATAATAATTTTAATTTTCTTCATTTACTTTTCAAATGAATTAAAAACAACATTATGGGTCGCTAGGGACCGCCGTGCACTTTGTAGAACATTTCAACATTAAAACATTACATATTTGCGTCCTATAGCAACTAGAAAATTTAAACTTTGTCATCTATTTTTTTTTTTAATATTTAGTTTTTATTATAAAATGTTTACATATTTACAGTTTATATTATTTGTTTTTTTTCTCCCCACTTGCTGCTCTACACCGTTTCCATGTGGATGGCTGCAGAGCTTCGTATTCGGGGCACCATTTTATGTTTCTATTTATCTGCTTCTGTCTTCTTCTAATTAGATCTTGTTAATATATAGTGTTTTTTAATTTTAATTTTGAATTCTTTATAATTCTTTATTTTCTTGATACTTTCAGGCAGTTGGTTGTAAGTGACAAGTCCATTGCCTAGTATTGTTTGTTTTGCTTTTTCTGTCCTTGTTGTGTGTACATGTATGTTGCTTCTTCTTCTTGTGTTATGTCCGTGAATTTCTTTGTTGCATTTTATTTGGAGGTTGGTTTTAATTTCTTTATTTTTAATTTTGTATATTAGTTTGCATTTTTCTTTCTATTTTTATTTTTTCGTTTATCTTTGTTTCGTTAATTATTTTGTATACTTCTTCTGTTTGTGTTAGTTTTGGTAGTTTGTATATTATTTTTAGAATTTTGTTCTGTTGCCTTTGAATTTTTTGAATGTTTGTTTTTGTTGTTTCTCCCCATATGTTTATTAAATAATTAATTTTTGCTAAAAATAGTGAATGGTAGATACTTAATGCAGTTTCTTTTGTAATGCATTCCCTAGCTCTATACACAGCTCCTATTGTTGCTGCGCTTTCTTTTAATAGTTTGTTAATATGTGTATCCCAGGTGAGTTTTTCAGTTAATATTATTCCTAAGTATTTTGTCTGTTTTGTTCTAGTAATTGGTATGTTATTTATTTCAATTTTTATGTTAATATCTTTTGTGTTTTTTTGTCTTATTATCATATACGTTGTTTTTTCTTCATTTATTGTTTGTATGTTTTCGTCGTACCATTTAGTTAATTTCTTAACGTCTTCATTTATGTTTCTCTCTATCTCTTCTTTATTTTTTCAGTGATATATAATACATGTGTCATCAGCATATGTATATATTTCACCAACTAAGTTTATATTATATATATCATTTATGTATAATATATACAATATTGGCGCTAGTACTCCACCTTGTGGTAGCCCATATTCTGCTATTGTAGATGTACTAAGTATGTCGTTTATTCTTGTTTTTTGTGTTCTGTTTTTAATATATGTTTTTAGTAGTTTTAAGTTTGTGTTTCTTATTCCAAGAATTTCCATTTTGTTAATCAATTTGTCTTTGTCGATTGTGTCAAAGGCTTTCCTCATGTCTATAAATATTGGTATTACATACTGTTTGTCATCTAGCTTTCCTGCTATGTGTTGTATTATGTCAGTTGTTATGCCCATAGTGTTTGAGTTTTTTTGAAATGCATATTGTCTTTTGTTTATTATGTTATGTTTGTTTATGTGTGTCATAAGTCTGTTATATATTGCTTTTTCTGTTATTTTGCTTAACACTGATATAAGCGATAGTGGTCTATAATTTTCTGATTTTGATTTTTCTCCTTTTTTGTGTATTGGTTTTATAATTTGTTTTTTGAGTATTTGTGGATATTCACCTGTTTGTATCATTTTATTTATTAGTTTTTTCAGTATTGGTGCTACTTCTTTTTTTATAGCTTTTATTACGTCATGGGTTATTTGATCTTCTCCTGGCGCGCTTCTTATTTTCAGTTGTTTGATTATATCTTCTATCTCTTCTTCTGTTATTTCGTCAAACTTAGATATTCAGCGGTCCATATGACCAATGTGACGATGGTGGACTTTTTGACGGTTAACAATTAGTAATTTTTAATTACAGTCTCAACATTAACCTTGGTCAAATAAGTTAACATAACTCGCTTTCTATGCATAATATAACAAGGCATTTCAAATAAGCCACCAAAACAACTGTATAGTACAAGAACATTGAACCAGTCACCCATATGCAGCGTTCTGAATTTATATTATATATTTTTTACATTATGTTATATTAAATACCATGTAAACAAAACATGTGTCATATATCAATAGAATTGATATGTTGTATGAACACTGTGCAGACAAGAATTATGTGACATCTTCAATATGCTTATACTAACCCATAAAAAATATTAACTTTAGTTTTATAAATAATTTAATTTTTCTGATGTTCATGTCATATTCTTAATTAATAAATCAACATAAACAAACATAAAATTTATCATTGAATAGTTAATGCTTTCACTGCATTTTTACGTTTAGTTTAATAAACCATATACCCATAGAGGTGGGCACCCCAAGCTCCCTCTTATTTCTGGCTTAACAGCATTGCTCCCATCTTCTTTGATATATCAATCAATTATTTTTTAGAATTTGTCTACTTAGTAATAGAGAGGCACAAATACAAAAGCATAATTTTAAACTATTGCAAATGTTACTAAACTTTAAAACAAGTTAGTTATTTATTTGATAAATTACTTAAAATACTCTTTTTTAATTAAGCTTATTTTAAGCTATTAGATAGTTTAGCTTTAATTTTTGTAGTTACACCCTTCTGTTACTAAGCTGACAAATTGACAAAGCTATAGCAATTTACTCAACAAATGTGAATGTCATAATGCAATATTAAAATTAATATAGACAACATTCCACTTTTTATGTATATTTATAGCAGTAATTATAAATAAAACAATACTTTATGTATATTGTAATAAGGATGTAAGATTATGTAGTAGTTCAACACCATTTCGTTGACATCTCTTATTGCTTTATCAACCTAACAGAATAAGATAAACAGACAGACAACTATTTTGCAAAACGTGCCACAACCATTGAATTATATACTATAGTAACTGGAAGGCGGTCAACACGCCTCCCGGTGAAGCACTATTTATAGAACTGTTAAGACTACTTTCTTTATTCCACTTACGTGCTCTTATGAATCAATTTGGAGAATAAAAAGTATTTAGATGTCGTGTGTAATTAATTGAACCTTTAAAGACTTGGAAATACATTGATAACAAGTAAATAGATTCAAAGTATACAAAAATATTTTCAAACAAATAATTAAAGCCACTATAAAATAATGTTTGAAAATACTCTTTTCTGAACAACATTTAAAAATCATGATCAATCAAAAATATTATGTTTTCTTATTTTATTTTATATTTTCTATTTTTATTTTATAAAATCCTTTTATATTATTCATATTATTGAAGTGATGATTTTATTTATTTATTTATTTTATTTTATTTTTACATACATGTTTCGATGAGTTATCATCATTTTCAATGTATTTATATTATATAATATTTCTTATTTTATGACTACGTACATGTACATTATATACAAATTTGAACAATTTTTATACATAATTAATTAAAATTTAAGTTCAAATTAAATTATTTATACAGCATTTATTAATTTATATCTTTAAACTTATCTTGTTTAAAATTATTTTTATAAATATTTTAATAAATAATCGATGTAAAAATTAAGAATAGTTTTTAATAATTTCGAAGTGCGGCAGATACTACGCTTCACTAGGCGCTATACGCATCGCATAGCTTGAACTATATACAAGTAACTGGAAGGGAGTTACTTGTATAAATAGTTCAATGACCACAACCAAGTTTTTGAATACATTTTAAAAAGTAAAGTTATGTGATGTAAACAAATCGTAAAAACTAAAATTGTTAACAAACCTGACGCTATTTACCACATTATTTTATTACTAGGTTTAGGCAAATAAATAAATAATTAAACAGTTAATCATCTTTAAAAAGATATTTTACAATGATTAATTATTATGTAATAATTTATTTTTTACTAAAGTTATAACTGAGTTTCAGACAAATATTAACATATATACATTATACTTAAATTACACTTGGAACGCATAAATTCAACTGCGCACAATCCTGACAGTCCCAAACTAAGTTTGGTGTCTGTTGGAACAAACCTAATATATAAATTATTGAAGAGTACAAATCCATGATAGGAATTTTTAGAGCAGCATACTTTAATTTCAACAGTACAAAAAAATTTAAGTAATAAATATTTAATAAATAATTACTGTTTATTTTTAATCTAAACAAAATGTACATATTAGTTGCACAGTTAAAGCTTGTTTTGCTTTAGATGGTCGTTTGCATTTACATTTTTTTGTCTCTTTTATGTTTAATCTGATCTTTATGTTAAAAACGTGTTTACAACTAAAAGTTTTAAAAAGTAAGGGCATTTAGGTTGATATAAATCTTTATTTAATAGTTAACTTCAGAACTCATCTTGAAAGAAGTGATGAGATGCAAGACTTATTTGTCGTATTGCATTTTTTTGACGTTGCAACACTTTTGCTTTGTCTTTAAATAATATAATATTATCGTTCAAAAAATTACAATTTGTTTTTCTATTCTATTGATGGGCAATTTTAATTAGTGATGATATATATATATATATATATATATATATATATATGAAAGTATTTTATATTTTCTATATTTATTTTATTCATATTATTTAAATTAATGATTTTATTTAAATATTTATTTTATTTATTTAACATACATACATGTTTCGATAAATAATTATCATTTTCAATGTATTAATGTATATATTATTTCAAACTATGAAAGTATTATTCAGTAATTAATTAGAAAGTTTGTAAGTATTTAATGTTCAGAGAAAAAAAAAAACACAAAAATCCAAACTTTCATATCAGTCATATCTGTTAGTTACACTCTTTACTAAAAGTTAGATCAATATATTTTAATAAGTAGGAAATAAAGGAAAAGGGACACACATTTACCTGTGCTACCTGTCTCAATAGTATTGCTTGTTACATTGGCTAGTAGAGGTATATTGCCAACATTGCAATAATCTGTGTAACAGCATAATTGGGCTTCACTCATTGTAGGTTTATTGTAACACCATCTTGGATTTTCCGGAGGAAAAAAATCCCGGGCATGTAAACAACTACCATCCCAGTTCATATACATTAATATGTAAATTAATCATTGAGAATAGTTATTAGAACCAATGTTGTACATTTTAGTAAGTAGGATAAAGGTTTAAAGCAGGAAAATTTTGGGACTAATTTAGACTGGCTACCAATTTAATTACTTTTGGCTTTTTAAATATAAGTAATTAATAAATTATAATTCTTTTTAACATGGTTGGGAAGTCAACTCACCTATATGAATGTTCAATTTCCCCTTTCTTAGTAACAAACGTCGTTGTAAAGCAATATCCATCCGTTTCACATGTATAATTTGTGTCTGCACATATGTCGCATTTACATTTAAGACTTTGGACACCTAAAATTTTTAAATAATTGTTAGTACAATATTTTTATAATAAAAAACATACATATAATAGAAAATGTGCTATACACATACATACAATGTCAAATTTATAAACTGAACATAAAAAAAATGAGTCAATTATTTTCAAATATATGGCATATTATTCTCAATGATTACATGTCATGATAAATACAAAACAAAGTTTTTTTTATTAAAATAAGATAAAACAGCCTGAACAGACATTTTATTTATTAAAAACTGTTGATTTTCAATATTTAAATTTTGTTTATTATTGGTTTATTGCTTAACTGCAGACACAAAGTCTCAAAAACTCAGTATATAACTTGTTTAATCTTTTTTCCACAGCAAACCTTTTTCAATGTTATCATCACCACCCATTAGCATAGCAAAAATAATTTAAGAATTTTCATTTCATTTTTTTACCTCTTCACGTTGTCCCTAGATTTTCAGATTTTAAAACTTAAAAAGTCACACCGCTCCCCTATACAGTAGCTACACCACTTTTATCTTCATATATCAAAGTTACTTTTGATATGCCAAAATAATCAATTATACATATATATTTTAAAGTATTAAAGTGAAGAAGTCTCGCACTTAGTGTATCATAATTAATTTTTAGTATAGTCTAGTGAGTAGCTACTAACAATAACATTTTACAATAACGGCATTTTCAGATGAAGTGGCTTTGGTAGGTAGGGATGATTCAGAGAGAGATAGTAGTGAGAGTGACATTTAACAAATTACAGTAAAAGTTTTAAAAGCAAATAGAGAATCAATATAATATACATAAGTGCAGAGACAATAAAATCAACGACAGAGATTAAGAGAAACAAAGCGGTGTGCCGCGAAAAGGCAAGGTAGGATTAAAATCCTAATTAGAAAGTAATAAAGCAACCTAACCTATAAGCGTACCGTACGAAAGAATTACACTAGAATAGAGGAAGGAATTATTAAAGCATTAAATACAAAAATTAATACATTCATTCCAAAGAGCGCTTGTTAGCCGAGTGCGTAGAGCCGTGGACTGTAAATGCAAAGGTTGGCGGATCGAGGCTCGAGCGAAGAACAATATTTTTATTAAATAAATAATAAATATATTTTCAAATAAAATAAATAATGCCTTCAGACGACAAAAATGTATTCAAAAGAAGCAGTAAAACTGAAAGAACACCCGAACAAGACAAGAAAAAAAGAAGAAGAGAAAAAACGGATATGGCTACAACAGAAGCAAGCGGAAGTGGAATAAACCAGCAAGTAGCTGAAACAATTTTAAAACAGTTACAAATAATAAACGAAACACAAACTGTAATCCTGCAAGAACTGGCAAAATTAAGAGAAGAAAACGAAAAATTAAACAATAGAATTAATATAATGGAAACAACAAAAATAAATATCTTACAAAATAATGTCGCCGAATTAAAACAAAAATTAGAAAAACAAGAAAGAAATGAACGAAAAAATAATGTAATTATACAGGGATTAAATGAAGGCATAATTGATGGAGCTACAGTAAAAGAAAAAGTTGAAAACTGGACCAGAAGTAAATTAAATGAAAGTGTAGTTGTGAAAAAGCATATAAAATGAAAAACAATAATAAACTGGAAAGCATTTTTGTACAATTAGAGAGTTGGGAAGATAAACGAAAAATTATGATGAAGAAAAGCGTATTAAAGGGAAGCAACATATTTATTGATAATGATCTCACAAGAAAAGAAAGAGAAATACAGAAAGAACTAAGAAATTTAGCAAAAGAGGAGAAGACAAAAGGAAAGACGGCGATTGTTGGATATATGAAGATAGTGGTAAATGGAGAGAAACGTTGTTACAACGAAAGAAACGGCAAAATAGAAGTGTCAAAAAACTAGTAGCAGTAATAAATGGGGGAGAGGGAAATAAAAACAAACAACAAAGAACTAATCTAAACTATGTTAATAAAGAAAGTTATGAAAGAACAAATTACAAGCAAACAAAGAGGGTCTAAAAATAACAGATACTAGCAATAAAATAAATATATTATTTTGGAATGTAGCAGGTTTAAATAACAAGGATGACGATTTTTGGAAATACATAAGAAAATTTGATGTAATTGGAATGGTGGAAACATGGATAGATGAAAAGAAGTGGACAAACATGGAAAATCAAATGCCTAAAGAGTTTAGATGGAAATGCCAACCAGCAGTTAAAGAAAAAAAAATGGGAAGAGCAAAAGGAGGCCATCTTAACAGGAATAAGAAGGGAAATACCACAAGAAGATGGCGAAGAATTGGAAATGGAAGGAATGGTGCAGCAAAACTTTATACTGGGAAGAACAAAATACAAAATGGTTACGTTGTATAGCAGAGGGATGAAAAAATTAGAACAAAGTTAGAAAACTCAATACAAAAAACCGAAGAAACAAAACTAATAGTAGGAGGAGATTTCAACGCCAGGGTTGGACTAAACGGAGAAAGAATAAATAACGGACAAAAAAGCAAAAGAGTGTCAAAAGACAAACTAGAAAATAAAGAAGGAAAAGAAATGATAGAAATGATTGAAGAGAATGGGTGGGACATACTAAACCGAAATATGGAAGGAGATGAAAAGGGAGAATATACCTACATAGGAGCAAAAGGACAATCGGTAATTGATTACGTAATGGTAAATGAAGAAGCGTGGCAAGAGATAGACACATTTAAGGTTGGAGAAAAAGTAGAGTCGGACCATCAGCCACTAGAAGTGTATTTAAACGGAAGCATAAAAAGAGAACCAAAGAAAGAAAGAGAAAAAGTGACAAAAATAGTATGGACACAAGAGAGCGTAGAAATGTACAGGCAAAATTCATATGGACAACATTTTAAAGAAAAAAGCGTAGAACAAAAAATGGCAGAATTAGAGAATATAATTGCAGATGCAACAATAAGGAAAACTTTTTTACAAACAGAAGAATCATTTGCAAAAAGCAAATGGTGGAGCACAGAATGCACACAAAAAAAAAGAGAAGCTAGAAAAGTACTCCAAAATTGGAAAAATGGCAAAGCGACTAAACAAGAATATCAGAGTGCTCAAAAAGTATACAAGACTAAATGCAAAGAAGTTAAGGCAATATATATAAAAAAAGAAGAAATAGAGATAAAAGAAATACGGTCGGAAGAAGAAGCATGAAAATACATAAACAAAGAGAGAAAAAGCAAAAGACAAAAAAACTAACAAATTTTGATGGAAAACTGGAGGAAACACTTCTTAAAACTGTATGAAGGATCGGACAGAAAAACCGATAGACAGCCAATGACAACAGAACAACTGAAACAAGATGTAGATGAAATAACAACAGAAATGATATGGAAGCAAATAAAAAACTAAAAAAACAAAAAGCGCCAGGTGTGGATGGAATACAAAATGAAGCATGGATGTATGGTTCGGAAGATTTGATTGAGAGACTGAGTGAGATAATAAATGAAGTATGGAAGGGAAAAGGGTTTCCTAGTCAGTGGAGAGTAGGTCTTGTATGTCCGATACACAAAAAAGGAAATAAAGAGCTTGCTGAAAATTACAGAGGTATAACGTTACTAAGTACAGCATACAAGATCTACGCCATGGTACTAGAAGAAAAATTGAATGGAGAACTAGAAATGAATGGAATATTGCCAGACGGACAGGCCGGGTTTAGAAAAGGAAGAGGGACCATGGATAATGTATACATACTACAACATATAGTAGAGAAGGAAATAGCAGAAAAGGGAGGAAAGTTGTATGCGTTATTCTTGGACCTAAAAGCGGCATTTGACAGTGTGAGTAGAGAGAAATTGTGGATGTATTTGAGAAAAAGAGGAATAAATGAACACCTAGTAAAAAGAATGGAAGAAGTATACGTGGAAACTGTTAGCAGAGTCTGTATGAATGGCAAAATGAGTGAAAAGTTTTGGACTACAAAAGGTATGAGACAGGGATGTCCACTCAGTCCTAGTTTGTTTGCGGCATACATTGCAGATGTAGAAGAAATGCTATGTAAGGCGCAGACGGGTGGGGTGGTAGTGGGCAGAGAGAAAGTATGGTCGCTGGCTTATGCAGACGACATGGTGGTTGTAGCAAAACAAGCAAATGAAATGAACGAAATGATTAGATGCCTGGATAAGTATTTTAGAAAAAAAGATTTGGAAGTGAATGTAAATAAAACAAAAATTATGACTTTTAGAAAGGGGGGAGGAAGACGTAGAGTAGAAAATTGGAAATGGGATGGGAAAGAAATTGAAGAAGTAAAAACATTTAAATACCTAAGATATGTTTTTTGTACAACCAATAGTGAAAATGAACACATAAAAAATATGACAAGAAAAGCAAATAAAGCGGTAGGACAAGTATGGGGAATTGGTGAAAGAAAATTTGAATGTATGAGAATAAAAGGAATGATGTTTGATAGTTTAGTAAAAAGTATGTTATTGTACGAAGCAGAAATTTGGGGATGGAAAGAGCAAGAAAAGTTAGAGGTTATTCAAACAAAATACTGGAGATGGGTATTAGGAGTAAACAAAGAGACCCCAGCATACATTGTTATGGAAGAAGTTAAAATAGACAAATTAAGAGTAGAAGCAGGAAAGCGTGCAATGAGGTATGAAGAAAGAGTGAGAGAAAGGAATGAATGTAAAATATTACAAGAATGTCTGAAGGAGAAAATGAAGGGAAAATGCGGAAAAATGGGAACATTTAGAGAAAAATATTTTAACAGGAATGGGTATGCCAGTGAGGAAGTAGAAAGATTAAGAATAGATAGAAGTATGTGGAAAGAAATTATGATGAGAGATAGAGATATACAAGTGCAAGAGCGAAGAACACGGATAAATGAATCTAGGTACAATTCAAATTATGAACACATTATAACGGATGAACTACCAAAGTACCTAAAAAATGAAAATTATGGAAAAATGGAAAAACGTATGATTGCAAGATTTAGATGTGGAAATGAGGAGAAAGTGTGCAAATTTTGGTTGGAAGAGGAAGAGAAAATGTGTAGAATGTGTGGAGAAGTTAGGGAAAGCATAGAACACATGTTAAAATGCAATGAGATGAGAGAAGAGCAAATAGGAAGAAATGAGGTACTGAAAGAAGATGGAAAAGGAATGAAATGGATGATGGCGGTAACAAAAAGAAGAAAGGAAATTGAAACAAAATTAATAAATAATTAATTAAAAACCAGGGTTTAGGGTTGTTAAGATTATATATATAATATTAGTAGTAAATTAAGTTATATGGTAAATGTTATGTTATGTTAAGTTGTAGAATTTTCAAGGCCGACAGGCAAGAAATAAACGATTATATATATAGATATAGAAGTACTAAATGAGGTTAGAGTTGGCAATAGAGATGATAAAGAGATGGATGAGAAATAAAGGGTTAGATCTGGCTCCGCAGAAAACCGAGGTGGCATGGCAATCGACAAAGAAGAAATGAAACAAATAATAACCATAGAAAAAAAATTAAATACCTTGGAGTTACACTGTATTGTATGCCGCAGTAACATGGAGAGAAGCTTTGAACACAAAAAAAACAGAAAAGAAGTAAGAGGAGCTATGAGAACAAGTTCGTTAAGGACACTACCCGCAGATTTGATGGTGGAAGAAAGATTAGTAATAAAGAAAATGGTAAATGAAAAAACTAGTAAGCAAGAAGCAAAAAGACAAGCAAGAGAGAATATGATGCAAAGATGGCAAAGACAGTGGAAAGAATGAGAAAAGGGAGAATGAACAAGGGAACTAATACCAGAAATGAGTAGAGAAAAAACCGGAGACGTGTTACTATACAACATAACTACACACCAAACAAGGAGCCTTTGGAAAGTTTTTACAAAAATAAATAAGATGGAGAAAGAGGAAAAATGTATATTTTGTCAAGAAGACACGCATGACAACGCAGAACACACGCTAGTAGTGTGCAAAGCGTGGGAGAAAGATAAAAAAACGCTCGAAAAAGTAAACTGGCAACTGTAGGACTACCAAAAAGAATGCACTTAATGGAGCTGCCCAAAATATTTATGAAAGAATAAGGATACAACAAGAAAAAGTTAATAAAGATATAGAAAAACTAAGAAATGGGAGTAAGGAAAGTGGGATGCTAGTGTAGGACGTATGGCAAAAAAATAGGGTATAGGGAGTAATAGGTCGGGGACAGCATGTGTTGCCGCAGCAGACTGCGTGAATTCCGCAAGGCCAAAACCAGCCCACCTCAAACTAGTACCACATTAGAGATAATGATTAGGACAAATTAACAGCAAGACTTACGCAAATGTAAAAAAAGCTAATTTTTTATGTTTTTAAGAAAAAAGTTGTTCTTTATATAATTATAAAACTGCCAATAAGCATACTAAGAGCCGTCTGACATGAGACTGATTTTAATACAAGTGTCAGTACAATAATTTTGCGCGCCAATTTTTCAAATATTTAGCAAGCTTTTAAGCAAGAAATTAGAACAGGTTCTAATTTCTTGGATGAAATCTTACTAAATAATTGACACATAAATCCGCCAATGTATAAATATGTCGCCAAAAACACTGGATTATAAAATTAAATTTTTAAATAATTGGCGTGCAAAATTATTGTACTGACACTTGTATTAAAATTAGTCTCGTGTCAGACGGCTCTAATACAAAACAAAGCTATTTAAATACTAACAAATCAAAATATTTGTACTTTGATATTGACTGTATATCAAAGTACAAATATTCCGCTAAAACGGAAAGTTGTGGTCCGATTAAGCGGCTGGTCCGATTACGCAAAATTAACAAAACAAAATTAATAAAATTTAAAAAAAATGTTTTTGACGCATACTGCGTTATTTTATTATTTTATTTGAAAGTGTCAAATTGTTCCTCAAAATATTAAAATATTTATTAGAACTAACTGAATATTTGTGTTGTCTTCCCAATAAAAAAAGTTCAGTTTATAAGCACAAAAAAAATGTAAAAAAATTATATTTTATGAAGGTATAAAACATACATATACAAAAAATTTAAGCAATATAAATTACTGTTATTTCTATAGTTTGGTTTCTGTTCCTGAAGATTTGATCCATATAAGCGGCTGGTCCAATAAAGCGGAAACGACTGTATTTATCAAATGAAAAAACTTTTATCTGAAGCTTTTTCTTAACTACTAAGACGGATAGTCTTCTATTCTTCACTTATTGGGACACCCTGTATGTTTTTCTGGTATGATACACATATCATACCACAGCATTATAAAATTAAATTAGTAGTATAATTTTAAACTTTTTTCTCCATTTGATACACTTATCCGTAACCTGTACGGCTACCCTGATTTTATCCATGCTTAATA
This sequence comes from Tachinus rufipes, assembly GCA_963932245.1. Lineage (NCBI taxonomy): Eukaryota > Metazoa > Arthropoda > Insecta > Coleoptera > Staphylinidae > Tachinus > Tachinus rufipes. The sequence goes on from OZ010742.1 coordinate 69,316,584, forward strand.
ACTTTTCAAGTACATAGTTGCAATGACAGTCTGAATAAAAAGTTTCATATAAACTGATTTTTGTATTCAACTCCTTCACAAGTTATAGCAATTTTAAATTTATGCTTTATGCTTATGCTTTTTACGGCTATTTTACATCGCCACAGTAAGTCTACGACTTGTTTAAAGTGGTTTGATGGGACCAACAGCTTAATACGTGACTTCCGAACCACGCTGGTGGATAAAGAGCAAGTTATCATTTCAGTCATATTTCGGGGATAAGTAATATTTGACATTCCATTTTATTTTAGTACGCTTAGAGCCAAAGTGTGCTAATTTTTTGTACAACCCTATTCCGATTAAAATTTTCCTATAAACTTATAATTCCTAATATGACAAATGTCACACTTAACAAATTAAAATTAAATTTATAATCGTCAAAAATAAATTATAGTAAATAACATCAGACAATTATTTCAATTTATTATAAAACCTCACAATAACCACACCATCAAGTGCCCCCTGACTGCCCAGTTTAGATAAATAGAGAATAAAACATTTATGTTCAGTTTATATTTGCCATTATAAGTTTAAACACACATTATTGTCAGCTAATTTTTTTTAAATTTTAATAATAAAATTTTGTATTCAGTAAAGAAACATTGTACTAAAAAACTCAAATGATTTAATTAATGTTAATCAATATATTAAGTATATATATATATATGGAAGTTAGAGCTATCGAGTATGCGGCCAAATTACAATCAATATTCACTTCATACCATCATTTAATCAAAAGCCAATACTTCAGAGAATTATTCCTGTTTCTTCTGGTATACCCGATGGCTCTAACTTCCTAATATCTAACAGCCGCAAACATTCTTCTATATATATATATGTATATATACAGAGTGTTAGACAAAACACGCACAGTTAAATAACTCTATTTTTAAACCAATTTGAATTAATCAAAAACTATTTTAAATAATTTTTGAATCATTCACACACTGTATAATTATAAATAAATAATTTAGAAATTAAATTGTGTGAATTTACAATAACTTGCATTATATATCCTGGCTAACTATGAAATAGATTCATTAGTTGATTCCCAATAATTTTACAATTTATAAATGATTTATATCAAATCAAAACTCGCTAACACACATATTCATAGTCGTTTGCCACCACTCCTTTATTTAAGTTATCTGGAAAAGCGTCAGAACATTGGGCATTGTATTAAGTATTTATAAAAATATTGACTTTCAACAACGTAAAGTTAAGCTGCCTTCAAATTTCAACATTGAAAATGATCCATATACACAAAAGTGTTGCTATATTTACTATAAAAATTTAGCTCAAAATAAATTTCCAATTATCAAAGAAAGTTTTTCTACATCATCTTACAAATCGATGGTTAAAGTGTAAAACCTCGTAAGTCAATTTTAGTGAATTTTACAGGAGAAGGGAAAAACGTTTAGTTTTGGAATTGATTGTTTAGGTGAATTAGATTTACTGGGTTTTGATAGATGGAGCCTGCAGTCCCATAGACTTAAATTTAAGTTACGAGGATTTGCAGTTTAATAAATGTGAATATATATAAACTTTTAGTGTAAAAAACGCGTAAACGGAAAAAAACGACTTACGAGGTTTCACACTTTAACCATCGAAATAGAAAATAAATGAGTGTGTATCATATGCTATACTCTCAAATGCTAAATTGCAGATTCATTCATCAAGTTAGCAAAAGTTCTGTATTTCACCAATAAAAAAGATGAATGCCTGCAACACTCAAAAAAAAAAAGAAATTACTTTCAATTATCACAAGAATAAAGAAAAAATCAGCGTTGTATAGTTTTTTCAATACTCATCATGCTAAGGATCGTAAAATTAATAATTTGCTTGTTTCAAGAAGAAAATAAATAAACTTTTAATTGATATAGAACCATATGCAAATTGTAATCAATACTTTTTTAGTTTTATATTTTTGATTATAATGTGGCAATTCTGTAATAGATCTGTGAAAATCATCATTCATGTACATGAAATTATATAAAATGATGTAATATTATATAACATTATGTGAGATTCTACAAAATTTTATGAAATGGTTAGAACAGTTTCTTTTAATGGTTACCCATCGATTGCAAATGTATCTACATTGAATTAATTAATAATAAACTCAATTTTTTTAACCTTTTATATATATACAGGGTGTAGATTAATTGGCGGATAAACGCCAGGTAACTTTATAGATCGTGCCAAAAGAAAACAAAAATCTTAATTCCAAAATGCTGAAAAACTCTTCGTTTGGCCTCACGAGGTCCCCAAAGTTTCAATTTTGTCAATACAAATATTGTTTTAATTGCGTATATTATGTACCAATTTGCTTTCTTTTTTAGTATAATAAAAATTATGAGGTTTATTGAAACTTAATAATAAAAACATTGAAAAATGTGCAAATTACTTTTGAAGAATAAATCAAATTTAAATTAAACATACGCTTGGCAATGTAGCAAAATTTTTAATAAAATTCAAATTATAAAGTAGGCAATGCAATAAATGTCAGGGGGTCAATTCTGATCTCCGGTGACTTTTGTCATCAGTGACTTTTGAATCTATGTAATAATTTAGAGTGCCTTTCAAAGCAATTTGAAGTAATTTTCCAGGAAATAAATTGTGAAGATATACGGTGTTCAAAGCTTAAACTTTTAGTATGCAATTTGTGTAATTTACCACTAAACCAATCGCAAACCCAAACTAGAATTAAGTAATAAAAATTCACACAATAAAATTACATATTCCAAAAAACATAACAAAATTATAGAAAATATAGATATTAAATAATAAAAAAATTGTCCTTATTCTTGAAGTGTAATGAATGACACTTGTTATTTAATAGAAAACACCAATTTAAAAATACATTTTATTAAACTAAAACAGAACTTTGATGAAAAGAAAAATCACTTTTAGAAATCAAATAACCTAGCAAAAGATGTAAAAAATATTGTTTAAAATTCTCTAATTAGTACAAAAGAGACAAAACCAATTAAATTAGCTAGTAATAGTACTACCTTACAAAGAAATGTTTGCTGACTAGTTTGCAAAAACTGCAAAATGATCAATCAATCAAATAAATCTATGAACTGTACTGTACACCAAGCAAAGAACAATAAATGGGCATAATGTTATATCTGAAAGTATGAAATCAAATCTACAACACAAATTCTATAAAATAACATATATAAATTTCATTAATTCTCTTCAATATCATTTAAACAATGACCAATAATAATAATAATAATAATAATAATAATAATAATAATAATATATTAAAATAATTTTTTGTTCATTTGTCAATAATCAAAATTGGTAACTCAAAACATTTGTTTCTTTATAAAAATTTTGAAATTTGATAAGAAAACATTTTGGGCCAAGCAGGTCTAAATTTCAAATTATGAAATGTACATACAAACATTTTTAGGTCAGTCATTATGCAATAGTAAGTTTGTACTTGATACTGTAAGATAATATGTAGTGTATTATACTTGATTGAAATGTAACTATAAATTCATGAGAAAATATTACACTCTTGCTGCTCTCATTTTGCAAATTGAGAGTTTTAAGAAAATTGATTGTTTCTGCAATTCTGTTCCATATCTTTTGTCATACATTTGATTATTCAGTAGGTTCACTTTGTTTTACTAGTTTGAATTTTTTATATTATGTTCACTACAAACATAAAATTATAAGCCAAAAGTAAATTATTATCTCAGTAGCATAAATTATTTAAAAATGAACATAGTGCAATAATTCCACTCACTTTTAGCGTTGTTTGATAAATTTACTAAGATATGCAACCTTAGATAAAATACCGTTCACGAGATATAGATGGCACCGACACAAAATTTTATAAACGTTTATATTCCGTAAATTCTGTTTACAATTGCAATCATATTAAATAATGGAAATATGTATAAGTAAAATATTTATAATGATTGCAAATTAAACGCGATTACAATTTTATTAATAATTTGATTAATATTTTGACGTGTATACACCATCTACATGTCATGAACATAATATTATTCCAGGCTACATAGTATATTTGTCAATCAACGCTTTTAGTATGATTTACTATTGTCACATTTCCATCCGCTATGTAAACAATATCAAACTAAAAACAAAATTACATTTGTTGAAGTCAACTGTAGAAAAATATTCTGGTAATACATGTGAAACAATTGAAGAGCTCTTTAAAAACATGTCAACTAGATAGTGTTCTCTGTATTTATGCAAAAGAAACAAACAAATCCTTAGTTTATGATAGAAAATATTACCAATATCAGTGTCAGCTTCAAAAGTGTCATATTTCTTTTTGTTAAATCTCAAATTATTTTTAAATTATTTTATTAAATGTCGGTCTATTTCTGCTAAGAACTAATCACAGAAGCCAAAAGTTACGACTACCAATTTGGAAATTTTACCTCAAAGTGAAGAACTCCAATATAAATTATTGGGTTCTTTAATGTGTGCGCAACATCTAAAGACCTTATCCAAAAGAAAGCGTACTCAAAACAACAACACAAAATTTAACCAGAAAAACTGAACCTCCTATTAAGGGTCTCAAACCCAAGACCCCTGGTGTAGCAGTCAAGTACGCTAACCACTACACCACCTGAGCGTTTTTTTTACATTTTCTTTTTAGTAGTAGATTATATGTTTATAAGCATGTTATTACATTTATGTATACTTTGCATTCAAAAATTAATTAAAGTTTAATGACCAAATTCAAATTTATCTTTTAAATTTTAACTTCATATTTTCAAGTTGATCATGGTAAATACATATATTAGTATATTTATAATGCACTCATTAAATAACATTAAAAATATCATAAATTTAGTTTTATTTAATAACTTGGGCTTATGTGCCAATGAAAACAGTAATTTTTTTATACGTAAATAATCTTTTACTTGTTGCTTTACTAACTAAAATGATAATATTAATAATTAATATTATTGTAAATTTATAAATTTAAAATTTGTAAAGTACAAAGGATATTTTAATAGATTTTCCCAGTAACCTTGAAATATATTTGTCAAAAATTTGATTATTTTGAACTGTTATCTCAACAACATATTTCTATCATTTATTCTGTATTTTGATATCTAGGTTTAAAAATGTGTGTGACAACTAATTCCTTCAACTAGGTGTAATTAGGTTAATTGGATTTATACAATCCATTTCACTAAAGTGAAAGGTTATTAACATCTCATATAAAATGACCAATGAATGACTATAGATAAGGATAACACAATGCAAGTCGTTGTAACAATTTTTAAAAACCTTTAAAAAAATAATAACATAATATAAGTACTATAGCTAATACATTTGACAGTTCTTACCAATAAATACATGGCATAGCCAAAGGAAATAAGATAAAGAAAGGAACACTGTTTTAGACATTTTTACAGAAAATCGCGGCACTTGTCAGTGTCTAATTCATCATTCATACGTTCTCATCAGCCTTTCGGCATAATTATTTACAATTAAGACGCAAAAAACGGCTGAAAAACATTACACTTGACTGCCATTAACAACACTTCATTATTACATTGTTATTAAAGCACTTCACATCTTTAGCGAGTTTAATTATTGTGTCACCTCGGCACTGATCATCTAAAGATGCACTATAAACGTTTGACATAAATAATGTGCACGTTTTTCTTGAAAAAATAATACTTTAAAAAAATTTAATGACCGAGACAAAAATAGCCGCCATGTTGGATTTCACGTCACTGAATTGATGAACGATAGATGGAGCTTATCGCGTAGCGCGGGATTTAAATCTAATGATTTTCATTTTATACATTATGTTGTACATAAGTCTTCGTAAAATGTAAAGCCTAATGAGTATCTACTATCCAATCTATTTTAGTTTAGCAAACTCTAACCTTACCTAACCTAGTCTATAATAATTCATTTCATCAAGTAAAATAAAATATTGTTTTATCAGTCGTTTCATTTCATGTACATTAATCCCTAAACAGCGTGGCTTATGGAATGTGTGAAATATAAACGCGAATGAAGGATGCTAAAAAACGGACAAAGGCATGAGTGCAACAGAGCAAATATAATTTTTGTGTTTATTAAGTTGCATATTATACTTGCCAATCTGTTCTTGGATTACTATAGGCTTTTCATGTTTAGATTTTTTAAATTTAAAAGCTATTTATTTTATAGAAAAAAATCAAAAATTATTTACAATTTACAATTATTTTGCTTAAAATATAAAGAAAAAAAAGGAAACATGTTACATGGAGTTACATAAAAATAATATAGAACATATTTGAGTAAGAACATGGTTAATTGTTACAAAAGTTTATTTACTTGAAAATGAGGGAAAAGTTATAAAAAAGATCTTGGAGGTCTGTGAAAGTTTTCTTATCTCCGCATGGTGGAGGATGGCAGCAGGATGACAGCAAAAAGGTTTTTTTATGGGGTGCCAAAAAGCTGGGAACAGATTGTTTACTCAAAGAAATGGGAAATTTGCCTCGAAGGTGCTGAAGGCGTGACTTTATAAGGTGTATATTAGAGAGCGCCGGAAAAGCCGATGAAGGGTGACGGAGAGAAAAGAAAAAATCCGTCTAACAGTTTTCTTTGTAGACCTGCAATAGAGTCTATTTGGTTTTGAGGAGCGATAGTAAAGGTGATAGCCTGGTAATAGATCAGGGTGCGGATAAACATTTTGTAAGTATGAAGCAGGGTTTTTGGGTTGGTACTTAAATGTACCACGAAAAGCTTTGATGAGGTTAAATGTTTGGCAAACTTAAAAGCAGATTGAAAAGTTGAGGGTAGAGGGGAAGATGGTGTCTGTTATGTATAACTGTGGACTGTATTTTCTTTATTATAATTTATAAATTGTAATCGTTACTGTTGATTGATTTCCGTTAACTAATTATTTTCTTGTGCATTCATTCGAAAAAAAATACTATTTTATTCTGCTCCTTGTGGTCATTTCAGCTAAATACTCTTCTTGTCCTCTTGCTTATTTATTATGTAAAATAATTAAATTCTCTTCCTGTCCGCTTGCTCTTTTATCATGTAAAATGATTAAATTCTCTTCCTGTCTTCTTGTAAAAGCAATTGTTCGTAGAATGATATAAAAACCATCATAGTAATTCAACAGTTGTATAATTTAAAAACATTTATAGGATTGAAAAGGAATAAATTTTGACTGTATAATATCGATTTAAAATTCAAACTGTTTATTTTTTCATTACCACAGTAACAACATTTTTAAATAAAAATACTTTTGTCACACAAATACAAATTGGTCTGCTAACTTTTTTTAATACCAAACAGTGTTCAAGTAAGTAATTTGATTGACTTGGGTGATGGTTTTGTTTCAGGGTGTGATTTGTAAGTGGGGTTTGTTATAGAGGATGTGGAGGTTATGGTGGTGGAATAATATAAATTGTTTTTTTTTTTAGAATTTGCAGTTAGTATTCATTTCTGAAGTCCATAACGTAGATTTAAAAAAAAGAGAATGAGTAAGAAGACGAAACCTTGTGGTATCTCTGCAGATCGCAAACAAAAGTTTGATAAAGTTTTGCCGCAGCGGGTTTGTGTGGACCTATTTTTAAGAAATTACTTAATCAAAGCAATAAAAATTAAAAAGTTAATAGATAAAAGTTTGTAAATAAAGCTGTCATGCTAGAGCATGTAGTAGTGTTTAAGAGAAGAGGACAGAAAGTTAAAAATGGCGTGACAGATTAAAATGTCCTTCCTGAATCCAAACTAAGATTCAAGAAAGACATTTCAACTGTCGCAGAAATATATAGATCAGAATAGTGAGGTCATCCAGTGTGGCGGGTTGCTACTGGCGAACGTCGCGCATATTTTCATCTAGACTGCTAGAAATATTGAGTCCTGTGGAAACTGACTCTGCGTCCGGTAAGCTAATTAAATTTTTAAAATTTTCTTCTATCTTAGGTTTGCGGTGAGCTGCATTATTTCTTTTCCTTAAAACAAATTATATCGCGGCGGGTTTTAGCGTGAAATAATTTTTGGTAAGTGGGTCGTAAGTGCAAAGGATTTGTTTATACAAATATATATGAAAAGGTACCAAATTTATTAATAAAATAATAAGATAAACAACTGTTTATTTTACAACTAAACTAATTTTCTATTACATTTACAAGATTATTAATAGACGGCTCGGTCTGTAGCATACGGGACCATACTGACATTCCCCTGCTCGTGGCCGGTTTCCCAGTTTTTTTCCCACGCCTCGTTCATAAATAGAGACTTCCTTAAGCATTTGCTATAAAAATAGATTTATTGATTGTACTGGCACAAACGGTTAAAATTCTTTAAAATACACTTCCTCTGCATCAATACACTTTCGGAGACGTGTCTGCTACGACTAGAAAGCACTCTGAAACTCCTTGACAGGAATGTCTTTTAATAACCTTGTAACATGCTTTTGGATGTTTTCCACAAACTCCCAATGCTTTTCTTTCAGCTTTTTCTTTAGTAAGGAAAACAAAAAAAATTGGACAGAGCCAAATTGGAACTGTAAAGAACCTGCGAGACCATCGAGGTTTTGCGTTGAGCCAGGAAGTTCATAACAATTACGACCTTTTGACTGGTGGCATAGTTATAATGAAGCTTGACCGTGTCTTTGATGTTAGTACTCACGCACGCAATTCGGCGTTTCAATATTTAAAACACCTTAAGGTGAAAGGTTGAGTTGACAGTTTCTCTTTGCGGTACAAACTTAAAATGGACAATTCTTTGGATGTCAAAAAAGATAATGAGCAACGTTTTTATGCAAAACTTGTTTATTTGCGCTTTCTTGAGACGTCGAGGAGGGATAATTTTGTGTGCTACGCACTGCTCTGCCTTTTCAGTTCTGGGTTGTACTCAAACATCTAGAGTTTGTTTCTAGTTAAGAAAGTCTGGCTCATTTTGAATCAAATTCAAAAGTTTTTGATTGCGCCGTGTTACAAAGTCAAAAAACACAATTCACGCAAAGACACGTCTTTTTGCTCAGAACAGTCGGAGCAAGTTGGTGACCGGTTGCGTTGGAAGAACTTATCCTCTACCATATGTCCGACCGGTTTTACCTGGCTGGAATGAATAGTCGCGTCACAATAAAATCATGCGCATTACTTTAATGGACCCTGTATTTGGACAGGAATATTTTCTAATAAAATGAGCCGATGTGTATTTAAAAAGTCTAGAAAAGATTGTTTAGTAAAAACATGATTAACCAAATAAGGTGCTATAAGATGTCTTCCAAGTAAACCGCACCAAACATTAACATCAAAGTAGCTTTAATTTTGAACTTTATCTGTTCTAATTTAATAAATAACAAAAGAAAGTTTAAAATCAATTATTCATACTCAATCTAACCCCAATGCAGCCAAACAAATACGACAATTGTTTTGGATTTCACAAATCTTTATCTTAGTGGTAATGGTAAAGGACAAATTTGAATTATTGATTAACGTGCTCTCAATACAAGTTAGTTAATAAAATAGTAATGCAAAGTGACAGTATAACTGGTAACCAAATTGCAACATCTAAACAGAAAGTTTTTTTACAATTTTAGGTTTATGATTTCTATAAATTTTATCAAATGCTTATTGGAGCTGTCGCGTCCTATTGTGAAGTGCTGCACATGGCCGCCTAGTAAAAGAAGCGGTCAAAAATGCATTTGAATTGAATATTGAGTTTGGATTATTTATAAAAAATAAACAAAATTTATTAACTTGCAAACTTTGACAATTAGGGAAGGGGAGTATGCACAGTGCGCCAGGTATTTTTCACTGCTGGCGACTTATTGTTTATTTTTAAAATTAAATCTACAGTTAAAACGAATGCAATTTTTGTAATTTTGGTAAAATTATAAAAATAATATTTTTGATGTATTATATAGTGCTTTTTCTGCGATTTTAAAGTTTTGTTTTTATTAAACATCTTGCAATAAAAACTAATTTTTGGTAATTTTTTAATAAATGCGCAATGTTTGATAAATTTTATGTAAGTGTGGTGTCACACAATGCGTTAGAAACGGTCCGGTGAAAACGCATCCGTTTAGAAACCGAGCAAGGTTTTGAATGAGTGGCAACACAACCGGACGCCACCGCAACTTGCTGTGGCAGTGCGGGATAACAAGACAACTGCATGCAAAGCAAAAACACAAGCAGCTGAATTGTAGGAGTCACACTTTGCGTTATCACAGGTCTTGTTTTATTGCATAATAATATCAATATGTTTGACACAAACAAATTTATTGAGTAAAAAATTTGGCGTAAAAATTCTGCCATTCTTCTGCATTGTTGAAATATTGATTAATAAAAATATTAACATCTTTAAAATAACTTCATAAATAAAAATTATACTTGCCATATTGTTAATTATGTTTATAAATATATATTTGTTTTATTATAAAATAAAAATAATGATATAAATAAAAATAATTTTAAATTTCAAAATATGTAATTATATGTATATACTTGCGTTTGCAGTAAAAACGCATCCCGTTTTGCAAGAGCGTTAGAAACACTAATAAAATAGGTCTTGACAAATTTTATGCGCTAAATTTGTGTTTGTACAAAACACCAATTTAATGAAGTGTAGTACGAACCACAACAAACAAAAAAGTCTTAATAAACATAGGTTGTCATAACAACGGTTTTGGAGATATGGAACATTAATTATTTTTATTATTATTTTTCCCTCCATTTTTTATTTTGCAAATAATAATGTAAAGTATTTAAGGGTGATACAAAAAATCCAGCTCTGAGACATCACTGTTATAAATAGCTATCTGTTGATAAGAAACACTTTTTAGCCAGACCAACAGATCTTTTTTTATCTTATTTTATAATTGCCTAAGAAACTTTGTCCAACTTAAGTTGGTCTTTTGTTAATTTTGATTGATTTTATTAATGAAAAGAAAACTTTTCGAAACTTTTGTATATTTTTGATGTAATGTATCCATTAGATTGATATCGTATTTTAAAATATTGTCGAATACTAAACACAAAACCTTTTGCAGATAACAAATTAAAAAAAAATACACATTGCAGAATTCCAATCTTGTATAAGATCAGCCGTCATGATAACTTTAAATGGACTAGGATTTTTTCAAAAATTAAACATAATTTTAAAATATTTTTCTATTGTTTCAACAGTTTTTATTTTTTTCAACAAAATACTGTATCTTCTAAAATTACTGTAGTATTGGCTAAGGGTGTCCTCTTACAAAAAATACGTGTTCAATTGTCACATTAAAACATTTTGCTAGCCATATTTTTTTAGTAATAAAATCATAAATAAATGAGCAAACTGTATTTGCTTTTTTAGTTGCAAGTAGTAACCGGCTGTCTTAGCGTTTGGAGCAATCATTGCTTTCTTTGGCTGTCTGCAGCCCGAAGTTTCATCCAAACACCGTCTTAGTGCATTGTGTGTGTTAATTTTTAGTAAGTTATTTAAACTTTTGAGTGTTAAAGCGGTCCAGGGTTCAGGTCCACACGCCATGAGAGTTGCCCTTTGCGCACCAGCTTGTCCGCCTCAATGTTACTTACTTTGTTGGAATGTCTTTTTACCCAGAACAGCTCGATGCTATTTCCACAGGCTGCTAAAGTAAAGGCACGATGACATTGAAAAATAAAGATGCTATGTCAAAACAGAGAATCTGAAGGTTAATTTGAATGTGAAAAAAGTATTCAGACTGAGTCAGAAGATGAAAAAAAACTGCCAATATTGATTTAGTTGGATTCTATGAAAACCTAAAAGTGTTTTGAGATCAACAAAAAGTAATATATACATAGATGACATAGACTTAACAAAAGATGAAAGAGCAATACAAATGAAAATACGCAAATGGGATTACGAAAAAAGAAGCAAAAGAAAAAAAAGAATGGTCGGGTACCAAAAAGCGTGTATTGGCAGCAAATGGTGGGTTTGGAATAAAAAAAGAACATTTTAGAAAAGGTTGAAAGTGGTCCAACAAACCAATAAAAAAAGATATAACGAGGCGGAAACATTCTATTCTGGAAAGTAGCAGGACTAAGCAATAAAAAAGAAGATTTTTGGGATTACATTAGCATATTAAAAAAACATTAGAAAAAACACTAAAAAAAAGCAGACAAGAGAAAATTGATAATAGAAAGAAACTTCAATGCAAAAATTAGATCAAAAGAAGAAAGAGTAAATTTTGAACATCATATCAGAAAAAGAAAATCAAACGTCAGTCAAAAAATAAAAAAGGAAAAATAATGTGTTAAATGGAAATAAAGTAGGAGATGAACAAGGGGAATATACATATATAAGAGCAAATAGTCAATCGATAACTGACTATGTGGTAGTAAATAAACAAGCGTGGCATAAAATAAAAAAAAAATAAAGTGGGAGAAAGAGTGAGATTAGATCATCAGCCATTGGAAGTATATTTAACAAATGTTATAATAAATAAAAAAACATAAAAAAAACAATAACAAAAGTAATATGGTAAAAAAAAAACATAAAAAGTTACAAAAAAATTTGAAAAAAATAAATTTTACAAAAAAACGTAAAAAGAAAAATGAAAGAATTAGAAAAAATAATACAAGGAGCAACAGTAAAAAATTTATGTGTACAAACAAAAGAAAAATATCTAAAAGCAGATGGTAGGATAAAAAATGCATGCAGAAGAAAAGAGAGGCAAGACAGATGCCACGCAAATAGAAAAACAACAAAGCAATTACCAAAAGGCGTTAAAAACATATAAAAATGCATATATATGCAAAAAGAATAAAATAACATACAGACAGAAAGAAGAAATATAAATAAAAGCAATCCGATCAAAAAATGAAGCATGAAAGTACATAAACAAAGAAAGAAAACAGCATAAAACAAGGCCAAACCAAACCATTTCTATAGAAGAATAGCAAGAACATTTTTCAACACTATTTGATACAACCGACAAAAAAAAGTCAGAAAAAAACTTCAAGAACTGGTTCGGCAGCCAGATGAAATTACAAAGAAATCACTACAAAAGCAAATAAAAAAAACTAAATAAATCAATGACGCCAGGTGTGGATGGAATACAGAATGAACCATAGATGTATGGAACAAAAGAATTGATTGAAAGATTGAGAGAAGTAATAAATGGAGTATGGAAAGGAGAAGGATTTCCTATGAAATAGAAAGTATGTCCAGTATACAAAAGTGGAAAAAAAAACTAGTTGAAAACTATAAAGAACATTAGTTAATACGGCATACAAGATATACGCCATAAAGCTAGATAAAAGTTTGAATAATCAACTAGAGTTAAAAAATATATTTCCGGATGGGGAGGCAGAGTTTAAAAAAAGAAGAGGTACTATAGACAACGTATATATACCTTATTATATAGTTGAAAAAGAATTAACTGTAATATATATATATATATATATATATATATATATATATATATATATATATACATATATTATTGAAGTTTTGACAACTTTTTTTAATATTTATTAAAAATGTTCACGAGTTTAAGTTTTTAAAATTTAAATTTAATAAAAAACAAAAATCATATACATATTTTATATATTTAAATATGAAGCAACGTTTTGTTATTGAATAATAACTTCATCAGGCCTAAAAAATATAAAAAAATACAATACTGACAAAAATGAACATTAACAATTAATACTTACAACTATTTGTATATAAAACTATAAAATTATAAAATAACTATCGTAATTAGCCATTATAATGTTAATTACTATTACACCTCACTAAACAATTTTTATCAGTTCACAACAAATATATATATATATATATATATATATTATTAATAAAATTATTTTAAATTTGATTTTTTTTTAGTGAAGAAATAATAAATTAATTAATTTGACAATTTGTAAAATAAGCCATCTTGGAATTGTAAGTTATGAATAATGAGATGTCTGTTAGTAGAAGGTGGTTGTTGACAATATGAAATAAGTTTTTTTTTTTTTTTTAAATGAAATATTTATAGGTCATAGTTGTAGGCAGAAAAATGTTAGGAAAATAAATATATATATATATATAATTGAAATTAAATAAATGTAAAAGTGCAAGATAAAGTATAAAATAAGTATATAATAAAGATGGTAGATTTAGTAGAAAAGATGGTAGATGGTAGATTTAGTAGAAAAGGAACAACATTGTAAAAATATATATAATTATATTTATAATAAATAATGATTTTGTAAAAGTGGTGGAGTTAAGGGTTATGTAAATTATAAGAGAGTAATAAAGTATAAATATTACCAATTACGTTTTTTTTTTTAATTTAAGACATTATTGTTGGATTGTATGTGACACATTTCTAAAAAGTTTTTAAATTGATTAGGTTCATGTTCAAGGATAAAAGTGTCAGAATAATCTGGTTGGTGTCCGGTAGTGCTGTAATGAACGCTTAAACCAGTAATGTTCGGCTTTAGTTTGGTATCACTTTTGTGTACTGCCATTCTCTTACTAAGTTTGTCTGGCTTATGTATACTGTATTACAATCTTTACAAGGAATTTTGTAGATAATGTTAAACTGAGAAGAGGTGGGTGTGGGATCTTTTAATTTAGAGAATAATGAGTTAATGCTTTTACTTACACAATTAGCAATAAATAAATTAGGGTTGTTTTTTTTTGTCTAATTAAGTTATGAGAGAGACCTTCAACATATTGTAACTTTTTGTAAGTTATTTTGTCATTAGATAATAACGGTACTTGGTTTGAAGACACATGAGGTAGAGTAAAGTTATTGTTTACAGCGTTGTAATATAAAAGTTGTTTTAAAAGTGGACGTGGGTAACCATTATTTGTGAGTGTGTCAAACAAGATGGGTAAGTTTTTTTAATGAAAAGTGTGATGTGAAATTTTTAAAATACAATTTTTTAAAGCTAATATAGTATTAATTTTTTGTTTGAAAGGGTGGTTAGAAGAAAAGGGTATGTAACGACCTGAGCTGGAAGGTTTGACATACCAATCAAGGGTAATAATATTATCATTTCCACGAACTAACAATGTGTCAAGAAAAGAAACGCTACGTTGTGTTTCTTCCTCTACAGTAAATTGAAGATGTGGATTAAAAGAATTAAAGATAGATAGAGCGTGTTGGATTAAGTTATAAGGAATTGCGGTAATAATATCATCTACATATTAAAATAATAAATAAAAGGAAAAATGAAAAATGAAAAGGACTGTAGAGCAACAAAAGTTAAGCAAGGAATTCATTACAACTTCAGCAATAGCTGGGCTGATAGAGCCGCCCATTAAACAACCATTAATTTGTTTATAAAACTGATTGTTGTAGAAAAAATAAGTAGAGTTAAAAATGAACTTAAAAACTTCTATAAACAATTCAAGGTTCATAGAACTATGTGATTCAATAAGGTTAAAATTAGTGGTAATAATGTCTAGTACTAAGTCCAGAGGGATGTTGGTAAATAAAGATATTACGTCAAAAGATACAATTACAAAATCTTCTGGTAGTTAAAAATTATTAACGTTGTTAGCAAACACAAAACTGTCTTTGATACGAAATCTGTTAAACTCCTCAAAAGAAACTAATATTTTAGAGATAAAAATTTTTAGTTGTTTAGTTGGGCTGTTGATAGCTGAAATAATAGGTCTAGGGGTATATTCTGTTTATGTATTTTTGGTAAACCGTAGTATTTAGGGAATGGGCCTCTGTAGGATTTGAGTGATTTTGCAAGAATTTTATCAACGTGGTTAAGATCTTTTAGTTTATCTATTAGAGAATTAGTACGACGTTAAACACTTGGTGTTGGATCACGTGAAACTAATTGGTAAGTTGAGGTGTCATTGAGAAATTCAAAAGATTTAGACTCATAAGAAGATTTACTAATAATTACGGTGACGTTACTTTTATATGACTTAGTAACTAACAAATTAGGGTTATTTAAAAAAAATACGGTTGTAAATTACCCATTTTTTTAATTTTAATTTGATTTGAAGATGTATCGGGAAGATGAATAAAATTTGTTATTAAATTGGTAGCTTTAGCACGGGTAAGATCTCTTTCATTTTCAGGGAAACATTGAATTATGTCTTCTACTTCGGATAAAATTTTGAATATATTAAGTGTATTAGGAGAACTGTTAATGTTGCATTTAGGAATGACAAACAATTTCTAACATCTGAAGGTAATATAGTAGTGGTTGTATTGATTAACCATTTAGTGTTGTCAATATCATTAAGAATAGGATGTAATAATTTGTTGAGTTTGGCAATGTTGTTATTTTTGATTCAAAATTTTATATATATATATATTCATATATATATGTTATATTTTAAGTTTTTGCAAATATAATTATTTTTATTTTTATTTATGTTTTTTTGCGTTTGACGATTCAATATAATATAATATATATCAATATGACATTGATATATAAAACTAATTTTGTTGTCCAAAAGTTAGACAAAGAAACTCAATAAAGTTTCTTGTAAGTTAGCTTTGACAACAAAATCGTGAGTTAGCAAGAAAGGCAAACAAGGAGGTAGAACAAGTGTGGGAATGGGTAAAAAAAAATTGATTGTATGAAAAGAAAAAAAACAATGTTTGGTAGTTTAGTTAAAAGTATGATGCTTTATGGATCGGAAATTTGGGGGTGGAAAAAACCAAATAAATTACAAGCAATACAAGTAAAATATTGGAGGTGGGTACTGGGATTAAATAGAGAAACTCCAGCATACATAGTGTTAGAAGTAAAAAAAGATAAAATAAAAGTAAAAACAAGAAAAAAAGCGGTAAGATATGAAAAAAGATTGAGAAAAAAAAGTGAATGCAAAATTTTGCAAAAATGTCTGAAAGAAAAAATGAATAAAAGATATGAAAAAATAAGAATATGCATTTTGTCTCTTAATGATCTTTTCGGTTTGTTACAAGATGTAGGGCCGATATGGTAGATCTTCCTTAAGTGTATGCATGTTAGTTTGAGTGTATTGGCTTAGTAATAAAAGCCGTTTCCCAAATTGATCTTTTGCACAATTGTTTTAATGTTTTTAAGGGAAAAGACGTTACGCCATGGTTTTGGTATAAATAAGACTTTTACTTTTTTCCATGCTATAAATATGTATCAAAAAGCAATGAATGCCATATAGATTCTTGCCTGGTGAGTAAGTATAATATCTTTGCCCCATTGCAGAAAGGCAGAAAAAACTCTATCTAATCCTGGCGCTTTATATAGAAAAAAGTTTTTAATTGCCCATGCTATATGCACTTCTTTAACAGGCTGGCGAGCAGCTACTTAGTTCTCTTCTGATAGAGCTGGAACCGTAGCGTCGGATCAGACAGATTGGCTATGGTGTGTCTTTACTTCTACATGCAATATGAGACCAACATTTCCTTTTGTACAATAGTGCACCAAATCCTCTAGCTGTGTTGGAGGTAGTACGTCATGCGCGAGGTATGCCGACGTCACAATAACGTCTGGCTTTTGCTTGTCTGCCAAGCTGATCCTGACGGTTGCCAGGTCACTGTCGAAAAGCTGTAGCATAAAAAACGCTGTTATGTGCTTAGGTATGTAAATACACATCCTTAGCTAACCGTTAGTTGAGTTTTAAAACACCTTCCCACTTGGTTTGCCCAATCCGCATCTATAATTTTTGTATTAGGGCAATTGCGTCCTAAATCAGCTCTAGTTTGCAGTATAGTGTCGCTACGGCCGCTAGACATTAATACAGGTTACATTGTATAACTTTAATGTGTCGCGTCATCAATCAGCTTTGGAGACCGTAGTGTATCTCCATCCCGGTTTTGTCCAGATGGATCAAACACCTCTGTTTCCATTGCTTTCTCCTGCAAATTTTCTTTCTCACTTATTCCTAGAACAAGGAGTTGGCCCTCCGATTCTTTAGACTCGGCAGTGTAGAAGATACACCAATCGTTAACTTTAAGTCATTAGTTTTGCTTTTACAGGCAATTTATGATTAGTTCTAAGACATTTGGTTTTCCCAAAAACCACATTTGTCAGCCTAAGAAGTCGGCTTGGTGGCACAACGCCTAGTTGTGATTCCGGCCACAGAGGTTGTAGAATGTAGACCGAGTATATCAACCACAAACGTTTACTTATCAAACTCAACAAATATGGTGTAAGAAAAATTGCAAAGAACTGGTTTAAAACTTATCTAATTTGTTGAAAAGAGTTTGTTCAAGTAGTAGTTGATAACAAAACACATAAGTCAACTAAACTTAAAACAATATTAGGGGTTTCTCAAAGCAGTGTAATGGGTCTTTTATTATTTAACATTTATATAAATGATATGTTTACAATCTTTATTAAAATTAGACATATAATTAATTATGCAGACAATACAAATTTAATATTGCATAGACATGACTTTATGCAACTATACAGTAATGCCAATGTGCATATAAAACAGATGAAACGATGGTTTACAAGCAACAATTAAATATTAAAAAAACACACTGTGTGTTTAAATTAAATAAATTTTATAACTTTCTCCCATCTACAAAATTTCTTAGAGTTATTATAGATCAAAATTTAAAATCGAAAAAACACATTGATAAATTGTTTATAAAACTGAGTAGAGTATGCTACATGCTTGGTGTTTTATCAGATAATATTCATACACATATGGCAAAGATAGCGTACTATGTAAACTTTGATTTTTTGTTAAGATTTGGTACTGTGGAATATCAACAGACAAAAAGCGAGCAGTACAAACAATGTTTAAGTTGCTTTAACTTGGATCATGTAAAACCTTATTTAAACAAGATAATTTCTTAACAGTCCCTGCAATATACATCCAAAAATGCTTGATATACATGTTCAAAAATAAAAATGACTTTTAAATGTTTTGTCTCAATCATGTCACAAAAAGGACATACATGTGGTTAAAATAACTCAATAATCTGCCTAACGACATAAAACTTAAAAACAACTTCATTATAATCAAAAGAAAAATCTTCAATTTATTGTGTAACCTTGAGCTATATTTAATTGGCGATTATATTAATCTGCCAAATTAATTATTGTGCACTATTTTTTACGCTATTTGTATATTAAAATAAAAACATATGATTATTATTATTACTCTGCTTGCTAGTGATTTTACCCACGATGAGTCAGGCTGGTAACCGCCACGCAAAGATGCAATGAGACAACTTTTTCGTAGCTGCTTCTTTTTTTAGAGATGATTTTGGGTTTTCTTTTTGTTTTTTACCCACCCTGGGTTGTCCAGATGAGGGTTAGACGTTAAGGAACAAATCCTTTTTTTTGTGTTCCTGGTTTTAGAAAAAGTGTTTCTTTGCTTGAAGGCTTTTGGTTTGGCTTTGACGCATTCTATTTTGGGGTAACAGTTGCTGGCTCAGCACATAAGGTGTCTGTCTTGCCAGAAATAGGGTTTGTTTGCTGTTTAGCAGCCAAACGCGCTTTTCTTTGTCTTTTTGCCTCAACCCCGCAGATCCTATCCGATACGAGAAAGTTTCCTTCCGGACCTACTGACCACGTCCAAAGAGGAACACGGCATGGTTACAACTTTCAACTTCTATAGAGTTGTTTGATTATTCTGACAATAAACATTGAAATTGTACAGCCACAAGAGCCTTTTATAAATTTGGGAAATAATATTTAGCTTTGGTAGTGCGGCAGATTTTGAGAATAATCAAATTTTATCACAATGATGTCAATATTTTGAGCTTAAAAAATCATAAAAATTATCTAAAAAAATTTACATTGCGCACAATAGTCGCAAACATCAACATGTGTGTGTCTTTTTAGTTGACAAAATGTATATTATGATTTTTAAAACAATTTTTTTTTTCAAAAAATGTCGATATAATTTTATATCTGTTTTTAGCACGCTGAAAAGTTTTAAGACGCATTTCAGAAACTTGAAGTGCACTTAGCAGTAATTTTTAGCACACATTTGTTTCAATAATATCATCCACAGAAAAATAATGCTTCTATTGCAAATCTCGAAGCTAGTATTTATATTAATAACTTCAAACTTTTTTGTTTGCAATTTTATGCAGCTTAAAAGATATGTATTTTACTTATCAGTATTAAATAGTTGGTATTGTTGGCCAAACTACAACCTTGCACATTAGGTTTACTTGAGCCCTGTAGTGTTATCACTCATAAGTAGGAGTAGGAACGTAAGATTTTGAAATAAGCACGACAAACACGCAGGCGAGGTTCACAAGTTGTGAATAATGTGAAAAGTTAAATTACAAATAAATTTGACTTGTCTCAGGCAAACTGTTTTTTTTAACGAGGTTACGTTCTTGCCTATGAGCCGACGACCGGTAAAGGAACTAGCAAAAAACCTTTTCTAATAGCGGTTTTTTATTGAATAATGCTTATTATTATAATTGTTTTTAATAATAATAATTCTAGCTGGTAATAGGTGCATAAAGTAGAAATTTATCTTATCCCATGTTTGATACAAATTTTGGATGATGAGCCCTATATTTAGTAAACGTTGTTCTTACTTATCACTTAATTATCCCGTAAAACCCGTCAACGATTAAACTTTTTCTACTTCTTAATCAGTTTTTCTTTGTATTATACAGGGTGGTTCAGAGAAACCAAGTGTTTTTTAAACGCGCAGTACACAGCAAGTATAGTGTCATTCAACTCCGCAGGTTATGCCATTTTAGTCATGGCGCAGTGGAATGTGCAACTTAAGCATTTTGCCGTGAGATACCGTTGACGTTGTGGTATGAAATGGTTTTAAACCGTTGCGTTGTCGCGAGTTACCGGTTATTTACTTTTGACTCCGAATGTACCAACCAGCGAGGTGAATTTAAAACCCTTGTTGGAAGCTGTTTAATAAGTCCGGTATGTCAAATTTAAATATGATAACCTATAAATGAGATGAATTGTCAAGAATGATTATGAAAATAATTAGTAAAAATTGCTATTAAGTATAAATAAAATGAATATTCTTTGTAAGTAAATGTATATATAGCAAATATTTTACTAAATTAATAATAATCATAAGAAAATTAATGACAGGTGTAACCGTTTTTAACCAGTACGTTTTCGTGAGATTTCCGCGATCACCCAAAAATAGAGAGAGATGGAAATAAAACCGCTGTTTGATCGCTGGTATGTACGGTTTCTCACGGCAAAACGCTTTGTGTGTTCGTCTACGATAATTATGTTAAAAGTGGTGAGTCTATTTAAACACAGCGCTTGTTTGCAAGCACATTTAAAATTCGATCCGTATAAGAACGGTGAACGGACTATCAACAACGTTTACAATTTACAGAAAATATAAAATAAAGCGCAGTTCTATTTAAACACTTTGGTTAATAAACCATACTGCCAATATTAGGCCATGGATAATCCACAAGTAATGTGGTGTATGTAATTCATAATCATTTTTAATCACAATAATTGTATGTAATTTTTCCACATCTCTGTATATATTATATATATATATATATTTATTCATTCTCCTCCGCAACGTCTAACCATATTATGACCATCGTAGGCATAAAACCAAAATTTCAATCCGTCGCTAAAGATAACTTGCTTCCATTGATCGATCCGTTGAGTCTCTCATTGCATTCAAGACAACACGTTTTATGGTAATAAGTAAGAGCAAATAGTTAAGCCTATACAAATATCTCTTATTGCTCTTGAAAATCGGTCCCGGAAAGCGACAAGCCGAAAAGCCCAATTTTCATGTTTTGTAGTGTTTCTAGGGCGTCTTTATAACGCATGGGTATTATACCGCCATAAAAATATCACTATCTAATTGCTTGTGTTATCGTCATATTTTTGACAGATTGATTTGATTTAATTAAATAAAATCGCCAATTTGAATTTAATTTTGTTAACACAACAACGTGAAGCACGGCAATTAAATCAAAATAGAATAGATTTTTGCAAATTATTTGATTTGGTTATAAATGCAATAATTAATTATCTTGGTAGGCAATAAATAAAATTTCTATCCAATTAAATATGGACAAAAGAAAGTATATTTATTACATTAAATTTCTAGACATAACGTCAGCTAAACGTGCTATTCTAAAATATGATAAAACAACGTCAGTCGGTAAGGCGGTATAAATAACGTAAGCTCTATAAACTCACATGCATTCAAGCTAGTGTCGCTACTCTGGCGGCCCGGTAGGATTTGAAAGATCAAGATAGCAAAAAAAATTCATTTATTTTTATACTCCAAAATAACTTTAATAATTTTTTAGTGTGAATAATTTACATATTGATAAAACTGGGATTCTAGTGTTCTTTTACTTTAGGCGGGTAGTACTGTAAGTAATTAAAAAAAATTACAAATTCTAAAATAATACGTTGTTATTTCAGTTTTATTACGCAGCCACGCCCCGTGCGTAAATGGCCTATTACGCACGACATTTATTACATAATTGGACGTTGACCGTATTTATTAATTAAAATTAAAATTTAAAAAAATGACAGATAACCTAATGACATGACATTTAATAAATTTATAACTCTTATAGGCATTACAGGTATTTTCGTAGACAAATACAGTGTACAATTCGCACAAAAACCCATTTTCCACTGTATAAATTGCAGCACTCGCCTTTTGTCCTCTTTGTACAATATACTATTGTTACAATATTTTTATTCTCATCTATTTAATAAAATTTGTTTTTCTTTTGAACTTATATTAGTTTATTAAAAAGCAAACAATAAACATTTAGCAAAATAGTTAAGATTATACAACCAATAAGTAATAAAATAAAGAAAAAAGTAAAAATTCAATTCCATTATATTAGTGAAATAAGTTAATTAATTGCAAATGGTCAGTATAAAACGTAATATTAAAAAAACAATAAATAGATTAAAATTAAACAATAGACAATTACAAAGTTTTTAATTAATTGGTTAGGCTGTTTAAAAACATTAGTCATATGTACAATGAATGAGGAAACTGTAATATTTGTAAACTGATTTGGTCAAAACAAGAAAAAAATGAAAGATACATGAATTATACAATGGCTAATAACAATTTTGATTATTTTCATATCAATGTGGATGAGTTTGTGTAATATTTCAACCATAGCCATCAAAATATCACCTAACTGATTTAACAAATAAAATTCTCTGTGTATTCAGTGTGATTTAGAACAGGTGAATAAAAATGAAATGTACTATTTATCAAATTCTGAATAAAAAATAAAGATTTTTTTTTTAAATTTTGCTTCGGTTTCTTGTGATTTGAGTGTAAAGATTTAAAACTGAAATAATTAATTAAAAGTGAGATAATAAAAATTATTTATTAAAGAAATAAAACTCACTTCTTGAATTATTAGCCTATTCTGGATATTTTAAACAGCATTAAAAATTCTTTGTGTTAACTGTTTGACGGTATTAATTTCAACAGCATACACCAAATCTTTCATATGTCTTTACAGATAAAAATCTAATAAACTTAAATCGGGGAACTGTGTCGACCAATTAACTCCTACCACAATTTTTTTTATTGAGCCAGGCAATCACATTCCTTTCAATGTGTGTGGGTGCACCATCATGCTGATACCGCATTCGATTTAATAAGCCAATAGGAACGTCACCCCATCCAATAAATGTTGTAAAAAAATGCAAATATGTATTAGCATTGACACGATTTGAAATTACCTGAGCCGAAAGTAAAAATATGGCACCTCACTTATTAACGCAAAATCTTTGTTGAAATCTGCTTTGTCTAATACAAAGCAAATTTTCCAATGACCAGACGTAATTATTGTATCATACTTGCAATGGCGGTATTTTGTCTATGTGGCTTCAAAACCCATTCACAAAATGCAAGTCGTTGATAATTGATAATGAAAAGAATACATTTCTTCTCATTGTAATGTTCTCCAGTTCAAGCTTGGCAAAATTTCTAAGTGTGTGGAAATTTGTCTAGTACTCATACCTGATTCATCTATGTTCATCCATGACATAATCCACTATTTCCTTTTCTACATTAACATGATGATGCACGCACCACCGCTACGATATTCAACAACACCATACTTTCAAAGTATTTAGTTAGATCGAGAAAACACATTGTGCGTTAAATGTCTCCTATTAGAAAGCCTTCGGATGTACTCTACAACAGCTTTCCATGCATTTCCATTTCAAAAACCATATAGAAATAACCGCATATTCTTCATTTTGTAAATTGCGACATACTGTTTACTTAAAATGACAAGAATTATTGTTAAGACAGATAACAGTTGACAAAAGACAATAATTATTAGGTGACCGACAAATTGTAAATGCCAATGGACAAACAATCGAAAAAGTGTACTCTTTTATTAATTTTTATAATGTTTTATTGTTTATTTATAACATATTTTTATGTTTTTGCTCACTCTTTTATTCTATTTCTTTAATAAATAATTATTTTTATTACTATATAAATAACTTAATCTTTGGAAGTAATCAACTAATATTCATGGAGTATTATAGATTCCCACAATTTTGTAAACAAATGATCAGTTTTATTTCAGCGCTATTTTTTATTTACAAATAACTGATAAATAAATAAATAAATTCTCTCTTTTTTTTAGTTTGTATTAGATTGTCGGATAACAAATTTTGTTATGATTTTATTGGTCGGAAAAAAAATCTTTTCTATTTGTGATATTATTATTAATGAATTGTATGCTTTTTGCTTTTTATTAACTACCTGAATTGAGTACTACTACTTTTGTTTTCTTTTATTATATAATGGAGAACGTAACAAACTTTTTGAATGGTTTTTTTCTGCTATATGTCTTTTGTCAAATTATAAGCAATAAGTATCAAAATCAAAATGATTAAAAAATTATTTCATTTTTATTATGCTCATATTAGAATAATGGTAGGCCAGCCACGGTTTAAGTTCAGTAGTAACAGAAAGAAAAGTTTTAACAAGTAATAAAAAAATGTTCAGAGTAAAGCACCTCAACATTATTTTATAACCTCCGAGTTAGTTAAAATATACAAATCAAATATCAATAATAAAATAAAACACTAACTAGTAAAAAACTTAGTTAATGTTTTATTTTATTATTATTATGGATTGCCACATAGTAAAGGTCTCAACCATCCTTTATATTAAATCTAATAGCCTTGGTTCTCCAATAAATCTCTCAGAAGCAAAATAGATGGATCAAATAAGTTGAGTAAGAATGATAAAATAGTTGGTCAAATAGTGTTGCAAAAGAGTGAGTTAGTCATCCAGTATAATACGTAGAAGAATCATAACAAAATAATTTCAGTTTATCGGTCGTCAAAAAAGTTTAAGTTGATTAAAGCAATCTGGATCTTTACTTTATCTGGGTTTCAATCAAAATGAAGATGTTGGATTTTTTATGTTGAAGATGCTAATAAACAAAATTTAAATTCTTTTTAAGATTGCTGATTAAAAAAATAAATTATTAAACCATAAATTAGATCAACGTTTGTTTGATTAGATTGGTTTGTCGTCTGGGCCTTGTTAATTTAATTTTATAAGGAATATTCTACCTTGACTATATGCATTAGTAGTGCCTGTAGTCTTTTTTTATGACACCCAATAAATTAATTTTAATTTACAATATTAACGTGTCATAAATTGACAAATAGAATATAAACCATGAGAAACTATACATTAATACTGTAAATAAAAAAAAAACTGAACATGGTTGCACTAAGTGCAGCAAATGCTTTCATCCAACAAAGTTATTAGTTAAATAGGATTTAATCTGACGATAGTGAAGACGTAATACATTAATACCAGTTTAATATAAACTCAACAAAAAATATAATGTGTGGAAGATACTGTTGGTTAAAATAATAAATACTTCTTCAATATTATTTTAAGATTTTTTTTTATCTTGGACGAAGCGAGGTGTTGGCCTCGCAAGTGGCCGTTAAGAATGACTTTCGCATGGCAATACCTTCCGGTATTCTTCTCTGCGTAAAACCTGTTAGTATTATGTTCTTGTCAAATTAGTCTAGATTTGGCAATAGTTCGAGATGAGCTGGTTATTGCCTCACAGATTTTCATGCATGCTGTCCCCGATCCTTCTCTCCCTATAACCACTACCTTTGTCTGTATCTTTTGCCTTTTTGTATCTTTTTGCTACTTATATAATTATTTGATTTGTCCTCAAATGTGTTTTTAGTTTTCTTAAGTCTTCGTTTACTTCTTCTTCACCGAATCCTCTCTCCTTCATAAACAGTTTATAGCTGCACTCCATTAGTTGTATATTCTGACAAGTTTCGTTCAACCTCGAGATAGAGTCTCCACCATTTGGTATTTGCCTTGTTATTTCTGTTATTCTGTTTTACTTCAACATTTCATTTCTCCTTATTTCTGCAATTTTGTTTGGTATCGTAGTCTCTGTAAATGCTCTTCTATTTCTTGGTATGCATCATTTGTCCTGTCCTTCCTTATTTCTTTCTTTTTGGTCTTTTTCTCTGTTTTGTTTGTTTCCATTTTGCTTCTCTCGTCTCTCTTCTATGGCTTTTATTTTGTGTGTTTGTTTCCATTGTTTGTTTTTCTATATAGGTACGTTATTCACTCGCACGCATGCGCTATTATTCACGCTCGTTCATATACATATACATTAAAATTTGATTTGGCGGGGAAACAATCCATGAGGTTAGCGGATTTTTAAATATATAATTAATCTTAAATTTAATTTAAGCAAACTACATATTTACACTCATTATTATGTAATCCATAACATTTTAATATCAAATCATTAATAATCTATTAAATTCGAAATAATTATAATTATTTACTATTAATAATCTATTTGAATTCTTAGTTTATGGTATGATTCTGTGAAGAGGAAGATAATAGAGGGAAAGGGGTCGGAGTCCGGGGAAAGCCTCGGTTGATAATTAACACTTTACAGTCATATAATTGAACAGTCAATTGAAAATCTTATAGCTGCAACATATTTTAAAAATCTAGCGGATTTTCAAGCTATATCTAGTGCATATACATTTTTTTAAGTAATAAATACAATGATTCTTATTAATACAATAATTCCTAATAACAAATTACACAATAATTCTCAATAACAAATTATACAATAATTCTCAATAATAAATCAATACAATGTATTGTTAATAATACAATAATAATAATATATATCATGTATAAAATTATAAGTTTAATCTATCGGGTGCCTTTATTGTGCGTTTAGGTCTTAGGTTTAGTATGTTTTCTCTCGGTTGTTCCTGAACATTATCTGAGCTAATTGGCAAACTACTTGTTTTAAATCTATAAACATTTTTCTTTAGGACTTGATTTGAGTGACATTTCTATTGTTTATTTAGTTCGGAGATCTCTACAAACTAATTACATTTACCAATTGTTTTTATTATTATGCCCTTTATCCAAGTAGGTTTATTAATATCACGATAATCTTGACTTCTTCCCATAACAAAAATTCTACTAACCTTTTACATTTAAAATATGCTGCCTGTTTGTTTTGCATGCTTATAACTTTTTTGTTAATATGCTTGTTATGATCATTTCGTAGTAAGTCAAATCAAGTTCTTACATTTCTTTCTAGTAACAATTTTGCAGGTGAAGATCCCGTTGTAGAATGTGGTGTGTTTCGATCAAGTAAGAAATTGTTTAAAACTAAATTTAAATTTTGACTGCAACAAAATGCCTTTGTTAATGCATTTTTGACTATACAAACACAATTTTCAGCTGCTCATTTGAAGAAGGATTAAATGGTGCGCTAGTTATATATTTAATTGTACAATACACTTTAAAAAATAATTGCATTTCATTTGATACTAATTGTAGTCCGTTGTCAGATACTATTGTTTTAGGTATTCCAAATCTTGCAAAAGTTGACTTTAATGAGTATATTGTTGATAAAGTAGTTATATTATGCACGGGATATACTTTTATCCATTTTGGATGCGCATCTAGGATAACTAAGAAATACTTATTTAAGAATAGTCCCAAAAAACCAATATGTAATCGCATCCATGGTTTTGTGGGCCAATTCCATTAACTTAATGGAATTTTCCTGGGGTCGTCTCTCTTTTTTAGACATGCATCACAGGATTCAATGTCAGTGCTTAATTTTAGCCACCAAGAGTAGGAATAATCCAAACTTTTCATTTTTACAGTACCCATATGTAATGCAAGCAATTGTTTTAACATAACTCCCTTTAAACTGGTTGGAATTACAAATACTGTACAATCATTCCATATTAAACAATCATTTTCTATGCTAAAATCATTAATTAATATAATTTAAGATTTTTATCTTTCTTGCTAGAATCTGGCCAACCGGTTTGAACATATTTTAAAATCTTAAGTAACACTTCATCTTCCTTAGTTTCATGTGTTACTTTTTTACAATCGATTTTTATGACACTATTATTAAAATGATCTATATAATTTATCTCAATGTTTTCAAATATTTTATTGTAAACATTATATGTTGGCAATCTAGATAAAAAATCAGCTTTATTTTTGTTTGATTTTACATAAATTGTCTTGTAATTATAATTACATTACAGCTCGCCTTAGACGATTTGCGGAAAATTGAGGTATTCCTTTTTTGAATAAAACATGGCTACTAAAGGCTTATGATCTGTGACAAGTTTGAATTTTCTTCCATATAAATTTATCTAACCCATATATAATTGATAGTCCTTCTTTTTCTATTTGAGAATTTTTTATAAATGTTTCTTGTTTCATATTGAACCACTGTCCATTTTTATGAAATGACACATATTAAAACTGTAGCAAGAAGCGCCTTACACTTTACAAGCTATACTAACAAATTATTTCAGGTATGCTCAGTGATTGGACACTAAAAGAACGTTTAATTATATATATTATTTATGTCCATGACATTTATTTAATTTGAATACGAAATAGTAAAATACGTCCTTTAAGAGACATAGTTACGCTTCTGCAACCAGTGCAGAGAAAGTTGTCAGTGGCATTACAACTATAATTATTAGGGTACAAAAAAACTATTATCAAATAAATATATATTACAATTTTATTAAAATGATATTGCACTTATATAAATTTATACATTTACATGGAATAATAACAAAGAATTCACATTAAATTAATGTACAGATTTTGCGCAATAGAATTATATTAAATTCATGTATTCCGAGTTGAATAAGAATAATGTAAAATTTAACACAAAAAAACATTATGTATAATATGTATTAAGGTTGTTTGTGCATATAGTGGGACTATGACACCATAGGCAGGTTTGTTTGTCTAAACTGAATATTTTTAAGTAAACCTCGTGTGACGTCACTAGTGCAAACTAGTTAATATGAACTCAAAGATGACAAACAAACAGATTCAATACAAATTAGTATTTGACAGATTACACATTTACATTTTTAAAATAGTAAATATTATTGAAATTATTTTATTAAAACAAATTAAATCATCACTTGAATGATTTAATTTTATTTAATTAATATGTATTCTCATATTACTGTATTTACTTTACAGTTTGTATTTTAAATTTAGATGTTTAAATATATCGAGCTCCAAGTGGAGTAAAAAATGTTTAGTTCATACAAGAAAACAGAATGAGAACTACTTCGCTCATATAAACATGGTAAACATACTTACTCCGAACTGTTCAGTTCAGACAAACAAACAGGCCTTATAACATATATAATAATAATTGGTAAATTTGAAAAGCTTCAAAACATATTAGACTGATTGATAAAAAATTCTTAAAAAATATTTAAAAATTTATGCTGTCTAAAATTATATAAATAAATATAGCCTTGATTTTTAGTAAGCATATAAAAAAAATATAAATTTGAACATACGACTGAAAATTACCAATTGCAGATCAATATCAGTAAGTACTAGAAAAAGAAACCAATGTTTTTCTAACATTGGCGTCCGTTTATTATAAGGCCTTGTCTTAATCATCAAAACAATGTTCTAAAGAGTTAAAAATAGTTTACTTAAATTGTGCCCGCTTTAATACATCGTAATATTAGCCCAGTCAATAGACATAAGAAAAGGTAATTTTAAGTCACATATAATGCGGCAACTTTAGCTTTGCCACCATAAAGACAATTGAAAATTTATGACGTCAGTCAATATTAGTTGCATATGCAACTAAAAAAAACTCCAAAAGTGATATATAGCAAATATTAACTGAGGTGACAAACTATTACAACTTATCTTACCTTACAAATATTGAGTAGGATATTACTGCAAAATACAAATGCCATTAAAAAAATATAATAATTTTAAAAATAAATATTAAAATACTGTCACTACAGTAAGGAATAAAATTGTGAAATTCTTTAGTGATGATTTGTCCAACATCTTTGAGTAGACGGTTTACTCAATCGTTTTCCAATTGTTTGAACATGGAACCCAATACCAATCAAAGCATCATGATCCAAAATTTTGCGCCCATCAAAGATATAAGCTGGCTTCATCATGTTGTCATAAATTTTTTTGTAATCTAACAACTATTGACAAAATTAATGACATTAATTTATTACATATTATCTTAAATATATTCCTTACCATAAATTCATCCCATTCAGTACATACTACAATAGCATGTGTACCTTGGGTCGCTTCGTATGCATCAGAATATATTTTTACTGCTTTACGAATATGTTCAGGTGATTCACAAATAGACGGATGTGTAAGATCATAATAAATTTGACTTTCTTCAACCTATAATTTTATATTTATTTGTGCTAGTTAAAAATTGTAGCATAGCAAATACATACCTTAGGATCATAAATATTCAATGTAGCTCCTTCGTCTAAAAGAGTTTTAGCTACATATATAGCAGGACTTTCTCTGGTATCTCCAGTATTTTTTTTAAATGCAAACCCTAATAATGCAATATGTTTTCCACTAACGGTATTGAATAATGATTGTACTACTTTTGCAGTAAATCTTGATTTTTGATATTCATTCATGTCAATTACTTGTTGCCAATATGCTGCTACTTCAGGTAAATTTAAGCATTCACATATATAAACTAAGTTTAATATATCCTTTTGGAAACAGCTCCCACCAAAACCGGTAATAAAAATAACAAAACTGATTATAATACTTATTGACAAGTATCACTGTAAATTAGATCATATATTTACCTATTGAAGCTTGTAAGAATTTAGATCCAATTCTTGAGTCCAATCCTACTGCTCTTGCAACTTCTGAAACATCAGCTCCTGTAGCTTCACACACAGCTGATAGTGAATTAATGCTAGAAACACGTTGAGCTAACATTGCATTTGCAGCCTAAAAATTAAAAAAACCTACATGTAAAATAGCTGTTAAAGGTACATTAAATTTAATAAAATATATATTTTTACGGTCAGTCTTATTTGCACAAATTTGTGCACAAGTACAGTTGAAATTGTTTTTTCACTACAGTTTCTTTATTTGCAGTCTTGTCTACAATGCTAATTTCTTTCGACGAGCGTAGAATACGACTGAGATTTAGCGTTAGTGTAATGTTTGGATTTTTTTCCCTCATCAACATTATTACAAACAAAACAACAACACACAAACTAATTATATAAACAAAATTCGGCTCAAATTATAATATAAAATACGTGCAGATCAGAAGTTGCTATTTTCTATTACGCTTGCGTCGAGTAGGAGTTTTGTACACGTTCATGCGTTTGCGCAAACCACAAGCAAATTATCAAGCAAGCTAGATTTTACTCAAGCCAAATTTTCTGGCTTGTGCAAATAAACGATTTTTGTTTTCACGCAAAAATTTACTTGTGCAAATGGCTTGCACAAATCAATTTGCTCAAATTAAAAAGTGAAAGTGAAAACCGACTATAAAACATTTTTCACTTTTTTATATCCATTAATTTTGCCTTTATAGAATCAGCAGTGATCTTCATTCGGGAATGTTTAATAGTCATTGAACTAAATACTTTATCAGGTAAACCAGCCAATAGTAAAGATTCTTTTATGATTTTAAACCCAGTGTTGGTTAATTGATGACTTGTATAAACTATTTAATTTACGTAGTTTTCCATGGAGTCAAATTTCTTAACCAATATTTATTTATAGGCGCAATAAACTTATTCATCTCCGTATTGTAAAACCTGCGACACGAAAAACTGATTAATAAAGTCAGTGTCACACAGCTGTAATTGCAACATGTTCTCATTGGTATTATACCTAACTTTGTTTATTATAATATAACAAAATGACTTGAAATAATTTAAAAACTTTAAAGCAGAAACAATATATATAGTTAATTGTTAATTAAATATTAATATGTTTAATAGAGATGTATGTTTTTGACTTAATTTATATTAGTCACTTTTATTTTTTATTAACACTAAAATGCATCATTTTTTTTTTATAGAATTGCATGACTTTTACTCTTATTTAATTACGATCATTTTAAATAAAAAACAAATAATAAGTTTTTCAAACTTCAAATTTTGTTATAAAAGTATATTATTATTTTACATGGTTGTATTAAGAATATCATAAAGATTCAAAAAATAAAATAAAAAATATATGTTGCTATTTGAAAAAATAAAGTTGGTTGCCATAGCAACTATACTAAAAATAAAAACAAATATGTGTGTACCTGCCTTTATAATACTCAAAAAACCATTTAAAATGGTTTTTGAATCATATAAATCGGTTAAAAAATAACGGTGTTATTCAGCCATATCTTTTTAGTCTAACACCCTGTATATCCAAGTTTTTGAGGTTATACTAGATGTCAGCAAAAACAATTTGTAATTAAAAGTTGAAATACATAATAATTATTTACAAATTCGTTAACATAGTTACAATAACGCTAAAAATCGATAAATAGTAAATAATAAGCATTTTGAAGTGAGATACCGTTGACGTTGTGGTATGAAATGGTTTTAAACCGTTGCGTTGTCGCGAGTAACCGGTTATTTACTTTTGACTCCGAATGTACCAACCAGCAAGGTGAATTTAAAACCCTTGTTGGAAGCAGTTTAATAAGTCCGGTATGTCAAATTTAAATATGATCCTATACACACCTATAAATTAGATGAATTGTCAAGAATTATTATGAAAATAATTAGTAAAAATTGCTATTAAGTATAAATAAAATGAATATTCTTTGTAAGTAAATGTATATATAGCAAATATTTTATCAAATTAATAATAATCATAACAAAATTAATGACAGGTGTAACCGTTTACAACCAGTACGTTTTCGTGAGATTTCCGCGATCACCCAGAAATAGAAAGAGAAGGAAATAAAACCGCTGTTTGATCGCTGGTATGTACGGTTTCTCACGGCAAAACGCCTAACGTCAACTAAACTTATTCGAATTGAATGCATTCGCATTTGTTTTGATTAGGTGGGCTTATAAGCCAATCAGAGCATTGTTTCCCAGTTGCTATAACAACTACAACTGTAGTCTTAATACAAACCAACTATAAGGAGTCGTAGACAGGTTTTGTACACTATTAATTTGTTGTTTAACAAGAATGACAACTGATCAACCAGTATAATTTAGATAACTTAGCTTTAAGCAGAGTAGTTTTGTTTTCTTAGAAGTTGGTGTATAGATGAGTGATTTTAATTTCCTTCCAGAAATAATTTGTCAAAGAATTTTGACAACTCTGGGAGTAGGCTTATAGTGCAATAAGAAGATTCATAAAAACCAGTTAAAGTAACGACTCGTTAAATCTGTAGCAAAACTATTTATGATCACAAACAGAAAAACCAATTTAGCGTAATGGATAACTATTATCGCTAAACAGAAAATAAGATTTAGTAACAATGCAGCATAAGAACAGTTATTACTTTTGAATTTATAGAAATAGTTTTGAAAGATTATCAAATATTGTGGTTATGTTGACACGTTTAAAACCCATTAAAATAATCAGCTTTCATGAACTCCAACATTAGTATAGCATTGAACAGATAGGCACATTTTCTGGTAACTGTTTAATAATTGTATCAATAACAGAATCATGTATTTGACCTCACATAGTGTGATGGCTTTAATAGTGTCATTTGATAAGTGTATTCCAAGACAGATGTAAGTGCTTCTTCTTCTGCTTTTCATATTTTGGAAATGGTTTCTTAGTTTTAGCTAGATGCTCAGAAAATACATCTGCTTTCTGTTTATCAGTTCTGCCCCATTACCCATCATTCATTCATAAAGAATAGAAGATGATTTCTTGAATTTTGATATAGCCTTTCACAGTGAGTACTCAGTGGCTTTTGTTGGTGTTAGTTTTTCAATTTTTTTTTGCATAGTTGGGTATTTTTCATGTAAGAGCATACCTTTGAGGTCTTTGTTGTATTTAGTTCTGTCTTATAGATCCCTAGTAGACAGCCACATTTTTCACAGCTTTCCCTTATCTAGTAGTGCTTCTTTAATTAGCTTTGAACAGTTTTGTAGCTGGTTTGTACCAAGAGTGGAATAGTTTTAGTAATATTTTCCGTCACCTCATCTATTTCAATATCAGTTTTAAGCAAGAGATTTGTTTGTATTTCTTCTTCTTGATGCTTTGGTCAAATTAGAGCAGAAAACTTGTTTAACCCTTAAGTAGTCTACATCTTTCATAACTTAAGTTGTCGCTAGGTGCACTTTATGCTCCTCCTAGATATTTTGTTATAAATAAAAAGAAAATATATAAAAATCGTTATAAAAAAGTTTATTTATATATTATCTGGTACATAAAGGGTTTTTCAATAAGGGCGGGTAGATGTTGAAATGGAATAAAACAAGCTGTGTGTGAGGTATTAACAACAATTTTTTTTAAATTTGAATGGCGCATGTATGCCATTAAGTGTGGAATATGACATCGTTCAAATGCCCGCCTCGGCTTCTTATGGTGGCACGGATCCGAGTGGTCCAATTTTCAATGACTCTTCCGGCTGAATTTGAGCGATGGCCTGTGTTATGGTAACCTTTAGGACATCGGTCGATTGTGGTTTATTTGCATAGACCTGCGACTTCAAGAAACCCCACAAGAAAAAGACTAGTGGGGTAAAATCGCATGACCTTGGTGGCCAATTCACATCACCCTTGCGAGAGATAACCTTATCCTCAAAACGTTCATGCAGAATGTCAATTGTGGCGCTCGCTGTGTGGCACGTGGCGCCGTCCTGCTGGTACCACGCCGTTTTCAAAAACGTACGGACCAATAACGCCGCCGGCCCAAAATCCCCAGCAAACGGTAACTTTTTGAGGATGCTTTATCACCTGGTGAACCTCGTGTGAGTTGGTGACGTCCCATATACGGCAATTTTGCTTGTTTCAAAATTGGGGTCCTCTTCCAAACGATTCGAAGCCCAGTCAGCGAACAACAGAGACATTCAAGGACCGCGGCAATGTTCTCCGCCGATCTTGAGTTCCTTGAACGTACAGGCGTTGGCTGATTATTTACCGAACCCGTCCACTCAAATTTGGCTACCAAACGTTAAAGAGTCGACTGTGAAGGGCTACCACCTCTACCGTAAAATGGGCGCAATGCGCGCAACGTTTGCACTAACGAACACTCATTTTGATAATAAAGTTTTCTCATTTGTAGGTGCTGTTCAATCGTGAAACATGCCATGGTGATTTGGCATAAGTAACTGAATAATAAACAAATAATTTGATAGATGTCACAAAAACAAAATGGCCGCCAAAATTTACCCGCGCCAACTGCAAAACCCTTTATAAAACATATTTATTTTTATTTTTTAAAAGTTAAAACTATTTGGTTACCAAAAAAATAGCATGCAAAGTTGGCACATCCTTCACATCTAATGGTGGTATTATTTCTTTTTGCGGGTTTACACACAATACATTTACCACATCTCTTTTAAGAAATATTTTCTCTGTGAGTATTTTATATTTTAAAAGAAACATTTTTATATGTAAGGGTAACTTTTTAAGAACTAGAAATAATATAACAAAATAATTAATAGAAATATTTATGTTACTTATCGCTATGAGCAGTTTATGCTCAGATGAAACACAGTAAAACACGTGTAACTTTGTAACGCACTGTTCTTCAAATGAAATATTTACACAAACACTGTATTAGATCATTCCCATAGATTAGCTAGACGTACAAAAGAAGAAACTTTTTTTGACAAAATTGATCAAAATTCTCTTCTACACAGATGGTTTTACCTCTCAAATATGATGCTTGGCTTTGTAATTGCATCCAGGAATCTATAGCCAAAATATACAACACCTTATCAATTTTTTGTCAGAGAGCGATCTACTGCCCTACCAAAATAGCAATTGTGAAGTGGGTTTCAGGTTTTTGAGACC
The DNA here is from genome assembly GCA_963932245.1 of Tachinus rufipes. Lineage (NCBI taxonomy): Eukaryota > Metazoa > Arthropoda > Insecta > Coleoptera > Staphylinidae > Tachinus > Tachinus rufipes. The sequence continues at coordinate 69,352,838 of OZ010742.1, forward strand.
AGCATTATGTCATGTTGTATGTCTTAATTAATGTGGATGGAGAGTTCAGGCTTGTGATCACAGAGATCACTAGCTTTTCAAGCCTATTCTCCCATTATATGTAGAATCGTATTTACAACCACAATGTTAAAATGTAACAGTTTTATTTAAAACAAATGCATTATTTTGAAATATGATAAGGACATAGTTTTTATTTAATGGCCTTACATCCACAATCAAAAAGTTTCGGTTTCGTAAATATGGCAAGAAATAAATAAATGAATCCGAAATAAAATGAAATTTGTCATTCTTTAAAGCCACATGACACAAGTCATATAAGACTGTTTTCAGTGCTAAAGCGACTGCAACTGCTTTCCATCAATTTAAATATTTATTTTTACAATTCAGTGTTCTTGGCAAGTTCTAATTTCATCAGTGAAAGCTTGCAAATTATTTTAACCCAATATTTCAAGTGTTCTTAAATATTTTTATGTTTGAGAAGAGAATATATATATGAGTAATTCCATTACTTTTCGACCAATTTGAAAAAGTCGACCTCTTTGATTTTGCTCAAATTTTCAGGAATCAAAATATGGATGAAAAAAATGAGATTTCCAAAATTTTGGACCTTAAAATATTGCCTGTTCAAAATGACACACATTTAAAAGTCAGAAATTTTACAATAAAACGTCTTTTTTAGCTTATTTTGTATCTCAGTTTTTGGGCTTCTGGAAAAAGATAAAAAGGTTCACGATGGCTCAAATTATTCCTTATTACATGTACTTTAAAACCCATCATTTTATGTTTAATACTGTGGCAGTCATTTTGATATGTTAAGCTTCAAAGATTATTCCAAAAAAACTCGGGAATTTAGCAAAATCGCAAAATTTTGTTTTCTTTAAACCGTTCTAACTTTGTCAAATCTTAACAAAATTTGATTTTTTGTATCATTAGTGATGACATTAAAAATAATAAACATTATCGCAAAGTCGCAGAATATGGCTACAGACTGAGTTAATTAATCTAACTTAACTTTTAATGCTAAAACTTCTTGAAATTATATTGTATAACAGCTAGCTGGATTTAAATCAATAACCTTCAGAGTAACAAACTTAAAAAAACATACATTTTGGCTTATCAATTCCATACATAAACATGTTAAAAATGTTAATGAGTACATTTAATAAGTGCATGTACAAATAACATTTTTTTAAGAAAAGTGCTGATAACCTTGCAATACATAGAAAATTCTATTTTTTGCTTTAGATAAAGCATAACAATTAAATAAATATTTTCCCTGTTTAATATTATATTGAAAATTAAATTGACTTACCAGTTTAGATAATTCTGATGACCAAGTATTAGTAGTAAGAATATTTTTTCTAGGAATCCAATGTTCATAAATTTTACACAATTCTTCTATTGCGAAACTATCTTCACCACCAATTAATACTCTGTCCGCATTTAGGAGATCATTTATAGCAGTACCTAGATAGAAAATGTTATGTAATTTTTTCATATAATGACAAAATCATACGTGCCTTCCGCCAAAAACTCTGGATTAGATAGAATATGATAAGTTACACCAGGCTTATTGTTGGCACTTAAAATATTCTGTATGCTTTCTGCAGCTCTAACTGGAACTGTACTTTTTTCAACAACAATTTTATTATTTTGAGCTATTTCAGCTATCATTCTAGCTGCACCCTCTACATACTTAAGATCTGCAGCACGTCCCTAAAATGTTTGATATACTATTATTTATAATACATATAAACTTATTTATAATAAATAAAATTAATAAATAAATTACGTTTCTATTAATTAATATATAAACAAACATAAAACATAATTGATTTATCAGCTTAATTAAAAAGCATATAAAATAAATTGTTATTGTTACTTTACATTCAAGTTTAAATCATTTAAACTGTTAAATTCTGACCCACATTGTTCAAGGAAAGTAAACAGCAATAAATGAAAAAATAAAGCAATCTCATTTATATAATCAGTACATTGTTTGCATATATTACCTTGCCATTGCCAAATGTCTTTGTTGGTGTGTTCACTGATATGAATATTAAATCTGCTTCCAAAATTGCAGATTTATAATCATTGGAAAAAAATAAATTCTTCCCACGACAAGCTTTTACAACATCATCTAAACCAGGCTATTAAATAAATTATATATTAACATTGATTTTTAATTAGATGATAATATTTATAAAATTGTACTTACTTCATAAATAGGAAGCTTATCAGAATTCCATTGTGATATTCGTTCTTTGCTCAAATCAACTACAGACACTTTTATCTCAGGGCATTTCCAAGCTATCACACTGCAAGTTGGACCACCAACATATCCAGCACCCAAACAACATATATTCTTAATTACCATTTTATCTGAAAATAATAAAATAAAATAATTAACTCTTATAAAATGTTATTACAGAAGTAAAATAAAATAAGTAAATTATTGTTATAACTACCTACTATTGTAGTTGTAAAGTGAAAGAATTGCTGACCTTACACAAGATATAAATATAATATAAATTTGTTGACAATCCATTTTGTACGTAGCAGGTTTCAAAATTATGAGTAATTTAAAAAGTTTATATAAATCATTATTGTGTGAAATTACGTAGTGTTTATTTATATAAATAAAAGTGAACTTATAATTCTTTAATATGAGTGTAATACATTCTATCAACACACCACACCACATTGATTGACATGCACTTGCTGTGGGCTTGCTACATGTGAAGTTGTACTACTAAATAATAAGATAAAAAAATATTGTTTTTTCATTGTAACTTTAAAACTACTATTTTAAACATAAGTTTTTGGCTTGCCTCAGAATAGATTTCACTTTAAAAAAATCATATAATTGACTATGTAATTGGTTCATTGACAAAACAGACACCTCATATTCAGGAATATTGTAAACTTCCACACTTATAACAACACCCAGAAATAATAATAATAATAATAATAATAATTTATTAGTATCATTTAAATTGCACATACATATATAAATTACACATAGTAAGTACATCAGTAAATAAAACAAGTCATACAGATACAAAATGCAATAGCACATAAAATTTAAAATTGTTTTCTAATTAAAATTACATTTAACATAAAAAATAGGACAACAACAAAAGTTAAAATAAACAAAGAAAACTGTTACGCGTTTAAGTAATCTTGTACATCGTAACAGTTTAAAACTATTAAATACTTTTTAATTTTTGTTTTAAATATTTTAAAATCTTTGATCGACTTTATTTCTATTGGGAGCTTATTAAATAATTTGCACCCCATATGGTTTAAAGATTTTTCATATAATGCTAAATGGTGTCTATTTGGCCTTAGATGTAAGTCTTGACGCGTGCTGTAGCTATGATGTACAAGATTACTGTTGAATTTGTCATAATATTTTTTAACAAAACATAGAACTTCAAATATATATACGCTGGGCAGTGTAAGAATAAGATGCTTTTTAAATGCTTCTCTACAAGAGTCTCTGCTTTTGAGATTAGAAATGATTCTCACAACACGTTTTTGCATTAAAAATACTCTATTGCTTTGAGGAGACATACCCCAGTGTATAATCCCATATCGCATAATAGAATAAAATGAAGCGTAGTATGTTGATATCACAGACTCATAATTGCACTCACGAGTAAGGTTTCTAATTGCAAAACATGTTTTTGCCAACTTACTACATAGTGATTCAATATGCGTAAACCATGTGTTATTGCAATCTAGTGTGATTCCTAACACTTTAGTTGTAGCTGCAAGGTTAATGCAGCCGGTAGGAGTTTGATCAATAATAATTGAGTTGTGTGAGAAAGTCAATGTAGTACCCAAAAGGGTAATACTCTGTGACCTAAAATATCAAGACAATAGAAAATCACTAAATTTCCCTTGGCACCATCCAGCAGTAACAATTTGTCAAAATTGTAACCAGAAAACTGCAAGTTAAAATTTTGCCTATAAATTTACTATAATTATTAAGCAAAATGTTGTAATCAAGTATAATTTTTGAACTTGGTCCACATAAGCTTTAAACCCCTCATATGTTAGTGATCAACAAAGAATCTGACTGGTTTTGCAAAACTCGGCAACTTGTCTTATTCGTTTTGTAGACAAGTAAAGAATTTCCAGTCAAAATTGTATGAATAGAAAAAAAATTGTAATTTTTGGACTGTTTTTTTCTGTCAGAGACCCAAGACAGCAAAGATACTAGAAGTATGCCAATTAGAGATCATCAGTATATTATAGATATTATACAGCATCAATTAAGTTTGAAACATGTCTTTTATACAGGGTGTAGATTAATTGGCGAACAAACGCCAGGTAACTTTGTAGACCGTGCCAAAAGAAAACGAAAATTTTAACTCCAATATGCTGAGAAACTCTTATTTTAGCCTCAAAATATTCTAGTGGCATCAACAAAAAATTTAAATTAAATAAGTTCAGAAATATCTCCAAAACAAAAGCTGATTGAGAAAAAAGTTATTTCGTATTTTTTGTTTAGAATCTAACCTCAAACACAAATTTTCATTTTTTGCCTCCTGGTATAAATCACCCTGTATAATATGGAGAATTTGTTGATTATTGTAAACATATGTAATTGCTAACATAACATTTCATTGTAAGTTAAAATATATATAATTAACAGTTTATATTGATTTTAAATTTTTCAGCCTTATACATAGTCGTTTGGTTAGTATACTACTAAAACGTTACTAAGAAGAAGAAGAAGAAGAAGAAGAAGAAACATGTATGCAAAAACCTAATTAACAAAATTGATTAAAACAAAATGTAAATGTATAAATATTATTTTATTTTAAAATTTAATTTATTGTTATCTAAATTTATTACAATTGAAAGGCACAATTAACTACTTTTAAGATTAAATGATTTTAATATGTTATTAAACTTAATAAATAACCATTATATTCAGTCGGAGTAAGATTTAATAGAGTCAAATCAAACATCAGATGTTGTTGCCATGTTAATTTTATATAGCTAGATTTTGATTGTGCTTATTTATTATACCCTACGCAACCATTATATTTTAATGTTAATATTTAAAATTACCATCTACAGCAAATAAATAAATCATTAAATGATCACAAATATCTTGATATTAGAAATTGACAGTAGTAGGTTATATTTTGTCACATGTAAAGCAAGTCAACTACGCTTAGTAGCATTTTAAGTATGCATGCTATGCATCCGGTTATCCCGTTAGTAGACCCTTACTAATATGACTACTTATGTCATACTAATATGACTTTACTTATGTAAAGTCAATAGTAAACTTACTCAATGTTAATATGATTTGTATAATTAATTGTCCCTTGTTCAAACTAATATAATCTTTCTTAGAGAATGTTGTGCGTCTTAATCATGTGCTTAAGCCATAACTGCCATCAACTAATTCTTTAATCTCTTGTTTGCCTCAGATTAGAGCTGACTAAATATTTTCTTTGTATTATAATATGTAACTGTTTATTATTATATATATATATATATATATTATTCACTCTTAGATAAGATATATTGCATTCATCTAGTTATCTCTAGAAATTGTGGTGGCTATTAAAATATATTTAAATTTATCAATAGCATTATGACCATTACATAGTAGTGATGTATCGCTTGCAACAAATTATTTTAGTGAACCGATTGATCTAATTCAGCTCAGTTGGAAAATGAATCTTTCGGCTTGCACAGGTTTTAATTCTTGTCAATGTATATTAACATAGAGAAATAGTGAGCAAAACCTGCGGGTAGGCAGCATGCCGTTGTGCCGTAAAACTTTCTCACTTTTAGTATGTTTTATTCTGTCGTACTAGTCACTACGCCATATACAGTTTAAAAGTGCAATATTAACATGCAAAATAATGGTTAAACACTAGGTTGCTTTATTTGTAAATCTTTGGAACAAACAGGAAATGAAATTCAGTTTCATTATTAGTAAGCATTTGCCATTAAAATATTTTATGCAGTTTAATATAAAAATTATATTAAATGCATATAAACAATATTGTTGGGTAATAATTATGCTTTTATATCCTAGTTTTGTGTTTTAATTTTATACAGAACAATTACACAAAATAACAAAATATTATAAACTTGGGGCAGGCAACAAAACATTGAGTGTAACTCGTGCCTATTTTCGGCCCTTGATACAGTATATACTATTTCGCAATTAATTAGTGACAAAAATTGTAACTTGACACATTTTTAGTGTATGATACAAATTTGTTCAACTCAAATTTGGTAGTATCTATTATATCCGTATAGTAGATACTGGATATTAGTCAAACCACATTATGCAATAATAAATAAATAAATAAATGAATGGTTTATTCAGAATACCAAATGGTGTAGAATCTATATATATATATATAATATATATATATATATATAAATACAGAGCAGCAGAAATAAAAATAATGGTTTTTTGAGAAAAACAAGAAATTAGTAATTTCAAAAAGCTATCTGTTGATGTTACTTGTTTGTTTTCTTTGATAACCTTAGAAGAGTTAAAACGTCATCAAAATTCAGTTTAAATAACAACATAGCATTTTTGTTTTAGTTTTGAATAAGCTTTGTGGTTCTCTAAATACCAGCTAAAAAAAATCCATTCCAACTAAATGGTTGCTGTAAGAAAATATATCAGTCAAATAATTCCTGATCAGTGGATACGCAGGTAAAGTAGCATAGAATGGCTTGCACGGTCACCTGACTCCATTCGTTTCTTTTTATGCAGTTATTTAAAAAGTTAAGTGCAATAGATCACTTACAAAATGACTTCATTTAATAAAAGAACGTCCAAAAAGAATTTATAAACAGGTTATGGCATTGTTAAGAAGCCAATAGGAAATTTAAACATTTATTATAAAGAATCTTAAGATACTCCTATAGTTTCATAAATCCTCTTTATTGTTTTTAAATACCTTAGAAAATGTTTGTAAATAACAAATTGTTGAACAGTTTAAAGATAAAAGCTGCACCTGTAAGAAGAAACCAATTGGAAGGTCATTCATTTTAAATGAAAAGTTGTTGAAAATAATACAGCATTGGCTAGAGCAAATCCTGCATTTGCATCCATATAAAGTACCAGTAGTTCAACAAAATAACTTATAACCCCAATCTAGCCCAAGCCATCTTTCCGTACCAACCCTCTTTTAGATTCATATAAACTGTCTTCAACTTCAACATGTTTAAAGCATCCAGAAACCTTCATAGAATCACCTTGTCACTCCTGGATAAGCTTTTCTATGGCTTACTAGGATTTGTATGCACTCACATCAGCGAGAAAAGCTCTCTAAAGTAACATCTAACTCAATATTAATATGAAGTCTAGACTTATCAAAGCCATATGTAGACCACCATGAGTCTATTTTATACCCTCCATTATTATTTTTACCACTAAAGCTCCAATAGTCACCTATAAACACTGCCTGTTCTTATACATACTAGGTCAGTGGCTTGCAGACTTCCAAGTATGAGACGCTTAGGAGGACATGTTATCCAGAAGAAATAATCATCTTATTTATTACTTTTGAGAATACATGATACTGCTCCAAGTTTCTCACTAAATGGTACAAAAAATAAGAAGTTGAGAACCCCTGGTAGCCCAGGGACACGTGGATTGGAATTCAAATTTTCTAAAAATGTCCTTTTTAGGTTATAACTTATTACTATTATACAGTGTAAACAACAAACATTAAGTTTTTGAATTGGAATAAGAATTTTTTAATTTTATCATTTTGTTGTCATACTTTCATGTTAATTCAATCACTACTGATTTTATTTGAACAAGCTCTGACTTAGTAATACTTTGAGTAAGACTGTACAGAGTGTCCCAGAATAGTTGCCCCATACTGTTTTTCCTCAAAAACAATAAATTGTATTGAAAACGGTAAAAGACGTTTTGTGGCAAAAGCGCCATCTATTATATTTTTCCATTCTGAAACAGTTTTCTTTGACTTATAACTTCTAAACTAATCAAAATACAAAAAAATATTTCATCGCTTTTTATTATTAAAATTATCTTTCAAATGATACCAAGAAACAAGTATTCTTCTGGAAAAAAATACATTAGCACCATCCAAAAACTGTTTTTCAATACAACTTTTGGTTTTCGAGAAAAAAGCATGAAAAACAATGTACTTATCAGAACATCATTATATTGTAACATTTTCTTGTTAACTCTATCACCACTAATTTCCGTCCCTTATAAACTTCAATAGAAATTCTCATTATCAGAAATTTCATAAAAGCATTACATGTGCTGTTGTCATATAAACATTGTAAATGTCATGATCAAAACGCAAAATTTTTAGATCCGTGTATCTACACCAGCTTACTATATAATAAACACAAAAAAAATCTCCAAAAATATATATTTATTATATCTATCACGTTTTGTTCTTCAAACCGCATACTTTGCTTTATGTAATGTTTTTATAGTTTAGGGACATTTTGAAAAATCTCTTCAAAAAAAGACACGAATAATTGCTGGAATGCATTATAGAGATAAGTGCAAGCAGTCATTGTGTAGATCTAAAAATTTTGAAACTTCAGTGTGTAGATATCCTTGAATGACAACAATATGCTAATAACCTAATAACTATATATCAAATAATTTTGTTCATGACTATAATACTAGACCAATTTGTAACAGAAATTATAGGTGTCAAAATGCTGTATGTTAATCAAAGAATTGAAATATATAATTTACTTCCACAAGAAATTAAAAAATCTATAAAAAATATGTATATGTAAATAATAAGTAATTAATAAGTAAAGTTTATTACTCAATAGATGAATGTAAATGAGATAAGTTTAAACAAATATTAATTTGAGTTTGCTATTATAAACTTTTCATTTCGACGTATGTAATACTATGTAGATTAGACTGGCTCTTAAATTTTTTTTTGTGGAATTTTTTTGTGTGCATCCTCAGAAAGTGATCTTTACGCAAAAAAGTAACCCATGCCAAATTTCAGCCTTTAAGAATCAAAAGAACACATGTCGCACTGCTTTTGAAGTTTTAAAAATAAACACCTTACCTTACTTAAAAAAACATTATTGCTACAAATTTGACAAAATGAAAACAATTCGTACAATACGTCATTTTAAGGGTTTTCTTAATTAAAAAATTATTGACCTAAATCTCAAATTCTAATCATTTTTGTTTAAGAGTCTAATTTTATGTTCAAAACTTAAAATATAATAAAAATATGTTCATAATAATTAATAATTAAACATATAGTATATTGATGTAAGGTTTCATATGGAACCTAATTAGCAAGTACTGCTTTTTTGAGAACCCAGGGTAAGCATGTGACTCAAATCTGAAGGTTATGATTCTTATTAAGTATATTAATTATAAAAATTCAAAGGTAATGCGTTCTTTTAAATCTTAAGGGCTGAAATTTGACCAGATCACTTTCTGAGGGTGCACACACTAAAATTGCACAAAAAAAATTTTAAGAACTAGTCTATTGTAGATACATTATTATACTTATTATTATATTCCATTTTTACTAGTGAATATTGCATGATGTTTTAATACTTTTAATAAAGAACTTTACTTTACATTAGATTATTTAGGTTTGTTCCAACCAAACGCAGTTTGGGACTGTCATATGACACTGACAATAATTATATCTTGAATTATGTATAAAATTATAGATTAAACTTTGCACAAATGATTGTCAATTTTATTGTAGATTAAAATTTTAAGAACATGTTTAAGGTTTTCTGTATAATCAACGCAAAAATGTAAACATTAGCAGTTTTAAAAAAATAGTTGGGTTATATTATAAATGCTATTTCTCATTTACATTGAAATATAGTACTTAAAACAACAAAGTAATAATTATTGTGTGAACAGATTTGCATAGACAATAAAATCTAATTTGATGTTTTCAGATGATTAATATTTAATAACAAGGTTTCTAAACCCTTTTAAAAAAAGAGGTAGTTATAATCCAACGCATACAGCTCGTGATTAATTGCAATTCAGCACATTGTAAAAGTCAGGCTTTAGATGACAATTGACATGCTGGTAACTGCCAATGTCGATTTGTGATATTCTGCAAAAGAATCAACTAATAACGCAATCATTCAGATAATAAAGAAATGTTTTAAAACTTACATCTGAAAAAAATTACTTTAATAACACCATAAAAAAGTTTTGGATGTAAAAACTATAAATTATGTTAATTTAAATACGAATTGGTACAACACTTCTAGCTCTTTATGCCAAATACATATAAGACAATTGATCAAACTTTTGATTTAAAAAAAAACCTCAATTAAAGTAAGTCTGCAAAATTTATTAAGTCAAAAAAGTAAACCTCATCAAAAAATTAGAATTTTATTGGGCAGTAAATTCATAAATGACAGTTTCTATTTTTTCTTTTGCGCCAATACTTTGTTCATACAATAATCAGTAATAAATCATACAAGGTGACTCAGGTAATCTTCACTTTTCAAATTTGCCATGTATAGGTACTATAAAATTTGTCAGACAAATTATCAATATACATAAAACAAACTATGTTTACATATTGGCATATTTAATGTATCAAACAACCCTCACATGCCGATACTAAATCTAGTTTTATCAGAATTGTGCCTCTGGTCAATACAAAATAGTTAAAAGATTGCATTTGAAACACCATTCATGCTACCCATTGAAAAAGTATAAAAAATATAGGAGAAAAATGGTTAAAAACTGATCAAATTGTTTTTAAAATCTTTCATTTATATTATACAATCAACTGCTTGCGTTTTATTTAATTAATAATTTCTGATACTCACATTATATCTTTACATTTGGGTAGGACAAATTATTTCAAAAGCAAGAATGTAATGATTATTATTTTAATAATATTTGCATGGTAAACAAATAACTGCTAAATAAATTGTAGTCAGTTTTGCAGGACAAAAAAAGTAAATGCTCAATAAATTTGCACTAGAAGCCAAAGCACATTCAAAGTTAAACTAATATATTTATTGTAATTATTATTGTTACCGTTACATTCTTGGCATTTATTAAAAATATGATTTTTTTAAATCGTTTATTCAATATATATATTTATCTGTATATATATTTTGTTATATTCATTAACTTCTTTATTATTTTGTAGCAAGAATCTATTATTTTTACCAAGGATTCACTAGATTTATCATACGCTTCATATTTTTATCAAGTTGTTGCACTTTTTATTGAACTTTTACTCTTTTTAACAAATGTTTATTAAGCGTTTTTTATTTTTAACACGCATTAACTATATTTATCCAGTATGAAATAATTTATGAACCATTTATTAGCATGCGTCTTATATTTATTTCTTTTCTTGAACAAACAATGTTTTAAACTTTTATCAAAGATTAAATATTTTATCAAGCTTTTAATACAACATTCTGCAACTACAATTTAAAAAAAAAGTATTGTGCTAAATAATAAATTACCAAATACTTAAGTAGCGTTTATATTATTGCAATAAAACAATTAACTGTGTTTTGTTTATATAACTATTAGTGATATTTTATTATATTGTATATTTATATTTCTGCAATCAAATTGAACAATTGCTGGTGTTTTGTTTATCACATGTAACTAGTAATATAATTAACATATTTATGTTTTTTGTACTAAAATAACATTTATTCTAGAGTTAATTACAACATTTCTTAAACCATTCCCATTCATAATAGATTTCGTATTATTGGCAACTGACTGATACTAGTAACATTTGGTTCCTCATATACACGGTGTTAGACAGAAAAGTTCAGCAGAATAACTTTTTAACCGATTTGAATGATTCAAAAACCATTTTAAATGGTTTTTTGAATACTATAAAGGTAGGTACACATGTATGATTTTATTTTTAGTATAGTTGCAATGACAACAAACTTAATAATCAATAATAGCAATACATTTTTTTAATTTTTGTTTTTGAATCTCCATGATATCCAACTATGTATAATAATAATATATTTTTAAAACAACAGCAACAGATGAATCTCAAGTTGCAATATTAGTTTAAAATCTCAAAATCTTTAACCATGTTCGTTATTGGCATAAGTAGATTCCCATCATACTTTTGCGCAAATTGTATTTTAAATAAATTTGTGATAAAACATAATTTCCAAATTAATAAACTGTTTATAAGTTATATTATAATATCATTTTTAAGTTGTTAGGATATACTTGAAATATATTATAAATAATACGTAAATTCTACTCCACAACTATTTACATTTATTATTTTCTTATCACTTTCACAACGTTTAACAATCAGTTAATATATGCATAAAGCTATTATTTATAATGCTTAAAAATTAATTTTTATTATTAAAACAGAGAATAAAACCATATCACATTAAATTTATTAATTATTAATTTCATTTTTAATTAATTAAAATATCTACTAAATTGGGAAGTTTCACAGTTAATATACTCTAACCTATTTTTTAAATATTTCGGAGAAATGAATCAAACGATGTAAATGTCATTGTTAATTAAATGAATTTTTGCTATTACTTCATATAAAAAGAATTCAAAATAAAAGATATCAAGTTGCAGAAAAATGTCCATATCTCTCCGTAGTAGTTAACTAGTTGTAATGATTTTGTCTTCCAGAAAGGCAATTGTGTTCCAGAGAATACATTATAAATTGATAATGATTACTATCATCAATGATAAAATTGCACACTTTTCTAATTTTAATAAAAACCTTATTTTTTGTATTTAAATTAAAAATTATATAAAAGTATTCTAATAAATAAATATTCCCTATTACAAAAATCTGTTTATATATTATTGTAGTTTTTGCACATTCAGAAATCATTTTAAGAATGTATCTTCATATCTTAATATATATGAACTGTGCAGTCAAGTAGAGGAAATGCACATTGTTTTTTGAGATATGTCTCGTTGGTTTGTTTTTAACAATCAAATCTGACTATAACAATTAGGCCTGTAATATCCAACTCCTAATAAGGCACCTAATAAACTATTAGCTAAATAACCTCACTTTTAATTTTATTTATTTTATTAAAACGTATGGACAACCAATTAAATATATGCTTAATATATACATTTATAACAAATAAAAACGTTAAGCATATAATTTCTTAACTGCTCAGAGGTGTAACAAAAATAAATCAAATTAAAGTTTGAAAAAAGGTTATTCAGCTAATAGTTTATGCTTTATTAGGAGTTGGATATTACGGCCCTTAGTAAAATAAAAAATACGAATAAAAGTTACACTACAAAATTATTTCGAAAACTGATTCATTTACCTATTCTAAATTCTTAATTCTTTTTTCAAGGTGATAAATTATTCTCCTTAAGCCAAAAATTAAAGAAATATGAAACTATAACTGTATTTATGAGGTACTACTTACATTTTTAGGTTATAAATAAACAAAATCATTTAAACTCAGAATAAAACAATGAAATAATTATGGCTTGTCAAGGATTATTTGTTTTAAAAATAAAAAATTTATATTAATACACACAATCCGTTATTATTAAATTTTGGTGGGCGTTAATACAAATTATATGTATTTTTATTATCTTATTACAGGGTGTTGGCAAAATAAAAGGGTTACTTATTAAGAGTTATTACTTACAAACAAATCCAGGAGACGTATATTCTACTAAGAAACAAGTGGTGTTGCTACAGACTAGTCCAACCAAATAAACATAAATTCGAATGTGCCCGGCGACTTTACATTCCAACTTAATTACCAATACTGAATTACTGACACGAGTCGTCTTACTACTCTTACTTGTCTTACTGGTGTGTACAGTTGGTGGGTGGCACCGCGGTCGCTTTATAACCAATTATACCGCTTTGTATTTGCCGAGGCTTAACATTTCACAGAATTATGACAATTAAGAAAGTAGTGGGGACAAAATGGTAATCATTATAATATAACAATTGATAACAATAACGTCAATAACTAACTTAAATAATCGAGATAGCTATAGTTCTAATATAATAATAATAAAATAAGGTGATCCGTTTTTATAATCTTTATATGATACCTTCTAAACAGATTCTTCATAAATCATCGGCCATGTTTATGGTTTGTCCATGAATTTAAAATGATTTGATGATGCCATATGATGTCTCATGTCGATGCAGTGGCGTATCTAGAGGGGGGCGGCATTTTTAATATCCAGTAGAATTACTATACGATTTCAATAATTTTTCCTCATCATCAAAGTCGTTTTCTGGTGAGCTTACTTGACTTACCTAAAAGTATGTTTCAGTTACATTCGGCGTCATACGCCAACTTTACAAATAGTCTACAAAAAGTTACTCGCTAGAAAACAAAAACTAACCATTGCTTTGTTTTCATTACAAATGACAATTTTATAACTAATACTTTTCAACATATCATTTTTTTAAATCCATTTTATGAGTTTACAGAAAATAATCTTGTAGTTTTTGTGTATATAAATACATGTCCAATGATTCATTGCATTAAATTAAATCATTTTAATGCACATGTAAACATAAATCAGCGACAGCACCTTACTGTTTTTACATATGGAGGTCTAGATCTCCGTAGGCTTTGGTAAGTTGCACCTTATTCGTATTCTGGCGACCTTACTGATGACGTCACACCTTACTTGAGTTTGCTTCAGTACCATGTAAACAAATTACTGATGCTTACGGTAATCTAGACCTCCGTATGTAATAAAAAGTAAGGTGCGCGCGCCGATTTATGTTTACATGTGCGTTAAATAAAATGGAACGATGGACATGTATTTTATATACACAAAAACTACAAGATTTATTTCTGTAAATTCATAAAATATATTAAAAATATGATATGTTTATAATTATATTATTGGTTATAAAATTGTCATTTGTAATTGTAAACAAGCAATGGTTACTTTTTATTTTTTAGCGAGTAACTTTTTGTAGACTTTTGTCGAATGTAACTGAAACATACTTTTAGGTAACTCAAGTAAGCTTGCCAGAAAACGACTATTTTTTCATGTTACCGAAGCATACTCAAGTTAAGTGTGACGTTATCAGTAAGGTCGCCAGAAAACAAATAAGTTGTATCTGCAATTTACCAAAGCTTACTTTTTCTTGCCAGAAAACGACTCAGGTCAATGTAGGGTTGAAAATATTATCTCTAAAACTCATCAGTTTATAAAAACCACCATTTGATTGACTTAGAAAGAGCGGCAAATTATAAACCGTCCCGAGCGGCAAATGATCTAGGTACGCCACTGTGTTGATTTCTTATCCGGATGTACATATTACGAGTCGATATAATTAAAAACAATACATGACGCATATTATGTATGTATGTACTTGTATTGCTATACAGGGTTGGGTAAATGTGTGCAAACACCCGATTATTGGCTGCATTTTTGGTTTATGTAAAAAATGACTATAATTAAAGTTTTTGTAGAAATTTTGATCTATATAGTGATGTATTTTGATTTTTAATACAAGCTCTGTTTCAAGAGATATAACGTCATTATCAGTTTTTTTTTAATAGAACACCCTGTATTTTCTTTTATTTTTGGAAAGAGAATTTTTCAACAATTACAATAATAAAAGATTTTATGGGTCTACAACTTCTGGTTTTTGAAATATTCATTAAAATAATGAAACAAAATGTATGTTCCAATTGCCATAGCAACAAGTAAAAACAATTATTGTTTTTCTGTTATTCTCAATAAAATTAAAAAAAAAAAACGTAAAAATAAGTGAATATTTTAAGCAATAAGTCAACTACAATTACATATGATTATTATTATTACTATAAATTATTTAAAACGTACTACATTTTGTGTTATTATTTTAATAAATATTTCAAAACCCGTAAATCGTAGACTCATACTGCTTTAGTTAAAACTTACTTCAAACAATTTGTTTTTACGTTTGTTTGTCTTTACATGCTTTAATTGCTTCAGCAATATCCATACATCTGGTCATGCATGCTCGCTTATTCTTTCCTTTTTTTTTCTTTTTTGCACGCAAACATCTACAATATTAAAGCAACTTTTACGTGGTTTCTTTCTGCATTTTGATCCAAATACATTTTCATTATAGATTAGTATATTCTAACCAACGTAGAATACTACGTTTGCACGGGTGTATTAGTGTTATTTTCAAACTATTTTCGTTTATTACCCACTCATTTCAGCTGGCTGAAGTTAGCTTCGGCTTCGGCTTTGGATTTTTATAAAAGTATGTGCGCACGCACGCTAGGTACAGCTGCCCAGCAAAGTCGACACAATGTTTTAAGAAACGCTGTCTTTTAAAATCCGTCGGCAAAATGAATTCCATATCTTTTTTATAAATAACTATAAATACGTATAAAATTGTCTTGTTTTTTTTTTAATTACATTTATAAAAAATATGAAATAATACCCGACAATTTACTGCATATTATAAATGTACACAGAGAAGGTAAAAGCAGTAAATGAAGTAATCGTGATGCTCGCAGATGAGCAATTATTACACAATAAAAAGAAATATTTTTATTTTATATTTAAATAAATTATCACTAAGTTAATAACAAATTAATAAGTTAGTTCGAAATTTGAATGAAATAAAAGTGTTCTAGTTTTACTTAAACATACGCGCTCGAGGAAAGTTGAATGATCTCGCTTATGAAAAATATCTTCTCTTTTATTTTTCAATATGTTATTACTATATTAATAACAAATCACGAGATCTTTTCAGAGTTTAAAAAAAAGTAACTGATTAACATTTGGAGCACTTTTAATTAAACATACGCGCTCGCGGAAAGTTGAATTATCTCGCTTATGAAAAATACCTTCTCTTTTATTTTTCAATATGTTATTACTAATTTGATAACAAATCAAGAGATCCTTTCTAAGTTTAAAAAAAAGTTACTGATTAACAATTAGAGCACTTTTAATTAAACATACGCGCTCGCGGAAAGTTGAAATATCTCGCTTATGAAAAATACCTTCTCTTTTATTTTTCAATATGTTATTACTAATTTAATAACAAATCACGAGATTCTTTCAGAGTTCAAAAAAAAGTTACTGATTAACAATTAGAGCACTTTAAATTAAACATACGCGCTCGCGGAAAGTTGAAATATCTCGCTTATGAAAAATAACTTCTCTTTTATTTTTCAATATGTTATTACTAATTTGATAACAAATCAAGAGATCCTTTCAAAGTTCAAAAAAAAGTTACTGATTAACAATTGGAGCACTTTTAATTAAACATACGCGCTCGCGGAAAGCAGAATTATCTCGCTTATGAAAAATACCTTCTCTTTTATTTTTCAATATGTTATTACAAATTTAATAACAAATCACGAGATTCTTTCAGAGTTCAAAAAAAAGTTACTGATTAACAATTAGAGCACTTTTAATTAAACATACGCGCTCGCGGAAAGTTGAATTATCTCGCTTATGAAAAATACCTTCTCTTTTATTTTTCAATATGTTATTACTAATTTGATAACAAATCAAGAGATCCTTTCTAAGTTTAAAAAAAAGTTACTGATTAACAATTAGAGCACTTTTAATTAAACATACGCGCTCGCGGAAAGTTGAAATATCTCGCTTATGAAAAATACCTTCTCTTTTATTTTTCAATATGTTATTACTAATTTAATAACAAATCACGAGATTCTTTCAGAGTTCAAAAAAAAGTT
Source organism: Tachinus rufipes (assembly GCA_963932245.1). Classification (NCBI taxonomy): domain Eukaryota; kingdom Metazoa; phylum Arthropoda; class Insecta; order Coleoptera; family Staphylinidae; genus Tachinus; species Tachinus rufipes. Next base: position 69,370,535 of record OZ010742.1, read on the forward strand.
ACTGATTAACAATTAGAGCACTTTAAATTAAACATACGCGCTCGCGGAAAGTTGAAATATCTCGCTTATGAAAAATAACTTCTCTTTTATTTTTCAATATGTTATTACTAAATTGATAACAAATCAAGAGATCTTTTCAAAGTTCAAAAAAAAGTTACTGATTAACAATTGGAGCACTTTTAATTAAACATACGCGCTCGCGGAAAGCAGAATTATCTCGCTTATGAAAAATACCTTCTCTTTTATTTTTCAATATGTTATTACAAATTTAATAACAAATCACGAGATTCTTTCAGAGTTCAAAAAAAAGTTACTGATTAACAATTAGAGCACTTTTAATTAAACATACGCGCTCGCGGAAAGTTGAATTATCTCGCTTATGAAAAATAACTTCTCTTTTATTTTTCAATATGTTATTACTAATTTGATAACAAATCAAGAGATCCTTTCTAAGTTTAAAAAAAAGTTACTGATTAACAATTAGAGCACTTTTAATTAAACATACGCGCTCGCGGAAAGTTGAAATATCTCGCTTATGAAAAATACCTTCTCTTTTATTTTTCAATATGTTATTACTAATTTGATAACAAATCAAGAGATCCTTTCTAAGTTTAAAAAAAAGTTACTGATTAACAATTGGAGCACTTTTAATTAAACATACGCGCTCGCGGAAAGTTGAATTATCTCGCTTATGAAAAATACCTTCTCTTTTATTTTTCAATATGTTATTACTAATTTAATAACAAATCATCAGATCCATTCAAAGTTTAAAAAAATGTTACTGATTAACAATTGGAGCACTTTTAATTAAACATACGCGCTCGCGGAAAGTAGAATTATCTCGCTTATGAAAAATACCTTCTCTTTTATTTTTCAATATGTTATTACTAATTTGATAACAAATCAATAGATCCTTTCAAAGTTCAAAAAAAAGTTACTGATTAACAATTGGAGCACTTTTAATTAAAAATACGCGCTCGCGGAAAGTTGAATTATCTCGCTTATGAAAAATACCTTCTCTTTTATTTTTCAATATGTTATTACTAATTTGATAACAAATCAATAGATCCTTTCAAAGTTCAAAAAAAAGTTACTGATTAACAATTGGAGCACTTTTAATTAAACATACGCGCTCGCGGAAAGTTGAATTATCTCGCTTATGAAAAATACCTTCTGTTTTATTTTTCAATATGTTATTACTAATTTGATAACAAATCAATAGATCCTTTCAAAGTTCAAAAAAAAGTTACTGATTAACAATTGGAGCACTTTTAATTAAACATACGCGCTCGCGGAAAGTTGAATTATCTCGCTTATGAAAAATACCTTCTCTTTTATTTTTCAATATGTTATTACTAATTTAATAACAAATCATAAGATCCATTCAAAGTTTAAAAAAAAGTTACTGATTAACAATTGGAGCACTTTTAATTAAACATACGCGCTCGCGGAAAGTTGAATTATCTCGCTTATGAAAAATACCTTCTCTTTTATTTTTTAATATGTTATTACTAATTTAAAAACAAATCATAAGATCCATTCAAAGTTTAAAAAAAAGTTACTGATTAACAATTGGAGCACTTTTAATTAAACATACGCGCTCGCGGAAAGTAGAATTATCTCGCTTATGAAAAATACCTTCTCTTTTATTTTTCAATATGTTATTACTAATTTAAAAACAAATCATAAGATCCATTCAAAGTTTAAAAAAAAGTTACTGATTAACAATTGGAGCACTTTTAATTAAACATACGCGCTCGCGGAAAGTTGAATTATCTCGCTTATGAAAAATACCTTCTCTTTTATTTTTCAATATGTTATTACTAATTTGATAACAAATCAATAGATCCTTTCAAAGTTCAAAAAAAAGTTACTGATTAACAATTGGAGCACTTTTAATTAAACATACGCGCTCGCGGAAAGTTGAATTATCTCGCTTATGAAAAATACCTTCTCTTTTATTTTTTAATATGTTATTACTAATTTAAAAACAAATCATAAGATCCATTCAAAGTTTAAAAAAAAGTTACTGATTAACAATTGGAGCACTTTTAATTAAACATACGCGCTCGCGGAAAGTTGAATTATCTCGCTTATGAAAAATACCTTCTCTTTTATTTTTCAATATGTTATTACTAATTTAAAAACAAATCATAAAATCCATTCAAAGTTTAAAAAAAAGTTACTGATTAACAATTGGAGCACTTTTAATTAAACATACGCGCTCGCGGAAAGTAGAATTATCTCGCTTATGAAAAATACCTTCTCTTTTATTTTTCAATATGTTATTACTAATTTAAAAACAAATCATAAGATCCATTCAAAGTTTAAAAAAATGTTACTGATTAACAATTGGAGCACTTTTAATTAAACATACGCGCTCGCGGAAAGTTGAATTATCTCGCTTATGAAAAATACCTTCTCTTTTATTTTTCAATATGTTATTACTAATTTAAAAACAAATCATAAGATCCATTCAAAGTTTAAAAAAAAGTTACTGATTAACAATTGGAGCACTTTTAATTAAACATACGCGCTCGCGGAAAGTAGAATTATCTCGCTTATGAAAAATACCTTCTCTTTTATTTTTCAATATGTTATTACTAATTTAAAAACAAATCATAAGATCCATTCAAAGTTTAAAAAAAAGTTACTGATTAACAATTGGAGCACTTTTAATTAAACATACGCGCTCGCGGAAAGTAGAATTATCTCGCTTATGAAAAATACCTTCTCTTTTATTTTTCAATATGTTATTACTAATTTAAAAACAAATCATAAGATCCATTCAAAGTTTAAAAAAAAGTTACTGATTAACAATTGGAGCACTTTTAATTAAACATACGCGCTCGCGGAAAGTTGAATTATCTCGCTTATGAAAAATACCTTCTCTTTTATTTTTCAATATGTTATTACTAATTTAAAAACAAATCATAAGATCCATTCAAAGTTTAAAAAAAAGTTACTGATTAACAATTGGAGCACTTTTAATTAAACATACGCGCTCGCGGAAAGTTGAATTATCTCGCTTATGAAAAATACCTTCTCTTTTATTTTTCAATATGTTATTACTAATTTAAAAACAAATCATAAGATCCATTCAAAGTTTAAAAAAAAGTTACTGATTAACAATTGGAGCACTTTTAATTAAACATACGCGCTCGCGGAAAGTTGAATTATCTCGCTTATGAAAAATACCTTCTCTTTTATTTTTCAATATGTTATTACTAATTTGATAACAAATCAAGAGATCCTTTCAAAGTTCAAAAAAAAGTTACTGATTAACAATTGGAGCACTTTTAATTAAACATACGCGCTCGCGGAAAGTTGAATTATCTCGCTTATGAAAAATACCTTCTCTTTTATTTTTCAATATGTTATTACTAATTTAAAAACAAATCATAAGATCCATTCAAAGTTTAAAAAAAAGTTACTGATTAACAATTGGAGCACTTTTAATTAAACATACGCGCTCGCGGAAAGTTGAATTATCTCGCTTATGAAAAATACCTTCTCTTTTATTTTTCAATATGTTATTACTAATTTAAAAACAAATCATAAGATCCATTCAAAGTTTAAAAAAAAGTTACTGATTAACAATTGGAGCACTTTTAATTAAACATACGCGCTCGCGGAAAGTAGAATTATCTCGCTTATGAAAAATACCTTCTCTTTTATTTTTCAATATGTTATTACTAATTTAAAAACAAATCATAAGATCCATTCAAAGTTTAAAAAAAAGTTACTGATTAACAATTGGAGCACTTTTAATTAAACATACGCGCTCGCGGAAAGTTGAATTATCTCGCTTATGAAAAATACCTTCTCTTTTATTTTTCAATATGTTATTACTAATTTAAAAACAAATCATAAGATCCATTCAAAGTTTAAAAAAAAGTTACTGATTAACAATTGGAGCACTTTTAATTAAACATACGCGCTCGCGGAAAGTTGAATTATCTCGCTTATGAAAAATACCTTCTCTTTTATTTTTCAATATGTTATTACTAATTTAAAAACAAATCATAAGATCCATTCAAAGTTTAAAAAAAAGTTACTGATTAACAATTGGAGCACTTTTAATTAAACATACGCGCTCGCGGAAAGTTGAATTATCTCGCTTATGAAAAATACCTTCTCTTTTATTTTTCAATATGTTATTACTAATTTAAAAACAAATCATAAGATCCATTCAAAATTTAAAAAAAAGTTACTGATTAACAATTGGAGCACTTTTAATTAAACATACGCGCTCGCGGAAAGTAGAATTATCTCGCTTATGAAAAATACCTTCTCTTTTATTTTTCAATATGTTATTACTAATTTAAAAACAAATCATAAGATCCATTCAAAGTTTAAAAAAAAGTTACTGATTAACAATTGGAGCACTTTTAATTAAACATACGCGCTCGCGGAAAGTTGAATTATCTCGCTTATGAAAAATACCTTCTCTTTTATTTTTCAATATGTTATTACTAATTTAAAAACAAATCATAAGATCCATTCAAAGTTTAAAAAAAAGTTACTGATTAACAATTGGAGCACTTTTAATTAAACATACGCGCTCGCGGAAAGTTGAATTATCTCGCTTATGAAAAATACCTTCTCTTTTATTTTTCAATATGTTATTACTAATTTGATAACAAATCATAAGATCCTTTCAAAGTTCAAAAAAAAGTTACTGATTAACAATTGGAGCACTTTTAATTAAACATACGCGCTCGCGGAAAGTTGAATTATCTCGCTTATGAAAAATACCTTCTCTTTTATTTTTCAATATGTTATTACTAATTTAATAACAAATCATAAGATCCATTCAAAGTTTAAAAAAAAGTTACTGATTAACAATTGGAGCACTTTTAATTAAACATACGCGCTCGCGGAAAGTTGAATTATCTCGCTTATGAAAAATACCTTCTCTTTTATTTTTTAATATGTTATTACTAATTTGATAACAAATCAATAGATCCTTTCAAAGTTCAAAAAAAAGTTACTGATTAACAATTGGAGCACTTTTAATTAAACATACGCGCTCGCGGAAAGTTGAATTATCTCGCTTATGAAAAATACCTTCTCTTTTATTTTTCAATATGTTATTACTAATTTAAAAACAAATCATAAGATCCATTCAAAGTTTAAAAAAAAGTTACTGATTAACAATTGGAGCACTTTTAATTAAACATACGCGCTCGCGGAAAGTTGAATTATCTCGCTTATGAAAAATACCTTCTCTTTTATTTTTCAATATGTTATTACTAATTTAAAAACAAATCATAAAATCCATTCAAAGTTTAAAAAAAAGTTACTGATTAACAATTGGAGCACTTTTAATTAAACATACGCGCTCGCGGAAAGTAGAATTATCTCGCTTATGAAAAATACCTTCTCTTTTATTTTTCAATATGTTATTACTAATTTAAAAACAAATCATAAGATCCATTCAAAGTTTAAAAAAAAGTTACTGATTAACAATTGGAGCACTTTTAATTAAACATACGCGCTCGCGGAAAGTAGAATTATCTCGCTTATGAAAAATACCTTCTCTTTTATTTTTCAATATGTTATTACTAATTTAAAAACAAATCATAAGATCCATTCAAAGTTTAAAAAAAAGTTACTGATTAACAATTGGAGCACTTTTAATTAAACATACGCGCTCGCGGAAAGTTGAATTATCTCGCTTATGAAAAATACCTTCTCTTTTATTTTTCAATATGTTATTACTAATTTGATAACAAATCATAAGATCCTTTCAAAGTTCAAAAAAAAGTTACTGATTAACAATTGGAGCACTTTTAATTAAACATACGCGCTCGCGGAAAGTTGAATTATCTCGCTTATGAAAAATACCTTCTCTTTTATTTTTCAATATGTTATTACTAATTTAATAACAAATCATAAGATCCATTCAAAGTTTAAAAAAAAGTTACTGATTAACAATTGGAGCACTTTTAATTAAACATACGCGCTCGCGGAAAGTTGAATTATCTCGCTTATGAAAAATACCTTCTCTTTTATTTTTTAATATGTTATTACTAATTTAAAAACAAATCATAAGATCCATTCAAAGTTTAAAAAAAAGTTACTGATTAACAATTGGAGCACTTTTAATTAAACATACGCGCTCGCGGAAAGTAGAATTATCTCGCTTATGAAAAATACCTTCTCTTTTATTTTTCAATATGTTATTACTAATTTAAAAACAAATCATAAGATCCATTCAAAGTTTAAAAAAAAGTTACTGATTAACAATTGGAGCACTTTTAATTAAACATACGCGCTCGCGGAAAGTTGAATTATCTCGCTTATGAAAAATACCTTCTCTTTTATTTTTCAATATGTTATTACTAATTTGATAACAAATCAATAGATCCTTTCAAAGTTCAAAAAAAAGTTACTGATTAACAATTGGAGCACTTTTAATTAAACATACGCGCTCGCGGAAAGTTGAATTATCTCGCTTATGAAAAATACCTTCTCTTTTATTTTTCAATATGTTATTACTAATTTAAAAACAAATCATAAGATCCATTCAAAGTTTAAAAAAAAGTTACTGATTAACAATTGGAGCACTTTTAATTAAACATACGCGCTCGCGGAAAGTTGAATTATCTCGCTTATGAAAAATACCTTCTCTTTTATTTTTCAATATGTTATTACTAATTTAAAAACAAATCATAAAATCCATTCAAAGTTTAAAAAAAAGTTACTGATTAACAATTGGAGCACTTTTAATTAAACATACGCGCTCGCGGAAAGTAGAATTATCTCGCTTATGAAAAATACCTTCTCTTTTATTTTTCAATATGTTATTACTAATTTAAAAACAAATCATAAGATCCATTCAAAGTTTAAAAAAATGTTACTGATTAACAATTGGAGCACTTTTAATTAAACATACGCGCTCGCGGAAAGTTGAATTATCTCGCTTATGAAAAATACCTTCTCTTTTATTTTTCAATATGTTATTACTAATTTAAAAACAAATCATAAGATCCATTCAAAGTTTAAAAAAAAGTTACTGATTAACAATTGGAGCACTTTTAATTAAACATACGCGCTCGCGGAAAGTAGAATTATCTCGCTTATGAAAAATACCTTCTCTTTTATTTTTCAATATGTTATTACTAATTTAAAAACAAATCATAAGATCCATTCAAAGTTTAAAAAAAAGTTACTGATTAACAATTGGAGCACTTTTAATTAAACATACGCGCTCGCGGAAAGTTGAATTATCTCGCTTATGAAAAATACCTTCTCTTTTATTTTTCAATATGTTATTACTAATTTAAAAACAAATCATAAAATCCATTCAAAGTTTAAAAAAAAGTTACTGATTAACAATTGGAGCACTTTTAATTAAACATACGCGCTCGCGGAAAGTAGAATTATCTCGCTTATGAAAAATACCTTCTCTTTTATTTTTCAATATGTTATTACTAATTTAAAAACAAATCATAAGATCCATTCAAAGTTTAAAAAAATGTTACTGATTAACAATTGGAGCACTTTTAATTAAACATACGCGCTCGCGGAAAGTTGAATTATCTCGCTTATGAAAAATACCTTCTCTTTTATTTTTCAATATGTTATTACTAATTTAAAAACAAATCATAAGATCCATTCAAAGTTTAAAAAAAAGTTACTGATTAACAATTGGAGCACTTTTAATTAAACATACGCGCTCGCGGAAAGTAGAATTATCTCGCTTATGAAAAATACCTTCTCTTTTATTTTTCAATATGTTATTACTAATTTAAAAACAAATCATAAGATCCATTCAAAGTTTAAAAAAAAGTTACTGATTAACAATTGGAGCACTTTTAATTAAACATACGCGCTCGCGGAAAGTAGAATTATCTCGCTTATGAAAAATACCTTCTCTTTTATTTTTCAATATGTTATTACTAATTTAAAAACAAATCATAAGATCCATTCAAAGTTTAAAAAAAAGTTACTGATTAACAATTGGAGCACTTTTAATTAAACATACGCGCTCGCGGAAAGTTGAATTATCTCGCTTATGAAAAATACCTTCTCTTTTATTTTTCAATATGTTATTACTAATTTAAAAACAAATCATAAGATCCATTCAAAGTTTAAAAAAAAGTTACTGATTAACAATTGGAGCACTTTTAATTAAACATACGCGCTCGCGGAAAGTTGAATTATCTCGCTTATGAAAAATACCTTCTCTTTTATTTTTCAATATGTTATTACTAATTTAAAAACAAATCATAAGATCCATTCAAAGTTTAAAAAAAAGTTACTGATTAACAATTGGAGCACTTTTAATTAAACATACGCGCTCGCGGAAAGTTGAATTATCTCGCTTATGAAAAATACCTTCTCTTTTATTTTTCAATATGTTATTACTAATTTGATAACAAATCAAGAGATCCTTTCAAAGTTCAAAAAAAAGTTACTGATTAACAATTGGAGCACTTTTAATTAAACATACGCGCTCGCGGAAAGTTGAATTATCTCGCTTATGAAAAATACCTTCTCTTTTATTTTTCAATATGTTATTACTAATTTGATAACAAATCAAGAGATCCTTTCAAAGTTCAAAAAAAAGTTACTGATTAACAATTGGAGCACTTTTAATTAAACATACGCGCTCGCGGAAAGTAGAATTATCTCGCTTATGAAAAATACCTTCTCTTTTATTTTTCAATATGTTATTACTAATTTAATAACAAATCACGAGATTCTTTCAGAGTTCAAAAAAAAGTTACTGATTAACAATTGGAGCACTTTTAATTAAACATACGCGCTCGAGGAAAGTAGAATTATCTCGCTTATGAAAAATACCTTCTCTTTTATTTTTTAATATGTTATTACTAATTTAATAAAAAATCACAAAATCCTTTCAAAGTTTAAAAAAAAGTTACTGATTAACAATTGGAGCACTTTAATTAAACATACGCGCTGGGAGAAAGTTGAATTATCTCGCTTATGAAAAATATCTTTTTTTTATTTTTTAATATGTTATTATTAATTTAATAACGAATCACGAAATTCTTTCAGAGTTTAAAAAAAAGTTACTGGTTGACAATTGGACTATTTTTAATTAAACATAAGCGCGGAAAATATGCTCTATTTTTATTTTAGATTGTTGTTACTAATCTAATAACAAATTGCTGGATGTATTTACATTTTCGAAAATAGGTCGGAACATGACAATTAAAACAAGTTTAATTGAACTTGGGCACCCGCGGAAAGTTGAATTATCTCAGTTTAATTATAAAAAACTCTATTTTTATTTTAGTTTGTTCTTACTAATCTAATAACAAATTGCTGGATGATAAATAAAAGAAAAAAACAAGAAAAGGTTAATCGAACTAAAATTCATAATCCACTTATTAATTATTTTGCATATAGAAGCCAACTGATTGTAAAATTATTTAGTTATTAGTTGAAGATTTTTTTCATATCGTTTGATAATATGCTATCAGATCATTTAAATTAAATGTAGTAGTAAATATATTTAAATACAGACATTATTCATATTATATACATACATACATTATTCATATTACATTGTAAAAGTATATTTGCTAAATAGTGTTTTCATATGAAAACGTCCATCAACCGAAGTCTTTCTGCCCAGACTTTTAATTAATATTTTAATACTTAAAATGATTATTTCTGTAACTTATATTTACTTCTTGTATAAGAAAATACGCCAAACTTTTTATATATATATTACAAAAATATGCAAATAACTGTTATAGTGTATTTACAATTAATTTGCTTTGTGTTAATTATAATAATTATACAGAAAATACGATCGCATTTCACACATTGTAAATATATGAAGAATAAACGCAAAAAAATATAAAATCCGGCTCCTTTGATACATAATATATACTTAATGTTTTCTATAATTTTTTTATATTACAACACCAATTTCATGTTGAATAGAAATATATACAGTGTGTCCGCGGATGGGAAAACCTGTTAGGAATAAAATATTTATTATTCATTTTACGACCGAAAAGTCATTCTTTATAAAAAGTTCTGCTTGTTTTGAAAATGAATTGACGATAAGAAAATTTTAGATCAGATGTACATGGTGTTAATAAATTAGGAAAGTATTAAAATGCTTTAAGGGATAACTACCATTATTTATTATTTTTTACATTTTTTTATAAAATAAAGTTGTTTATAAACTAACTTAAAGCCTAAATACAAATTTTGAAATAAACAAAAATCGATTTTTTAAAAACTATTCTACATAGCTACCTCCCAACTCAACACACTTTTCTGCTAACTTAATAAATCTACCGTATACTTTACGAATGGTTTGCGGCACATTTAGATTATGGATTGCTTCTTTTATGCGTTGTTTTAATATTTCCCTATCATGTGGAAGATCGTCTGAATAAACCTTTTGTTTTAAGGCACCCAACAAAAAGAAATCTAATAATAAAAACTCAGGTGACCTAGCTGGGTAATGGTTTGGGCCAAACCTCCATAACCACTTTGAGTCAAAATGACCATGTAACCATTGTCTGACCAAGGTTGTGCAATATACAAGGGCTGCCGTCTTGTTGCTAAAACAATGTATTACGTACTTCTGGCTATTACTTGTTAAGAAATGATAAAACAAAATATTCTAAAATGTTCAAATACACGTGCTGGTTTAAATTTTTCTTTATAAAATATGGGCTAATAATCCGATTATAAAAATTTTTACACCATACATGAATTTTTTTGTAACGTAAACCCAATGACAACTATTCTGTGAAGATAAATACCCGTTTGTGCAAAATGTACACTCATAGGTAAAAAAATAAATCTATCTTTGGTTTTCAAAGAAATGTTTACCTATCCATTAACAAAACTGTAAACGTCTTTCTTCATCACCAGGTTCAAATGTATGCCGCATATTTGGCTTAAACGGTTTAATTTTGTTTTTTTTTAAAACACGCTTCCTTAAAGAGAATTTCGGATTATCTAAAACTGACATTATTGCTAATAATGCAGCGGCATCATTTTGATCATATTTTTCTTTGATTTCTGTACATTCATCACCGACCCAGTTTCATTAAATTTTTTAATAATCTTTGCAATACTTTTCATGATTTCCATTAAAAACATCAATACCATATTGATAAGACACATTGTATAATACGCTCTTCTTTTGTTAACATTTTCAAAAATGCTTTCACAAAATCAGAGTACATGTAAATAAGATTCTGACGTATCATGAACGTATACAAAATCGGCAATCTTGTATTTTTTTTTGTAAAATGCAAATAAATAAAAACCACTGTAATTATATTATTTTTAAAAATTCGAATTTTTATTTAAAATTCAGACTTTACGTTAGTTTATAATCAACTTTGTCTTATAATATTTTTGTAAAAAATAATAAATAATAGTACTTATCGCTTGAAGCATTTTCATAATTTCCTAGTTTATTAACATGTGATCTAAAATTTTCTTAAGGTCTATTTATTTTCTCAACAAGCAAAACTTATTATATAGAATGACCTTCGGTCGTAAAATGAATAATAAAGATTTTTTCCCTAATGGGTATCCCCATCCGCGGACACACTGTATATTTGAAAATGTGAACGTATCTTGTTTGATTTTATTTACGACCAAGCAAATCTTAAAAAAATCACGTATACACTAGCCAGGTGTTTATTTTTTATAAACAAAATAAAAAACCTTTTGCTAACATTATAATTTTCTTACTGATAAATCATAGCTTTTGAATTTTATTATTTCACTTTTTGCGACCTTGTTCTAATTGTTATATCCCGACCTATTTCTGAAAATGTCAATAAACCCTGTAAATTGTTATTAGATTAGTGATAACAAATTGAAATAAAATAAAAGCACTTTTCATATATAAGTGAGATAATTCAACTTTCCGCGAGCGTCTGAGTTCAATTAAACGTGTATTAATTGTCATTTGCCGACCTATTTTTGAAAATGTAAATACATCCAGCAATTTGTTATTACTATTTTTAAACTTTGAAAAGATCTTGTGTTGGTCCTTTGTTAAGAAAAGGTTAAACATAAATAGGGGAATTCCCTGTTAAACATAAATAGGGAAATTCCCTATTGTATTTATTTTGGTACGAGCATCTCATATAACAATATACAATACTCCCCCTCAAAATAAATCAACTTTACAAAAAAAATAAAATATTCTCAACTTTACAAAAAAAATATTCTCAACGTCTATTTAATATTTCGTGAGTAAACATAGGGGTACATTAATATTAATATGATTCAACATTTGTTGCTAGGATTTAGGAAAAACCCCTTTCTTTTTAAAAACCTAAATCAAATCATTATTACAGTGTTAAATTTAATTATCTATTGATAATTAAATATACAAAAACAATAAACAAAATACAATAAAATTGAAACAAAATAAAACTTCATTTTTCCAGACCAAGTTTGAAGCAGAATTCCTGGAATCTTGGACCTGGTACTTGCTTGGTGAACATATCTGCCAATTGTTGATCTGTTGGCATATATTTAAGAATTATTACTTGTTTATCAACTTGTTCTCTGGTGAAATGGTACTTTATATCGATATGTTTGGAACGTTTATAATCTACAGGATTATTAGCCAATGAAATACAACCATTGTTATCTTCATACATGGTTATTGGTTTTTTTATTTCTATATTAATGCTTGATAATAGAGATCTTAGCCATAATACTTCTCTGACTCCTTCAAACATAGCCATATATTCAGCTTCAGTTGATGATACTGCTACTGAATTTTGCCTTTTTGTATTCCAACAGATCAAATTTCCAAATAATTTAAAAATATAGCCTGTGGTGCTCTTTCGATCAGCTTCATTACTACCCCAATCGGCATCCACATAACCAATTAATATTTCTTTATTTTCTGTTCTTTTATAAATTAACTTAAAATTAATTGTTCCTTTAATATATCTCAATACTCTCTTTAGGCACTGCCACAGTTCTTTATTATTTTTATTCTGATATCTACTTAGAAAATTAACAGCTGTACATAAATCTGGTCTTGTGCATAGCATGGTATACATTAGACACCCTATAAGATTCCTACAAGGTTTATTATGGCTTTCATCTGAATTCAAAGCCACGTAATCTAACTTGATTGGAAGTGGTGTACTAACAGCATTGCAATCAGTCATATTGAATTTAATCAAAATATTGTTTAAATAATTTATTTGACTAATAGATATTTGATTCTCTTTTCTTTCTATCTCAATACCCAAAAAGAGCTTAACCTCATTCAAATCTATCATTTTGAATGTATTCATTAAATATTCTTTGAAATTTGACATTGTATCCATTTTACCAGTGACTATTAATAAATCATCAACATACAAAACTACATAAATATTTTCGTATATATGACCTTTATCTAATAAGTACAAACATCGGTTACTTGAAGAATTTTTAAAACCGTGTGCTTTTAACACTTCATCAAAACGTTCAAACCAGCATCTAGCTGACTGTTTTAAACCATACAAAGCTTTATGTAATTTACAAACTAAATTTTTGTTTTCAGTTTTTATACCATCAGGTACACGCATATAGATTTCTTCTTTTAAACAACCATTTAAAAATGCTGTTTTGACATCCATTTGATGTATTAATAAATTATGTTGGTTAGCAAAAACTATCAATATTCGAAAAGTAGCAATCCGGGCTACTGGTGCAAAAGTCTCATTGTAATCTGATAAATATTGTTGACTGAAACGCGCTTTATACCTTGATGGTATTCCATTAATGTTATTTTTAATTGTAAATACCCATTTACAATCTACAATATTTTTGTTTGGTTGCTTTGTAACTATAGACCATGTGTTATTTTCTCTGAGAGAACTAATTTCATAATTAATCGCTTCTTCCCATTTATCTTTATCATCCCTTTTAATTATTTCATCATATGTTTTAGGAATTTCATTTAATAAAGATTGTAAACATATGAGAATTTCAGTATCACTTTCATTGAATGATATTTTATTGCGATTTTTTTAATCTTTCACTTCTTTTGGGTTCAATATTCTCAGACTTATTACTGGTGTTTAACTGATTTGTATTATCGGTTTCACTGACAGTTTTATTATTTTCTGTCATTTTGTGTATATCCTCATTTATATTTGAGGAATCGGTTACCGATTTATTATCAGATTTTAAATTAATAACACCATCTGAGTTTTTATTTGGAATCCCTTCTTCAAGTTTCAATATTGGTTTTGATGTTTTTGAATTATTATTTTTGTTCTTGTCACTGAACAGATTGCTATTTTGTTTAACAATTTTAATTCTTTGGTAGTTTTTATATTCAACTCCTTCATCAATTTCCAATAATGGTCTTGAATTTATGAAATCTGTCTCGTCAAAAATAACATCACGAGCTGTGATAAATTTATTATTTTCTAAATTAAAAATTTTATATCCATTTGGTACATATCCAAACAGTATACCTTTAAAAGATTTTTTATCAAATTTTGTTTTTCGGTTTTTATCATGTATATACACAGTAGAACCGAATATTCTTAAATGGTCTATTTTTGGCTTTTTATTATGCCATAGTTCATAAGGTGTTTTACCTTTTTTATTTGATTTTGTGGGGCTTATATTTATTAATTGTGTAGCAGTTAAAATTGCTTCACCCCAAAAATGTTTTTCTACATTTGCTCCATGGATCATTGCACGAGCCTTTTCTGTCAACGTTCTATTCATACGCTCCGCAACTGAATTTTGTTGCGGTGTGTATGGTACGGTTACATGAAAACTTATATCTTTATTCATGCAAAAGGTTTTTAATTCATTTGACATATATTCACGCCTATTGTCACAATATAAATTAACAATTTTCAAATTGAAATGGTTTTCACTTTTAATTACAAAATCTTGAACATTTTTGGTAACATCTGATTTATAAGTTAGAAGATATGTTACAGTATAATGAGTATAATCGTCAATGAATGTTAGAAAATAATTTTTATTGTCGATTGTGTGAACTATAAATAAGGGCCTCTGAACATGTGTTTTATCTTTAGCTTTAGAAAAAGGTAGTTTTGTTTGCTTTCCATATATGCAAGCTTCACATAATTCATTTGAGGGATAAATATTTTTTAATTTAGTAATATTACTTGCCATTTCTTTACTTTTTAATTCCAAAAATTTATTTTTACTTATATGGCCTAAACGTTCGTGCCAGATTTTATAGCTCTCATTATTAATATTAATATTGTTAATTTGGTGAAAATGCTTTTCAACTTTCTTATTAATTTTGAATTTTATTTTTATTAGATGGTTTAAACACTCACCTTTTACAATCACCTTACCACCATTTTTAATCGTTACTCCGCTATTTTTCTTAAATATAATTGTCATACCAGCCTCTTGCATTCGGCGTACCGAAAGCAAATTATACGGTACATCAGGAACGTACAACACATTTTGTAAAGATCCTTTGATTCCCATATTCGAGGTAACATCTATGGTTCCTTTACTTATAGCCATAACTGTAGTATTGTTTTTAGCTACTGATATTTTTAAAGGTGTATTCAATTTCTCATATGTCGTAAAGTAGTCTGAATTATTAATTATATGATCCGTTGCGCCAGAATCTAGTAAGAACATAATTTCATTTAGTTTATTCAACTTTGTTAACGTGCCATTATGGAGCATAAACGCAAAACTTTGTTCACTGGTTGAGCATGTTAAAACAGTTTGTGCTTGTCTGTCTTTGTGTGAATTAACAATTTTCTTTTTATAATAAAAACAATCCCTTTTTACGTGATTTTTTCTTCCACAAGAGTCACATTTTAAAACACGCCGGTTGTCAAATTTTTTATTACTTTTAAAATGAGGAGCCCTTTGTTTCTGTTTATAATTTCCATTATATTTCCAATTTTTCTTTGTTGCCTTATTTCTGTTGTAAACCACTTCCGTTTGTAGAATTTTACCACTTGTATCTCCACTTTCATTTCTTAATTTTATTTCATGATCTAGCAGCCTAGTTTTCACAAACGCCAGATTTAAATTATCTTCGTTTAATGTTTGTATAGCTGTAGCAATTCCATCATAAGCCGGGGGTAATGTTAATAAAATGTGGGCAATTTTTCCCATTTCATTTAGAGGGGCTCCAGCTGCTGTTAATTCTATGAGCATATTGTCGAATTCGTTGAAATGGTTTATAAGTGAAGTTTCTCCTTTCAATTTAAAACTTAACAGTTTCTTTTGTATTGAAAGTTGCGTAGCCAAACTCTTGCGTTCATAAATTGCATCGAACTTTTTCAATATGTCCCTCGCCGTCGCATCCTCGGTGACAATGCTAATTAATGTATCGCTCAAATGTTCTATGATACATCCTTTAGCGGACGTCTCTTGTTTCCGCCATTCATTGTCAACTGTTTCAGGGGGGTCTTGAGTTAGAACCCGAAGAGCACCTTCCTCGTCAATTAACGCCTTTAATCGCAATTTCCAGATACTATAATTTTCTCCATTAAACGGTTTAATATTACGTTTAACCTTTTGATTGTTCGACATTTTCACTTTTATTTCATTTATATTTATTAATCACTCTTAGTTTATAATTACTTTATTTATAGAAAGAACTTTGTTATTAGTCACTTTACACTTGCACACAAATAACGTTCTGGGCCCATAACCTATTGGATATGGGATTAAATAATAAGTAAGATTTAATAATATGTATATATTTATTATAAGTACGTTACTCAACGAGAGCCAGACTAATACTGATCTACATTTACATGGTTGGTTCGTATAGCCGGTTGGTCCTTTGTTAAGAAAAGGTTAAACATAAATAGGGGAATTCCCTGTTAAACATAAATAGGGAAATTCCCTATTGTATTTATTTTGGTACGAGCATCTCATATAACAATATACAATATTTAATTAAAAGTGTTCCAATTGTTAATCAGTAACTTTTTTTTAAACTTTGAATGAATCTCATGATTTGTTATTAAATTAGTAATAACATATTAAAAAATAAAAGAGAAGGTATTTTTCATAAGCGAGATAATTCTACTTTCCGCGAGCGCGTATGTTTAATTAAAAGTGCTCCAATTGTTAATCAGTAACTTTTTTTTGAACTCTGAAAGAATCTCGTGATTTGTTATTAAATTAGTAATAACATATTGAAAAATAAAAGAGAAGGTATTTTTCATAAGCGAGATAATTCTACTTTCCGCGAGCGCGTATGTTTAATTAAAAGTGCTCCAATTGTTAATCAGAAACTTTTTTTTAGACTTTGAAAGGATCTCTTGATTTGTTATCAAATTAGTAATAACATATTGAAAAATAAAAGAGAAGGTATTTTTCATAAGCGAGATAATTCTACTTTCCGCGAGCGCGTATGTTTAATTAAAAGTGCTCCAATTGTTAATCAGTAACTTTTTTTTGAACTCTGAAAGAATCTCGTGATTTGTTATTAAATTAGTAATAACATATTGAAAAATAAAAGAGAAGGTATTTTTCATAAGCGAGATAATTCTACTTTCCGCGAGCGCGTATGTTTAATTAAAAGTGCTCCAATTGTTAATCAGTAACTTTTTTTTGAACTTTGAAAGGATCTCTTGATTTGTTATCAAATTAGTAATAACATATTGAAAAATAAAAGAGAAGGTATTTTTCATAAGCGAGATAATTCAACTTTCCGCGAGCGCGTATGTTTAATTAAAAGTGCTCCAATTGTTAATCAGTAACTTTTTTTCAAACTTTGAATGAATCTCATGATTTGTTACTAAATTAGTAATAACATATTGAAAAATAAAAGAGAAGGTATTTTTCATAAGCGAGATAATTCAACTTTCCGCGAGCGCGTATGTTTAATTAAAAGTGCTCCAATTGTTAATCAGTAACTTTTTTTTGAACTTTGAAAGGATCTATTGATTTGTTATCAAATTAGTAATAAC
The DNA here is from genome assembly GCA_963932245.1 of Tachinus rufipes. Lineage (NCBI taxonomy): Eukaryota > Metazoa > Arthropoda > Insecta > Coleoptera > Staphylinidae > Tachinus > Tachinus rufipes. Next base: position 69,388,456 of record OZ010742.1, read on the forward strand.
ATATTAAAAAATAAAAGAGAAGGTATTTTTCATAAGCGAGATAATTCTACTTTCCGCGAGCGCGTATGTTTAATTAAAAGTGCTCCAATTGTTAATCAGTAACTTTTTTTTGAACTCTGAAAGAATCTCGTGATTTGTTATTAAATTAGTAATAACATATTGAAAAATAAAAGAGAAGGTATTTTTCATAAGCGAGATAATTCAACTTTCCGCGAGCGCGTATGTTTAATTAAAAGTGCTCCAATTGTTAATCAGTAACTTTTTTTTGAACTTTGAAAGGATCTATTGATTTGTTATCAAATTAGTAATAACATATTAAAAAATAAAAGAGAAGGTATTTTTCATAAGCGAGATAATTCTACTTTCCGCGAGCGCGTATGTTTAATTAAAAGTGCTCCAATTGTTAATCAGTAACTTTTTTTTGAACTCTGAAAGAATCTCGTGATTTGTTATTAAATTAGTAATAACATATTGAAAAATAAAAGAGAAGGTATTTTTCATAAGCGAGATAATTCAACTTTCCGCGAGCGCGTATGTTTAATTAAAAGTGCTCCAATTGTTAATCAGTAACTTTTTTTTGAACTTTGAAAGGATCTATTGATTTGTTATCAAATTAGTAATAACATATTAAAAAATAAAAGAGAAGGTATTTTTCATAAGCGAGATAATTCTACTTTCCGCGAGCGCGTATGTTTAATTAAAAGTGCTCCAATTGTTAATCAGTAACTTTTTTTTGAACTCTGAAAGAATCTCGTGATTTGTTATTAAATTAGTAATAACATATTGAAAAATAAAAGAGAAGGTATTTTTCATAAGCGAGATAATTCTACTTTCCGCGAGCGCGTATGTTTAATTAAAAGTGCTCCAATTGTTAATCAGTAACTTTTTTTTGAACTCTGAAAGAATCTCGTGATTTGTTATTAAATTAGTAATAACATATTGAAAAATAAAAGAGAAGGTATTTTTCATAAGCGAGATAATTCTACTTTCCGCGAGCGCGTATGTTTAATTAAAAGTGCTCCAATTGTTAATCAGAAACTTTTTTTTAGACTTTGAAAGGATCTCTTGATTTGTTATCAAATTAGTAATAACATATTGAAAAATAAAAGAGAAGGTATTTTTCATAAGCGAGATAATTCTACTTTCCGCAAGCGCGTATGTTTAATTAAAAGTGCTCCAATTGTTAATCAGTAACTTTTTTTTGAACTCTGAAAGAATCTCGTGATTTGTTATTAAATTAGTAATAACATATTGAAAAATAAAAGAGAAGGTATTTTTCATAAGCGAGATAATTCTACTTTCCGCGAGCGCGTATGTTTAATTAAAAGTGCTCCAATTGTTAATCAGTAACTTTTTTTTGAACTTTGAAAGGATCTCTTGATTTGTTATCAAATTAGTAATAACATATTGAAAAATAAAAGAGAAGGTATTTTTCATAAGCGAGATAATTCAACTTTCCGCGAGCGCGTATGTTTAATTAAAAGTGCTCCAATTGTTAATCAGTAACTTTTTTTAAAACTTTGAATGAATCTCATGATTTGTTATTAAATAAGTAATAACATATTGAAAAATAAAAGAGAAGGTATTTTTCATAAGCGAGATAATTCAACTTTCCGCGAGCGCGTATGTTTAATTAAAAGTGCTCCAATTGTTAATCAGTAACTTTTTTTTAAACTTTGAAAGGATCTTGTGATTTGTTATTAAATTAGTAATAACATATTAAAAAATAAAAGAGAAGGTATTTTTCATAAGCGAGATAATTCAACTTTCCGCGAGCGCGTATGTTTAATTAAAAGTGCTCCAATTGTTAATCAGTAACTTTTTTTAAAACTTTGAATGAATCTCATGATTTGTTATTAAATAAGTAATAACATATTGAAAAATAAAAGAGAAGGTATTTTTCATAAGCGAGATAATTCAACTTTCCGCGAGCGCGTATGTTTAATTAAAAGTGCTCCAATTGTTAATCAGTAACTTTTTTTTAAACTTTGAAAGGATCTTGTGATTTGTTATTAAATTAGTAATAACATATTAAAAAATAAAAGAGAAGGTATTTTTCATAAGCGAGATAATTCAACTTTCCGCGAGCGCGTATGTTTAATTAAAAGTGCTCCAATTGTTAATCAGTAACTTTTTTTTAAACTTTGAAAGGATCTTGTGATTTGTTATTAAATTAGTAATTACATATTAAAACATAAAAGAGAAGGTCATTTTCATAAGCGAGATAATTCAACATTCCGCGAGCGCGTATGTTTAATTAAAAGTGCTCCAATTGTTAATCAGTAACTTTTTTTTGATTTCTGAAAGATTCTCGTGATTTGTTAATAAATAAGTAATAACATATTGAAAAATAAAAGAGAAGGTATTTTTCATAAGAGAGATAATTCAACTTTCCGCGAGCGCGTATGTTTAATTAAAAGTGCTCCAATTGTTAATCAGTAACTTTTTTTTAAACTTTGAAAGGATCTTGTGATTTGTTATTAAATTTGTAACAACATATTGAAAAATAAAAGAGAAGATATTTTTTATAAGCGAGATAATTCAACTTTCCGCGAGTAGAACACTTTTATTTCATTCAAATTTCGAACTAACTTATTAATTTGTTATTAACTTAGTGATAATTTATTTAAATATAAAATAAAAATATTTCTTTTTATTGTGTTATATTTGCTCATCTGCGAGCATCCCGATTACTTCATTTACTGCTTTTACTTTCTCTGTGTACATTTATAATATGCAGTAAATTGTCGGGTATTATTTTATATATTTTATAATTGTAATTAAAAAAAATCACGACAACTTTATACGTATTTATATAAAAGATATGGAATTCATTTTGCCGACGGATCCTAAAAGACAGCGTTTCTTAAAACATGGTGTCGACTTTGCTGGGCAGCTGTACCTAGCGTGCGTGCGCACATACTTTTATAAAAAACGAAGCTGATCCAAAGCCGAAGCCGAAGCTAACTTCAGCCAGCTACTCATTTCTAACTCTGTTCATAGAATTTTTCACACACTTTTTAAGTATATCTAGTCATGCCGTTTCCTTTTGGGGTAGCCAATCTTGGTGTCGGGCACATCAAGCCACCCTACCCCATTTCAAAGGCATTTGTTTTACTTTTGCGTTTTTTTTGACATACCCTATACATAGTTTTATAAACTGCCATCTTTGCTTCTTTAAATAATTCTTTATTTTTTGCAATCATACACATACTTCTGACTACTTTTTGCGATGCGTTTACTCGTCTCTCAATTTTTCATCACTTGCTCTAATCGTTTACCGTTTCACCCGGTATTATTTACATTATTCATAAATATATTAAACAACCACTGGCACATAACGCATCCTTACCGGACATCTATGTTCTATGTTAAACCAATTGCTTAGTGTACCATCCACACTAAACAACGCTCTGCTACCATCATATATAGCAATAATAGCATTTACTAAACATTTATTTACTTTATATGTTTTTAAAACGTTTTATAACATACTGTCTGTTCACTTGATCATATGCTTTCTCTAAATCAACAAACGGACAGTACACTTTTTTCTTCACTGCCATGCATTTTTTAATTAATTGTTGAAGTGTAAGAATTTTGTCTATGCAGCCCTTATCTGGCATAAAACCACACTGCACTCAAATCTTTTCAATCGTTATTTCACGTCTTGCATATGGTTTTCTCGCTCTGGACCGTACAGTTAAAATACGCAGATTTGGGGCGCAATACGTCAAAGGTGCCGTAGCTCACTATGGTCTACATTTGTATTATATTATTGTCAAATATATATATTTTTTAATAATTTACACTACTTTATTGAAATTATTGCCAGTAGCTCACGATGGTCCACGTTTGTATCATATTATTGTCAAATATATATTTTTTAATAATTTACAATACCTTATTGAAATTATTGCAAAGTTAAAAAAATATGTTATATTCTTGCTTAAAAATATAACAAGTCATAATATTACTTTAACTAGTAAGATATGAGATTAATCTGGCGGTAGTAAGGGAGCAACCGATACACGAGCCGAGAAATAGTTAAGCAGCCTCGAAGTTAAAATTCCACGGCGTTATGGTACTTCCTATATCTTAGAATCTTGTACAACATTTGTAAATGTTTTGTCATACCCGCTCACACAAAGTGAGAGTCGTTTAAATCAATCTTATTCAGAGTGCGGTTCTAATTAAAAAACATATTTTTTTTTTGTTTGGACTACGTGGATTTGCTTGAAAATAGCAACAGTAGTAGTGCAAAAATGTCCTGACTAGGTGTGCAAGCACACCTAATTGAATGCTTAGTTCTCGGTTTATCTATTGAAAGGTTTGAACTGGTAGTAGAATTGACGGCACCAGGTTAACAACTGTCTTCATATTTTGTGGCATTTTACGCAAAGAAATAAAAGTCAAAATAATATGGCTAGCTGTTGCACTCTAGCTTTGTCGGAACAAATCTAGATTGCAACAACTGGCGCTCAATGTAGGGCAACTTGGACTACCAAATTGAACATCTTGATTTAAATTTAAACCAAAATTAACTTGTTCTGTAAAACTCTTGATTGAAAAGAAATAAACTATATAAGTTTTGCTACTGTAAGCAAAAACTCTCACAGCAAAAAATATACCTATAAAAATTGTATTGTCAACCACCACCAGTTTTGGATAAAATCAGCAATCCAAAACTGAATCTTCAAGTGCTCAATCTGATCACGTTTGATCTGATTGGTTAACAATCCAGAAAAACACTCGGAAGCTAAACTCAAATGATTTAACTAAAGTCAACCACCATCACTGGCCAACACAATTCATTTAGTTCTAGACGCGGATCTGATATCCTATAGCACAATTTGCATATGTTCTTCAACAAACACGCGTTTCAGTAACAAATGATGCTTAACTAAAAGGAAAATGTAACAGACTTGCAGTTCTTAGTATAAGAGCTAGCAACGTCGCAAAAAGAATCATTTTAGTTTGGCTAGTTTTTGAATATTTTCCATCCCTATTGACGATCGGCAGGGACGCGACGCGTCTGGCAACTGGAAGCGGTTGCGTATATCTGGTAGCGCAACCTCCCTGAAGAGATGAAAATTGAGCTATGATTGCTAGGTAAATAACATAAAAAACTTCCTTCCTATTTAGTTTGTCCACTAAACTTTTACATGTTACAATACATTAATGTTATTCGATAATATGAAGTTTAAATAATGATTAGTCATGATTAACATAAAATACTTCTGTTGCTCTTGCATAAATTCTAGCGCAACAAAATTAAGTTTTACTAAAAGTGTTTTACTTCTCATCTAGCTTTTTAATACACTGCGCGTCAGAGAAAACGGGCCACCCACAAAATTTACGTAAATATCCATCTTTTTATATATTTTTTTATTTTTAATTGAATAAAACGAGTTAGTATGTATACTGCAAATAAAAGGCGGCTCTATAAATAATATTTAAAAAGGTAGATAATTACTTAAATTTTTTGGGTCGCCCGTTTTCTCTGACGCGCAGTGTAGTTTAGTTATAAACCAAACTATTTAAATTTATAGAATGTTGGTGGCTGAAGCGTTTACCCCTCAGATCAATTTACGCAATAGCATTTATTGGGTTCAAACGTGGTTCGATCTATTTCCCCAACAAAATAATGTTTTACCGCTATAATAGGCAACTTAGTATGCACAAAAATATTGTTTGCTTCGTTGCCTCTCACATTTATTTTTTGCGATCACTTTTCTCACACTCCATGAGCCAAATTTTAATTAATCATAGCACTGATTCTGATTAATTTAATCATATCACTGTTTTTAAATTTAAATTAATTGAAAGTGATTTAACTTATCAAAATTAAAATTCTATAGTCAATATTTACTGGAATTTTAATCAATCGAGACGCTGAATCTGATTAATTTACTTTAGTTATTAAAAAACAATTTTCTTATTAATCTGAATCTATTATTAAGTATTAATGTGATTTTTTTTTAATATTTAATTGGCTGTAAATCACAATTTCATATGATGACGTCATACCTTAAAATCTGACAGTAGTGACAAATTATAATAAACATTAAAAACATTGTTTAAAATTAGGCAGGCAAAAAAATATTGAGTGTAATTTGTGCCAAAAGGCTTTTGCAGCTCTCACTCGCTTTGCTTGTTTGTGCTGCTACAAGCGGCGGGCTTCTAAAGCCTATTTTTGGTCTTTGATACACTATACAGGATGTTTCAAAACATGTGTCAAAAAATAAAAGATAGGACTTCTTGGCTAATTATTAAAAAAAAGTTCCTATTAACATGGTTCCGCAAACGCACCGTTTTTGAGATACAGGGTGTAAAACTTTTTTTTTTTTAAATTTTTGACGATATCATAGGAACGGAAAGAAAAAGTAGCAACATGATCACAAAACCATTATTTTACAAAACTAAGCAATAACACAAAAAAACAAGAAACATTACAAAAATTGTTGAAAATTACTTCCTCCTACAGTAACGCAAGCTTCCAACCTACGTCTTAGTGACTGTTCGAAAATACCTGGAGTGTTTCGTATCGTATTGCAGGACGCAATAATGCGATTCCTTAGTTTTTCATCAGTATTAACTGATGTAGTTTAAACTAAACTTTTTAAGTGACTCCACAAAAAAAATCTAAAACATTTAGATCTGGAGACCAAGGAGACTAAGCCTGTGGACCTCCTCGACCTATCCAACGGTTCCTATACTGTCGCGCAACTAAACTAAAATGTGCATGAACCACATTTCGTCTCTTAATTGCACCGGAACGTCCTCTAAAAGTCCTGGCAGCTCTTCTTCAAGAAAATTACGATATGATTGACCATTTAACCTAAACGGCAAACCTATTAAATAATCTCCTACAACACCTGCCCAAACATTAACGGAAAATGTTTGCTGATAATGGCCTTCCATTATGGCATGTGGATTTTTGTCGGCCCACACATGATTATTATGGAAGTTCATAATCGCATCGCGAGAAAAATTTGCTTCGTCCGTAAATAAAACTTGTTCTAAGAATCGAGAATTTTGCGCAATTCTTTCTTAAAACCATTGACACATCTTTGCGGAAAATCCGCTGGTAAAAGGGCTTGTACTCGCTGATGTGATAAGGATATAACATCTAGCTTTTTATTATCCTCCACACTGTAACGTGACTAAGGTTTATGTTTAAAGCTATTCTTCTAGTGCTAGTTGATGGATCGTCTTCGATTTCTTGAAGAACATCTTCTTCAATTTGCGGAGGTAGCAGGCAAAGTCTTACATTTCCTACAGCTCTTTTATGTACACTTTCAGTTTGATGTAGACGTTCGTGAATACGAATGAATGTTCTTTCATTTGGTACCTGTCGGTTTGGAAACCTTTTTTGATAAATTTGACAAGCTTTTGCTGCATTTCCATCGGCAACGACATAAACAAAATGAGCATCTCGCTATCACTGTAATTATTCATTTTGCTATCACCACGCAAGCAAAATACTAAGAATGGGCAATTTAATTGAGTAATAAAGATAATAAGTTCCCGCGATATTGACTCCTTTTGAAAAAAAGTTATTTAACAACTAAACGACTAGATCAAAAACAAATGTTTTTATCAACAACAAAACATGTTGTTACTTTTTTTCATGTTTTCCATCATAAAATGCCGTATTTCTCTAAAACGGTTTACGTTAGAGCTTTTGACTAAGAGTACATTTTTTGTGTAGAAAATATTGGTGGTACACAATGTGCTTTTAGAATGCCAATTTCCCAAGTGTCATATAAATTAGAGCCATAAAAACCTCACGCAACCCTAAAATCTCCGTCAATGGCACATGAAAAAAATTGAATAAGCGCTTAAAAAGTAGCTAATATTAATGCTAAGATGTGTACAAAAGCTGAGTTTTGTATCTCAAACGGTTCCTGAGATATCGCTAAAAAATAAAAAAAATAAAAAAAAAATTACATCCTTATCTTGAAAATGGTGAGTTTGCGGAACTATGTTAATGGGAACTTTTTTCTTAAAAAATAGAGAACCAATCCTACCCTTTATTTTCCGACACATGTTTTAAAACACCCTGTATACTATTGCGGACAATTGCTGTATTTTTGTTTGAAATATTATACAATTTTTCTAAAATAATTTTATAACTGTATTTTTTTAAGGTTTTTTTATTCAAAAGATTTTTACATTTAACTTTTAAAATAGTGATAATTCTCAGAAAAAAATGTTAGGCCACTTAAATAAGTTGTAATCTCATGCCGTCACAATACGTTTAGCATTAAAAACACACGGTAACAGCGCATGATTTATATACACATGGCCTAAATTTTAAAATAAAAACAACCCCAAGATGCAGATGTTCTTCTGGTTCTTTGGGTTTTCCGGTTAAGATTCACTTCTGTCATTCCTATATTTTTTGAAGCAAGCATTGTGAACACTCGCTGAACCGACAGTTTCTAAAATACGAGTGCATTCCTTGCGTTTTCTCTTTACGCTCGCCTCTAAAAAAGTCTAAACAGCTCTCTTCTTGGCAGCATAAACGACTTCAATCAAAAGTTTTTTGCAAATAAAAAAAATGCTTGTTTTTACAACTAATTTGTTTCAAAATACGTACGATTATTCTGAAATGCTTGAAACTACTGCTTGAAATACCTTCTCCTTCTTTGAAATTCCATGGAGCGCTCGACTATCTATAGTCACTTTGCAAACAAAAAACGTACGTAAATAGCAACATATATATTTTTTTGGATTTTTAATGGGATTCTAAATACAATCATATAAAATGATAATATAGTTTTATAATAATATTTTATGATAAATTTAAAAATCGTTATATTTGTTTTCCATTTACAATGATTGTAATTGAATAGTTGGCAGTAAAAATAACGAATGTTTAATTATATAATAATATAGTAACTTAAAACAAAGTTTTACGTAAATTTATTTATATTTTCTGTTTGAAATTAAAAAATGTATCAAAAGTTTCATTTTTTTTCTCCAGTTAAGAAACACCCTGTAAGTATAATATCACAATCTACTACTTTCAATATACTATCATAAAATAATATTTTTGAGTACATTTAAGAATAAAAAGTTGTAATTAAGGGTTAAAATTAGAGATTGGGATTTGTCTATGAATACCACCCTACAAAACTAATATTAAAAACGTTTTACATTTTATTATTTTAGGATTTTTAAACTTTTAAAACATACATTGTATGTTATTAACAACAAAAAGAAACCATTTAAATATTCGGACAAACATTAGTTAATTGATTCAAAGTTAAGCCAAAAATGTGTTTTTAATAAACAATTGATATCTTTTAAATGGACATACTAACTTAAGTCAAATTTTTGGACAACATAATTACATGTATTACCAACGATTTTATATTTTAGTCAAATTTTGTATATGCAGTGATTTTTGCTGTAGAGTAATTTGACAAAAAAAAATGATAATTACTAAAAAAGAGTAAACCTGCACACCTTTTTTTACGAGATATAGTACAAAAATCGGCAACAATTGTAAAGCAGCACAAAATATAAGGCATTTACATGGTGCAATTAGATTTTTATTTGTAAACTTTCTGAGCGTGACATCTGCAATGAAAGTAGTTTTTTATATGTGCAGCATACTGAATTAAATCCTCCAATGCAATTATCAACTGAAATAAGTTTTAACACTGTATACATTATGTATATAGTAACAATGTTAAAACTCTGTGAAAATTTAAAAAAAAATTGTTTTGTAAACAAAAACTGTTATTCTGAAAACAAACTACATAATTCTCTTGAAACTTTTACAAAACTTCAACGTTATTTATCATACCATAATGCATATTATGATATTATTGTTAACTGTAACTTATTTTAGTTGGTAATTACATTGGAAAAAATAATTCAGTTTAATCACTTGCAACCTAGATGGCACGCACATAAAGTTTACAAATCAAAATGCACGTTGTTGCCGTTTTTTGCGTCACTTTATAAACGCGAGTCGCGTATCCAGTATATCCATAATTAGTTCAAATGATCAACAAATTGTAAGAATAAACAAGCAATTTGTAGAAAATTATCTTTCGGATAATAATAAATATGCGTCCAGGTTTAATCTATTTTTATTAGACTATCATACTTATACTTCTGTTGCAACTTTTGCATATATATAAAACTTATATTCGTTCTTGTATTGAATATTGTTTCAAAATATGGGGAGGAACATTGAAAACTACACTATTCAGAAACGAGCTATTCGGATCATTGCCGATCCAAAATTGGCTAATGACTTCGATACTTTGCAACACATACGTAATGTTGCAGATCTTTGCATTTTCTATAGATATTTTAATGGACATTGTTCAAACGAAATACAAAGCAAGGCTTTCTAGGAATTCTAACAAATATTCACTGACATTTCAAAGATGTAAGATCTAAACTTTTAAGAGAGATTTCTTTAACCTTACTATCGACAAATGAAATAAACTTCCAAATTTAGTATTTCCGGATATAGCCACAAATATTTAAAGTCAATGTTCACAGACTACTTTCTGGTCTTCGATGTGATGGTTTCAGCAAGTGTAGTTTAACTCGTTGAAATTCAAAGGTATTTTTATGTTGTTGTGGCATATTATGTAATTCCTAAATCACATTTTAAAATTAAAAAAAAATATTTATAGGTGTAGCTTTAAATATAAATATTTCAATTTATTAGGTTTCAAATTTACCGCTCGATAACGCAGTTTATCAGAGGGCACAAACCGGACTTCAAAAAAATCGGCCGAGGCGCAATTCTGTATAACGAACAGAACGAGTTTATTACTATTTGTCTACATTTTTCATAGGAATTAGAGTAATTTGTATAACGTCGTCTGCACTCTAGTGGGCGAGCTCCATTTATTTAAAATGCTGCAATGGTTTTTTTTAAGTAAGTTTGCTTATTAATTGGGCGTGATCCAAATTCTATGCAGGATCAAATATGCATCTCAGGACTCACAAATTTCCAAAGTAAATGAGTACTATTGGATAAGCCTACTATAAATAGGTTTACCACTTGAACAGTTCTAAAACCGTTTGATTCTACACAGAAACAAAATAATGTACATTAAATAATCTAGGTTCTGTTTGTGTGCTTGGATCGAACAGTTCCAGAACTGCCCCGGAGAAGAAATCAACTCATAAACATATAATTTTGTAGGTAGCACAAAAGTTGAATTTACAACAGCAATCATTGCTGAACTTCATTACGCAGCATAAATGTTTACTAGAATTGTGCTGTCTAAAGTAAAGTAAAATAAAACACTAATGTACCATACATTTTGTAATTTATCATTGTTCATTATTACCAGATGAAGCCATTTTCTGTGAAACAATTGTCATATTACCATAAAGTAATTTTAAACTTACACTACATTAGTGTTTTATTAATTAAAAATTATAATTGGAGTTCTTACACATCAACTTCAACAATTCAAATTAATAAAATACTAACTCTGTTTTTTTTAATCAGGATTGCCAATAATAAATATAACACAGGTAACATTTATTAAAAACACTTTTAAATATTTAATTGAGAACATTATTTTTGTTATTTTTACACCACACATGTAAGTTTACAACAATTTGAATAATGACACAAAACAAAAAGTTATTAAATAGTAATCAAGAAAAAATAATACAGTTTAACATCAAAAACTTATAAACAGATGGTGAATAGTCGAAGAAAGAAATTTGATTTAATACAATTTAAATCAAATTTTTATGCTGCACAGATATTTATTTAAATCTACTGTCCATTTAACAATTAAACACACATGAGTATTATGTAGTAACACCAATTGAAATATTTCTGGACCAGTATTTATTCAAACACATTGAAAGATGTAGTTGCCTACAAAAATTTGGATTTATTGCTCTGCAAAGAATTAGATATAAATGATGATTTTTACCACACTAATAATCTCACAATAAAACAAAAATCAACTTTTTGAGATAAAATTCATTCTGAATTAAAAGCAGAGCAAAACTAAAAGTTTGTGTTGAAATTTACAAAAATTTTGTTCTGTGAATAAAATATACTTTAAGAATTAAACAATTATTACTAATATATAAAAAAAAACATAAGAAATTTAAGTACTATCAATACTTGTCTTGCTGTCACGAAGGCTAGCGGATCTACGACGTTTTAACTCCTCACGTCGCTGTTTAGTTTCCTTATGCCTTTGCGCTAATAGTTTTTTGTGAGCATTTGCTTTTTCTTTACGCTCCAGACAACGTTTCTTTTTGAGAGCTAAGCGATGACGTTTTCTTTGTAAAACTTGAGGTGTAATCAAACGTTGGACTTTTGGAGCCTTATAACGTTGCTTATTTCCTTCTTTAGGAGTTAAAGGACGCTTAACAACGTACTGACGAACATCATCTTGTTTAGTTAAATTGAACAATTTGCGAATTTTATTAGCCCGTTTAGGGCCAAGACGACGAGGTATGCTGGTGTCTGTTAATCCGACAATGTCTTTTTCTCCTTTACGAACAATCACTAATGATAAAACACTTAAATTTGCATCCACAATGCATCCACGTACAGACTTCCTTCTACGTTCCCCATCTCTGCGTGGTCGAAAGCAAGAATGTCCTATACTGAGTAAAAGTCTTACTCTCCCATTTGTTAGAACTCCTTGCTTCATCGGAAAACCTTGTTTATCGTTTCCTCCAGTAATTTTAAAGATATATCCTTTCCAATCATCACCTAGAGGATCGGCAACAACTTCAGAACCCATCCGTTTATCAAAAAATATTCTAACTTTGTGGTCATCAACTATTTCAAAGAGTTTTTGGCATCCCGTAGCCGGATAAGCAATATTCAACTTCATTTTTACTGAAAATAGAAATCAATATTAGTAATTTAATCAAAATTAGTTATATAATGTTGGTTTCCCAAAATGAATACATTAAAAATATCACGTATATCACGTACAAAAAAAGATATTTCTTAGAGATTTATATGTGACAATGCCCATTTTAATTAATTTTCCTCTATTCTATATACAGGTTGCCATTTAAAAAATAAAGCTTGTTGCCACAGCAACTATACTAAAAATAAATACATACATGTGTGTACCTGCCTTTATAATATTTAAAAAACCATTTCAAATGGTTTTTAAATCATATAAATTGGTTAAAAAATAACGGAGTTATTCAGCTACGTGTTTATATACATATTTTATATATATATATATATATATATATAATAAATATATGATTATTATCATATAAATTAAAAAATTAACAAATGGGTACATTTGTATAAGGCCGCACTGGTATCTTTTTACTATGTTAAATACATTTGATCTACAATTTTATTGTAGACCAGGTGCCTACTTTTGTTAATATTGCAATTGATAATATGCATAATGATAAAAATTTGATTTGTTCTAAAAAATTATCTTGATCTATATGTTGTTTGTTTTTGTTATTAATAGCTGATGTATGTTACTTGCGTCTAAATAGCATACAACATTTGTTTTAAATGCCCTGTAACAAACTTAGTATTCCAACATAAATTTATGCTACAGAGACTATAGGTAAAAAAAATAAACAAAATATCTTAACTTTGCAAAAAGTGGACATGGATCACATTAAGATGGCGATATCAACTAGTCACTAATTCTTGGGCATAGTGTTATACACTATTAAATTTTATGCAAGTATAAAATGAACTCAAAATGATGCTATTGTCATTCCGTGTTGGTTTATTAAAATTGATATTAACTAATATTGATTTTGGACTATTGCATTATTTACTCGTATTCATTACTACACTTTATTTAAATAAAATATTTTTGTTAAATATTAATATACATTTTCTTGTGGTTTGTGTTTGAATTGTGAATGAATGTCATGTTTCTAGTTTTAGAAAATAGTTGGAACAAATTAATGGTAGTCATGGATCAGATGGTAAGTATTTTAAAATTTAATAATATTTAGTGCAAATACATATATACAAGTGTCAAATAAAAAATGTACTTTGCTATATATTATTTTTCAACCGATTTGAATGAAATTGAAAAACATTTATCTGACAGTTAAATATGCACCCCGCCCTCGGAGCACATTTTTGTATGATAACGCTTTTTTTCAGAACACCATATTGTAGGATAGGCAAAGAGCAACATTCTCTTATGTTCGGGGCGTCCCAGAGCGACTTCATATGTCACAGCCAAAAACGCCATAAGGTAGGAGTATGTTTTCCTAAGCTGAAAGTGTATTCCGGGCAGCAACAGATATCCAGAAATGTCATAGCATTACCAAGAAAATACACTGGTTTCATTGGCTCATAATTTTAATTAATCTGAATATTATGTTATTGATAACTTTTAGTACTGCTCAAAGATATTTTTAATGAATTTTTATGCAAAAAATAGGACAATGATGCCTAATCATAGCAATATTAAATTTAATCAATTTACTCAATAACACTGTGTACTGTGTACACCGATATGGTCGATTTTTATTAGTATTTTTTATAAACATCATTTTTGAGTGTTGTTTTATTTTCTAATTATTTTAATTTTTTTGTTATTTTATGATAAAACTATAATTGATATTTGCAACAAATGGGTTTAGAAATAAGATTTTTTGGTGAATTTAAATAATGAAGTGTTTTTTACAAACCAAAAATTTGGTAATTGACATTTTCGCAAATTTTATGATAAAAATGTTATTTTCTGTACAGTTTTTGCTATTTTGAGCAATAAATAATTTTTTTAATGTTTATACGCAACAATGCCATTAATTTATCTATTTTTCAAAACTTCTGTAATACTATGAAATTATATGGAGCAACGTAAGTTGTTGAAGTGCGATTAAAAACAAAATTCTTGGCATACTATAGCAGTAGGAGCTGCCAAGCTAAATATAATTATAAATATTATGTAAATACTATAGTATTAGTATGATACTTTCTTTTAGATTTCATTAAGATTCTTATTAAGTTATTGTTAGTATTTAATAATAAAAACTGTATAACTGACAGGCTTTTACCACCCATTACAATATTAAAATTGTTATATAATAAAAACAGAATATTATTGGCTTTACATATTAAAGAAAATTCAGTTGATGTATTGTTGAAAAATTTATTGTAAGAATAAATAAAATATAATAATTTATTCAAACTTAAATACCAATGTACTCAATTCATTATTTAAGTTTCTTTCAAAATATCATTAATGCCATAAAAGTGTGATTTGAGAATTTATGTACCTTCAACCTTAATATAATCGAATAAAATATTATAACGCCAGTTTAATAATAACACATTTCAAAATTAGGTCTCGGTTATGTCATACTATCAATAAACTATTGAAATGTTGACTTATATGCTGTTTATGCCAAACTTTATCAGGTATAAATTGTGCTCCAAGTAATGTACTTAGTTATCTCTGGTTTAAGCAGTCCTTATTGCGGTAAGTGTTACAGCATAGAGCAAATATCATTTTTTTTCAAAACAATAAATTGTATTAAATATAAATATATTTGTCAATGAATAATAACATATTTAAGAGACCAACAAATTTATTTGATTGTTAAGATATACATATGAAGGGTACATGAAAAAAACAGGAAAAGTCACTTTTTTACTAAATCGAGTTAACATACTTTAAAAGCTATAAAACGCAAAAAAAAAACGCTCTAGTCCAAAGTTATTAACGTACAAAGATTTGCTGTAAAATCGTTACTTGGTTTTTTCCTGGAAAAATGAGTCATTTTTTTTAAGTTTTCTATTTGACATTACAGTTTTTTTTTTAAGTTAATTATGTTTAATTACGTTTACTATATCTATAACTATATATTTTTACTTATAATGGAAAAAAGTTAAATAAGCAAATACAATATATATTGCGTTTTGAAATTAAAAATATAACTATATATTTTTACTTATAATGGAAAAAAATTAAATAAGCAAATACAATATATATTGCGTTTTGAAATTAAAAATTCAGTTTGAATAAAAGTGACTTTTCCTGTTTTTTCGCTGTACCCTTCATATTATATATTACGCCTGTAAAAGCAAAGTTCAACTCAAAATTTGAGAAAAATCATAAAAACAAAAACGAGTTCAAAATACAGTGAAGATAGCATTCTGCTTGTTGGTTATTATGTAGTGTGTGTTACTCATGAAGTTTGCAACAAAAACTTTACAATAAATTGTGTGATTTAAATGTCACAAATTATTGTTATAATTTAACAAAATTTTTATTAGATCTACTCTTAGAACTGTCTGACACAAGACTGATTTCAATACTTATGTCAGTACAATAATTTTACACACCAATTTTTCAAATATTTGCAAGCTTTTTAAGCAAGAAATTAAAACAGATTCTAATTTCTTGGATAAAATCTTACTAAATAATTGACACATAAACCCGTCAATGTATATATATATGTATATATGTCGCCAAAAACACTGGATTATAAATTATTTTTATTATATAATTGGCGTGCAAAACACTTGTACTGAAATAAGTCTCATGTCAGATAGCTTTTAATTTACTATAATGTGGTTTAGAAGACCATTACTTACATTAACGCAATTTTTGATTTTAGAAATACAATTATTGAAATTTTTGACGTTCATTCTATTATAGTTGACATAAATCTTTGATTAGTGAAGAGTTTCTTATTCAAAAATCGTTCTAGATTTAGCATAAATTTAAGTTTATTACACACTGAAATATCATGATAGATTTTAGTTGCTAACTTCAAAAGTAAGATTTTAAATCTTCAATAAATTTTTTGTTCACCACTTTAACCGCTTCGGCATTCATGGTTTCAGCGACAAACAAATTTACAAACATTAATCATCTTGCCTCATTTCATCCCCATACTCGGAAAGACCTTCGGCCTGCTAGAACCAGGTTGATGAAGTCGATAGAATATAAAAACGCCAATTTCATTTTTCTTGTTCATTATCGAATACATAGTCTCAAATGGGTTTAAGTTTGAAGAAAATAGGATATTATACAACAAAGCTATAATGAATGACGTTTACACAAGCCAGCAAGTATTGTAAAAGCTGGAATTTTATGCATTTTCATATTTTATAATATTTATATTACAATTAAGCCTACACCGAAAGGTAATAAGGCGTACCGATAATGTATATATATATAACAATTAAATAATTTTGTATCTACACAAATTATAAGGAAACAACTGGTAAAAACCAATATTTTTTTGCTTATTTTGCATATTTTTGATTTTTTGAGCATATTAACATAAAAACTGCATATCGATGCATATTTGATGTACTTTTGGTGCATATTTGCATATTTGATGCATATTTGTATAATTTTACCAGTACAAATTGCAATAACTTTAAATTATTTTTAAGTGTGTGTCAAACTTGTAAAAATGCAAGTGCAAATGTTTTTGTTCTCTGTGAGACAAAAAAAGACCGACAAAAACATACGTAAACACCACAAGACACATACTGTAGAGTAACGATTTTTTGCTCCAAAAATAATTCAATAAAACATTAAAAATAAGCACTGCCTTTTTGTATTAGTAAAATATATAGCATATTTAATACGCAGCACACAAAAGATTGTACTCATTTTCGTAAAGTTACCGTAGAGTGGCCTGATGCGGTTATATATTATACGGAGTATTTTGAAGCAATAAAGAAGTTAGTAGTGGGTAAGCGGGTTAATTTGAGACACTTTTTATTTATAAACTCAAAGGCAACCATGTTCACCCTAGAAGCTGCTCGTCAAAAACTTTTGTTTTTTTTATACAATATTCAAAATATCTCTCTTAAATAATATAATTGAATAAAAAAATTTCAATTTTTTGTACTGTCTGACAAGAGATTGATTTCAGTGTTACAGCCTGGTTACACAATGCGAGCTAGCATCCGAGCTGACCTAGTCAGTTACTTACAGTGCATATACTCGCACTATGTGACCCCATCATACAATAATGACAAAGCTCGGACGCTAGCTCGCACTGTGTAACCAGGCCTTTAGTGTCAGTAGAATAGTTTTGTGTTTGTCAATTATTTAAAAATTTAATTTTACAACACAGTGTTTTTGTTCTTTAGTAAAATTTCATCCCAGAAATTAAAAATCTTTTATTTTATTTTGTGGCTTGCATAAAAATTTAATTTTCCATGTATTTTCTAATGCATTTTAATTTTTTCAATTAGAAGGAGTTCGAATTTCATTCAAAAAATTAAAATCCCTTCTAATTTTGAGGCTAAAAGCTTGCTAGTTTTTTGAAAAATTGGCTCAAAAATGTAATTATCTGATATTTTGCAACAAATGTTAAATATATAATATAATATGGGTACCAATAAAGAATATTTTCAATCGTTATATTAAAAATAAAAATTTAAGTTACCATATATATTATATTGTATTGCTTAATAAACGTGTGTCTAACTTCAATGAGAATGTATTCCTTGTAATCTATAAAATCCTTTACTATAAATAAACATAAAGTAAACAAAAACAAATAACTTAAAAGATATTATTCATACTTATGTTTTGAGCTATTAAGCAGAATGCTACTTGATACTTCTGTTGGTTGTATGCAAGAACAATAGGTATTTTTTAACAAAACTAGTTTCAACATTCAAAATTTTAATTTTCAGTAGATAAACACAAATAAAATAAATGGATTACATAAAATGTTACAGTATTGTGAAATAATAGACTATTGTGAAATTATAGTTTACATAGGTATATAAAATAATAATACTGTGACATTTATGTGTCTTAAATTATATTTGGCAAGTCTCAACAAATTGTATTTATATGTCATAAATACATATACTTACATTATTTTTGAAGTATATACAGTAATTTAGGTATAACAAGCTTGAATATTAATTACTATTACATTTCTATTTGTTCTACAGAAATCAGTAAGTCAGGTCAGGCGGGTACTGTATGTAACGATGCACATTGCAACAATGGGAATTATGCACTGAGATCAATCAAAGAGTGCGTCGCAGTCGACGTTTGAAGTAATTGATTTTATGATGTAAACATGAAATGTCGCTGAGAACTACGCGTTCTAAACTATCATAAATATAGTTAGTTAACATTATCGCTTACCTTAATTTCCTTTGCAACGTAATTTATGCCATTTTTTCAGGTTCAAGTTCGTATAATTTATATTTAAGCCGCCAGTTTTGCGGCGTGGAAAATGTTGCTGCATTTTTGAGCACTTGCGCAGACGCGAGTTTACGTCTCTGCGTCTCTGTTGTTTGCACTGGACATTTAAAAATAAAAGATTGGCGGGAATTCATTTCCGGTTAGCACCATCTGTTAACACAAACATAAACCACACTATTTTGGTGGATGCAAAGTTGCATATACCTTTCAATAAAAATAGAGTTTTTACCTGTGGTTTTCACATTCCTACGCGTTCTGTACTTTCAAATAAAATAAATGTCTTTTAAAAATTTTGATGTATTAATTTTAAACAAAAAACAGTAATCTCAAGTATATAGAAATTATGTAGCATTACGTTAAATCGGGCTGTATTATCAGGGTGTTAGGGTGCGGACAGAACAGCGATCCTCGCTCCGATCATTGCATCGTATCGTTGATTGAAATGCTATAGATTGATCGTACCGTCGCACATCGAACAGTTCTCTGAGCATTAGAAATTGTTCTAAGCTCGGGCCCTCATTGCTCCAATCCTGGTATTTATATAGAAATAAAACTTTTTTTGCAACGTGGTCGATTTATTTTTTTACCAGCATTCAGAAAGGATTAAACTATGATATGCCAAAGTTTTTTATTCATTCAATTAATTTATTTCTATATTTAAAGAGTTTTTTAGGCTATTTCCTAACTATTATTTGACTAAAATATTCTGACATATTACAGTTTGATCCTTTCTGAATGTACTGGTGAAAAAATAAATCGTTTATCAAATTATATGTAGAAATAGCAATGACACCAAAGTTGCCGTTTTTGCTAAAATACTACAAATGAAAGTAGCGGTCGGTATGGTCTTAAATAGCAATTAACTAAAAGATTTATTGTTTTTTTGAATTCTAGCAGTTTCTAACAGATTAAGGTTAGTGTCTTTTATATAAGTTGCTGAATAAGCAAAATGACTTACCACAGTATAAATCACAACTTTTTTTGTTTGATATTATAAACAAAACAACAGATGCACATTTAAAACATCAACTTTATTTAATAAATTGATAGAAATTTACTTAATTTACCAGAAGACAGTGCTTTTCCTGACAAGACTTATAAATTGATAGTAAACATAATATTATAGTAAACCGAGTTTAAATGCAGAACGAACAATATTTGATATTCTCAGAAGTTCATTAAACAAAAAATACAAAAAATCAAAACATTTTCAGTTGAATTTTTTTTTAAATTAAATTTTGTGGCACGATATACGTGTAATTTATATAACTACATACTCATATGAGCACTGGTTGTTTAGCAACGTAAACAAAATATATTATCTCCAAGTGTTCGTGCGCTGTGCTATGGTCGTCGGAGCTCTACTAAATACTAATCTCAATTTTGCTGTTTGATGTTCTAGGAGCAGGAGCGATGCTGATGCATAGCTTACATATAAAAATACCTATTTTAATATTTATATATAAATGTTATAAATTAAATTTAAAAAAATGTGTTATGCAACTTCTGTTATTAATATTTGAGTTTGCTATTTTTAATCGAATTACTTAGAATTTTTCAAGAGACCTAAAAAACTCGCAAAAAGTTTTTTTTTTAAATTACAAAGTTTTGGAAAAACTGTTATTCTATTACTTTTCGACTAATTTGAAAAAAACCAACCCCTTTGATTTTGCTCAAATTTTGAGGGATCAAAATATGGATGAAAAAAATGAGATTTCCACAATTTTTCATCTTAGAATATTGCCTGTTTAAAATGATACACATATGAAGGTCAGAAACTTTACAATAAAACGTCTTTTTCAGCTTATTTTGTACCACAATTTTTAAGCCTTTGAAAAAAGATAAAAAGATCTACGATGGCTCAAATTATTCCTTAGTTACATGTACTTTAAATTTTATGTTTGTATGTTCAATGTTGGGGCAATCATTTTGATATATCAAGCT
The DNA here is from genome assembly GCA_963932245.1 of Tachinus rufipes. NCBI lineage: Eukaryota > Metazoa > Arthropoda > Insecta > Coleoptera > Staphylinidae > Tachinus > Tachinus rufipes. Next base: position 69,409,566 of record OZ010742.1, read on the forward strand.
TTAAAAATTATTTAAAAAAAACCTGTAAATTTAGCACAATTGTCAAATGTTGACAAAGTTAGAATAATTTAAATTCCTAAAACTTTGTCAAACTTAACAAAATTTGATCCACAAGGTCTAGATTTCTTTGTGCTTAATCTTTTTTTAAAGTGATCACGCGAGACATAGAATCAATACGTATATACCACTATTTTGATGCAGAAAGTTGCACATGTCGATTTTAACTAAAATTTTAGTAAATATTCTTCAGACCAAAAGAAAAAAAGATTATCTATATGAAAAATAGTATACCCGGCATTATCAAAAGGTTTTTAATATTTAAAAATTGTCAAAATCGGCGTATTCTTAAAAAAAACTTATAGTTTTAATCAAACAATTGTAAAAACGTCTTTACATGTGTGAATATATGTATTACTTTTTATATATATATATTATTTTATATACTATTTATATTAATTATAATTAGCATGAGTATGTCTATAAATGTAAAAAAAGTTTTAAAAAATATTCTCATTGAATATGTTTAGAATTTTAGGTAAATTTAATAGCAACTGAATAGAAAAAATAATATATTTTTTTATGTACACAAAATCTTATATATACATATATATATATATATATATATATATATATATATATATATATATATATATATACTTATAAACCGCATGAGTTGAGATCCGGGTACGCAACAGACAACCTGAGATCCACCACTTACTGTTAACTAATTTTAAATTTGATAACAGAATTAATATCTACTTACAATATATACTCCAATTTTCATTAGAGGGGTAAAGAAAACTCACTTATTAATTTATGCATATTTCAAGCATATGCATGGTATAACCAGAGATCCACCCGAATGGCGACATGTATATAATAAGTGGAGATCCTTAGTATATTTTAAAGAAACCTAAAATGAAAAACGAGATCCTGCAACGTTGCCGCGTCATTATCAAATCGGTTCGTGCGTTCTTATAGTTTTCCCATGCAATCTCACATCAGTTTGATGATTTTTTATATTTGAATAAATGTATCTAAAAATTTTCTTATTATTTAAGGTTATTATTATTTTTTTAATTTAAGGTATGCGTAAAAAAGGGTAAATTGAAGACAGTTGTTTTATACTTAATATTCTAAAAAAATCTTAAAAATTTCTGAATTAATGCAAACGTATCCATAATTTTAATAATTAATATTTTCTTTATTAATATGGTAGAAAATCTTTATGTTCAATTTATTTATTAATAATTAAAATATTCTACTTTAATATATTTCTTTATTTAAGGCAAACTAGCTTCGCAAACTAAATTTGCAATGCAGTTTATAATTGATTAATTAATAATATTTACAATTTGTTTCTTCCCGCCACCCAAATTTCCTGTTTTAAATTTAAATTTGTTTTTTCCGCTAACCCAGATTTTCTGTTTTGAATTGGTCGATAGAGTATAAAAACGCTAATTTCATTTTTTTATAATAAATTTATTTTAATAACATGTCTAATATTAAAGAATTATATAAGTCGAATTGTTTGTTAATTACTTTATAATTTGGATTTTTCAAATGTTTTTTTTTAATTTCTAAGTCTTCCAGCCATCGAAATAAAGTAAATTGCAATGTTTATTAAAAAAAAAGAAAAAACAAGGTGCATGAAGTATGACATATAATGCAATAATATGGTTTGTCAGGTGATATTGTTAGTTAGTCGTTGTCATTAGTGAAGGAATACTAAAAGAGAAAGTCATTTATATTTTGCAATAATCCCAAGGATTCTAGAAATTATTAGATTATCTAAAATCTCCGAGTTCTTAGAATTATTTGCAAATTTGATTTGATAATTTTTGAATCTTTTGTAAAAGGAGATGAGGTTGTTTTTTTCATAAAGTAGTTCGTTTGAAAGATTATGAAGAGGGTTATGGGGTGTCGGATTTTGGTAATAGTTCGAAGGGATGCTCTATCTCTTACAAACATGGGATTGATAGTTTATTGGAGTTTAGGAATATTATAGATGCGTAGTCAAAGATTAGGCGGCAGATCATCTTGCATATGTCCGTGGCACATTTAATTTCAATTTCATTGTTTCTATACGTAAGGAATCGGAAATGTTGTGCTCAAAATCTAATTTTACATTTAATGGAATTAGTATGAAACTTGAAACTCAGTTTAGGATCAAAGTTTACTCCTAGATATTTACATATATGGGATGGGCTTAAGGATTGTTGGTTCATTTAGACACTAAGTGAATTTACATGGAGTTTGTGATAAAGGATTTGTAGTTAGGTTTTTAATGGGTTTGTAAAAAGGCGTCATTTATTGAACCACAATTTTATTTTATCTAGCAAGGTTTGCAATTGATCCTTAGATTGATTTAGAGATTTAGCGTCAGAAATTTTGTATCATCAGCATATTGCAGAATGTAGGAGTTTGGATTATAACTGGACGGGTTAGAACTATATATATCAGAACCAAAAATATTATATAGGAGAAGAGACAAAAAAGATCCTTGTGAAACACCTTGTTGTAGAGTGAATAAATTGGAGTATGTGTTGGCTATGCAAACCTTAAGAGTTCAGTGTTATAAAAAACCTACTATTATTTTAATTAGATGGTTAGGCATAACTAAAACTGATAGCTTAAACAGGAGGCCTCTATGTTAGACAGAGTCAAATGCCTTGTTTATGTCCATAATGGATGTTGGATGTCAGGATAGTTAATAGGTAGCTTGTTGATCTATTTTTTACAAAACCAAATTGTGTTATTAGTATTTTATTGTTAATAAATTTTAAGAGTTTCTTTTTTAATATACCTTCAAATAGTTTACCAAAAACTGGAAGTAGTGTGATAGAGCGGTAACTAGCTCGGTAAGAGAGATTAGCATCATTTTTAGGGTTGCATAAAATTGTTTCCATTTTCCATTCATTAGGAAAATATTGGTGAAAAATAGTTTTCTATTATGTGGTTATGAACGTCGTTATTGAACTGTTTTAAAATTTGTCTAGTTAGTAGATCATGTCTTGGTGCTAAATTTTTACTATTATTTAAGAAGTCGTGATAGTCGTCTTTGTGTATTGCTTCGCCCAAAGGAGTATCGTCTGTCTACAAAATATGTCATACAAAGTGTTTACGTTTTCTAAATAAATTTTGTCAAAATTGTCACAGTTGGAGAAGGCAAATGCGTGGTTAAAGTGGCTTTGAAAAGTATTGGCAATGTCAATGCCAGATAAAAAACTATTCTTGGAAATCAGGTCTGTTATTGATTGTATGTATAATGTACGTTTGTATTTGTGGTTGTTTAAAATCAAATGTTTTAAAATAATAAATTTTTTTGTATCTTTATTTCTAAAGGCATTTATATGCTCTTTACACCTAATATTAAAGTTTCTAATGGTTTGTCCAATATACACTGCGCGTCAGAGAAAACATGCCACCCAAAAAATTCACGTGTGTTTTTAATTAAATAAATCAAGTTAGTATGTATACTGCAAAAACAAGTGCCCATGTAAACAGTAGAAACAAATTGACGGACCAAAAAAAAAAACTCAAACTGTCATAAAATTGTAAAATACTCTTTACAACACGTTTGTTGAAATTGATACGTTTACATGTTCTATACTCTAATACTACACAGGCTTTTGTAGAATACAGTGTAATCCGTAATAATGAATGCAAAATATTGAAGAACTGTACAAATAGTGACATTGCTGAAAATTGGAGTAAGTCAACGGGATTTGGCAAAACAACTAAATGTTAGTCGCTTGACTGAGCAAAAAACACACCAATGGTTTCTTGCAACTTGCTCTTATCACCGGGCCGTCGCTAAAAGAAAAACAACGCCCAGAGCTGTTTGTTTTTTCATCATTTGTGCATTGAGAGATCGAACGCAAACCGCTAGAATGCTCCAAATCAATCTTCAGCAAGTTCAAGAAACAACAGTAAACGTTTTCACTGTTTGACAAAGGTTAAAAAAAAGTGGTTTAACAGCTTTCAGTCCAGTTACAGAACCGTTGCTTACTGCAGCTTACAAAAGACGTAGACTTCCTTTTGCTCGTGAACACATTAATTGGACAGTGGACAACTGAACACGTATTGTTCACGGATAAGTGCAGAATATGTCTTTATGGCAAAAATGGTCGAAATAAAACATTCCGAGGAGCTGGCAAACGTTATGACTGACTGTACTCGGTTACATCGAGTTGCTTTTAGGGATGGCTAAATAATGTTTTGAGCAGGATTTTTTTTAGGCACACGCGGATTTTGCTCGGATTGGCAGAGACGCATTAACAGCACGACAATACCTAGCAGAGATAATGCCTTATGCTGGATTTGTTTGCAATGGTTTTCTATTTATGCAGGATGACGCACGACCACACATGGTAAAGATTGTATTACAGTACATTGAAGAAGTGGGTATTTCAAAAATGGACTGGCCTGGTCAAAGCCCGAATCTTAATCCTATTAAACATATTTGAGATCAGCTCAAAAAGCGTGTAAGAGGTCGCGTACCTGCTGCAAAAACACGTGAAGAGCTCCGATTGGCATTCATTGAGAAATTTTTGTTAAGCAAGCATAACGACGTGCTAATCTCTATGCCAAATTGAATGAACAGTGTCATCGAGAATAGATACGCCAAACTAATTTTCATCACTTCTTGCCTCTTCAGTTCAATTTGTTATAATGTAAACTATAAGTGTATTTTCTCAATAAATTAAAAAAAATCTAAAATTTTTGCTTAGTTGCCGCTTGTATTTCACAAAAACGTCGGGCGGTATGCTAAAAGAATAATTGAATCAATATAGAATATATTTATTGCAATAAAAGTAAGCAATATTTCAAAAGGTATCATAATCATAATCATATTTATTTCTTGTTAATACCTACAAGGTTTACAATTGTCATAATTAAAAATATCATTTAAAATAAATATACAACGGTAATAAAATTCAAATATACATATAAAACATTAAAAAAGTATGCATAGACTAATAAAATCAAAAAAATAGTTATAAAATCAACCATTATAAATAAAAGACAAAAAAACAGTAAATTATCTAAAAAATGTAGTTACAAACATGTTCAAAAAATTCATTAGTGCTATAGAAAACTTGGTTTATTAGATATTTTTTAATGGTACATTTGAATATTTTAAAATCTAACCAACGCACTTTACTTGGTAAAGCATTAAAAATTTTTGGAGCGTAATAGGTGCGTTTTGCCAGTCTTGAATATGTTGGACAAATATCATTATTTTTTCTTGTTTTGTAGTTGTGGAAATTTTTGTTTATTGAGTAATTGTTTGTGTTCCTTTTTACCCAAAGTAAACAATCAAAAATATATTGACCTGGTACAGTTATAATGTTTAATTTATTAAACTCGCTTCTACAATTTTCTCTTTATTTCAAATTGAAAATTACTTGAATGGCTTTTCTTTGTAGTGCAAATATCCTATTGCTTATAGATGAGTGCCCCCATACTAGTATTCCATAAGACATGAGGGAATGACATAGAGCGTAACACGCGGTTTTTACGACTGGTGCTGACAGACAACGCATTAAATTTCTAAGGTAAACATTTTTTCGAATTTTGCCGGACAGAATTTCACCGTGCATGTTCCATGTTTTTTTTTTTTTTTTAGGACGTAGTGAGTTGTTAGCTCTTAACAAATGGCCCTTAAGAATAACTTACGCATGGTAATACCTTCCGGTTTTCTTCTCTGCGCAAATTCTGTTGTTATAATGTCCCTGTCTAAACTAACCTACATTTGGTGCTAGTTTGAGGCGGGCTGGTTTTTGCTTCGCGGATTTTCGCGCATCATCTGCGGCACGCATGCTGTCCCCGGCCCCTCTCTCCCTATAGCCCCTACCTTTGTCTGTCTCTTTTGTCATTTTGCCTTTTTTTATCTGCACTGGCATCTACCTCTGCTTCTTCTTCTCCCATCTTTGTGTTATTTACTCTAATAATATAATTTGTTCTCAGATGTGCTCTTAGCTTACTAAGGTCTTCGTTCACTTTTTTTTATTGTATCCCCTCTCCTTTATGAATAACTTATGCAGTTCCATCAGTTGTATTCCTTTTGGCAGTCCTAGATTTGTAAGTTTTACCTCCAGTGATATCCTTGTATCTCCATCAGGAATTACTTCTTCATGTCCTCTCGTTGCTAGGTATATTCTGACTATCTGAAAGGTTGCGTTCTCAGTCATCCTCGAGATAGCATATCTACCATTTGGTATTTGCCTTGTTATTTCTGTTATTCTGCTTTCCTTCAATATTTCTTTTTTCCTTCTCCTTATCTCTGCAATTTTGTTTGGTATCGTAGTCTCTGTAAATGTTCTTCTTTTTTCTTCTGTTTCTTCGTATGCACAATTGTCATGTCCTTTCTTATTTTTTTCTTTTTGATCTTTTTCTCTGTTTTCTTGTTTCCATTTAGCTTCTCTAATCTCTTTCCTTTCTCTTCTATGGCTTTTAGTCTGTGTGTTTGTTTCCATTGTTTGTTTTTCTATATTCTTCTATTGTCAAACTCTTTAATTTTTTTTGTTAGTACACTTGTTGCAAAGTTTTTTAGCGCCCTCCATTTATTTTCATCTTTTAAGCATTTGTTAATGATTGTTGTTTTATCCACTTTGCTTTCTAGTATATATTCTAGTTTTTTTCTATCTTCCTCCCACGCCTCGCATTCTATTAGAGTGTGTTCTGCGTTATCGTGTGTTTCTTCCTGACAAAATGTCCACCTTTCATCTTCATTTATTTTTTTTATTTTTTGCAAGAATTTTCCAAATGCTCCGTGCCCGGTCAGTATTTGTGTTGTATAATAGCACGTCTCGAGTTTCTTCTCTACCCATTCTTTTATGTCTGGGATTAATTCTCTCGTCCATTTCCCCTTTTCTCCTGTATCCTATTTTCTCTGCCATCTTTCCATAGTCTTCTCTCTTGCTCTTATCTTTGCTTCTTTTTTTCTCGTTTCTTCTTTTACAAGTTTTTTTATTTCTATTCTTTCCTCCACCATCATATCCGCGGGAGGTGTTGCCGCAATTACTTCTACTGCTTCTTGTGACACTGTTTTGTAAGCTCTACAAATTCTTAGCGAGCTTGCTCTTGTGGCTCCTCTTACTTCCTTTCTGTTTTTTTTTGTTTTCATGGCTTCTCCCCATGTTTCTGCGGCGTACAGCAATTTGCTTCTTGCTGCCGTTGCTATTAGCCTTCTGCTTTCTTCTCCTGGACCTCCGTTGTTTGGCATAAATCTACCAAGCTTTTTCACAATTTCCTTTGTTCTAATGACCGCTTCCTTAACCTGTTCATTCCATTCCTTTGCTTCGAGTGTCACTCCAAGGTATTTGATTTTTTTTCCTATGTTTATCTCTTGATCTCCCACCTGTATCTTACCTGTTCCTCTATTATTCCTCTTAGTCGATAGCCATGCCGCCTCAGCTTTTTGTGTTGCTAGTTTTAAGCCCTTACTTCTCATCCATATTTGTATCATATCAATTGCCAGCTCTAATCTTCCTTTTAGTACTTCTATTTCTACGTCTCTACCTACTACTGCTATGTCGTCTGCAAATGCTGTTATTGACACGCCTTCCGGCATCTTCATTCGAAGTAACTCGTTATAGACAAGGTTCCACAGTTTTGGTCCCAGTGCTGAGCCCTGCGGTACCCCTCTGGTAAGTTTGAATCTTCCCTTTTTGGTCACTAGGTTTCTGTCCTGTAAGTAGCTCCATATAATCTTGATTGTTTTTCTGTTCAGTTCTTTCTTCTTTGCCGCCTCTATGATTGCTGCCCATGATACGCTATTAAACGCGTTCTGTATGTCCAACGCTATCATTACACAGTGTTGCCTTTTCCTCTGCGTTCCGCTGTTTGCTTCTTTTGCTATTGCTTTCACTTTTTCAATAGCTCTTAAAGTTGTTTTTCCATTGGTAAATCCGTATTGTTCTTTTTCCCATCCTCTTTTTTCTTCTATTTCTTGTTCTATTCTCCGTACAATAACTTTCTCCATTATTTTAGCCAGTGTGTTGATTAAGCATATTGGTCTGTATGACGTTGCTTTTCCTACTTCTTTTTTTTTTCTCAATCAGTACCAGAGTGGCTTCTTTCCAACATCCTGCAAAAGTTCCTTCTTTTAGGCACCTGTTGATTATTTGAGTTATTTCTATCTCGTTTCCGTCTAAAGCTGCTTTAACAATCTCTGTTGTTATTTCGTCCGGACCCGGTGCTTTGTTGTTAGGCAATTCTTTTATGATCTCTTTGATCTCTTCCACTGTTGCCATAACTGTTTCTTCTTCTTCTTTTGTTTCTGGTTCTTCTACTGGTTCTCCCTTGGAAAATAGTTTTTTTAATTATGACTTCTTTTTCTTTGTCTTCAATGTTAAGACCAAGAAATTTTGTAGAAGTAGCTAATTTTAACTTGTGTTGTTTTCTAAGTGTAAATAACATTCTGACGGTTTTGTCCTGATTTAAATATAATCGGTTATTATCAAACCATTTTTTAGCGTTCGTTAATGTATTTTCTTCTAACAATAATTTTATTTATTTATTTATTCAATTTCCTTTCTACCTTTCGGTGTAAGGCGTACAATAATAACTCTTGCAAAGAGTTAGATGTGTTTGACATTGTCGTGTCGTCTGCAAATAATACTACATTTGCGTGTTGGAGCAAAGAAGGAAAATCATTAATGTATATTAGAAACAGAATTGGACCTAGATGAGATCCTTGAGGTACACCGCAATCAATAATAATTTCATCAGACATTTCTTTTCCCAACGCAACTACTTGTTTTCTGCTGCAGAGGTAAGACATTATCATTTTACAACTACTTGGCATAAAGTTGTAACAATATAATTTTTGTAGTAATATAGAATGGGACACAATAGCGTTTTTTTCAATAGAATTATGTATAATTTCAACAAATTTTATTATTGCTTGAATAGTAGATCAGCCAGAACGAAATCCATTCTGTGCAGATGAGAATAAATTATTATCTTCAAAAAAATAACAAATTTGTTTTAACATTACTATTTCAAAATTTGTTGAGATTGCTGGTATTAAAGATATTGGTCGATAAATACTTACGTTGTCGCCTTTCTTAAATAATGGTATACACTTTGCTATATTAAGACAGTCCGGAATATACTATCACGTATACAAATATTAATTAATTTTGTTAACGGAGATATTATTACGTCTTTAATAGATTTAAGCACTATTGTGCTAAGCCCATAAACGTCCATTGATGATTTATTTTTTAACTGACTTATTATGTCTCTAACTTCCGAACAAGTTTTTTGTTTAAAAAAAATGTCGATCTTATTTCATGATGCGACATCAACATAATAGGGTCGTCTTGGATTGCGTTTAAATGTTTTACTGTAATTTTTGCCACTTTTGCAAAATGTACATTAAAATCACTTAATGTAGTTTGTAGTTGGCATTTCATCATGGTAAACGTTGTTTTGTTTGTTATTTATTAAGTTCCACATGCATTTCTAATTGTTATTTGATTTTTTTATATACTCGTCATTAGTATGGATTTTTGCATCTCTTATTGCTTTTCTGTATTCAATTCTTAACTTATTTCGCAAAGATTTAAGATCTTCAGTTTGGTATTTAATGAATGCATTATGTACAGTAGTAATAATATTACGCATATTACGCAGATTGTCATTATACCAATGAACCTTATAGTTATTTTTCTGTTTGATTATTTTTTCAGGAAAACATACTTTAAAATTGTTTATTATAATGCTTAAAAAATAATTTGTTTTCTGCTCACAGTTCCAAGATACATCATGTATTCGACTCCAATCAGTATGTTCTATTCTCTCATAAAATTTTATTTTACCTATTGTGGTAATGGGTCTTATTGTTTTTTATTTTGTTTTAAGTATTGTTTTACATTTAATTGGTACACTAATACTTATTCCGTTGTGATCTGAAAAAGGTGGTTTAACTTGGTTTACATTTAGAAAGTCGGCGGGGTAGTTACTGAAGACATTATCAATGCAGTTTTCATATCTAGTTAGAAATGTTACCAATTTTTGCAATCCATATTCACCACATAAATCACAAAGTGTTTGTGAGTTCTTATCATTTACACCGAATTGCACATTAAAATCTCCAGCTATAATAATATTGTAATATTTCTTATTTATTTCTTTAGTGAATGAAATATTTTACTAATACAAATTTTGAATTGCTTTTTGTTTAAAGTTTTAACAATTATAGATTATTGTATCCATTATTTGTAACTATTTTTTAATAATACTAATTTTTTTATTAAAATTTTCTTTGTTTAAAGATAAAAAAGTTGCTCTGAGGGTTAAGCAGTTAAACATTGATAATTTTTGATTTAATGGATGAAATTAATCTTTTGAAATAATTATATGTTGATAAGTTAGTTTTTATAAATTTCAAAGTTAAATTTTGATTCAATTTGTGAAATAGTTATATATAAAAAAATAATTTGTTTGTTTTTTTTTAATTTCTAATTTAAATTTAATTGTTTTATGAATATTATTTAGAAAATTTAATATATTATCCAAATCATTTTCATGTCCTTTAAAATAAATAAGAATATCATCAACATACCTATACCAAAATTTAATATTTTCATTAAAATTAGAATTTATTATATTAATTTATAAATGTTCCATAAAAATTTGCTTGAGATATTGGACTTTCTATTGGTAAACCATAATTTGAAAATAAAATTTATTGTTATATAAAAAGTAATTTAAACAAAATTACATTCTAATAAATTTATAATTTCGTCATAAACTTTTTTTTTTCATTTAATTTTTTTTAAATTAAATTAATACATTTATTTGCCGTAATTTTGGAAAACATATTACATACATCTAAACTTATTAATTTACATTCAACTTTAGTTTTATGATTTTCTAATTTTTTAGATAGGTCTAAAGTATTTTTTATGCTAAATTTTGGATTATAATCATATGGTATAATCAATTTTTGTACAGTTTACATATTTTGATAATTTATAATTTGGACACACATAAGATACTACTGGTCTTATAGAAAAACCAGTTTTATGTGTTTATATTAAACCATATTGTTTTGGATGTTGTGGATTTCGTACCGTAAGATTGTTAATTTCAAAATTATATAATAAAAATTTTGAAATTTAAAGGATTTTTCTAATTTTCGTTTTAAATGGTTTTTTTGGATTTTTGAAAAATCAAAGAAATAAATAAATGTTTGGTAATTATAACTAAATCTTGATATAATGACAAAATTAATGAACTTATTTCAAGTAAACTATCTTATGTTAACTGTTAATATTTAATAAAAATGCCTATTGTTGTATAATGTTTGTTTTACTAGCATGCTTAATTTTTAAAATTAAGATAATATTTTCTTTGAGTAATATTATATCAAGTAATTCTAAGATATAATATTATTTCTAATAACTATTGCACTAATTTTTGTTAAATCAGACTAAACGCAATTTACATTCAAGCATTGCACAATAAATTTCTGGGAGTAATTTATAGATGTGTTGTCGCTAGTTGGTGTGCGAGCAGGACAGATATATTTAAAAGAGCGGGCAACACTAGAAAACTACGTCATTGCGATGTTGCCGCGCTCTGGATCTCATGTAAATACATTACTATAGGAGAGCGTAGAGGATCTCGTACTTTGCTTTGGATATACCTAGCGTGTATATTGTATATTTACTGCTAGACCTCTTGCGGATTTTTTTAGAACTAAATTGTATGTTTTGGAGATACAAACCGTCAAGATGGGATCATATAAAAAAATTTAGGAATCATTTTTTTATACTTATTTTAGCATCTAGAATGCAATATACAGGTTTTTAAAAATGAGATCCAAAATCGGATCTCATCTTCAAAAACTGGAGTTCACCTTGTACTGTATATATGCTAAACGGATCTCATTGCATACCATTGACCACTCTATATATATATATATATATATATATATACAGGGTGTTTCTTAAGTAAAGGCAAAAAAATAAAATCTACACAGTTTTTTATTTAGCAAAAATTAAGTATAATAAAAATTAAGTGTAATAAATTCTAAAAATAGCTACCACGAGCTTTGATGCAAGCTTGACAACGCACTAAATGAAAATGATAAATTGCTTCAAAATGTTGTGTTTTGAATGTGCAATTCAGCATTTGCAATTATCTCTTGTTGCTGCTTTATGTTGTTTATTGACTTCGCATAAACCAGTTGTTTTATGTGTCCCCTCACATAAAACTCCAATAGATTTAGATTTCCATCAGGTTTTTGAGAAATTCTGCGTATAAACCAGTATTGGTGGTGAGATTTGAATTGGCAGTAACCGTTCATTAAAAATCACACCATGTGTTAACTGAAAATCTTTGCTAGTAAGCTTGTACCCTAACTGCGTACGGATTTCTTAATGACCAGATATATTCATTATGTATATTGTTAATGCCATCTCTTCAGAACATCCACAATATTGAACTAAAAAATTACAATCTTGTTGATGTCGTTCAAGAAGCTATTGAGAAAATGCAAGTCGTTGTGCTGCGTTGCCTGATTGTAGGTGTTGTACATTTTGATAATGATTTAGGTAAATAATTTCTTTATTTAAAATTTTCCAGAGATTTTTAGATAGTTGTAAACGGGCGGAAAGTCGCCTAACGCTGACCCCTGATTTATTAAGAACTGCGTCAACTATTTGTTACTCTTCTGCCACGATGTGCTGATGATGTGGACCTCCACTACGGCAATTTCTAATTCCAAATTTACAAAACCTTTAAAATGCGTCCGAAAACACACGACGAGAAAGTTGCCTTTTGTCGAGAAATCTTAATTGATACTCGCGACATGCTAAGGCCTTGGCTTAGCATTACAGAGTTTGTAAACAAAAATGATATCTGCGTATCTTCCGTTGTTGAACAGCGTTTTTATCAAGTTTTACTAACCGAACCAAAGAAAATGATTTTGACAAGTATTAAAAGCTTGCATCTATGCACACTTAAAGTAATGTTGTTTTGTTGCTTTTACAATCCCTAGTTAAAACATAATTAAGGTTTGGAGAGGAATAAACCGGGAATAACTTATGCGGTGCTCAGAGCAGTAGTTATACCTAGTATATCGCACATAACCTCGTAAGCGCCGCACATACCATATTCGTAAAAATAAATAAGAAAAAAAGTTGGGTTTGTTGCTCCAATTTTCGTCTTTTTGTTGTCACTATCTCACATCTACGTTATAGATAAGACAATCTAAATTTGCTTATAAACAACTTACGGCACAATTGACGTTTCAATAAGTTATCCTAGAGAATAAACTAACTTAGCATTTGTAAAATACATTGCGTGTTATACCAGGTATAACTGTGGATTAGTTTACCCGAAGATTGTAAAAGCGGCCTTTAGACAAAAAACGTACGGCTGAATAACTCCGTTATTTTTTTAAAGATTTGAATGATTCAAAAACTATTTTAAAAGGTTTTTTGAGTTTTATTAATTCAGGTACACATTTGTATGTTTTTATTTTTAGTATAGTTGCTATGACAACCAACTTATTTTTTAAATGGCAGCATAAATTTTTTTTTTGGTATAGATATGTGATATTCTTAATACAACCATGTAAAATAATAATATACTTTTATAAAAAAAATTCTTGATAAACTCAAAAACATAATATTTGTTTTTTATTTAAAATGATCGTAATTCTTGACTGACACTGCATTTTTCTAAATAACTTTCTATATAGTCGACTTGTACAATCGAAAAAGATGTAATTGTACAGTGTAATACACAAATACAATAATAGGTCTGTTCCAACATACGATTTGGACAGTTTGCAAACCGTCCAAACTGTGCACACAAACAAATATTTGTCATCCTTATGCAATCTTTTATACACAGTAATTTGTTTGTGTGCATAGTTTGAACGATTTACAAACTGTCCAAATCGTATGTTGGAACAGACCTTTTATATATAGCTGGTTATACAGAAATATTAGGATTATTAGGGTTATGCGCAGAACGCAAATCACTTATGTAAACAATAAGGCGGTGCATGTACTCAGCTGATTTTAATTTTAATACGTACACAAATTAACAAATATTAGAGGAAACTTAAAAATCAACTTTCCACAACAATAACCAAAATTAAAACAAAATTTTATAATTTTGTAAGGTTATGTCAACTTAAGATTAACTAATAATATAAATAAAAAACAATGGATAACTAAAGGAATTAAAAAATTTATCAAAACAAAAAGAGAAATTAGTATGTTAATTAAATTGTCTTAATAACTTAGTTTTACGTAAATACTACAAAAAATATAAACGTATTTTTGAAAAAAACTTTAAAATTAGCTAAATTTAAATACTTAATTAGAAAAATATCAGATTCTAACAATAAAATAAAAACGTATTGGAACACTGTTAAAAACGAATGCAATAAAACCAAATCACAAATGAGTAACATTAATTTAAAAGTGGATGAAAAATTAATTGAATCAGGAACTGAATGAATTTAATCAACATTTTGCTAAACTTTCAATTTTTTCCCGATGTCAATAATTTAACTATATTAAATTTGCAACAATCAACTACTGTTTTAAATTCAATTTTCCTTAATCCAGTTACTATTAAAAAAGTAGATGAAATAATTGCATCTTTAAAATCAACAAAATTGGTTGGAACAGATGAAATACCTATTCTAATATACAAAATATGACACATTTATTTATCAAAACCAATAACACATTTGGCTAATTATTATTTTTCTATTGCAAGTTTTCCTTCGTTATTACACTGTTCTAAAATTATGCCACTTTTTAAAAAAAGTGGACAAAGAAAATGATAGAAACTATAGACCAATATCTTTAATTAACTCATTAGCAAAAATATTTGAAAAATTATTATTTACACGTTTACAATATTTTCTAAATATGAATAATTGTTTCAATTCAGTCCAGCATGGGTTTAGAGAGACTAAGTCAACAACAACTGCTTTACACAACGTTTTAACAAACATCTATAATAATATTAATGATAAAAAAATTGTAGCAAGTATTAACTACGACATGTCAAAATCTTTTGATTTGGTAAATCACAAAATATTATTTTATAAATTAGAAAAGTTAGGAATACGCGGACATTTTCTTCAGATTATCAAACTATATCTGTTTGATAGAACATAATTTGTAGAGGTATTTTTGGACGGAAAAAGTTATATTTTTAATACTATAACTACTAACATAGGTGTACTCTCGGGTGTACCCCAAGGGTCTATTTTGGGTCCGTTGCTTTTTTAAATTTATATTAATGATCTAACGGATTATATAGATTATCCTTTAACAATATACGCAGACGACATAAGTGCTTGTATAACCAGTAACTCTCCAAACAAGCTGCTTAATGAAATTAATAATTGAACAAACAAAATTAATAAATGGTGTGTTTGTAATAAATTAAAATTAAATACTGACAAATCTCAGATAATTCAATTTAGAAATCATTGTGTTATTCCTAATTCTTGTGAACACGGTAAAATTATATTGATTCTAATTTAATCTGGCCAACTCATATTGACTATATTAAGCATAAATTAAATTCTGCTAATTTTATACTTAGACGACTCAAATACTCAGTTGGCTCAAAAACTTTAAAAATAGTTTATTTTTCTTATTTCATTTCATAATAAGATATAATATTATGTTTTAGGGAAACAGCACACACCTTAATAAAATATTGTTGCAACAAAAAAAGCTATACGTATTATTAATAGATTAAAAAAATTGCAATCTTGTAGAGAATGTTTTATTGAGTTGACTATTCTTACCGTGGTCAACTTATTTCTATATGAGAGTGTACTATTTTGTTTTAAAAATAAAATTTAATTTATAAAAATGGGTCTGTAGTGCATACGTACAATACAAAAAGTCAGGTTTCTCTGAAACCTAATAGTTCTAAAACATCTTTATATTCTAAACCATATATTTTTAACATGTGTAATTTTTACAATAAACAGGCTGCTAATATAAAGACTTTATCAAATTTGAAAATTTTTAAACAAAAATCTAAAGAGTATTTTCTTAGTTCAGTATTTTATACAATTGAAGAGTGTATGGTTAATTTTATTATTCTATTTTAAGTGATTTTTTTTTTTTCATAAAATAATACTAACAAATAACATATTTGTTAGTATTATTTTATGTATAATATATCCACTTTTTATGTTTTGTTTAAGTTATTATTATTTTATATGCTAATGTCTATACTTTTTTTAAAGTTTTGAATAAAGCACATAATTACTTACTTACTTACTTATTTGATTAAAAGCAACGTTGACGTAAATAGGTAAATAAACATAACCATCTCGAACAGCTGACGCGTGCAGCAGAAATATAATGCCTAATTTTATTCAGTTTTGCTAAAATAAACTCTATAGTATTTACAGGGAAATATTAACAGTATACAAAATTATATAAAAACTACTCAAGGCCAGTTTATACAATCGACTATATAGAAAGTTGTACATGAAATAAAAAAAATTATGTTATATGCTTCAATATGATAGTGTTAACTGTGTGGTTCTACTCGTTAAAATTCAAAGACAAAAAATAAATATTTGTATTAAATTTTATGCAAAAATATGCAAAACAACTTTTTTTTATCGGTTTTTGTTCTGTAGATATTAAAGTTAACATTTTGAAAGATTATTAATGTCAAGTTTTACAAAAAACTAGGAGTTATGCTATATAATAACTTTGTTTAATCACTGTAACGGTTACACAAAAGAAAAAACTACTACTTTAACCTACAACTCATGTTCAAAAAGTCCACCGCCAGCCGCAATGAAAACCTGCCAACTCAAAACCACTGCAGCAATGTTGCCCCTAAATATCTCTTAAACGTTTTTTTTTTCTTAAATTTAGAGGGGAAACTTCTAATTTTTCAACATTGAACAACGCTTGCAGCATTTAAACGATGCGGCAGACTTTGTATTGACAGAAGACAACTTTTGAAAACCCCACAACACAAACTACATATTTTAAATGCGTGCGAATTTTGTATTGATTATATATGCTTGTTGTAACCGTTTTTGATAAAAGTAGCTTTGTTGGACCGCAAAATGTAACAAATAAAGTTAAGATCTTGCTCGTGCTATTTGAGAAACTATTACAAAAATGCTAATTGTTGTACTTTATCTTCTGGTTGTAAGTTATGAACACGTTAATATTGGTAAGTATGCAACACTTCACTGTTGCAGCGTTGTATTGTAGATTTACACCAACAGTATGACGATTACCTGTTTCACATTATCAGTCTTTGAAATGCATCGGAAAATATACGGCAAGATGGCTAATGTTTATTCGGAAATCTTTTTTGATATTCTCGACAACTTTCTATAGCATTGTTGTTGCAAAAACAGTAAACAAACATAATTTTGACACATTCTTCATTGCCAAACTGCATTATTGACAAAATACAGAACACATGTGACAACTGTCAACAACTAGCAAATGAGTTTTTTTATTCACAGCAAAATTTTATAAACAAAAATTCAGAAAACTTTACGCAAATATCTATAAAACAAAGACCGATTTTATTTTATGAAATTTAATTTGACGGCTAATGATATTTTTATAATTTTTGACCTCTGATTTTACTTGATTTTCTGTTTCGATTTTTTTTAAACCGTGTAACTGAACCAAATTTATCAAGAAAAAAAAGTTTTTAAATTAAATTTTAAAAAAATTACAAAAAAAAAGATTTACCTAAAAATTAAAAAGTTCCAGGACGTTAAACATTTAAAGAATTTTAAAAACTCTTCCTGAAGACTTTTTTTATTCAAACTTAAACAGTTAGAAATAAAATAATGTAAACAAAAAATTGTTACAAAATATTAAAAATTAAAACATATGATTTATTAAAAATAATAAACTTTATTAGGTCAATATTACTCAATTTGCTTGTAGTTTCTGGCATTCATTTTATGACTAGTTAATTTGGAACTGTATATATATATATATATATATATATAAATATATTTTTATTTAAATTTACTTTCGGATTATCTCGCGTTGTTGTTTTTTTGAGTTGGACTCGACGTTTCGGCAGAATCTCATCTGCCATCATCATGAGAGATTTATTATATCTATTTTTGATATAATATAATATACATCAATATGACATTGATATATAAAACTAATTTTGTTGTCAAAGCTAACTTTCAAGAAACTTTATTGTGTGTAAAGTTTCTTTGTCTGACTTCTGGTAGTTGGTCGATTAATTGATCTATCTACAGTCAAAACTTGTAAAGGAACTGGTTGTGATTTGGGTGCTGTAATTAAATTAGTTGTTGTTGGTAAAGAAGCTGTTAGTGGTTTTTTTGAATGAAAATGATTAATTTTTGCTAAAATTTTAGTTCCTTTAAAGTTAATTTTGTGATGACTTGAATTTACATGTTCCGTTAAAGATGAAGTAGATTTATTTTTTTTGAATTGCTCGAATATGTTCTTCTTTTCTTGTGCTAATTTTGCGGTTAGTTTGTCCAATATAAGATCTCGTACAATCTGCACATGGAATTTCGTACACGCCTTGACTTTCTAAAGGGATAATATCTTTTGGGCTTTTTAAAACTTAGAGATCCGATTGAACTAACTATAGGTCGTAAAGGAATATTTTGTTTGTGAATCTTTGGTAAACGGGTTGAAGTCTTTTAAAATTTTAAATATAATAAAATACAAAAAAAATAATTATATATTTTATATATTTAAATAAGTAGCGACGTTTCGTTATTTGGTTAATAACTTCATTTTTAGGACTGATGAAGTGATATAATAAATCTCTCATGATGATGGCAGATGAGATTCTGCCGAAACGTCGAGTCCAACTCAAAAAAAAACAACAACGCGAGATAATCCGAAAGTAAATTTAAATAAAAATAATTATATCCGCGAAAATTTAAAAAATAACATTATAAACCTTTACGGAGAGGAAATACAACATAAACTAAAGAAATATGAAAAACTACGATCAAAACGTGGAGAACTTCTTTGTGATTTAACATTTTTCAAAAGATGTCGAAACTGTCACATAATACCAACATGTATGAAAATTAAATTTAACAGAAATTCAAAACAAATCAACAAGATACTAAATAAATGCAGTGAATCTTTAGTAAGAGAATCGATTCACAAAACCAGAAGAAATTTAAATAATTTAGATACTGAACTTTTGATCCTACACTTAGAACTTGCAAATAAAATACATCCAATATTATGGAATATAATAGAAACATTGGCATATTTTAGAACTGAAACAAACATGGAAATTAAAACCAATCGACTCAAAAATAAATTTAATAATTTAAATAATAAATCAAATGTAACAAAAACAAGACGAGAAATTAAAACAGTTTATAATTTATCAAACAAAATATTAAGCAATTCCGCAGAACAAGTCTTATCTAAAGGTTTTAACTTTGCTATTTCTCCATCCAAAATACCTGTAGAAAACATTATCTGTGGCATAGAATCGGCTATCAAAGGTATGGATAATTTATCATCTGAATGTATACGCCAAGAAGTTGTTACAATTCTTAGAAAGGCACATCCACCAAAACCAAATTTGAGTAAAGAAGAACATACTGCTTTAAAACATTTAAAAGAAGATAACGAAATAATTATTCTACAAGCAGACAAAGGTAACGCAACTGTTGTAATGAATAGAAGTGATTACAACAACAAAATGTTAAAACTTCTAGAAGACCAAGCTTATAACAAAATCAACAGTGACCCAACCACATATTTAGAAAAAACTACCAAGGCAAAAATTAAAAATTCACTTATTGACAAAAAAATCATGGTTAATTTGATACCAAGAGAAAAATCTTCAATATGTCCTAAATTATATGGTTTACCAAAGATTCACAAACAAAATATTTCTTTACGACCTATAGTTAGTTCAATCGGATCTCCAACACAAGAACTTGCTAAATACATTGCTAAACAATGGCAGCCTCATGCTGAAGAAGCCAGATCATACGTAAAAAATTCAAAACATTTTCTTGATATAACAAAAAACATAAATATTGATAAAAACGACATTCTGGTAAGTTTTGATATTATTTCCCTTTTTACAAAAATTCCAATAAATGATGCTTTAGAAATAATTAAATTAAAATATAATCCACCAAACTATCTTATGGACCTAGCTAATCACTGTCTTTCAAATACATATTTTATTTACAATGGTCAACGATATAAACAAATAGAAGGCGCACCAATGGGTTCTCCATTATCCCCTGTCATAGCTAATTTATTTATGGAAAATTTTGAAACTAAAGCTATTAATTCTGCTCCACTAAAACCAAAATTATGGCTTAGATATGTAGATGATACATTTGTAATTTGGCAACATGGTAAAAATAATTTAGATACTTTTTTAAATCATCTAAACAATATAAATAATAAAATTCAGTTTACAATTGAAATTGAAAAAGAAAATAAAATATCCTTTTTAGATATTTTATTAATTAAACAATCTAATGGTAGTTTAGGGCATACTATTCATAGAAAATCAACTCATACAAACCGTTATCTTAATGCACTTTCTCATCATCATCCAGCCCAAATAAATTCAGTAACAAAATCTTTATTACATAGAGCTTTAACATTATGTGATTAAAATCACATAAAAGAAGAAATTGAAACGTTAGAAAACGCCCTCTTACAAAATGGTTTCAATAAAGCATCATTAAAACTGTTATTAAACAATAAAATTACAAACAACGACAAAGAAAAAGATGAAACACAAAAATACGCTTTTTTACCATTTGTCAAAGGTACCACAAACAAAATTTCTAAAGTTTTAAAAAGATACGACATAAAAACAGTTTTCAATACAAATTTAAAAATAAGTCAAGTTTTAAAAAGCCCAAAAGATATTATCCCTTTAGAAAGTCAACCCGTGTACGAAATTCCATGTGCAGATTGTACGAGATCTTATATTGGACAAACTAACCGCAAAATTACCACAAGAAAAGAAGAACATATTCGAGCAATTCAAAAAAATGAATCTACTTCATCTTTAACGGAACATGTAAATTTAAGTCATCACAAAATTAACTTTGAAGGAACTAAAATTTTAGCAAAAATTAATCATTTTCATACTAGAATAACAAGAGAAGCCATCGAAATTGAAAAAAGACCAGACAATCTCAATAAGAGAGATGATGCTTTGCGTTTACCATCTACTTGGAAAACAGCATTGGCAACAACTAAATTAAATTCAAAAAAACCACTAACAGCTTCTTTACCAACAACAACTAATTTAATTACAGCACCCAAATCACAACCAGTTCCTTTACAAGTTTTGACTGTAGATAGATCAATTAATCGACCAACTACCAGAAGTCAGACAAAGAAACTTTACACACAATAAAGTTTCTTGAAAGTTAGCTTTGACAACAAAATTAGTTTTATATATCAATGTCATATTGATGTATATTATATTATATCAAAAATAGATATAATAAATCTCTCATGATGATGGCAGATGAGATTCTGCCGAAACGTCGAGTCCAACTCAAAAAAACAACAACGCGAGATAATCCGAAAGTAAATTTAAATAAAAATAATTATATCCGCGAAAATTTAAAAAATAACATATATATATATATATATATATATATATTTGTTAAAAAAGTTAACGGGTTGAAGTCTTTTAAAATTTTAAATATAATAAAATACAAAAAAAAATAATTATATATTTTATATATTTAAATAAGTAGCGACGTTTCGTTATTTGGTTAATAACTTCATTTTTAGGACTGATGAAGTTATTAACCAAATAACGAAACGTCGCTACTTATTTAAATATATAAAATATATAATTATTTTTTTTGTATTTTATTATATTTAAAATTTTAAAAGACTTCAACCCGTTAACTTTTTTAACAAATATTAAAAAAAAAAGTCGTTAAAATTTAAATAATATATATATATATAAAATAAGTAGTGATGCCGCCGGATACACTTTTTGGCCGGAACCGGATACCGGAACCATAACCTACAAAATAAACCGGAACCAGACCGAAACCGAATCCAAGACACCGGATCCAACCGAATCCGGGCGGATCCATAAAAATATAAAAAAAATAATAAATATCTATTATAGCCGGCATCCACTATTTTCTCAAGCTGGCGATGTCTATAAAAAAAACAAATTATATAATATAATATTTTTACATTATAATTTAAATATTATTGATAATATTGATTAATATAATATTTTAATTATTATTTATTAATATTATTATATTATATTTATTTTCATTATTATGATTTTTATATTTTATAATTTTTTTGTTTACATTTTATTAATAAACTTTTATTCTACTTTCATTAGTTTCATATATTTAAAAGAAAATTGGATCCTGCCGGATCTGACCGAATCCGACCAGATAGTTATCAAGATCCGGCCGGAACCAAATCTTTCAAATAATTGCCGCCGGAACCGGATCCAGATCCGGTATCCGGCGGCATCACTAAAAGTAAGTAAAATGAGAAAAAAAAAATTTCAGCTGAATATAGAAACGCAGTGAGTTATTATTGTGCTGAGTAAATCCAACACACATTATTGTGTTTAAATATATACATTTATATTTATTTTAAAATAAATAAATATCGCTAGTTTTTGTACGGTAGACTTTTTCCGCGATGTACTTTTTACAAACGCAAGAGTCTGCGTATACGTATTCATATTATATGAAGTATCTAATTAATTTGTGGATCTGGTGTTTTAGGTAAGAGTTATTTTATTTTATATTTTATAATTTAATTTATGTAGTTTAGTTTTATATTTGTGTTATTGAGGTTTTATAAATTTAGTTTTAGTTTGTTAGCGCTGGCTCAGAACACCACATATGTAGTTTGGAGGTGTGAAATTTTAATTAAATAAACAATAATAGCCTAGAACCACACGATTTTTATTATCTACTCTGGGAAGTACAGTACAATATGTATTATTGGGCTGTATTCACCATCTTTGTTAAAATCTTTGTTAACTAAATATCTTACTAAACTTTAAGATATTATTCACGCAACTATTGTGATTAATTTAGAACAAAAATGACAACATTGCATACTAATTAATTAATTACAATGGTTTTTATAAACGCGCAGTATGTATCATTTCACTCAGAAATCATCTATTTATAGCTAAAAGAGCATCCCTCTAAATCGTTAGCAAAATCCGACACCCCAATAATCTTCTTCTCAAGAACTTTCAACCGACAACCAATCTTATCTCGCTTCCCGCAAAACT
Source organism: Tachinus rufipes (assembly GCA_963932245.1). NCBI lineage: Eukaryota > Metazoa > Arthropoda > Insecta > Coleoptera > Staphylinidae > Tachinus > Tachinus rufipes. The sequence goes on from OZ010742.1 coordinate 69,432,867, forward strand.
TAAAATACTCCAAGCTAATTTTGCCGATAACACCAATGTCTTAAATAAACTCACAATTCTTAGAAATTCTTTGATTTTTACAAAATATAAAAAATCGGCTTTTTCTCTATACCAACAAGCTCTGATTCTTGCCAATGACAACGACTGATTCACAATATCATATTATGCTGCTTTTTTTAAAATGTGAAATTAAGGAATTACTTATGTCACAACAATATAAAAATAACTTTAAATTTCAACGAGTAAAACTACATTTGCTAAAACTATCACATTGAAAACTAAATTTAAGCAGTTTGTGAACATTGACCTTAAATATTTGTGGCTTATAAGTCTTAGGAAATACTGAATATGAAAAATTATTCTATGTGTCGATAATACGGTTAAAGAAATCTCTCTTAAAAGATTTGGTCTTACATCTTTGATGACAGTTCAAATATTTGTTAGAATTTCTACCAAAAATTGTATTACAAATAAATAATTGTTTAGACAATATGTTTTGTATTTTTTTTAACATATCCATAAAGATATCTATAAAAAATGCAAAAATCTGCAACATTACGCCGGTGTTATAACGCGTCTAAGTCATTAGTAAATTTTAAATCGGCAATGATCCAAATACTTTGTTTTTGAATAGAGTTTAGAAGAAATAGTGTAGTTTTTACAAAAGTAGAACAAAAGTATAAAACTTTTTACATCTATTAAGAAATTCTAGTTTTTTAGATAATTTCAAAGCTATGTCAACATGGTCGTTTAAAAAAAAAAATATTTGAGATTGTAACCTTTAATAGACAAATTGAAGAAGATTTAAATAAGGGTTTCTTGTTTAGTTTAATTTTTGTTACTGATGATACTTTGGATTTTGATTGTGAAACAATAAGAAGTTGACTTCTTTTAGAGTTAAAATTGACCATATTGGAAGTGCCCTATTCAGATATTGTTTAGAGGTCATTATTTTGTTTTTCTTTAAACAATTACATTTTATATTTTTGGCCAAATTACTACGGTCGATAACCAATTGTGCAAAACACCGATTTGTGTATGATTTTGTACTATGTGTATGTTTATTATTATTTTTTAATTTTATTGTGCAATAAGAATGTTATATATCTAATAATAAATATTATATTATAAATAATACGTTGGTTCAGTGCGACCTTAACTGCTAATAAGTTAATTTTTTAAGCAATTTTTTAATAAAAAATTGATAATAATATATTATGTATCAGCACGCCGCTGTTTGTACGCACGAGCAAAGCGAGAGCGGCAGACAGCAAAGTGCTGCAAACGCTTTTTTGCTTGTGATGCTAACTACTATTTTTTGCTTGCTTGGTAAGGTAACAGTAAAACGATACAACTTTAGTAGTAAAAGAAGGTGCGCGCTAGGGCATTATTATTAAAAAAAAAAAATAAAAAAACAAACTAATTCTATCTATGTTTTAAATGCTTAACCCTCAGCGGGTGTCAAAAGATTCTACTACCTTAGCATCACTTTTTAATCCAAAATACTGTTTTTTAGAATGGGCGTGCAAAAAAAAATTGTATGCACTTATTGCATTTTTGACAATAAATATTTTTTGTCATTTTTTAAAATAAAGGTTTTATAGCGTAATTGTTAATTTTTATATATTATTGTGTTTTGATAAAACGTTTTAGGCTATAAATTGGCATTCTATGTGTTTTTTTATAATTGTTTTTTTTTTATTTATTAATGGCATAATTTTTTCAATTTCTTGATTCATCGTCTTATTTCTAAGCATAATTATTACTTTGTCATTCGTCATCCTTTCTAAGTGTTAATCCCATTTCACTTTTTTTTTTTATCCATTGGTTGATGTTTTTCACATTGAAAGTGTGTCTTATGTCCGTCGTCACTTTTTTTTCTATTTGTCAGTGACTTGTTTGCTACTCTTCTCAGTATTTTCATTTTAGTTGTTTCTTAGATTTTTTATTGGATCTTGTTTCAAATCTGTAGGTCATTACTGGTAGTATTACACTCTTATAAATTTTTGCTTAAATTTCACATAATTTTTTTTTTAAATATGGTACTGTTAAGATATCTTGCTATTTTATTTGCATTGTTTACTTGATGCTTCACTTTTTTTCAATTCTTTTGTTACAAGATATGTTGATGGCTTGATATGTAGATTTCTATCACCTGTTCTATTGGTTTGTTTTTGACTACTAAATTACCAGATAATATTGTTTTGCTATTTTGTACAATTTGTATAGCATCTTTTGCAGATTATTTTGGTTTTGTAATTATTACTGAGTTATGCGCGTATTACATGATGTTATGTTTTTATTACCCATTTTATACTTCTTCTTTGTTTTAACTTTTTTATAATTTTATCTTTGACAATATCAAACAGAAGAAGGCTTAGGGAGTGTTTGTGCCTGATTTATGATTTGTTTTTTCTGTTAATCTTGCGACTATTTTGTTATCTTTGTATATGTTTTGATAGTTTTGCTTAAATCCAGTGAGTTGTTTTTGCTGTATAATAGGTGAATAACATCTTCTATCTGTAAATGCATTTTTTAAGTCTATCAAGCACACGTAGGCTAGAATGTACTTTAAAAACTTCTTTTACATATACATATAATAGATAAATTGTATGTTCTGACTGATCTGTTTTTTTAATATTTTTTATTTTGGCAGCATTTTAGTTTAATTCTTTCAGTAAATCATGGGGCTTTTGTTTGTATTAGTAATTCTGGTTTCTAGTGTTTCACGGGCAGTTTTTAATTCGTTTTTTTAAATTTTTGACCAGTCTTCATCTATGTCATTGTTGTCGTTTATTTATATTATCCTGATTTTTTCTTTCACATTTTCTTGTTACTGGTTTCTTATTAGTTTTTCTTACAGATTCTCACTTTTTAACCTTGTCTCTAGTTTTCCACTTTAAAGTTGCTTTGATTTTTTATGTTCTATCTTAGTTTGCACAATACTAAGTTGTGATGACCCAGATTTTATTGTAATTTTCTATTATTAATATTGTGTTTATTTGGGATCTTATTTATCACCTTCTAAAGATTAGGTTATAGAATTTTCTCTGTCTTCTGGTTTACAATTCTCTAGCTCATAGGTTTCCACAACATTAATTTTTGTTGTTGTTTGTTTTTAGTTTTACTAATATTATTTATTACATCACTGACATTTTGCTATTTGGTTTCTGTATCCTTTATTAATTATTAGGACGTTCTTAGCCCGTTGATCTCTTGCTACATCACTGTAAAACACTACGTAATCTCCTAGTATTATTTGCCTTTTCTCTTCTTCTCGGTCTTTTGCGACGCGCGTATGTCTTGTGGTGTGAATTAGTTCGGCACTGGGCAAGGTGAAGGATAAAATAAAATAAAGGCTTCACAGCGTCTCGTTTTAATATTATTAACTAAAAAGGAATACAGAAATTACAATATAAAACATAATTAACACTCAATCAAACATAAAACAAAATTCAAAATTAATAACAAAAAAAAAAACGCACACGTGCAAATCTTTTACGCATGTAGTTATTAAACTACAAGCCAACAAAAACGGGGAAATTATATAAATATAAATAAAACATATTTTCTAACTTACCTAAAGCAGGTAATATCAAACAACCTCTAAGGCTTTCTTTATAATATTTCGGGACGACACGCGGTTCAGAAAGGCGGCTGCAAAATGGATTCATCCAAAGAGGACTGCGCGCGAGATGCGCTCAGTAAATCGCGGTTGCGCGATATTACTTTAAAATAAGTAGTTGGGGTTGCATACATTAACACATACATATGTATATTTAAAATATTAATAATTCCGCCACAACTGCTCCCGAATTCTTGCGGTTAAGATTATACAATCGTAGTAAAAGAATTAAGAATAATATGGCCTTAGGTGTGTCGCATAAAACATGTCCCGTTCGGTGCTGTCCAAAAGATTTTCAAGTATATAGGTAGCAACACTAACAGCTTTTTTAATCCTATACGGTCCTTCAAACAGCAACATAATTTTTTTTGTTTGCGAGTTTACGGCGGATGACAGTGGATTAGCTCGTAAAAGAACTAAACTACCTACTGGGAAATTAGGATACGGTTTGCCAGGATGAGAAGCCATCCGACGCTTAGCTTTTCCTAATAAGGTTTCACGAGCTAAATATAATTTGATATGGTTATCATGACATCTACCATTACCTTGCAGGACAGGGTTAAGAATAGGTGTTGAAATTTTCCCTAACTGCAATTCTGACGGAGTGAATCCAGTAGATTCGTGAATAATATTGTTTAAAAAATGTGCTAAATTGGAAACTACTTTAGCCCAACGAGTGTGCCTTTTGTGGCAGTAAACCCGGAAAAGGCGTCCAAGCTACGGAACAATGCACAACGCGGATACCAAGTTCTTCTAACGTTTGTTTCCACAAACCGGCAGTAAACTGAGTCCCGTGGTCTGAAAGTATTCGTTTTGGAATACCAAATTTATTAAAATAGTCCGTTTTGAGACGGCGCAATATAGAATCCGTGGTTGCTTTCTTAAGCGGCCATAAAGAAACATATATAGTAAATACATCAACAACAACACACAAATAAGAAACGCCACCAACAGACGTGGGTAAAGGTCCGTATAAATCTAACGCCAACAACTCATTAGGGCCGTCAGGCACTATAGATACGTAAGGAGGATCTGGAAGGGGTACATGTTTAGACCTCTGACAAATATCACAAGTCTTTAAAAGACGTTTTACATCTTTATGTAAGTGCTTTCACCATACCTCACGACGAAGAGCTGCCCAGGTTTTATGAACACCAAAATGCCCGATAGCAGCGTGAAACAGAAAAACCATTTCTGTTATTAAACACTTAGGGACACATAAATAGGGTACGCTAAACTCGCCACGATTAACATATAGCAACCCTTCTGGGTAAACGTAACGTTTGAGGATTGATGGCTCAAGATTTTGTACTTGTTTGACAACAGGCCCTAGGAAAGGATCTTCTATTTGTTTTTCCGATATTTGTTTCAATAACAAATTAAGTTTGTTTTTTACATCAGAGGTTGCTCCGCTACGCATAGTTGCAAACAAATAGAAATGCTTATCCGCAGGGGTTGTTAACCTATTAGAAGGATGTTGTGACAATATGTCTGGCACAACATTGTCTTTGCCAGCAATATAGGATATCGTAAAATCGTACTCCTGGAGAGCAAGTATCCAACGAGTTATACGTGCTGATAACAACCTACAACTTTGTAAATAAGACAACGACCGGTGGTCAGACATGACAAAAAAGTGGCGTCCAAGTAGGTAGACACGCCATTTGCATAGCGCCCATACAACAGACAAAGCCTCTTTCTCAGGCACGCTATAGTTCCTCTCTCTTACAGTAAAAGACGGCTTGCAAAAGCAATTACACGTTTTTTTGTTCCTATTTGTTGCCACAAAGTGGCACCCAAACCAACGTCGCACGCATCAGTCTGCACATAGAATGGCGCAGAATGATTAGGATGGTGTAGGAGTGTTTCTTTAGCAATTAATTGACGCAAACTATCAAACGCCATTTGTTGCTCCGAATTCCACTTCCATTTTGCTTTACCACGTAGTAACGCTACTAACGGTTCTGTATGAGATGCAAAACTTGGACAGGAAGCTCGATCGTAGTTGCACAAACCAAGAAAAGCGTGCAACTGTTTTTGGTTTGTAAGCTGAGGAAATTCTTGTATAGCCTGTATACGTGCAGGGTCAGACTTAAGGCCTTCTCGATTCAAAACATACCCCAAAAAGGTTACCTCTTGTCTAAAAAAAATACATTTATTTAACTTTAATGTAAAACCAGCATCGGACAAACGTGTAAAAATGCGTTCTAAATGAGAAAGATGCTCATCAAAAGAACTGGAATGAACAAAAAGGTCATCAACATAGGCGGTAGTAAACGACCTAAATTCTGGACCTAAAATGATGTCCATGCATCTAGTAAAAGATGCCACTGCAGTTTTGAGGCCAAAAGGTAACACCCGAAACTGGTAGCAACGAGTCCCAACCACAAATCCGGTATACCTCTTGACATCAGGTTTAAGCGGTATTTGCCAGTATGAATTTGTCAAAACAAAAGTGGATATATAACGCACATCGCCTAAGTCTCGAAGAATATCGTCTATTGGGCGTGGTAATTTTGAGTCAACTTCCATAACGCTGTTTAGCCGCCGCGCATCTAAACAGACTCTTACACTACCGTCCCGTTTTATTACCGTTAGTAAAGGAGAACAGAATGGGGTATTACTGCGTTCGATAACTCCATATTGTTCTATTCGCTCTAGTTCTTGTTGGACAGCTTGTCGATGAGCAAAAGACGTAGGGTAAGGTTTTATTTGGAATGGAGTATTATCGGTAAGTCGAATATCATGATGGTATTCTGTTGTACGACCAGGGATGTTTGAAAAGATTGTTGCATATTGATCTAGCAAGTTTTTAAACTGTGATCTTTTTTTGTCGTTTAAGTTGGTTAATAAGGTTGCATCCTTAAACCAACCAATAAATTTTCAGATTCTGCAGATAGATTAACCACCAATTGGTTTCTATTAATAGCAGCTATTTTAAACTTGGGTGAATCAATTGCTCGAAATTTGTGAAGAGGTTGTATATGTGGTATACTTAAATTAAAATTTGGAAGCAGCAAAGTTGCATTCTCTAAATGGACATGTGCTTTAACTGTACGTAGCCAATCTACTCCGATAATAAGTGGGTACGCAAGTTTTTGTATTAAAAGAAATTCGTGTTGGAAAGTATGTCCGCATAGCTCAAAACTTAGTAACATTTGATGAGTTATTGTTCGTTTAGCTCCTCTAAATGCTCCCGAGACTTTAACTCCGCTAGCCGGAAATATTGGGATTTTGCTATCAAACTGTTGAATTTGATCTCATACCGCACCAGACAAGCAGCAAATTTCACTTCCAGTATCCAAAAGGGCTGGGAAACTGCAACCATATAGTTGAACGCTTACCAGTGGCGTATACATTTCTGCGCTGTGGTTATATTTGCAGGTGGCTTCTTGCAATAATTCAGATTGGGGATTGTTATGAGATGCTTCAGTATTGTGCCCAATTGCTATAACCGCGACTCGTGGGCGTTCCGGAATTACGGTTTTTAGTTTTCCGACGTTTCGCGGAATGCAACGAGATGTGGACTACCTGAACGCTGTATGTTGGTATTATAGCGTTGAGCATTAGTAGAATACCGTTGCGGGTTAGTTGTGGCATTAGTAGAGTAACGCTGTGGGCTGTTAGATCGGTTGTTAGGTGAGTATGAACGTAAATTAGCGTTGTGAAAACTACTGCTGTTATTGCTAAATGTATCGCGTACTGGTCTTGACGTTTCGGATATAAAATCCGCTTGGCGGAGCCGATCTAATGCTTCATTTACTGAATTAACGCCTACTAGACACGATGCTATATTAGGTGGAAAACCGCGGCTAATAATAGTGATTAACACTGAATTAATGTATGGGGGTTCTAAGTATTTTGCTTGAGAATACGCATTTAGAAAATATTCCACATAGCTACCGCGATTGTACCTATTAGTTTCTAAATTAAATCTAGTTTGGGATTGCCAAATTGGGTCCCAAAATTGCTTTATAAAAGCTAATTTAAACTCACCAAACGTGTTAAATGTATTTACAAATGCATTACCCCATGCTTTTGCATTTTTTGTAAGTGTTTGTGATATGCAATTTTTGAAAAACATGTACGGCATGTCTGATTGGACTAAAATATTTTCTAATATACTTATATATTCCACTGGGTGGCTACTACCATCGTTTTCAAATGAAGGCATATACTTTAAATAAAAACTTATATCCGGATTACGCGCAGTTGCGATATGATTGATTGAGTTCACATTTTTTTGTACATTTGGTAGTAAATTAGGTGACACAGCTTCATTAACTGGTCCATTATAATAATTATTATATCTAAAAGGATAACAGTTATTGTCATTTTGATTTATATATCTTGGAGGAGGCACACAATGATTATAAAATGGCTGTTGTACATTATTTTGTGCATAATATTGACAATTAGGATTAGTAGTATAGTTTACGTTATGTAACGGTGGTTGAACAACAATAGATGGAAGATGTTTATAAATAAAGTTACTATTGGCATTTGCAGCTGGTTGCTGAACATTAGGTGGTACACAATATTTATAATTTGAAGTACTGTTTGCAGTTGGTTGCTGAACATTTGATGGTACATAATATTTATTATTTTCAGCACTATTCGCAAAATGTGTAGCTTGGCATTTGAAGATGCCTCTTGACTTAAGCTTTGACACGTACTTAATGGATTAGATACAATAGGGTTACTTACATTACAAGGTAATACATAATTATTTTGCAATTCTGTTAATGTATTTGCTCCCGTTTGCCCTGATGCGTCTAACTGCAAGTTAGATAAAGATTGTCTAATTTTGTTCTGCCGCCTCTGTAGCGACGGGGTACATACATTAGTGTAAGAAACTGAATTTGTTAAATTAGGATCTACACTATCAAAATTTAGATTAGGTTTTGAATTAGGTTGCAATTTATAAGTACTTGCCAACAGTTCACAAATAAATGGTACTTCTGCCTGACCTTCATCCTTTTGAGAGAATGTCCGATGTAATGTATTAGGTGTAGCTGGACTTCCTACTATTGTTTCCGAATCACTTCTAGTTGAATAACTGCGGTGAGGAGTTTCGTGCACTTCTGGGAGTTTTTTTGGTACTGCTCCCGTATTTAATTGGCTTCTACTTCTAGTAACCATTCTTTCATCATTATCTTTAGATTCCATTGGACTTCTATTAACCAGTCCCATTTTATAATTTATTTTATTTTAATTCCTTGTCACCAAGCCCCACGTTAGACTCCAAAAGATGTGGTGTGAATTAATTCGGCACTGGGCAAGGTGATGGGTAAAATAAAATAAAGGCTTCACAGCGTCTCGTTTTAAATTATTAACTAAAAAGGAATACAGAAATTACAATATAAAACACAAATAACACTCAATCAAACATAAAACAAAATTCAAAATTAATAACAAAAAAAACGCACACGTGCAAATCTTTTACGCATGTAGTTATTAAACTACAAGCCAACAAAAACGGGGAAATTATATAAATATAAATAAAACATATTTTCTAACTTACCTAAAGCAGGTAATATCAAACAACCTCTAAGGCTTTCTTTATAATATTTCGGGACGACACGCGGTTCAGAAAGGCGGCTGCAAAATGGAATCCTTCCGAGGATTCATCCAAAGAGGACTGCGCGCGAGATGCGCTCAGTAAATCGCGGTTGCGCGATATTACTTTAAAATAAGTAATTGGGGTTGCATACATTAACACATACATATGTATATTTAAAATATTAATAATTCCGCCACAGTCTGCTTTCTAATATTCTTTCTACTTCTTGGTTTCTTTTATTTTGTGATCTTATATGCTACGTTGCATTCCGTAATATGTTTTTCTTCTTTTATTCTCTTGTCTTTTAAGGTGCTTACATGACTTGTAAAATTTTCTCTATTATTTGGGCTTGGAACCGGAAACACGATCACTGGGTTATTCAATTCTTTTTTAATGTTGTTAGTCTTTAAAATCTTAAGTTTTTTTTAATTTTTATTGTACTGTTTGCAGTTGGTTGCTGAACATTTGATGGTACATAATATTTATTATTTTCAGCACTATTGGCAAAATGTGTAGCTTGGCATTTGAAGATGCTTCTTGATTTAAGCTTTGACACGTACTTAATGGATTAGATACAATAGGGTTACTTACATTACAAGGTAATACATAATTATTTTGCAATTCTGTTAATGTATTTGCTCCCGTTTGCCCTGATGCGTCTAACTGCAAGTTAGATAAAGAGTGTCTAATTTTGTTCTGCCGCCTCTGTAGCGACGGGGTACATACATTAGTGTAAGAAACTGAATTTGTTAAATTAGGATCTACATTATCAAAATTTAGATTAGGTTTTGAATTAGGTTGCAATTTATAAGTACTTGCCAACAGTTCACAAATAAATGGTACTTCTGCCTGACCTTCATCCTTTTGAGAGAATGTCCGATGTAATGTATTAGGTGTAGCTGGACTTCCTACTATTGTTTCCGAATTACTTCTAGTTGAATAACTGCGGTGAGGAGTTTCGTGCACTTCTGGGAGTTTTTTTGGTACTGCTCCCGTATTTAATTGGCTTCTACTTCTAGTAACCATTCTTTCATCATTATCTTTAGATTCCATTGGACTTCTATTAACCAGTCCCATTTTATAATTTATTTTATTTTAATTCCTTGTCACCAAGCCCCACGTTAGACTCCAAAAGATGTGGTGTGAATTAATTCGGCACTGGGCAAGGTGATGGGTAAAATAAAATAAAGGCTTCACAGCGTCTCGTTTTAATATTATTAACTAAAAAGGAATACAGAAATTACAATATAAAACACAAATAACACTCAATCAAACATAAAACAAAATTCAAAATTAATAACAAAAAAAAACGCACACGTGCAAATCTTTTACGCATGTAGTTATTAAACTACAAGCCAACAAAAACGGGGAAATTATATAAATATAAATAAAACATATTTTCTAACTTACCTAAAGCAGGTAATATCAAACAACCTCTAAGGCTTTCTTTATAATATTTTGGGACGACACGCGGTTCAGAAAGGCGGCTGCAAAATGGAATTCTTCCGAGGATTCATCCAAAGAGGACTGCGCGCGAGATGCGCTCAGTAAATCGCGGTTGCGCGATATTACTTTAAAATAAGTAATTAACACATACATGTATATTTAAAATATTAATAATGCCGCCACAGTCTGCTTTCTAATATTCTTTCTACTTCTTGGTTTCTTTTATTTTGTGATCTTATATTCTACGTTGCATTCCGTAATATGTTTTTCTTCTTTTATTCTCTTGTCTTTTAAGGTGCTTACATGACTTGTAAAATTTTTTTTATTATTTGGGCTTGGAACCGGAAACACGATCACTGGGTTATTCAATTCTTTTTTAATGTTGTTAGTCTTTAAAATCTTAAGTTTTTTTTAATTTTTATTGTAACAAAGTATTCTTACATCTATTAAATTTTAAAGCCAATGCATACAATCTAATCAAATATAAGACCATACCAAGCTAAATTGGCGTAATAATTTTGATGCTCAACGAGGGCTTAATAAAAAAGTTAATTAATTTAAAGTATTTGTTACAAATGCAACAAACGCAACGAGCTTAAATGCTAATTAAAACTTTAAAGTTTTATTCAATTTAGTAGCGTATCTGAAATGTGTTCTTGTTTGTCAAGCATTTTTAAAACAAGTAGTTTTTTATCATTTTCCAGCTGGATCCAACGTATAATTTGATTCAATAACCCAAAAAAAAAACAGAAGTAGAATTATTTGATTAATTAAACATAACGTTTAATTAATCAACAAAAGACAAATTGCACTTATTAAAAACTGGGTTACTCATAACTCATATAACTCTATAAAACTAAAAAGACTTAGAGGAACTTCTACCATTAGTTCTAATCTTAGATTAGAAATACAGAAGTGGTACTGTAAGGTACCCTTATTGGTTTGTCATTGTACCCCTATACATATGCCGCTTATGCAGATGATGATTCTTTTTTGAAAGACACCAGTAATAATAAAATTTTATCTCAAATTTGTACTGTTCTGAAATATTTGGGAAATTCAATAGGAATGTCAAAAACAAAGTAGCGTTTTAATTACAGTGGAAGAACTGACAGTAGCTAGACAAGTAAGAGCAATACAACTTTTTTATTAGCCTTTGATTTGTTTAAAGGTAACGCTGGAAAGAAACAGCAGTGGTGCTTAAAGAAAAGTTTTTGTTAATATATTATGATGAGAAGTTGTAGAAAGAATTTAAAAAAGCGGTAAAGCAGAGTAAAGTATCAAAAAATGTACAAGTAAAAATATTAATTAAAAATCTTTTTATTTTATACCAGCTAAAAAAAAAAACGAAGAACGCAGATTCAGATTGTGTTACGTTTGTGGAAAGCATGGAAATGCACTGAGTTGTTACTAAATTTTTTTAAATGCAATCTATGTAGAACAAAAAATTGCCGCAATCCAAATTAATCTATAAAAAATGCGACAGAGAAAAGTAAGTAATTGTATCAAATCAACTACAGACAGCCGCAAGGTAATCATATACTAGATTATTTCTTATGTAGATAAAAACTTATCTAAAGGTTGATGTGTTACGTTGACAGTTTATGATTTGGTAGATCTAGGAGCAACGTATTTGTTTATTGCATACCGTAGTATGTCCTTTTTTTTGTTCTCTTATCTTTTAAGATTCGAACTTGACCTGTGAATCCTTTTCTTTTGTTTTATACCATGTTGGAAGGCTTGACGTGGAATTTATTCAAATCAAAAGGTAAGTATTTAGAAGTTAATTTAGTTATTGTAGCAAATGGGATGTAGTTGTACAGGGAGTATATAAATGAATGGGATTATGTAATCACTTTAAATATGCCGCCTTTTTAAAATTGTTCACTATACTACATAAGTTTTCATACGTTTGCTTGACAACTGTCAAAGTTGATCTGTCAAAACATATAGTATAGTGGTCAATTTAAAAAAAGCGGCACATTTAAAGTGATTACATAAATCCCATTCATTTATAAACTCCCTGTATAAGTTTTGTGGACAAACCAAATAATGTATAATATAATTGTAGTATAAGAGTATTAGTAATTTTAAACATTGCACATAACTTAATACTAGGAATTGACTTCTAAAAATATTTAAAAACAATCTCAGATTTACATAAAGATATAAAGAAGTTTGCGGTTTTTCAAAAAGCAGCAAGCCAAGAGATAAACTATAGACGTGTATTGAATAGAAAAAGTGTTTTAGCAATAAGCATGATTTGATAATATGGGTGAAATTATTAGATGCACTATCTTGTAAGCAACTATACGTTGGTGAAAGTCCTTGTATGTATTTTTACAAAAACTTTACAGGAGACGATAAAAACTTCATATTTCAAGTATAGATAAAAGAGTTTCATGCTCTATTTTTCTGAATTATTATGAATCATAATATGATAATTAGAATAAACTAAGAGGTTTGCGCACGTATGTGTAAAATAACCTAGGTTTGAATGAGATAAATTTTTTAAAAGTAATTCTAGATTTACATAAAAACGTATGAAAGTTTGTAGACGCGCAAAAAGTAGCAAGCTTAAAGATGTATTGAATAGAAAAAGTAAAAGGTAAACTAAAACAATTAGCATGGTTTAGTAATATGAGTAAACGTATTGGATGCTCTATCTTGGTAGATCATGTTTTAAAATTGGAATTTATACTAAACGTGATTACTTAGCGATGCTGTGGTTTACCATTATAACTGATCACTATTTACTTATATGATGACACAATCAAAAATATCTCCAAATGAAGTTTAACTATATGAGCAGTTTGACTTTAAAGTCTGTTATCAAAAAAACTATTTCCTTTCAGATTATTTATCACAAGCAGTTTTAGTAATAGAAAGTATTAGTTGGGCTCAAAAAATACAAATAATTTTAGTAAAAGTTGAATAGTAGATATTTGCTACAAGATTGCCAAAATTACATAAGTATCTACAATAAAGAGTAATAAAAATTGTACGTAAAATGCAATAATATTGGCTCACGTAATAAAATAATAAATTTCAGTTTTACGAAAAATACGTAAGCAATTATTAAACAATTATTATTTTAGAATCATTTAACAGCAGCTCATATCGACCCATTTAAAACATATTATCAAATAGCTGATAAATACTATTGGCATAAGCTGTGCAATGATGTAGCCAAATATCTTCAAAGCTGCTAAACAAAGGTAAATAAGTTAACAAAACGGAAACGTATACATGGTTTTATATTATCTCAACGAACCGAATCAGGTTATATTATAAATAGATGGTCAGCGTTTATCTTATGAGATAATTTTTTGTTTTTGTATTTTTTTAAATTGCTACACTATGACCAACGTTTGTGGGTTTATTTAAGATAACTAAAAAGCTTTATTATGTACGTACAAAAAAAAAGTAAAGTCTGGCATCTAAAGTTTGCGCAAAAGGCACCGCCAATTTAACCACAGTGGGGTTGGATCTAACGGCCGTGATTCTGGTTTTGAGTAGACAACTCCAGTTTTTAAAAAGTGGTGTTTTTCCGTAACCAAACTTTTGTATTCCAAATCCAAACTACGTTATTGCTAATTATTTTAAATGCAGGAAAGCTGAACCTAACTTTCAAAGACTGGTGACATTGCGTACCCAAAATTACAATACTTTGTTATTTATAAAACTTATTTCTTAACTACTTACTAACTACAGGATTTCTATAAATGTCTGAAACTATGTAATCACTTTAAATGTGCCGCTTTTTTACAATGTTCACCAAACTATTTACTTTGTTTTGACAGTTCAATTTCAACTGTGTACGACCACCAAACTATTTAACTAGAGCGGCAAAAACGTACATTAGATGGTTACATAAATCCAAACTTTTATAATGATTCTGTATAACTACTAGATCCAAATTTGGCGGTAGGTATAAATTATATTATATTATAGTAACTTGTTGATTTATTTTAAACTGCCTTTTATTTTGATGTGCATAGGCTAATTTGGAACGGTTTATCAAAAATACTATTAACGTGTCTAGAGTTTTATTACATGCTTTGATAAAATCTAATAAACGCAAAGTACAGTTTACTATGGATAGAAGCAAGTAGCACTAATCCATGGATCAAAACGCTCACAATAATTTATCTTTAATTTTTTTTTTTTTAATTTAATATTTGTTTATCAACATTTTGAACATTCCATATCTTTTTAATATACGAGAAGCACTGCTAAAGTTTGCGGAATCAAGTACTGCCTGTATTGACAGCGTTCTGCGATTGTTATATTTGTAAAATTTGACGTTTTTCGCTTATAATTCAGTTGATAGTTCAATTTCAAACTGCTCGGTTTTGTCTCAACAAAATTTAACGAGAGTAATAATTGTGTGAAAAATGAAAATTTTAAATAGTGACTTCCGAGTATTAATTTTTTATAATTTTTGATACGGTTTAACACCGCAGCAGTGTGTAGAAAAACTTAGTTCGTTATTTGGGGATAAAGTCCAAAAGTATGGTTTACAAATGGTTTGCAGAATTCAAGCGTGGAAGACCAACGTTTGATGACAATCTTTGCGATGGTTGTCCATGCACCTCTGTTTTTGCAAAAAATATTGATGCTGTGCGTGAAATAATTTTGTTAGATCGGCATGTAAATTATAGTGAGATAGAGGCATCCTTAGGCATTGCAGCGAAACAAATACATACAATTTTGCAAGATAATTTGCATGTTAGAAAGTTTTGCAGTTGTTAGATCCTACACAATTTGAAAGAAAAAGAAAAACAGGCATGTGTCAAGTGGTGCAAGGAAATGCTAAAGAAATTTGAAGGGGGTCGTTCAAATTCGGTATATAACATTGTACCAGGTGGAGAATCTTAGACATATTTATATGAGCCTAAAACTAAACAGCAATCGACTATATGAGTGTTTCAAAATAAACCTAAACCCACAAAAGTGGTGCGTTCACGAAGCGTTTTGAAAAAAATGATTGCTTGTTTCTTTGGAAAAACGGGTCATATTGCAACTGTTGCATTAGAGGATCAAAGGACAGTTAATGCTGACTGGTATACTTTAATTTGTTTGCCGGAAGATATCGCTGAAATCAGATGGAACAACATAAACCGGCAAATCATTGTTTATCATGACAATGCAAGCGCTCACACAGCACGATGAACTGTAGAGTTTTTGACCAGTAACAACATCCAATTAATGACTCATTGCCTATACTCGCCTTATTTATCGCCCAATGACTTTTACTTATTTTGACATATTAAAAATAAAATGCGTGGCGAGCGATTTTTATTGCTATTTTTAAATCACTTGTTTTGGAGGCTCAGAGTGACAAAATTGTTTTGAAGATTGGTTTTATTGAATGTAAAAGTGTATAGATTTTAAAGAAGAATTTTTTGAAAAGCAATAAAGCGATTTACATAACGTAATTTGTGTTTTGCTTTACATTTTCCGCGAACTTTGGCAGTGTCCCTCGTAATAGATTCTGATTACCGTCCAAATATTTATTTGCTAATCAAGTGTTTGTGCCTACACCTACCATACAACAAGCATATTTTAAACTGATAACTTAAAAAATTTAAAATATTGGTTACGATAGGATATTTTTTTAAGCTTTTTGATATGACTATTTATTACAAAAAAAGCATATATTGCTTTATAAATAAAGCAGCTTTTGAGTTTGTTGATCAGTTTTTTAAAACTTTTTATTAGGTTCTTTAAGTTGATGTACATAATACTCAATAATCTGTCTAACTAACAATTTACAATTTCTGCTTTTTCTCATAATCTTATTTAACTTATTTAGTAGCTTATCTATTTTCTTTGTGGTTGACTTAGTATACCACGGTTATTACTGTTACATTAACTTTTAATTATGTTATACAGTAATCCCAGAACATCGTGGCCGGTATAATAGGCAATTTATCATACACAAAAATAAAATAGTATCTTAATCATTTTTATTTTAATACTAACTGCTTATACTTTAAAGATTCATATATTGCAGCAAAAAAGTTCACTAAAGCGATTCAAAAAGTTATCAAAAAAATTGTGCTGAAAAAGATAAGATTGACAGGAACAAAGCCAAACAAGTTTTTAACTCTTTCAAACAACAAAAACTTTTATAAAATAATAAATTTATTGCAAGGTAGTTTAAAATCCGCATTAATTCTTTTCACAATAACCAAAACAAATTACCAATTAAAAAATAACAGATATTTTTGAAACCAGTTTTTATCTAACTCTACTATTCTATATCTTTTTAATGTTGTGTTAGGTGTAGTAAAATAATGAGTCCAATTTATTTTAGGCATAGTTTGCCAAAAATCTTAATCTAAAAGCATCGGTTCTAAATAAAATTATAAAATCAAATGTTTTAAATTTGTTAAATAAATTAAATTTTACTTTGACTAAAATATTTGCCTTATCATATAAAAAAGAAACATTAACAAAATGTTGAAAAATTGCTTGAACCTATAAATAAATATAATAAATTATAAATTTGATTGTCTAATCTGTTCAAAATTTATTAATTTTTACATTGCCAATTTTTAAAAATATAGAAACTTTGTCTCAAATACTCAATATAAATTTTGGTCAAAACCTTTGAAACCAAATTTTCTGACATATGTTAGTCACAAATGGAATTCTACTATAAGCAAACATGGTAAAATCTCAGTATTTTTAGACATTTCCTAAAGCATATTATTGAATAAAACATTTTAATATTATTAACAAGTTTTATTGTATAGGTCTTTATCACAAATATGTACTTAAGTTCTACTAATCATTTTTTGATAACAGAGTTAGAATAGATGATTTTAACTCTGACCCTAAAATCATAAATGCTGAAGTTTTAGAAGGTTACAAACTCTGTTTTTTTAAATTTAAAATAATGAATTTCTTTAAATAACCAAAAGTCTTATATTTTTTAAATAATTCTTGTAGTACTTCCAACTTGGTTAATTTTAATATGATTTCTTACCGTTTTAAATCAACCATAGTTTTTTCTGAAACAAATAAGTTGTTGGTATAACTTTGAAAGTATCTAAAAAACTAAATATTTTTTATAGATTTAAACAATTTTTTACTTTTACAACTTTTTAACATATTACACTTATATAAATCGCTGTATTAAATATTGTTCTCATGTATGGAGAGAAGCATATAAAACGATACTATCCCTTTTAAATTTTATTTAAAAACAAGCTGTTCAAATTATTGCCAATGGAATAATCTTTTAAAATTATTATTTTTTTAAATTTATACATGGTAACTATTTAAATTTATTGTGCTCAGGCTGCTTAAATCTTGTCTTTAATGTGATAGTTTTAACCAGTGTGGTTTTACTCGTTAAAATTTAAAGACGTTAATGGCAGAGAACTCGTTATAACCGTCAACTGTAAATCATTTGACATTTTTTGTCTTAACTTCGGATACAATTAACTAATTTTTGTCCGGATCATTTAAATAGTTTCTTGTTACTGTTAGTGACATATAATGTATGTTTCTGTATGTAACTCTAAAGTAATAAAATGTAAGATGTTTTTAATATTTACTTTGTATTACTAATAGCGGTATTCTGAACATTTTTTATAGCGATGTTAATTAACATTTTGAACGTTGCTAAGTAATATTTACAAAAACTCGATACTTCTACAGCGATGTTAAAATATGTTCAGAATAGACCCATTAGTCACACATAAAATGGCCGCCGTAATATAATTTGCTTCACTATAGAAACGCATCTACATAGAGTCAGGTATCCAGTTATATATGTATATCCATGGTGCAGCCTAAGAAATATTTGGAAGTGTGACCTGTTATGCGTTTTAATTTTGCCAAAAAAATGTGCCAAAACTTATGCCCGTACTAATAGTCGGAGACTAAATCTCGGATTAATCCTGGATTCATGAATCCGAGATTCATTTTGATAGTCGTTGATTGGTTCTAAGCCAATTCACGTATATTGTGACGGCAACTTTAGTTGCATTTGGTCAATGTATTCCTCGCTTAATTCTCGGATCGAGTTGAAAACTATGCAACCATCAATATTCAAATAATCTTCTGTGGTCCCAAGATTATTTGAATCTAGGATTATATTGACGGTTGCATAGTTTTCAACTCGTTCCGTACCGTCACAATATCCGTGAATTAGCTTAGAGCCAATCAACGACTATTAAAATGAATCTGGATTCATGGATCCAGGATCAATCCGAGATTTAATCTCCGACTATTAGTACGGGCATTAAGGTAAAGTTTAATTATATACAGAGTGAGTTGGGAGGAACGGACCAAACTTCAGGAGTGTATTGTACACTTGAAAATAATGTAAAAAACTTAAATGTTGTTATTCGATTTTTATTTGAGGTTAGGGTATTTTAATAAATAATAATAAATTTAAACTGTGCAATAATCAGAAACAAATACGATTTTTATTTGTTTTTAAGTTATAGCTTAATTACAAATTAATAAAATGTCTACATTAATATTTTGGTAATTATAGCTTATTATAAATGTTTATAAATACCGTTATTTACCTCTAAACATTTTTGCCTTTGTCTACAAAGAGTGCCTGATGCTTTCCTGATTGAGTCTTTGTTTAAGATTGGCTGCAAAAATTTTAATGCGTTGAATTAGTGCATCCCGAGTGTCTACTTTTACTTTGTGCACTTCATTTTTAAATTAACTCTATAAACAATAATTTAGTGCTAAGGGGTCTGGAGATATTAGAGACTAACTAATAAGACCACCGCAACCAGTCCAACGCCCTAGAAACATTTCGTGGCACACTAGATAAACATTTTTTTATTACGCTATAACTTGAAAACAAATGAAAATTGGGTAACAACATTTAAGTTTTTTTACACTACTTTCACGTATACAATACACTCCTGGAGTTTGGTCCGTTCCTCCCGACTCACCGTGTATATATTTTTTACTTAAATCATTTTTGTAAACTTTTTGTTTACTTTTTAATTCTCAATCCATTAACAATTATAAATATATTAAAAAAAAAAAAAAAATTGTAGAAAACAACCACGAATTGTTATTAGAGATCTAAAAATCTTAGTTAAATAATACTCCAATTTGAGACTGAGTCGACGATGTAAAATAAATATAATGAATGAGTTTGGCAATGCTGTCTAATTTTTTATTTTTTTTAGAGCCAATGGCAAAATTGAACGTCTCCGCATCAACAAGCTGATGCGCATTTAGTTGTGGGCGATAAAGATGAAATACTTTAAGTCTTAATGTTTGCCAAACAAAACTATAAGGTAGGTTTTCCTGTACTGCAATTTGTTGTACAATTAGAGATAAGATTGTTTAAAATGGAATCTATCACATTATTGTCATCTTTAACAGTATGCAATAATTGACGTATTTTTTAACTGGTAAAAATTTTGGTTACACAGTTGCTGCTTATTTAAAAAGCGACTTAATTATTTTTTGGATGCTTTTCTTTGCTATCACAAAATTCATAGATATTTAATATAGGTTTGTTCCAACATACGATTTGAACAGTTTGCAATCCGTCCAAACTTTGCACACAAACAAATGTTTGTCATCCTAGGCAATCTTTTATACACAGTAATTTGTTTGTGTGCATAGTTTGAACAGTTTGCAAACTATCCTAATTGTATGTTGGAACAGACCTAATATCAATACATACTTTACTGTTAAGAATTTATTATTGACACTAATCAACTTGTCAAGGTTACTGTTTTGTTACGAAATTTTATGGCAAGTTTTATTTTATTACAACTTTTTATTGTTATTTGCAAAATCTTTAAATATTTATGAATTATAATTTTTTTTTGTTTAAAATAAAATTTGATAAGTTTTTTTTTTAATTTTGGGACATTGATGATGTAACACTACATTAAATTGATACCAATTGTGCATCTATTGGAATGTTGCGCCGGACGTTATATAAGTATTTTGACATTTATTTACATGATTCAATTTAAATGAAATTTAGCATACTAGGGTTTTAAAGTATACTGATTACAATAATAAACTCAGATTTTGAATATACAAAGTTATAGTGTCAGATATTGACGTTTATGTACACATTATTTGGATTTAAATAAAATTTAGCATACAACTCCCGTATTAAATATAAATATAAAGATTATGTGCATAAACGTTAAAATAATATTTGTAATAATATTGTGTTTGGCATACAATCTTTTTATTTAAACCTAATTATCATGTGTTTAAACGTCAAATTGTTGACACTTATACTTTTAGTACATAAAATTTGATTTCACCGTTGTAATAAGTATATTTCAAAATTCTTGTATGACAAAATTAATTTAAATTCAAACATCTGTACAAATGTCAACCTGAATACTTCAAATTCTCTTTATGCAAATTTTTATTTATATACGTTAGGTTAGGTTATCTACAACTGCAAAATTATACCGTATGCTAGTTTTTAGTCGAATCCAAAATGAAATCTTAAATAATAAAATAGTAAGACCTCTACAATAAATGTCACGTGACAAAAGCCATCCGAACTAGTTGTTAGAGAAGCAAGTAAAGTAAAGACATGTGCCAGCTTAGTTGTTAGGGCGACCGGAATCTTGCTACCCAGCCTTATTATTACTATCTACTCGGGGTAATAGTGATTTTAGATTATTAGAATTTCATAATGATATTAGATTGTAGTATTGGCAGTAGAAATGTAAAAATGTTGACATTTATGATGAATTGTTTGGATTTTATAAAAAATATACATACAGAAGGTATAAAGTAACATTGTGCTGTCTAATCTAATTTTATCATTGCAATTATCATACTTAAAAACTCGCATATGCAAAATTTTATTAAAATCCAGTTATACATTAAAATTTAAGTTTACCATTTAAATCGGCATATTTTAAATTACTTTAAATAACTAATTGACATACTTTAAAATCTGCTTATGTAAAATAGCCTGTGCATCCCGACTTAGTTGGTACCAAGGCTTTTTTACATAAAAATTTGTAGAAAGTCCTAAGCCCACTCAAACTTATCTAGTTAGCGGTACAATTAATTTAAATAAAATTCAGTAAACAGAAGTTTTTGAGTTTGTCGATTGTAATAGCGATGTCAAATTATGAAAATTTATTAAAAAAAGTAAAAAAATTGATATTTAAGACACATCTGAAAGGTTTATGGTGATTGTGTTGTAAACAAGTTAAACTATTGTCTCTGCATATTTTTCAATGCATTAAATATATTGTAAAACACCAGCAACAGTTTGAAAACAGCACAAATTATTACTGCAAAACATTTTTTAACAAATTTCCTACACGTATCAAATTCAAAACCATAAAAAAATCATTCTACGTTGGCTAAAAATGTTTTCATTATAATACATCACGTTACGTTATATATAGTGCAGGGGATGAATTTGGCAATTGAGTTTTTGTATAGTATTGTCTTTGCGTACTCAAACTGCCGTAACCCTATTTTAACCTATTATAAACACAGGAAAGCAAAATCTATCTGTTGAAGACTAGTGACAACTTACTAACAAACTACTAATTCCGACTTAGCAGTAGGTATAAAACGCAATATTATATTATGATAGTTTGTTCTGACTTTAAAATTATTTGAAAAAGTTATATACTTAAGAACTATAAACTTTTTAGACAAATATAAGATATTTTGCCTAGCCAACATGGGCTCAAAAGTCAACACTTGGTTGAAACTGCATCAATATAATTTTTGCAATATATTAGTGACAAACTTGATAAAAAAAAAATAGGCGGTACAGTTGCTGACTGGATACAATCCAACATAACAGATTGTTAATTAATTGTTAAAACTAATAGTGTCTTGTTGACCAAATATAAAATATCTTTAAGGTTAGCTTAGTCTTGGAACCAACAAGGTGTTTGTACATGTACTTACATCCACAAACAACAAGCATATTCTAGACGGACAACGTACAAAATTAAGGGCATCTTTTATAATAGCATATTTTTTAAACTAATACTTCTCAAAACAGTCTCAATTTTTGTAATTGGCAAATAAGGTTAACCCTAAACTTTTTTGAAAACTTTTTTAAAAGTTTTGACAAGCTTCTTCAAGATAATCATAGAAAAGTTAAAATAATTTTGATAAGAGATTTTAATGTACATAATACTAAATTAACTTAGTTAAGGTAGGTAAAGTCATTCGTCTTCTACAACACTATCCAGACAACAAGCTATGATTTTTGCTGCTTCTTATAATCTTACCCAACTTAGTCAGTAACCCACATAGTTATCTGGTGAAAAACTTGTTGATGAAGCAAGATTGTTAGATTTGTATCTTTCAACTGTTCCAGAAATTATAACAACTACTGTTAAAGTTGTCTTAAAAAATTCTGATCATTCACTTAGTACTTCTGTTGTTAAAACTTCTCGATTAAAGATAAACATAGTAACAATAAAAAAACTTTTTAATCATTTTGATTTTAATACTCATTGCTTATATTCTAAAGATCTACATAATGCAACAAAAAATCTTACAAAAACTTTTCAAAATGTCATCGAAAATATTTGTTCTGTTTTCTGTTATAAACCAAAACAAAAATACTTATTTTTAATTTAGACAGAAAGCATTTAAAAAACAGATCAGTAGTTATTCCAAATAGATTAATGAAAAAGGTAGAATTAACAAAAACACAGCTAACTGATTTTCTCCGCTTTCAATAAACAACAAAAAAATTTATAAAACAATAAATTCATTGCAAGGTACATAGTACAAAATCTTCTTCTTTAAAATAATTAAAACAATCTAGTTATTAATCCAAAAGAGAAAAAACAGATATTTTTGAAAACCAATTTGCATCTAAAATTTTTCTTACTGCTGCTGGACTTACAATACCTTCTTGTTCTTATAGTGCCATACTCGCTCCGAGTGTTTGGCGCCCCTCTCGTATGTTTGTGGTGCGCGATAATAGTTCCACACAAACATACGGGACCTACAATTTAACGTGGAATCCGAACCACACCACTAGAGGGGTTTACTAGGCAGATACTTTGCTGGTTTGCCATTGCCTTGCAAAGGAGACGACCGCATCGAAATATATTCGACAAATTAGATATTGCCGCTGCCGGGAATCGAACCCGGGCTGCCTGCACAACAGTCCTCGCACTAGACCATTGTGCTACGGTCGTACCTTATTTACAATACCGGCTAGTGGTAAAATAATAAGTACAGTTTATTTTAGACAACGGGTTGTCAAAAGATATCTTTTTAAATTAATTACTAGAAAGGCATCAAGTATAGATAAAATTTCACTTATTATTTTTAAAACATTTGCAAATGAATTAGTTCTCATTTTGACTAAAATATTTGCCTTATTACACAAAAATAAAACATTTCCAAATTGTTTAAAAATTGCAAACGTTCAACCTATACTTAAAAAAAGTCTAATTCTTGAAATAATAGACCAATAGCATTATTGTCCAATCTTACAAAAAAAAATTTATTAATAAATAACATTCTACTTTAGACAAACATAAAGAAAATCTTGCAGTAATTCTAGACATATCTAAAGCATTTGATAGGATATAACATCCTAATCTTATCAACAAACTCTATTGTATAGGTCTTGATTATAAATCTGCAAATTTTATCAGTAGTTTTCTTGAAGATAGAAAAAATATATTTGTTTTTGTATTAAATCCAAAACTACATTATCTCTTCTAAATTTGATTCAAAAACGAGTTATTTGGATTATTGCCAATTCAAAACTGACTAATGACTTAGATACTTTACAACATTGACGTTATGTTGCAGATATTTGAATTTTCTATAGATATTTCCATTATTTACTCAAGGTTTGTTAAAAATTCTAACAAATATTTACTGACAGTTCAGAGATGTAAGACCAAAACTTTTAAGAGGGATTTTTTTAACCGTACATTGACACATGAAATGATCTTCCAAATTCAGTATTTAAAGTGTGGTTTTACTCGTTAAAATTGAAAGGTACTTTTATGTTCTTGTGGCATATTAAGTAATTCTTTAATATAACATTTTAAAATTTAAAAAATATATTTATTATTTCTTTTATATATTAATGGTTTTGCTATGAATATATATTATAAAGAACTACTAAGACTAGTAGTCATGTTAGCCAACAATACATCCATTTAGAATAAAACAGTTGGTGTAATGAACATAATAAAGTTCAGATAAAACAGTTGTTATACACTTCGATCATCAAATGTTGTCTAATAATTTCAACATATACATATATTTTTATGTTTTTGTGGCATTTTAAGTAATTCTTTAATATAACATTTTAAAATTTAAAAAATATATTTATTATTTCTTTTATATATTAATGGTTTTGCTATGAATATATATTATAAAGAACTACTAAGACTAGTAGTCATGTTTGCCAACAATACATCCATTCAGAATAAAACAGTTGGTGTAATGAACATAATAAAGTTCAGATAAAACAGTTGTTATACACTTCGATCATCAAATGTAGTCTAATAATTTCAACATATACATATATTTCTTAATAACGTTAATTTTAAATGATTGGAGACTGCTACATAATTGACGTTTTATATCGACAATAAAATAACATGGTCTAATAATATATATAAAGTTTGTGACAAATTAAACAAAGTTTTTTTTGTCATACTGCAATGAGCTACATGTATTTTTAATATTTACTATGCGTTAGCATATTCCCACATTTTATTTAACATTGTCGTGCTATTAAGATTTCACTTGTCTTCATTCAGACAATTTTAAGATTGATTTTTAATTTAAATTTTAAATCAGCTGCAGAGCACATTTCATCAAATATAAGATACAGACACTACATTATATCTACATATATATTTAAAAAGATAATTTTTATTAAGAAAAATATTCATTTGTATGCACCTACGTCTAGCAGTCACAAATATAATAGTCACAATACTAGTGCAGTCATAGTCAAGCTAGTAGGTACATTACGAGGTGGCCCGGCAGGGCAAGACTCGTGAGCTATCAAGCAACAAAGCAACTCGTTCAATTATATATCTATAACTGCAGCAAACTGTATTGTATTATCATGTTAAATATATTAAATTGAACTATTCAAAATTTTAAACGTCTTGCGCTCTAAACATTAGTTTAGAGTATCTTGCTGCCAAATAATCTAAACATTAGTTTAGAGTAGCTGTAAGACGTGGTACAATACATACCTTATTAGAGTACACAGATTATATTTTTTTACTTGCTATTAATGTTCTACATGCTATTCGTTGATACACTATTTCATTGTATTAGCTTACCTTTTATTAACACGCTAGTAATAGTAATATATTATGCTTATTACTAAAGTATTTATTCGACATAAAATAAAATAGATAATCGGTATAATATTTTTTATTAAATTTTTTTAATATTATATAATACACTTAAAACAGTACAATAATTAACTTTCAGTTTAACATATACTGCTAATAATTGTAGCATATCATTCAAGCTAATGTTTTTGTTCGATTATTTTTTTAAATATTTTTTTTATTAACTCAATAAATAAGTACGACTAAATAACAAAATATATAATACTAGCAATAGTACATTTAAAAATCACGTAATATATTGGATAATACCAATATATTTTTTTTACAAGGAGTAAAGGAAGGTAATAGAGAGAGAAAGAGAAAACAACATGAGGTTTTAATTATTTACACTTCACCCTGCATACAATGCATTGTTGACTCTTGGGAAAGATCATCCATTGAATCTGTAATTATAAAATAGTAATATTTAGAGAATGTTACATAGAATAATACATTATTAATATTGTCTATTTAATGTTTTAATTTGTGTTTGTTAAATTATGAGAAGATAAAAGGACATTTAAAGATTCTAACAAAAACGATATAACACCTTTGAGAAATTCACTACAACTATACAACACATTGTAACACAAAATACCAATACTAAAACTATTAAAATAAGAAAAAGACATGACATGATAATCATAGAAATAATGAAAAAAATAAAAATCACTACTACGAAATAAATACATCAAATCCTACAAATACTGTTAGTAAAAAAAATATATAGAAATAAAAAAGTAACAGAACAACATTGTAAATTAGAATATCATAAGAACAAGATATAAGCAATGCAAAAGAACTGAAAATAAAATAAAATTCTTAGAAAAAAATGGTAAAAGAAAAAAAAAAACCAATAATAAATTAAGAAAATGAAACAATAGCAAACATCACAAAAGTAACTAATGCTATATATAATTATTTAAACAATAAAAAAAAGCTCAAAAAATACTACTATCTCGATGCTGAATGAAAAATAACTATAATTAAATAAATAAAGAAATAAAGATCAAATTTGAAAAATTATGAATAATTTTTAATAAGTTGTTGCTCCGGGAAAAGACAAAATGACTAAAACATGAATAAACGCAAATAATTTTAAAACTATTTATTTAAAGAAAGTGTATTCCAGATAAAATAAAAGATAAAGAATCACACCAATTTTCAAAAATAAAGATTTAACACTCATCTCTCTTCTATAAACGTTGTCAAAAATTAGAAGGTATACGAAGGGCACTGCTAAAGTTCGCGGAATCAAGTACTGCCTGTACTAACAGCGTTCTGCGATTGTCATATTCGTAAAATATGACCTATAATTCAGTAGACAGTTCAATTTCAAACTGCTTGATTTCGTTTCAACAAAATTTAACGAGAGTAATAATTGTGTGAGAAATGGAAATTTAGTTATTTGGAGATGAAGCACCATCCAAAACTATAGTTTACAAATGGTTCGCAGAATTCAAGCGTGGAAGACCAACGTTTAATGACGATCTTGTGCAAAGGTTGTCCATGCACTTCTGTTGTTGCAAAAAAATATTGATGCTGTGCGTGAAATAATTTTGTTAAATCGGCATGTGACCTATAGTGAGATAGAGGCTTCCTTAGGCATTGCAGAAAAACAAATACATACGATTTTGCACAATTATTTGCATGTCAGAAAGCTTTGCAGTCGTTGGATCCCACACAATTTGAAAGAAGAACAAAAACAGGCACGTGTCAAGTGGTGCAAGGAAATGCTAAAAAAATTTGAAGGGGGTTGTTCAAATTTGGTATATAACATCGTAACAAGTAACAAATCTTGGATATATTTATATATGCCTAAACTGCAATCGACTGTATGGGTGTTTCAAAATAAACCTAAACTCACAAAAGTGGTGCGTTCATGAAGCGTTTCAAAAAGAATGATTGCTTGTTTCTTCAGAAAAACGGGTCATGTTGCAACTGTTGCATTAGAGGATCGAAGAACAGTTAATGCTGACTGGTATACTTCAATTTGTTTGCTGTAAGTTATCGCTGAAATTAGAAGGAACAACATAAACCGGCAAATCATTGTTCATCATGACAATGCAAGCGCTCACACAGCACGACAAACTGTAGAGTTTTTGACCAGTAACAAGATACAATTATGACTCATTGCCTATATTCGCCTGTTTTATCGCCCAATGACTTCTTCCTATTTTGACATATCAAAAATAAAATGCGTGGCAAGCGTTTTTCATCGCCTGAACAGGCAGGCAGTTGAAGCATTTAAATCACTTGTTTTGGAGGTACTTTGCTCAGAGTGGCAAAATTGTTTTGAGAAGCAATAAAGCGATTTACATAACGTAATTTGTGTTTTGCTTTACATTTTCCGCGAACTTTGGCAGTGTCCCTCGTAGGAAGTTACACACAAAAAAACTGACAAAACATCAATTAATAAGAGCTATTATATATCTATATAATACTGCATAGAAATCCAAGGACCAAGAACTATGAATTATTTAAATCATAAACCGAAAAGCAGTAAATATAAATTGACAGTATAGTCAGTAAACAAACTAAACCAGAATACAAAATACTACAAGGAGATGTTTTAGCCCACACTTATATAATCCTATATATAATGACATATAAAAAAGTCAAAGAAAAAGAAGAATTCAAGGAGTTAGAAGAAAATATCAAACCAGATTTGATGGCATTAAAAACATATAGTATTTGTTTCTGATTATTGCACAGTTTAAAATATTTGAGGTTAGAATATTTTAATAAAATTTATATATACTTTATTGTGCTGAAATCAGCAATATAAATTTTATAAAAATCAGCACAATAAAGTATATATAAATTTTATTAAAATATCCTAACCTCAAATTAAAAACATAGTTTAATAATAATTTATTAACTATAAACCAAAAAAAAACAAACTACTTTATGGGCAATTCCATTTCAAACGGACCAGAGCTAGGGGGGGGGGTGCGTTGAGAAACTTGCTTATGTATTTTTTTTTAGTTTCTATAACTTATTAGTAGTCCTTTGATCGGTATATGAGGGTATAAAACCCATAAAAAAATTCTACAATTTTTTAAAGTATTTTTGGCGTTTTTTGACTTAATCGCATTTTTTGTTTAAAAAACCGCAATTTTAACTAAAAAAAAAAAATTTACTAATAAAATCAATCAAATTTTTTCCGTAGAATCCAAATCTGGCGCCATTTTAAGTTTATACCCTGTCTATAAGCCACAAAAGCCATAAAACCATGTTTTTGTTCTCAGTGGGCTGTGCAAAAAGGAGCATTTTTTAAATTTTTTTAACCGCTAAAGTTGACGTGTTTTGATGTAAATTAATTAGAAAATATAAATTTGTTCTGTGTATTTGGGTTTTAAGCGTCTAAAACTCAAAAAAACTGCAAAAATAAGTCTATTTTTCAACATAAACTTTTACAAATGCACATTTAACAGTTTTCAGAGAAACTATACACCAAATATTATTAAAAAATTTAGTTTTGCAAACAATTCTACATAGAAAATAGTCAGTGTCGTGCTTATCTGGCAAAGAAAAATCCATCTAGAAAAAAAAATTTGTTCAAAATTTATTTAAATTATAGTATAGTTTTTCCGCCTGCGGCACAAATTTAGACTCGATCTATCGGCGCAAAAATTTAAAAATATTATTATTTTTGGCATTCAAACATAAATCTGCCTGTCGCTTGTTAAAATTTGTTAAAAAAAAGTTTTAAACCACACCCTAGTGTGTTTATAATATTTTTTGTAAATAAAAAAAAATAATTAATTTTTAACGCATTTTTTGCATAAAAATTTTGTAAACATTTTTTTTTAGATGGACTTTTCTATAGACGATGAGTACAACACTGACAATTTTCTATGTAAAATTGTCCCCAGAATTCAAATTTTTAATAATATTTGGTGTATTGTTCCTCTGAGCGCGTGCATTTGTAAGAGTTTATGTTGAAGAATAGGCCTACTTAGCAGATTTTTTGAGTTTTAGACGCTTAAAACCCAAATACACAGAACAAGTTTATATTTTTCAATTAATTTACATCAAAATACGTCAACTATGGCGGTTAAATTTTTTTTTTAAAATGCTCCTTTTTGCACAGCCCACTAAGAACAAAAACATGGTTTTATGGCTTTTGCGGCTTATAGACAGGTTATAAACTTGAAATGGCACCAGATTTGGATTCTACGGAAAATTTATGATTGATTTCATTAGTAAATTTATTTTTTTGAGTTAAAATTGCAGTTTTTAAACAAAAAATATGATTAAGTTAAAAAACGTCAAAAAAACTTAAAAAAATCGTAGAATTTTTTCTTATAGGTTTCATACTCTCATATATCGATCAAAAGACTACTAATAAGTTATAGAAACTAAAAAAAAATACATAAGCAAGTTTCTCAACGCACCCCCCCCCCCCCGTAGCTCTGGTCCGTTTGAAATTGCCCTTATATTTTCTCAGATAAACAAATAAAAACCAAAACTACTAAATTTACGTCAAAGTTAATTATGCTATAAATATTTGGAAAAACACTGTTGTATAACATAAATAAAGCTCAAAGACAACGAAACAAGTTATTTAAAATAATATCTAATTGACATAGAAAAACAAATAATAGTAGCTTATACAAAAACAAAAACCTATTTACAATAACAAATATTATCAAAATAATTCTAACATAAATATGGAAATAAATAAACAAATTCTTAATTTAAATAAAGACAAAAAATGATTACATCATAAAAAAACCATTAAACTAAAGAATAGTTTACTAATAGAAGGTAATATTTACTATTATAGTTAGAACCATATAATATAAAAATTGAAATAAATAATAAAAATTAAAAAACATACGTCCGTTTGACAAAAAACGTACTGTTGAATAACTTTGTTACCGATTTGAATGATTTAAAAACCATTATTCATGTATGCGGTTTATTTTAACATTCTTGCAAAGAGAAGCAGATTTTTTTGTTATTCTGAATCCAACCAATGTAAAATAACTATATACTTCTATAAATTAAAAATGTTATTTGTTTTTAAATTTAAAATGATCGTTAACCGTGAAAATAACTAATTAGTTTTTGGAAGTTGTTTTGCATAATATAATTAAAAAAACACACTTTTTAAGTTAAAAATATGTATTTATTTATATATGTATGTATACTTCGAAGCCTAGTTTTATTGTCATCAATATAAACGTATCTAAAAAAAGTCTAAGACTACCTACTTTACGACAGTTGTGCAAAAACAAACAACATGTTTATTAGAGGTTTTCATACTTTAAAATATCTTATATATTATAGTGTTTGCTCTAATTTAACAAAAGAAGGCATCTTGAAAAGTGTTTGTTAATAACTTGTTTCAAATTACGTATCTGTATTTTTATAGAATTATTGTTTTCACCAGCAAACTTAATTCATTTAATCACAATTTATTTAATTTATAGCAAAACATTGTTACGAAACTATGTAATTATTTTACATAATTGCATTCATAATATCTTGGAGATTCTAAAAAAAATATAATATATGTTGTTATTTAAAAAAATAAAGTTGGTTGTTATTGTAAGTATACTATAAAAAGCATGTATCTGGAATTATTCAGCCGTACGTTTTTTTGTCTAAGTTACTATATTAAGCATAACAACATAAAAATACCCCATTTTCACAATAATTTTAAACGTAAAAACAAATAAAAGTTTTTTTTTATTTATGGCAAAAAAATGTTATAGACGTATAGCTGATTGTTTTTGCAAGACTACTGAAAATAACAGCATATATATATATATATATATATATATATATATATATATATATATAGAAGAAAAGTTCGCGGCCGTTAGATATTAGCTCTTTCTTTCTATATATATATATACACCATTTAAAATGGTTTTTGAATCAATCAAATTGGTTTAAAAATAACAAAGTTATTCAGCCGTACGTTCTTTTCTGTATATAATTCCAGATAGAAATATACCTAGTGTCACACGGATTTAATGTAATGTTATGTAATATAATTATTATTTTAAATAAAAGAAAAAAGTTTTTACGTAAGACATTAATAAATATTATGGTATAAATAAATGTAATAATCTTACCAGGAGGGCCAAATAAGGATGATTTGTTGTTATTCCCTTGTTGTTGGAAGGAATATGTGAGGTGTAGATTTATATGTCTTCCAAATGAGTTCTCGTCACGTGTGTTGTGCACTGCAATTGATTAATAATAAAGTTAACATTATATTATAAAAATATGTATAATATTTACGTACTTTGCGTTTTGACTTTTCCTGTGTGCATGTGTTTCTTTTGACGTGCCCTCGAGTTTTGAAACCACACTTGCGTAACACGTTTGCTCAAGCCGGTGATCTGAGCAATTCTTTCAAGATCCTGGCCATCGGGATTCGAATCGAGTTGAAAATTCGCCTGAAGAACCTGTAATTGTTCTTCTGTAAATGTGGTTCGAACGCGTTTAGCTTTATTTTTGTGATAACCTTCAGCGTCACAGCCATCTACAAAAATTAAATTATTATATTAAATAAATTTAAAATTTATTTTTGTGCGTACCATCTGACGAAGTAGTACCGCCGTCTAGTGTTTCGAGGTAATGAGCCTTGCAAAGGACCCGATCTTCATGTAGGGCAAATTCCTCGCCCGTCGAAAGCTGTCGATGGCAGGCGGCGCAGGCAAAACAAGCTAAATGGTAAACGTGATCACGAGCCTTCCTCACCCAATCACTCGACGATATGCCTCTAGCGCAAACGGAGCATTTCGCACCGAAGCTTCTAGAAAAATGAGATCTAATGAGGAAACAAGAAAGGCAATTAATTACAGCACTTTGCGCGAAATTATTATAATAACGGTCGATTATCCTGTTACTTCTGTAGTTATGGTTTATTATTATCTTAGGTCATTCGATAAGTTAAGGAATCTACCACACACATGAACAATGGCTGTAAGCATATTGTATCAGGATGACTGGCACTTCCACTTTTCCATTTGTCATCCACCAGAGACAGCGCAGTGACATCTGACCACCTCATCTCGCGCATATTCTCATCAATCCCTTGATAATACCTATTATATACCCAACCATTTATCTATAAATCTTTTTTATTTATAAAAAAATATTCATAACAAGAAAATAGTATAAAAAATCTTGTTTATATTTACATAGGACGTGATACTCAAATTTTAAGATACAAAGATATAAAAGTGGTAGGATTCAATTCTTTACAAAAAAGGTCGACTTTTATATATAATGTTATTGCATACTAACCACCAGAACAAAGTGGACATTTTTAATATTTTGTCGGTATATATTTATAAACTGAAATTGTTATTAATAAATTCTTTGATATTGCGTTTTGAATTTCATGTTTATTTATTATATACATGATAAATGCATTTGAATCTTTAGTAGGTAATTAAATGTGCAAAGTTAAAAGGTAGATTTATATTGATAAATACTGAAAAGATACCCGAATGCACAAAACGTGTTAAAAGAATTTGAATATTCATCGTTTCGGGTCGTTACAGGTAGATTTGTGGGGTTCGTGTTCATGTAAAATGTTAAGACCTACGCGCAATCCAGAGGCAATCTGTCAGTGTATCGGTTAATGAGCGGTTCGATTCCCTAATTTAGTGATTTTTATTCGGAGCGCGCGTCTCAAGACACGCGAACATCCTGAACATCCATGTCCGCGGTGTCAACGGAAGCTCGGGCTACATTAAACTTCAATTTGGTGCACTTTAAAGTCTTGTAGGTTATACCTACTCGACCGTAAAATATGTTTGAGCTCTTTTTAAGTATTTGGTAATTGTTTCATTAACATTTTACCATTTTCTGGAGGCGTTTTATTGCCTCTTATTATCATTTCTCTTTGCATTATAAAAACCTCTCTAAGTTACATCAAAGGAAAATAAAAATACCGAACACGTTTTTTTCCAGTTGATATTTAGTAGAACCAAATTTGGATAGGGCATTGTGAGAAATCAATGTTAAAACTATAATTTCTCTTGTATGAGGATCAATACCAGCGCCGTCTCAAAATCTTCTATTATTATTTTGACACTGATTATTGTAGTCAACGTCAAATGTATGTATCGTAATATAAATTTAAAAAATATTTTGTATGTCCATATAACCTCTTCATGGAGGTCCGGCTAAGAATTTACAAGTCATCCTCTTCTGCAATCCTTCAGCTCGCGGCTTCTACGAATGTACCGACAGAGAAGATCCGTTCAATGATATCGATATGCCTTATTATTTGATATACGATTACCTATTCCTTACAAGTATAAACAAAAGATATTTTACTTTAAATATTTAATGGCTCATCTCTTAAATATACAATGCATTAGTTCTATCAAGTTGTAATTGTATGTAATTTTAATATGTTAAGTGTAGAATTATTTACAAGTTAAATAAGAATTAGATATTATATTATACTAGTTTAATATTTATTTGTATAATAGATTTTTATGTAACAAGTACAATGCAGGACAAGCCGACTTTATAGCCGACCCAACTTGAGAGTGAGACCAATAAAAAAAGCGAGTCTAAAAATTGCAATTATGTACGAGTTATATACATAGATTTATGTTTGACTTCTTGACTTAAAATATGCATTTGTCGTTATTATTATTATTATTATAACTAGTGATTTTTTTCAAACGTTTGTAAAGCTCTAATTTATTTATTAATTGGTATAATAAATAAATTAGAAAAATAATAGTGCCCACACAGTTTTTACACTACATAAAAGAAATGTCACACCTAGCAATCAATTTGTCTACCAAATCGATATCTTTATTTTTATACGAGAACGTTAATTATAATAATTGAGGTT
Source organism: Tachinus rufipes (assembly GCA_963932245.1). Lineage (NCBI taxonomy): Eukaryota > Metazoa > Arthropoda > Insecta > Coleoptera > Staphylinidae > Tachinus > Tachinus rufipes. Next base: position 69,467,696 of record OZ010742.1, read on the forward strand.
AGGGTATTTTAATAAAAATTTTATACTTTATTGTGCTGATTTTATTTTTATATATTAACACCGGTTTCGGCGGTTAGGCCATCATCAGTTCTAAAATATTACATTAATTATTAATTGGTTATTGTTGTCGAGTGATTAACTGTAGTGTGGTTATTGTTTTTTAAAAATGTATAGATATGTTGGTATGGGTTATTGATTTGTTCGTTTAGGCATCTGTAGTTTTTATTGTTTTTTAATTTGTCTATTTCATATGATTCTAGTATTGTCATTTTTAAGCCTTTTTTACATTGGTGTAGGAGTTTTATATTATTTTTATTTTTGATATTGAAAGTGTGTTTGTGTAATTGTAAGTGTTTGGAAAAAGTGGAGTTGTGATTTTTGTGAGTGTGTTCTTTGAGTATGTATTTAAGTGCTCTACCAGTTTGTCCTATATATGAAGCTGTGCAATCTTGACAATTGATTTGGTATATTCCTGATTTAGTCAGTTTGTCTGATGTATGTTTTTGATTGCAGATGTTGTTTTTGATAGTGTTAGGGTTAGATAGTGAAGCTTTAAGATCGTATTTGTACAATAGTTTTTGTATTTTGTTACTGGTGTTGTTGTAATATGTTAACTTTCTGTATTGGTTGTTTGTGTTTCTGGTGTTGTGTGTAAGAAGTGATATGTTGTCAAGTAGTGTTTTTTGTGTATGTTTCTTAATTATTTTGTCTATTGTGCTGAGGGGAAATTGATTATTTATAGCTAGCTGTTTTATTGTATTATATTCAAGCTGTAGATGTGTAGATGATAGTGGAAGTGATAGTGCTCTATGTATTAGGGAGTGAAAAGCTGCAAACTTGTTGTTGAAACTGTGATTTGAGTTGAAAAGGATTATTATGCCTGAATTGGTTGGTTTTCTGTAAATTTTGAAGTTTAGTTTGTTTGAATTGTTTTTGATTATTGTCAGATCAAGAAAATTTATTTGATTGTTATTTTCTATTTCTATTGTAAATTGTATGTTTTTAGTTAAGCTATTAATATATGAATGTAAATTATTTATGTCATTTGGTTGCCCTCTAAATATACAAAATATGTCATCTATATATCTATGCCATAGTATTATGTTATTGTGTAGTGGGTTGTTGTTAGTTAGTATTTTTTCTTCGATTGTATTGAGAAAAATGTTTGCTAGGATAGTTGAGCTTGATGCTCCCATTGGTAGTCCATTGGTTAACCTATATGTTTTTTCATTATAATATGTGCAAATTGTTTCTGAAGTGAGAAATTTTGCAATTTCTATTATGTTCTTTATTTCTTCAGTGTCTATGTTTAGTGTTGATAATGTATTTTGTAATGCAGAAATAGTTTCAGGTATTTAATAGAAATAGAAAATAACAATCAAATAAATTTTCTTGATCTGACAATAATCAAAAACAATTCAAACAAACTAGACTTCAAAATTTACAGAAAACCAACCAATTCAGGCATAATAATCCCTTTCAACTCAAATCACAGTTTCAACAACAAATTTGCAGCTTTTCACTCCCTAATACATAGAGCACTATCACTTCCGCTATCATCTACACATCTACAGCTTGAATATAATACAATAAATCAGCTAGCTATAAATAATCAATTTCCCCTCAGCACAATAGACAAAATAATTAAAAAACATACACAAAAAACACTACTTGACAACATATCACTTCTTACACACAACACCAGAAACACAAACAACCAATACAGAAAGTTAACATATTACAACAACACCAGTAACAAAATACAAAAACTATTGTACAAATACGATCTTAAAGCTTCACTATCTAACCCTAACACTATCAAAAATAACATCTGTAATCAAAAACATACATCAGACAAACTGACTAAATCAGGAATATACCAAATCAATTGTCAAGATTGCACAGCTTCATATATAGGACAAACTGGTAGAGCACTTAAATACAGACTCAAAGAACACACTCACAAAAATCACAACTCCACTTTTTCCAAACACGTACAAATACACAAACACACTTTCAATATCAAAAATAAAAATAATATAAAACTCCTACACCAATGTAAAAAAGGCTTAAAAATGACAATACTAGAATCATATGAAATAGACAAATTAAAAAACAATAAAAACTACAGATGCCTAAACGAACAAATCAATAACCCATACCAACATATCTATACATTTAAAAAAAACAATAACCACACTACAGTTAATCACTTGACAACAATAACCACAATACACAATAACCAATTAATGTAACAGTAACCACAACAAATTCACACCACCCGCAACACACAACAACACCTGTGAAAAGAAAAGAAAAGTAAGTTTTGTTAAAATCATCTATGTAACACATATATATTTATAATTAATGTAATATTTTAGAACTGATGATGGCCTAACCGCCGAAACCGGTCTTAATATATAAAAATAAAATCAGCACAATAAAGTATAAAATTTTTATTAAAATACCCTAACCTCAATTATTTTAAACTGTGCAATAATCAGAAACAAATACTTTAATTATAATAATTTAAATTTTAATAATATTTATTTTTTATGTACGATTTAACAAAATAAAACCAAAAATAATATTTTGTGCAACTACCACGTAATTATACCCATATCCCACAAGTATAAACGTTGCACACAAGCTTCAGAGAGTGATGCAATTCATGTACATGTAAGTGGTAAATGGAAACTCCGTGCAAGTTCTACACTATATATAGCCCGTATTCACAGCTTAAATTAAAATATATAACTAACTAATATCGTTTTTGTGTGACTGAATTTTCTGTGATTGTCATAAATAAAAAGAAGCATATTAATATTGTAAATCAAAAATAAAATATTTGTAGTTGCAGTAACGGTCGTGCAGTCATATAAAATCAAATTTGTTAATATAAATTTTAATAAATGATTTTTTTACGACTAAAATACTCATAACATATACAAGTAAGTAAACAGAAAAATCTTTTTTAATGAATAGTGACTGTATTGCAATATAAAAAATAGAATATATTATAATAAACATAAATGCACTTTAATTTCCTAATAACAAGAATGAGGAGGAGCATGAATACAAGAAGGCGTTTAACATAGGAACTAAAAGTGATACATTGACAAGAATACTACTTTAGAAGCCAATGTATTAAATTCTGTGGGCGATGTAACATCTCGAAACCATGTATTTTACTTGTGCCATTTGACAGATTGACTATAAATTTATTTTTCTCAGATACTATTAGAGTAAATTTATTAACTATTTACTGACAAAAGAAATCAGTATTTAATTTTATTTTAAAATGAGATTGCTCTTTTTTCAACACCTACGCGTTGATACTTAAACGACATTTTCATGTGCTTGAGATTCCTTAACTTGTAACATTAAAACAGTTTACTTTTATATTTTTTTATTATTTTTGTTTATTTCTTTGGGTCGTTTTAGGAACATCTTTGAAGCGAAACGACGATGTTGACTGTTGTCGTTAATTTATACGAATGCAATGAGTGGTTTGTACTCACTTAGCGTAATCTGCTTTGCAGTAAACGGCTCTATCTCGTATAAAACAGGAAGGTTGTCGATCTAATTGTAGTTGACAGACGCAACACCGCAGACATCTCGCATGCCAATTTCTTCCCGACACCTCCAACAGGAACTTATCGCTTATAGGCTCACCACAAGCCGAACATAATCTAAATTCAGTCTGAAAAAAATAAATAAATTTGTTAATTTTATTATGATGATAACAATTCCAATTATAATTATTCATTTATTACTTATTAATGATTTGATTTAATTGCATAACTCCAACAATTAAAAAAAATTAAGAGCAAATGAAGAATTGCGGCCGGGTCCCATCACGATTTCAATTATAAGTGTATCACTAATTTATACCCGACCATAAATCATCTGTCGCTATTCTTGTGTGCGGATAAAATTCTATTAATAAGAATTTATAAAAAACAAGTCGATAAGGATCGATGGCAATGTGTATTACACGGCGTAGGCATTTAAATATTTTGATGTGAGCCGAATGGATCGATCATAATAGTGCATTGCTTGTTTGGTAAAGTGGTAGATGACTATAGATGACTTGCCCCGGCGCGTACAAAGAAGCGGCTATTGATCAACCACCCACGTTGTGCACTATGACCTTTTCAATCCTTTTCATACCAATGATCTTATGGCGATATTTCTTTTTTTATCACTCTCTCGCTTTTTTTATCTTTTGACTTCCTTATGATTATTTTTGCCCGGTTATTCAAATGTATACAAAGATAACGCATCTTAAATAAATAACGAAGATGATTAATAGTTCAATAAAATGTTCAGACTATACGAACAACACTTTAATATGCAAAATTGAAAGATGACAATTTATTGTATTAAGTTCAAGTTGAATATTTCTCTATGTTAAAGATTGAAGTTCAAAAATTAGTACATTTGTACAACTATTTTATATATTTTTTATTTAACTTGTAAAATCTATTGATTATATTCATTATACAAATAAATAGATATTATATTGTAATGTCGAAACTAGTCTGTAATTATGTATTAAATAATAAAATAAAAGTAAAATCATATATATTTATTTATTTATGTAATGAATATATCTTAAATGTCATATTATGTAAATTAAAATTTGAAACTGATTTTAATAAAAAAATAATAATGTGTTACTTTGAGATTATAAGAATATAATTTTATATTTCCAATTTAAATTTATTAATCTTTCAATAAAGCTTGTTTTGGAGTAGTGCTAACAATAAAATCTGGTGTTAATTAGAAGATTTTAATTACAAATGTTGCCACTACTACATATTATAATATTTTAAACAAAAGTTGGTTTTTTTAATTTTTTTATAGGTTGCGTCCAAAAACTAATTAAACAATAGCAGTAAACAATGTATAATAATTAGCAAATATAAAAATAGCATGATTAGTTTGCACGAATAAGTGTAGAGAACAATCTCATAAATATGTAGCGTAGTTGTGGTTAGGTTACAAAGTCTAAGCCGACAAGTATAACAATAATAATATACAATACAAAAAAGGGTACAAGCATTATTAACAAACTTATGCGCAATTTGCAAAAACAAACTATCGCACATGTAGTGTACAATATTTTATCTTCGCTGATCCAACAATTTTTATTAATTAAATAAACTTAAAAAAAGTTTCTTAAAATGAATTAATGAAAATGTTATAGTCATGTCAATGGCAATAAAAATTAACAAAACGTAATTAAAATTCAAAAACACTGCTGTGATATAGCTCTTTTCTTTAATAATATTACGCCGAAATTAATATCATTTTGATGTAATTTATGCAAATTAAAAAATATTTATTAATAAAAAAAGTGAAATTTTATTTAACAAAAATTAAAGGAACTTTTTGTGGTCTTTTGTAATGTGGTAAAAATAAGTTTAACAATGTAGATACAATATGTGACTATCATTGCTTCAGCGTTGCCAAATGACGTGATTGTTTATTAAATTTTGAAATTAAAACATATTTTTGTTTAAACTTCATGACTACTTTATTGTACCGCAAACTTAGTAAATTTTTTATTGTGTTATAAGTTATTTTTCAAAAATAACCATTGTTATACATATATGTATATATGGCCATGTATGAGTCAAGTGTACAAAATAATTTTTTTTTGCTCAAACCACTGAAAATGCTTTTTTCTGCGTAAATCCTGATTATGTGATTTTTTTAGGATTCTTTTAGTATTTCCGAGTAATATGCAAACAAAATTTGAAAAAAATTGAGTTTTTTTACTGATTGTTTGTAACTTCTCAGGATTGCATTTTTAGGAAAAACCTATGAAGAACTTTTCTTCAGAATTGTCTAAAAATGAGTTTTTACAAAAAAAATTTTTAAAAAAATGTAACGGGTATTTTTTTTCAAATATAAATTAAAACGTGCTTTTATATGTGCAAAATTTTATTGTATTTTATTTTCTGTAATGATTATTAATTTTAATATTTTGAATTGTTTTAGACAAAACCAAAAAAATAATAACTGATCTCTAATAAGTTTTTAATTATAGAACTGATAACAATTGATTTTTTTAAGTTAAATATTTGTGTCAAAAATACATAACTTTTTTTAGTTGTTTATCTACAACACTAATTTCATTTAGAGTAAAGGAAGCTAATAGCTAAGAAGTCAATCTTCAAAATACTTATTATTCAGCGTTGAAGAACGATTTATTTTTTAAGTCTACTTTAAAAAAATAATGTTTAACTTATTTGTCACTAACACATTTCTTATAGAAATTAAACGTCTTTGTATTTCAAATATTGAATGGTTGAGGCTGATACATGTTTGAACTCCATTATAACATTTATAATTTGTATTTAATTTTGAAACGTTTTGATAGTAATAACTGAGAACAGATGCAAACTACTACATATTAAATCTTTATTTATATAAACTTGCAAAAAGTGTCCTTGCTTTAACTCAAAATAACTTTAATTGGTCTATGTTGTAAATTGGTACAGCGCACAGTATGTAAAAAATAATAAATTTTTAAAGTTATTCTGAATAATATTTTTTAGATCTATTATTGCAAAAAGGTAGTCTGAACTCGGCTACCAGAAACTGTGCAGTCTTATCCACAACAGTTTAGAGCTGGCGCCACTTCAAAGTGATACCTTCAAATCACATTAAATTAATTCCAGTAAATTTGTGTATTATTATTTTTTCTACATTAATGTTGAATCATTTTTATTGTTAATTTGGTCAGGAGTACAGCTAGACACGAATAGTTTGGCCGGTATAATAGGCAACTTAATATACACAAAAAAATATGTTAGCTGTAGTTAAACTCATGCCTTTGTCCGTTTTAGCATCTTTCAATCTCAGAACAATGTCGCCCATGGAATGTGTAAAATGCTAAAACGGTCAAAGACATGAGTGCAACCACAGTCAACATAACTTTTTTGTATATTAAGTTGCTTATTATACCGGCCAAACTATTCGTGTCAAACTTTACGTGTGTTCAATTTAAGAAAACAAAAATTATTGTTACCGATGTATTAATTGAAAAGAACAAAACCACTAAATTTTTTAACATAGTCTTACTTATAGTTGTGTATTCAATTAAGTTTGACTATATTTGTTTATTTACACACTTTCTAGTTACTGGAAAAATAAAAAAAATAAATATTTTTGTTATTCTCTCATTTATGTCAATCTGAACTTGATAGATTGATACTTATAGGATCTTAGTAAAAACATTACATTAAATTATATTTTTGTGATTTATTAGATTACTATGATTAATACATTTTATTTTTTGATATCAGCAAGAAAATAAATTGACATTTAATTTATTTTTGATGTTTATATTTATGAGATTTAGTTATTATAAATCTAAGAGATAAAACTTCAACCAACAATAATTTTGACTACTAATGACTAGTCGAGACTCCACGGTTACGGTTTTGCACTACTTCACTCACAATATTTTAGTACAGTTTGGTTTGAGAATAAATTATTAGACGACTGTAGATTACATATGAACAATGTATATAGCGCAAATCTTCATCTATTTGTAGTTTTGAAGACTTTAAAAATAGCACATGCTGCGGTAACTGCCATGTTATATTTATATATTTATGCATGAATTAACTGAATAAAACTTTCAAATATATGAAAATTGTCAAAAAGTGCTATTGCTTGGAATGAGATTACACTTATGTTTATAATAATAAATAAAGGTTAATGTCTTAATATTTTGCGTAAGTTCTTAAAAAAAAGATGTCTCAAGAGAATTTCTCAGCTTTTGTTGTATACATAAATTTTAATACAATTATAAACTGTCGATACCATCATTACATATTTTCTTGAAAATGAGCTTATCAGGAATATTAATAATGATCTCAAACTAACTATTAACTATTTATTAAACTTGAGCCAAACATAAATAAGAGTTGTTATATGATTGTCATACTAAAGCATAATAGTATATAGCTTTATAAGACGTTTTTATTGCATGCGTCTAAGTTTAAAAAGAGAAGTAAACTAAATGAAATTCTATTTCCGTAGCAATATTAAACATGTGATGACATGATTATTAACGCAAAATAATGCTCCATGTAATCCCAAAAATAAATGAAATACTATTAATGAAACAGTTACATATTATTGGTAATTGATATAATTACTAAAAATTAAATTGCGTTGAATCTTGGCAAAAATCAATAACAAAAATTAAAAAAAAAACTAGAAAGTTTCCAAAACAGAACAATAATAGTTAGTTATGCAATATATTATATGATATGAGTTTTTAACTAGTCGTAAAAACGAGCGCCAGCGAGTTGAACAATTACGACGAGTGAAAAAATACTTTTTTTTTTAAAGACTGAATAGCATACAAGATACACGGTTAGAAATTAAAATGTAATACAGAAACTGCTTTTTACTGTAGTTAATGTTCTAACGGTAGTACGTTCAGCTAAATAAAAAAAAGACTGAGCGTTCTTTCTTGTTTATACATTCAATTCTAGGTTGTATATAATAAATATATCAGTAGTATTTTTACAAAACATCGTAAAAGATAAATTTAAAAATGGTTGCTTATCTACACTAATTTTAAATAACAGCTATGATTATTTTAGTTGTAGTAAAAAATAATAATAATTATTATGTTGATAGCAACTGGGAACATAGCAATACGTGCTTTTTTAGAATTGTTGTCAAATCTTCCGCCAGACAGCGTATTTTTTAGTTGCAAATTCAAATAACAAATGAAAAGTGACAATATTTCTGCATATACAACCTTGTTAATAGAAAAACAAACAAAACATGCGCTTGTAACAGAATCAGCTTAGACCTAATTTTCAAATATATTTTCAAGTTATTAATTAACAAGATCGATGTACAATTTAATTCTTTATATTTTTTTTAAATTGATTAAAACAAATTGTATGTTAGATTTTACTTAATTTTATTTCCGCAACCATTTTTTCTGACAAAATAAAAAAAAAATTATCGCTTACAATGTTTTGGCAAAAACTTATCAATATCTTAATAATGCATTTTTTAAAAGTTTATTTAATTCAAATAATTTTACTTTTTAATAAGTTTACTAGAATATAAATTTGCCTTTGTATTTGATTAATATATGCCATTTTTCTGACATACAGTTACAGTTTGTATTAAATTATAGTATTATTATAAATAATATTTTTGTTGAAAGTCTACGATCCTATTTAAAAAGAGTTGTTTTATTTCTACTTATGTATTGTTGTTAGTAATGTTCTTGTAAAAAAATATACATAGTTTAATAAATTTTAATTTCTTAAAATTAATTTAAACATATAATGAATATTTATATGTAATGAATACTTTATTATTCTAATATCGAGAAGTATTGTTTCTAAATTAATTAAAAAAAATGCCTTTTAACAGTAAAGTAAAAGAATTTAAGTAATAATAAGTTTTAAACTATACTATAATGGCGCCATCAAATGTTGAAAAGAAGCTCAACATAAATTTTGTAAATCGATTTTAAAAGTTGTGTTGAATGAATAGAACAATTGCGTGTCTCTCGAGTTTAACAAAAAGTTAAAGAAATCTGTTGTCAGTCACAAATATATCATTGAATGTATACGTAGGGCTGTCTCACAATGAAACATACTCCTAACAATGAGCAAAGCCTCTTCAACTACAAATGTCGGTTATTTTTCACAAATTCACGGATTTTGGGACACGCTTCATGGCCCATCGTAAAAGGACCGATTTTACCGTGAAAGTCAATTGTATAGTGTTTATGAGTTTAGTCCGTGCTCGTGCCTCCTGGATTGCCCCTAAATCAGATTATAAGTGGATTTTTACCACCTAGGCGCACTGTAATAATAAAAAGGCTTACGAAGGTGTCATAACTGGCAAAACATAATAATTGATTAAATAGATAAATCGCTGTCATTAAGGAGATAAAACGATCAGTAGGAATGTCTGGGGCATTTCAAACCGTCTCTTCGATCATTCATCAAGATCTTTATTTGCCGTGTATTTGTATAATACGTAGAATCCTAAACCTGTCAGTCAGCTGTGACTTATCGACTTTATTATTGGTCTGAGTGTGGACCATCTGTAGGTCAAAACATGCATTTCTCATACTGACACCGCCGATCAGAACTCTTTCATACAACCATAATGAGTTAAACTCTCAATACACTCGCAAGTCTTCCTTAGAAACATGCATACTATTTCAATGACGGCACGAAATTTTCAGTGTTGTATTATTAATGGTTTTTATATAATTAATAAATGTATTTTTATATTAAAAAAATCTTATTGGGGATGTTGTGAAGATTACATGATATTAAGATGCAATATATAGGTACGAGAATGTTTGCCCTGAGGCTGCTTTAGTGCATTAACCTAGCAATAGGGGCACCGTGTAGAGGTTGTGGTGTTAATTAACTAATTTATAACAACACCAACTAACGTAAAAGAGATGATGGACTTCCGTAGGCTGTGTGGATAAATTCTTTTTGAATAGGACATTTTATATTTTATTAAACTGAATAGATATATTAATATTTAATCCATATTATTTATATAATAAGTAATAACCCTATTATGCTTTGTATAAAATACATTTAAATCTTTTTTTTAAATTAATAAATAATTTATAACCATACTCCACAAACAACAACTTAAATATAGTAAAGCTTCAATCAATTCAGGTTAAGAGACGTTATCGTTGCCATCAACATTAATCCCCACTAATTAAATATGTTATAGACTTTTTGTTCCCAGTGCAAATGAATGCCATTACATGAAAATTCAATTCGCATGAAAATGTAATGGCAGTAGACATTTCCTGAATGAGTTGACACTTGCAATGAGTGTGTATATGTCAGTGGTGGCTGGCTGTCCGCAATAAATATCTGAGAGGCTCACACCCTTGTAAAGTCAATATGTTCAAAAGTGGGATATAATAGAGTAGGTAACAACAATGGGTGTCACGCCGGTCTATAGGGGGATCATCTCGGTGCGGTTAATATACTCGGGGAAAAACTTAACACGCATCATTACACATCAACGAATTTTGTCAACCAACGTGCAACCAGGAAATAATAAGTATGGTATAATAAATCTTACACGACACGGGAACATGATAAAAATTAAATAAAAGTGTAATAACATTTTTCACAAACCATGTATTTTTGATTTAAATTATAATATTATTAAATTCGAGCTTTATTTTTCAATCAGTTAGAACAATGTAAATCTATCAATCTGATAAGTGCTAATTTAATAATATAATTAATCAGTTTCTTCAATAAAAAAATCTAAATATGTAATAGTTTATACCTATTTATGAATATATCAGTATGAATCATTATATTTTACTATTCTCAAAATACTAAATAACAAATGTGAACAAATTCTCGAATATAACGTAAACTCTATGTTTTATGAAGTTGCAGGAGAGATGATATATCAATGATTATATTTTACTATACGTTTTTAAATGGTGGATTAAAATTTAAGGAGTGTGCCCCCGGGGTAATCCGATTAAATATTACAGTAAAAGTAGCCGCGGATTACAAATTTAAGTCAGCATAAGATTCCCATCTTTCACGACGGGTGCCCCTTTCATTTGAGATCGAAATTTCCGATATGCCACCGAACGATTGCTACGTGAAAACCATTTATTAAAACAAACCACCAATACAGTAATAGAGATATCCAGCTAACAAAAATACAATGTTTAGCATTTTTATGGATAAACCTATGAGAAGGTATTTTTGCTTATCATTCATTCGGATTTTAATATTTATTCTCTTTTGAAAATATTATTGTATTTATTATTTAGTCGTTGTGCTAGTAAAAGCCCCTTTTATTTAAAAACTTGTTATATACCCTCTTGATGTTAAAATACACCAATGGTATGTTCAGGTATACATTACAATACACATAAGAAACTTTACAAATAAAATGAGCCCTTTTAACTTTTAAATACTTGTAATAGCTTTTTTCATAAATGATAAATCAAACAAATAAACTTTCAAGTATTTCTAAACTAAATAATCAGTACAAACTTATGTAAAAACTGATAATTATCCGGTTGTCAATGTGTATAGCATTCGTGTATACAATAATTATATAACGGATGAATATCAGCTCAAGAATCTTATAATTTTATCTTGAAATATATTCAATTTTGGTGCCAAAGAACACCCAAATTATCGTGTCAATATAATAATATTGTTTAAAATATTTTATTTCAAATATACATTATTTATTGAACCTTTTTATAAGTATAATACAATGTTGAGATGACCGCATGTTCGTTAGGTATGATAGTTACATCACTTAATATGGCTTGCTAGGTGCTTAATATAGAGGAGGCGAGGTATGTATAATAATATCGAGCCCCGCGTGGATGCTTTGTTTCAAAGCGGCCTTTAAAGCTTTTAAGGTGGACCCCCAATCGCTCTCCAGCTAAGCATTTAATTGTACAACAAGTAATTAAAAGTAGATACTTAATAGTTTGCGGCGTGGAACAAATTCATATTCCGCCTGTATACATCGTACGTAATCGATGATGTTTTTCATATTAGAAAAAAAGTGTTAATAGGTTTAGTAATTGGTAATTTTAAATTAATTAGATTATCTTTTAATTTAAACTCGTTAGTTTTTCAAATGCTAGTAATGGATTTTACAAAATTGAATATGAATCCTTTACTGCTAAAATAAAATAGAATATTTGCTTTCTTAAAGATTAACACTTAGAAATAATAAGACATAATATTTTTTGTCATTATCTATTTTTTGTTTTAACTTTAAAATGTGATGTTTAGGAATTGTTTAATATGTTAGAACAACATAAACATTCCATTAAATTTTAACAAGTAAAACCACATTCGTTGAAATTATCACATTGAAGACAAAATTTAAGCAATCTTTGAACATTGATCTATTTGTATTTTGTTTGAACAAAGTCCAAATATTTATAGAAAATGTAAAGATCAGTAGCATTACGCCGATGTTGAAAACTCATTAGTCAATTTTGGGTCGGCAATGATTCAAATAGCTTGTTTTTGAACATAATTTAGAAAAAATGTATAGTTTCAGACACTCCTTCCAATACTTGAGATCAATATTCAATACAAGGTTGTATAGAAGTTTTATATACATGTAAAAGTTTTACAGAAGTTGCAGTTATCTAGATATTTTCAAAATTATGTCAACAACATAGTCGTTAAAATAAAGATTACATTATATACAAATTCGTTTTTTATTTGGTGTTGTTGATACCTTGAATTTTTGTAGTAACAGTAACATTAGGATTGACCAAGTTGGGAACACCTCAGTCAGATATTGTTTTAAAGTCTTTGTTTACTGATGCTACAGATTCTAAACTTAAAACTTCAAAATATTTTGTTATATTTGTCGATATGGTCTTTGGAAAGCATAACTTATTAAGGTTGCTACCATTTGGTAAACTATGAATAGAACTTTTCTTTTGGTTAATTAAAAATGTTTGTTTATGTAAATTAAAAATAAAGTCGGTAAAAGAGCAGAACCTTGAGTAACACCAGCTTTTATGATTTTGGCGTCAGAGTTAAAACCATCAATTGTAACTATATTTTTTCTGTTGTAAAGACTTAAAGATTTGTAATTAAGACCTATACTATAATGGAGTTTGTTAATAATATTAAGATGGCCTATAAATGCAGAGTATAATTTGATCAAAGATTTGGTGTCAAACTTTTTAATCAAAATCCATATTGAGTATCTGAGATAAAGTAATTTTGTTTAAAAAAATTAATAATGTAAAAATAAATATATAAAAAAAAGACTTTTAGGTATAGATTGAACATTTGCAACAGTTTGGGAATGTCATTTTTTATATGATAAGTCAAATATTTTAGTCAGAATGAGAGTTAAATCGATTGCAAATGTTTTAAAAATAATAAATATAATTTTATCTATACTTGATGCCTTTTTAGTATTCAATTTAAAAAGAGATTTTTAATAACTTCTTGCCTAAAGTAAATTGTACCTATTATTTTATCAGTAACCGGCATTGTAAGTAAAACAATAAAACGATGAAGAATTAGATGCAAATTGTTTTTGTAAAAATATTAACTATTTCCTTTGAATTAGTAATTAAATTGTTTTGATCATTTTGAAAAGAAAGTATTAAAGAGTTTAAATTACTTTGTAATAAATTTATTGTTTTAAAGACATTTTACATTTTATTCATAAAAAAAATGAGAAATTTTATTAGCTTTGTTTCTGTCAATTCTATCTTTTTTAGATTGTTACAATGTTTACAAGTTTTTTTTTATAATCTTGATTAGTTTGATCAAAAGAATTAATCATAAATTTATTAAATGCATTTTGTTTTTTGCTTTATTAATTGCCTTTTTTGACTGAATTGAGTACTTTTGTTTGTAACAAAAAATAGAATTTATCTACTTATATTTATCTATTTATCTAAATTGTTTTTGTAATTTATCATAGAATAATGATAAATGAAGCGTGAATGATAAACTGAATAATTAATTATATTCAAGTGGGCACAACTAAATATATTTTATATAAATTATAATGTAATGATGTTTTAGATGCATTGTTAAATTTTTAAAATTAATTGTATTTTCTCGGTTTTGTTTTCAGATTTGTAGACATTTTAAAAAGCTTACAAAAACTATTTAATTTTTACAAAATAATATAATAAAAATTATTACTTTATAAGGTCACTCACTGATGCTTTTATAAAGTAGGCAAAATCATATGATTTGTGAAAAATGTTATATATTACGTATTCAGCACAGATTTTGAATATTTAGCAAAGTAAACATGTTATCTCAAAAAACTTTTTTTTATGGTAAAAAAAAGTTCTTTAAATTGACCACTAACTTCTTGGTAAAATCAAATAAAAAAAAAAGATTTGATTTAAATAATGTTGTAACTAATTTAGCAATGGGTTTGGTAGAATATTTCCAAACTACGTTACTAAAAAAAGAAACTAAATATCAAAAAAAGCTTTTACATAAAATTTATAACAAAAACAAATTATGTCAATATAAATTATTTTTTTTAAATGGGAGTTTAACGCTAGAGAATTGCCGGGTTTAGTCAGCGGAAAAACGACTTATTGCATCAGTTTTTTAAAAAATTGGATTTTTTTCTAAAATTTTATTCATATATATTCAGGCGTTTTTTTGCCGAGTTTGATTTTGTGAACCCTTATAATAGCTATTAGTTTTTATATTAGTAACTATACTTCCTTTTTAAGTAAAAAAAATTTTTTTTTGTACATAATGTTTACCAACAAAGCTACATTTTCAACAAACCTGCTAAAAGTTGCAAGTTTGTTGATTGCTCAAAATTTAAACACAAAAAAAAAACAAAAACTTATAATCATCACTAAAATTTAACATTATTAAAAAAAGTGCATAAATAAAATTCAACTTTCATTTTAAAATTGCTTTACATTTTTTATTGTTGTCATTTTGGTATGACAGAGCTCAACGTGTTTGAATTAGCGTGTTAAAATCTGGCGACGCTAAGTCTTCAAATAACATAATCGTATCTGTCCACCAAATCAACTTAACTATCAAAAATTACAGTATGCTTCTATACTTTATAGGCTTAAGCAATACTAATGGCCAACCTCACAAGCACACGTTTTAAAAATTAAGCCAGAGTTAAAGTTGTCAACAATTTGTAATTTCAATAGTATTGTCAAGTGAAATAAGATTTAATTCTAATTAACATTAAACATTTTATTCAACGTTTAATATAATATAATTAACGGTTGTGACCTCTACTAAATGATAATTTATGTTTATAAAATAACCAAACAATTTACTATGTTTTTTATCACAAATTTATTCTTACAAATACATGACTAGTTTTGGCTTTACTAGAGAGAGTAAGAATAAATTTGTAATTAAAAAAATAGTAAACTGTTTTATTCTGTTTAATATAATAACAATTTTTATCCAAATGTATTGTGCAAAGTAAAAAAATATATTATATACATTAAAATCATTTTGCAAATTCTTTCTCTTCCTTCTAACATTTAGAAAAATAGATTTTATAAAACAAAAATTATGAAACTTTGTGTATTTACATTTATATAAGATAAATGTAAATACACAAAGTTGTGCATTTGTTACTCATTTTAGTTGCACAACGGCATTTATCAAATAAAAAGTATTTATTAAAACAAATGTATTTTCTAATATTTTAAATTAAAAAAAAAAATAGTATATAAGCTTCAAAAAGATATATTGTACTAAAAAAGTATAATAATTATACATTACTTTAACTGCTTCCAGGCGCAACTGCAAATACAATGCGATGAAAGCGCACGCAAAAGCTCAAGTCAATATAATGTATTTTGGTTGAAATCTGATGTGCTACTTAACTAGAAGTGTCGGTCATAAATATTGTTGACATAATTATGAACGCAAAACAGAAAAAATATTCGTATGAAATTATTTCTTTATTATAAACAGTTTAAAAAAGTACGTCTAAATGCAGCATTGTCATTCATTACAATACAATATGGGTATACAATAGTATATAATGTATCAAGAGCCAAAAATAGGCTTTAGCAGTCCGCCGCTTTGGTACAGCACAAAAAAGCAAAGCAAGTGAAGGTTGCTAAAAAGCAAAAGCTGCTAAAGCATTTTGGCACAAGTTTTGTTGATTGCTCAAAATTTAAACAGCGTTTCAAGAAATTTTAAAGTATATTATAATCTGTTCTTGCTATCAGATTTTTGAGCTGTTAAATTGTCGTTTACAACAAAAATACTATTTTGACATGTTTTTTAATCTTTGTTAAATAAAAAAAAATTAAGTTGAAAATAATAATCACATTAGAAGTTTAACTAATAATATCATTATAAATCATAAATTGCAATTACATATTTAAACATTTTTACTTTCCACGTTTTTTTTTTTAATAAAAATATATGACATGTGACATAAAACAAACATAACACATTAAAACTATTCTTTAAGTTAAACACAATAGTTTTTACGTATTCATTAAGTTCAGCATAAATTGTTAATAGAAACTATAGCTTAAAAACTATGCTGTGATTGGTTTTTTTTTAACCAACCCGATAGAATATTGATTAAATAAAAGCAAACAAGTCTATTATTTTTTATTGTACTTTTTACAGCTATTTTACATTGCACAAGAAATCTTGTTTGAAGAGGGTTGATGGGAACAACGGTTTATTAGGTTACTTCCGAATTACCCCGGCGGATAAATAAAAAGTTATTATTTTTATTTTTTAGATATTTTTTAGAGATTGAACCTCGGACTGTTATCGAGCTAACGCTTTATAACTGAGTTTTTCTCATTGTTCAAATTTTTCTTATGTTCTTTTTCATTACTGTTAATATGTATATTAATAACTTTTGTCTATTTTATTTATTTATTGATAATCTTTTTGTCTGCCATGCTATTTTTTATGAGTTTTAGAGTTAATAAAAAATATAAAATATAAAAGAATAAAATTATATCTGTATTTAAACTGAATATGTTTTAAAATAATTTTATTTGATTAATTCTGCTAAAATACTGAAAACACCTAATTATACATAAAACGTATTATGACTCTAAGGGAACGTAAAATAGAATAGACCAATACTGCTAAACTCTAAATAAAAACGTAGTTTACTTAGCTTAGTTAAAAAAATTTAATTTTAGAATATTTTTTTTTTCAATTTTTTGGAAAATTGCAAATGGTCAACTTATTCTTAAAAAGAAAACCAATTGTTCACACTGTCAAGTTTTTAGAACAAAATAACTTTATATCAGGTAGTCAATTTGAATCAAAATGTTAGACAACAGATTTTTTACAAACGAGGTTTAGCTATTAAATAACAAAACTGCGGTGAAAAAAAAGTTTTATTTTAAAAATTATTTTATAATTAAATGCTCCTCTTTAATGTAGTTCCCTCTCTTTGCCATACACCGTTCCATTTGTTTTTTCCATTGATCAAAGCAATGCTGGAAGTCTTCTTTTGTAAGAGCATTTAAGAGCTCCGCCAATTGTTGCTTCACTTCTTCCATCGACTTGAACAGGGTTTTTTAAAGCAGATCTTCAGAAACAGAAAAAGTCAGAGGGTGCTAAATTTGGCAAGTACGGCGCGTGTTTAAGCTTCTAGCGGGTAAATAACGCTTCACAAACAGAGCGATTTTTTGAACCAACTTTGCACAGACTTTTTTTTATATTCAATTTGTTATGCAAAATTTTTCTGACAGTTTTTTTGTTGGCGTATACAGTCTCAGCAATCATCTCAATGCTCATACGACAATCTTTGCGCACAATTTCATTGATTTTGCTCACCGTTTGCGGAGTTAAAACAAAAACAGGTTAACCTGGACGTTGGTTATCTTTGGTGCTCTCTCGGCTTTCAGAAAATTGTTTATACCATTGGAAAACACAAGCACTAGATAAAGAATTCTCACCATAAGCCTCTTTTAACAACTTATAACACTCAGTCATAATAAGTTTTTTTAATTTAACAAAAAAATTTACATTGATCCGTGTTTTTTGTCACTTTTATAGAAAAAATACTAATACAGCAACAAAATCGTGTACTGAAATAGTAGTTAGTAGACTCTTCCAACTATCTAACGCTGCATTTGTTTACCCCCTACCCCTCTAGCACGCTTTCTGCAATTGCAGTCTTGTTATTTAAACCAAACCTTGTATATTAGTTACAAATATAAATTTACCTTAGACAAATGTAGACAAAATTCTGTATTTTCTTATTTTATCAAATGAATGTAGTATTCTAATCTTATTAATAGGTCTTAATCACAAATTTGGTAATTTTTATCAATTGTTTAACTGTTTGATCACAAAAAAACTATAATTAGAATTAAGTCTTAAAATAATAAATGTTGATGCTCCTTGAGATTCTGATCTATTGTCTACTCAATTTTTAATTTCTATCAATAAATTTTTCTTTAAATAACCAAAAAACTTATTCAGTTTTGAAAATGATAACACATTTTCATACTTTTACTTTTTAAAAATTATATGAACAAATTTAAAAATTTTTAGTTTAGAGTTAGTAGCATCTACAAAAAAAATAATCTTGAAACAATATATGACTGACTATAATCATAGTCAATTTTAACTTTAAAAAACTAAACTTCTTATTGTTCAAAGTTAAAATCCGAGGTATGAGTTGTATCAAATATTAAAACGTATAATAGTTTTAACGAGTGAAGTTTTACTTGTTAAATTTAAAAGTATTTTTATTTTATTGTACATACCATATTGAGTAATTTCTAAATGTTACATTTTAAAATTAAAAAAAGTTTTTTTGCAAATCATACGCTTACTATAAGAATAGGTCTAGAAACTAAAAAAACATACTCTATACTCTTAAAACTTTCAAAATCTATGTATGGACGTTAAGATATTCATTTTTGTTATGGTACTAAATAAGAATAAAAGTGGGCCACAAATGGCATACAAAACTTAATTTTATTACTATTAGTACGGCACTGCTGTCCAAAGAAACGCTTTGATCCCAGTTATGAACGTTCAATATTGTACTTTGTACACTGGTCACAAATATCTCTTGTAGTTTAAAAAACAAAAATGTTTTGCACACCCTATACCAAACTGACAAAATAACAATTAATTTTTCTACTAGTTTTTTTCAGATTTCTTTAAGTCTATTAGGTCAATTATAAGCCAAAAATGTCTCGTTGGTGCATCAGTTTTGACCATTCAATAATATTAATACTTAATGATTGTACGAAATATTATACTGCGTACACACTTACAACATTGTGCTGCAACACAACAACGTCGCGCAATATCTTCGCGTAACATCACTCCGCAACACGGAATTAAATTCTTTTGATCCGACGGCATAAAACCGACAACTGATGGAACTTTGTTGCGCGATTATGTTACGCTACGGTGTTGTGTTGTGACAGTTTGTTGCAAGTGTGTACGCATTATTACATTTGAAATACAAAAAAAGCAGAAATGTTAGATAAGTTTGAAACTCTACTATTCACATGCTTGAATCAAAATGAAACAAAAATAAAAATTAGTTTGAGACAAAATTATTATTTTCAATTTGCAGAAGAAAAATTACTACACAGATTTTTTAAATATGTTTTACCAAAGTATTATTCAATCTTTTATTAAGTTTGTAAATAAGAGATTATAAAGATTTGTTTGAATTTTTCTTGGGTAATTAAATTGCAATTGCTTAATAATTAAATTATAATATTGGTTTTTAATTAAATTTCAACTTAAGTTATAAATGCACAAAGAGAAATATTAATTAAACTCAGTGACAGAGCAAAATTTATGTCTGAATGAGATAATATTTTTCATGAATACATTTTATAAATGGACTTATATATTTATAAAATGGTAATAATCCATTTATTTAGTGGAGGTTTAAAATGGAATTGCGACAAATAAAACATGGTTAGCGTGCCACATCAGGGAAAGCCAGACTCATAATTCAATGACCACGTGGACATTATGGTGATGTACCCGGTGTCGTTTACACCATTGTTATGTTGCATCTTTTGTTGTGCCCTCCTATAACACCCACCTTTACGGTAAATTTAAGTTAAAAATGCCACTATTTATTACGGATATAAAATAGAGATTTGACAACCGCTCAGCTCGTGCCTTCTTGGTAGAACTAATAAGAAGCAGAAACACATTTGAATTATGTTTCTAAATATGGAATATTAGTATGTGGGTACATTTTTTATGAATATTGTGTATAGTTAAAGAAAATATTAGTAGAACATATATATTAGTATTTGTTGCAATTATTTCTTATTGTAAAATATTTTTAACAGTATTTATAACATAAAAAAACTTATTGAACTATTGAGAATAATATTTTTAATTATTATTTTATGAAACCTTGAGTATTTTTTTTTACTCGATTGTCTCCAATTGATGTTTTCTATGCTTATGTACAAATAGTATATAATGCATTCAACCCAATTAATATTAATATTAATTAAATCAATTAGTTATGATTGGTTATAGTAATTAAACATTATAAGTTTTATTTATTATGATATGTTGTTCAATAAATACAATTATTTATGTTTGTTGTAATCTATCATCAATAACTGTGCATCAGATGATTAGATTGTGTAGGCTTGTACCGGTACACATTACCATAAAGACAATATCTAGCAGAATGCGGCAAGTGTGAACAGTCAGCTGCCGCCCCTGTGGCTGAGATTGGTCGAGGGGATTCCTTTGTATGTTAACTACAGGGGCTGGGATCAAGGGCGGGACACTACACATGTACATATGTTATCTCCCCAATACACATTGTGACATAACATGAATTTTTAGTAGTACCAGCTACGACATTAGCGCTACGAAAAAAAATACATACTAAAAAATCTACAATCATAACTGTATTGTTTAAATAAACACTACCTAAATCGATTATTTAGTGAGAAATATGTTGCACTTTAATTCTGTAAAAGCAGGCTATGTTTGATTAGCTTTTATGAGTAAAACTTATATATGTATTTGATATAATAAATACTTTCAATGTTTATCTGATCAAACTTTTTAATTTTATTTATTAGTTTTAAATTTGAATCATATAAATTTTCAATCATGACAATTAAAAAATAATGTGAAAATAATTATATATTTAAAGTTATATTTTTTTCTGTTTAATTTACTAGTTTTCGTTTTTTTTTTACTTAACAAGTTTTGGTATGGATCATCAAAAAATACATTTTAAAAGATAATGTAATCAGCACACTTTTATGCCGCTTATAATTAAACTTAACAGTTTAAAATCTCATGCTTATGATTCTAAAATTAACAATACATTATTGTTTATATAGGTTACTTTTTAAAATTTAAATCCTGGTATTCCATAAGGATAATCAAATAATAATGTGTGTATATATATATATATATATATATTATATATGAATTTTAATGCTGCAACCGATATTGCGTTGCACATTTAGAATGCAGAAAGTACAACATCACGGTTTATACTTATATAAGTACACATACAATGGAAATCGGGCCATTAAACTTATCTGTTTTTAAATTAAATCTACATTATACATTGAGAGCGCACAATAAGCATTCATATGTAGCCAGCCTTACGAAAATCTGCATTGATTTCGGTCAAAACGGTGTTAACTCCACCAAAACATACATGCATCGCCGATGAAAAGAAAGAGTTAACGATCAAGCATCCGTGGAATTAAATTAATGATAGATTACATTTTTTATTATTGATTGTGTTACGGTCATCTCTGCATTTTATTCTAATTCTAGTAAGCTTTCTTGGTTTAGAATCAGCTGCTATTTCAAATTGGTCATATTATTTTAAGTTGTGGTAAAATTAACACAACAAGTCTTGTGTTGGGTTGCACTTACCCTATAGTTAAAATACTTGTTTTTTAGATTAATTAATTTAAACGGTTTGTCGCAATTAGTTGTTTTTTTATTTTTAATCAACCAGTTTTGTGGATGTTACTCAAAACCAGTCGTATAAAAAAAAAAATAAAAATAAAAAGCGCATGAAATTAATAATGATTACCAACTTATAAATGTTTTTTAAATTATCAATTTTACCAACATCCGTCGCACAGTGTCAAGTCACTCTAAAACCTGGTTTTAATTTGAAAACTAAAATGTGGTAGGTAAGTCTGTTTTTTAGAAAACCATCTGGTTTGGCCCTAAAATGCAAGACAAAACCACAGTTTAGAAACCTACAAGTTTGGTTGGCTGTAAATCACAATTATACATGATGACATCATACCTTAATACCTGATAGTAGTGACAGATTATTATAAACTTTGAAACATCCTGAAACAATGTTTTTATTTGGAGTAGCTGAAAAAATATTGAGTGTATTGTGTAGCAAAAGCGAGTGAAGGCAGCTAAAAGCGGCGTGCTGCTAAATAGTATATAGTGTATCAAGGGCCAAAATAAATTGACTTTAGCAGCCTGCGGCTTTTAGCAGCACAAAGTAAGGGCTGCTAAAAGCAAAGGGCTGCTAAAGCATTTTGGCATTTTTGTCTGTTCTAAATAAAAACATTGGTTCAAGAAATTTCAAAGTTTATTATAATTTGTCACTACTGTCAGATTTTAAGGTATGACGTCTTGTAAAATTGTAATTTACAGTCAATCAAATACCTCAAAAGTTTTTTAGGTCTAAGGGCTTTTAAATGATCGCCCGCATTTTAGAGCCGAAACAGATAGTTTTGGTAGAGGCAGGCAAAAAACCCATTTTGAGCCTTTGATATACTATATACTATTTATGACCTACTTGGGGGCTTATAAAACTGTTTTTGTAACAGACTGATTTTTTTCTGCCTCTTGCCGAAGTCAAAAACAATAAATTTTAGAGAAAGCGATTGACGTTGTAATTAAGACAATTTGTCTAGTAAACTTTAAAAACTGTATTTTGAAATTGTTTTAAATTTTAATTTTTTGTTATGAATCTATTAACCTTAAGTATATATTATATTTTTTTGCCTGCCCGCTTTCCCTTTCTAGGGACTTAAAATCCTACGTCTATCGCTGAAGATTACGATTTTAATAATATTTTTATTGAATTTAATTCTTAACTTTAGTTATACTAAATTAACAGTAAGTATTATTAATTAAAAATTAAAATTAAATTAATTTATTACATGATTTAGTTATAATATTTTTTAATATTTGCTTGATTTGATATTATATACAAAAAACAGAACTATTGACATCTAGTGTAGTGATTGTATTACAAGACTTCTTGGTTACGTCATAACATTATTTGACAATTTAAACATTAACCTTTAAAAAAAAAACATTGACACTTGAAACTCTAAACAATTTTTTTTTAATAATAGTAATGAAGTTGTAATATGTTATTGTTATCTTACAGAGGCAGGCAAAAAACAGTCGCAAGCCCCCCGGGCAAGAAACCTGCATTTGATACTGAATATACTATTCAGTAATTTTTATTTTGTAAAATTCAATAAACACAAAAAAATTATTATTGTAATTTTTTCTGCAAAATAGTCTGTTTGTAGGTAAACTTTTGTTGTGTATGAAGCTATAGAGTGCACTTTTCTTTGCATAGTTAAAATGTGTAGTCATGGTAGAATTAGGGCATATTTTAAATCTAGCAATTTTATTTTTAGTGTTAACGATACGGCTTAAATAGCAAAATATGTCACTTTAAGTTCGAATTCACGTCAAGATATGTAATGTAAAAAAGGTCAAAAACTAGATTTGTCATAAAATATAGTAATTTAAAAACTTCAATTTTGTTTTAGGATTTTAATTATGATTTTCTTATTTTGACACCCTAACAACCACTTATTTTATTTAAAAAAATTGATTTATTATTTTGCCGTTAATTTGGAGGTCGAATTCTATACGAATCCCAAGTTTCAAAATTTTACTCGGTTATTTTTATTTCCATACCCTAAAAACTACTTCAATTTATTATTAGAGTTTTTTTAAATTATTTTGTCTGTAATCAGCTCAATTTGGACCAGTTTTAGATTTAAGAAAATGTTTATTAGTATCAGCTTTATACGCAAAATTGTTTCATCGCAACTAAAATAACACCCGATTTGCAATCCAGCAAAAAATATTAAATGAAGTATTTAATTCTATCGTACTTTATTTAATATTATTACCTTAGAATTTATTGATCAAATAAAACTAATACATACAGATTAATTGAATAATATAACTTCAATGTTAGAAACAGGCGGTAATTTATAAATAACCTGCCAAAATCAGCGAGTTGAAATGAATTGATTCTTACAAGTTAAATAACCCAGATCAAACGTGTAACACTATTGACAATTGCACCAACAACCGTCGTTGACCTGAACGACGGGTTATATTCAACACATTTTTGCAGCATTTTTATCTGCCAAATTATGATATTTATAAAATTGTAATGTCATACCTATTTAAAAAATAGTGAAATTATAAATTATTTAACTGTCAAAATTTTGATTTGATTCTAACCCTATAGAGTTGTTAGTTTGTCTAGACTAAAGTATGACGTCATTGGTTAATCTAGATTACCTATACTCGGTATAAACTAATCGATTTTGTACAATATAGAAGTAAAATGCTAATTGGAAACAACACAACTAACAATATACGCATTAAATAAATTCTTGAAACAATAAATAATAATATTGTTATTTTATGTCAACGATTAAATTATAATTTAAATTATTTAATTAAATATTGTGCAGTATTGAGAATACAATAAATACAACTTTTATTAAGTATTTTCTATACAATATGTATATAAATAATAAGTAGATCGAGTAGAAAGTCCATGTTTAATTTTGTTCGGTTTTGTGTAGTTTTGTTCAAATTTGTTCAGTTTTGTTCAGTTTAGTTCAGTTTTGTTCAGTTTTGTTCAGTTTTGTTCAATTTTGTTCAGTTCAGTTTACTTTTGTTTAATTTTGTTCAGTTTTGTTCAGTTTTGTTCAGTTTTGTTCAGTTTAGTTCGGTTTTGTTCAAGTTTAGTTTTGTTTAGATTTGTTCAGTTTTGTTTAATTTTGTTCACTATATAACAACAAGACCAAATTAACTAAGTTAATAAGAATAATATAATAATAAATTAATAAGTATAATATAAATATAGAACAAACTAATAACAATAATAAACAAAAACCTAAAGAAGAAAAAAAACAAAATTAATTATAAACTAATGGTTAAAAAGTTGATCATTCTATTATATTTGCATATCACCATTTTAAAATATTTGACGGTACTAAAACCCTTAGGTAACTCTTAAATTGAAATGAGTCTATTGCAAGTAGATAAGTTGTCAGCAATACTTGCTATAAGCGATGATAATTCAAGAAACAAAATTAGTAAGAACAAACACATTTTAAAATTAAAATTAGATGTAGATTACAGTGATCTACTAGCAAGCCAAAATAAAAAAAATCTAGTGTATTGATTTGTAAAGATTTTTTATTACATAACAAATTCTTGCAAAAAATATTATTATAATTCTTATTTTTTTACAATTTCCCATGTGCAAACATTTTACATTTGGGAGTACATTGCTTAATATTTTAAAATTATAAATCATTACTAATGTGTTGATTGCGTTGGCTTTAATAAATATTTAAAATATGTAACCGACACTATGCAATGGCCATTTTTCACAAAAGCTACTCGCAGGTATGATATTTAGTTTTAAACAATGCATAGGCTTGGTTGCATAACGCCAGTATTGACTAAAATATGCAGACTATCCGATTTTGGAATAATGTAATCCGGATCAGCCCCGGACCAATTTACATATGTCACACCGTGCCCGATAGATTATTGATTGATCTGTCTCAACGTGTAAACCTATTAGCGGGGTGTGTCGTTTAAATTCAAAACGGCGCGCCAGTATTGCATTATTCAGCCCTCTTTTCATCCTCATCACAAATGTATCACATATTCCATATTATTTCAAAGCTTTTTTACATCAATTCCACAAATTAAAATACCGCTTGCGGTAGTACGTGTAAAATGCAAATCGCCGTGTGCGGAAACTTGTTGATGTTCATAAATTAAAAATAGTATAATAGAATAAAAAAAGCAACAGCTATTTTTTAATTAGTAATGTGTGGATGATGTTATGGCACATAAACAAGCTGTAATATACTTATAAGTGAGTATGGGTGGTGTGAATGGCCCCCACAGGGTCCCGGGGCTACTCTAGGCCCCCCTGCTGAATCAAGACCCCCGCAGTTTACTATCACACCGCTTTGCTATAAATTACTACACTTCCAGAGACAGCAGAAAGCGTGAAAAATGCGTCGGTACATCTTATAAACAACTACCAATACTTGATAAATCATATAGCGGTCTACTACATAGGTCTTATCCGAGGTGGAATAGAATAAGACATAGTAAAACAAATTATGGTTGTATTTCATTAACTTGGGATCACTACTGTTGCAAAAGCATGTTTATATAGAAGTTACTATTGCAATTAAAAATTGAACTTAGAAACAAACAATATACTTTTTTATACACTGTCACATTAGTATTATGCGATTCAAAAGTGTATATTGTAAAATAACCTTTATTTAAATAATGTATTTTTTTTACGAGAAACAAATTTGCAAACATTAACCATCTTACCTCATTGCCAAAAGAATTTAAATCCGAATATTTAAATTATTATTTCATTTTAGAGTAAGAGGTAGACCATATACACTTAGTGTATACTGTCTCAGTGTATTATATTATACAGACCGGTTCAAGACATTTTCTTTTAAATTTTGTTATTTTTTTATCTATAAAATGCAAAAATTAGGACTCTCAAAGTCAAGTTAAAATTAATAAGCTACTACAGACAAACAGTTTTATATGCGGTTTTTAACCGCGGCGGTGAAAGTCTGGAGCGAATAATACTGCTACTACTCTTCACAAAAGTTTTTTTTTTTTAGAATAATTAAAAATAAAATAATTGTTTATTAAATATATTTTATAAATAAAATAATATTTATTTTTAACAGTAAAAAAATAAAATAAATGTATTATTTGCTATAAATTTAATTAAAAAGTTTTGAGCAAAAAAAGTGTGTCCGCAGTGTTTTAATTTAACACAGACTTAACGCGCGGTTTTATACTAACTGTGATCGTTCAGACAGTTTAAAACTACAATGCAAGTTTTTAATTTTTACAGTAGTAGTATTTTTTATTTGTGATGATTCAAAACTGCAAACTTGTGACGTTCAAAACCGTAGATAAAGTATAAACATATAATGACACTTATACTTCAGTTTTAGCAAGTGTGGTTTTACTCGCTGAAATTTAAACGTATTTTATAGCGAATGTATTAAACCAAAACTTAATTTTTTAAAACATTTAAAATAAAAAACACAGCTCATGGTATTTTTAAAAAGTCAATGTAGGGTAATTCCACTGATATTTGGACATTGCTCAAATTTTGTACACATGTTTGGGGTACCAAAATATGTTGATTTCTAAAATTTTAGATCTCTAGGTGCAAAAGAGTGTAAATAGCGGCTATTTTAATTTTTTAGGTATATTTTGTTTTTTTTTAGTTTTTGCGCTGTAAATAAGCAAAAAATAGTCAAAAGTCATATTGGAAAGGATGCATTTTATAGGAAACTTTCCCTAGAACACGATCCCGCTTTTAGTTTTCTGAAATTTCATGCGAAAAATCGGAAAATTATTATTTTATAAAAAAAATGATTTCTTCGATTTTGCTACACCTGGATACTTAAAATTTGAATATGATATTCTTGAAACATAGTACTTTTGATAGCAAAAATAAAAAAACTAGATTTGTTTGTTGCTAAAAATGGGTTACTTTTATGGACTTTTTTTGGATTTTCCGTAATTTTACTAATTTTCGGTTTTTTTAGGTGATTTAAAAAAAACTTACATAAAAATCGTGTTTATTGAATTTTTTTTTTATTACACTAAATCAATTTTTTTGGTCCTTTTTTGCAAAATTAGGCCCAAAAAATAATTATTTTTTATCATAATTTTGCAAAAAAAAAACTTAAATTAGTGTAATCAAAAGGAAATTTTACGTAGAACGCGATTGTTATGTTCGTTTTTTTTAATTCTTTTGAAAAAATACCGAAAAATTAGTAAAATAACAAAAAATCCGAGAAAAATCCCTTAAAAGTAACCCATTTTTAGCAATTATGTATTATATTTTACCGTAGAGCAAGCGAATCCAGTTTTTTTATGTTTTCGATCAAAAGTACTATGTTTCAGAAGTATCATATTCAAATTTTAAGTCTCCAGGTGTAGCAGAATCAAAGATATCAAACTTTAAAATGGCATTTTTTTTATTTTCCGCCAAAAAAATTGGAAAACCTAGGGCAGGATCGTGTTCTACAAAAAAATTACTATAAGATACATCTTTTCCATTATAAATGTTTATTATTTGCATTTTTACAGCACAAAAACTGAAAAAAAATTTCTAAAAAAATAAAATGTCCACCATTTACACTCTATTTGCCCCTAAAAATCTAAAATTTAAGGATTCGACATATTTTGGTACCCCAAACATGTGTATAAAATTTGAGCAAAATCGGAGATATTAATGTGGGGACGATTGTTCGAATTTCAGTGGAATTACTCTGTACTGTTTTTTTATTATTAACATTCAGGTCATTGAAGTACTTTACAACTGTCTGAAATTTTTCACACATATAAAAGTACATTGACATTTTGTAGGTATTGAAGCCATTGAAGTATTTGACAGCTGTGTCAAGGTTAGAGACTCTGGCATTTGAAGTTTTAGGAGTTGTATGTTTTTACCGTGTTTGGCATTGTAGTGTACTAGCATTTGAGACATTTAGGTTACACAGTAACCACAAAAGGTTGTTAAGCTTGCATTTATTGGAAAAGCTATGAGGTTGTTTGCAAAAGACAATACATTAGCTATAAGCTGTTTATACACACTGACTGTTGTGTTAATTAGGTGACTGTCAACAGAGGTGCTTTGGTATTTATGTTATGATGGGGATTCTGTCATTACAATCTATTGGTTCTATGATAGAGATAATTTATATTGGTTAATTATGTTGTATTTAATAATTATGTGCCAAATAAATTGTTTGACTTACCGGGTCAGT
The DNA here is from genome assembly GCA_963932245.1 of Tachinus rufipes. Taxonomy (NCBI): domain Eukaryota; kingdom Metazoa; phylum Arthropoda; class Insecta; order Coleoptera; family Staphylinidae; genus Tachinus; species Tachinus rufipes. The sequence goes on from OZ010742.1 coordinate 69,497,346, forward strand.
CAAACCGAGAGCAGTGGCTAATAATCAAATTGGACTGGTACGAGTAGAGTCAAGAGTGGACACTTTATTCAACGCAGTGAAATGATTGTGTTAGGAGCTGAAGTGGTAGCTTATGTCAGTTTAAAAAAAATAGCAACAATGACCGTTAAAGTAAATATATAGTCTAATTAATTAAACTACAACGTCAATGTTCAATGTAGAGATTAGTGGATAAGCGTTTGCGCAGTCAAGTGCCAATAATAGATTCTATTAAACAAACATTTTTGCAATTTCTAAACACAATGTAAATACGATCAATGTCATTAAAATTCTTGGGACAAATGGTATAAAAAACGCATTATACGCCAGATTTTTTTTTAATTTAATTTTTTTTTTACTTTGAGCATAAAACATTTGTCATTGTATGAGTTGATATTATTAAAGGTCAGCAATAAACTAGTAGACAGTCATATCAGACATATTATATTTTGTAAACTAAATATTTTGTTTAATTAGCTTTCAATTTTAATTCTAAATATTTTATACTGTAAAATTAATGTTGCCAATATTAGTCATATTTTACGATAAATCATTGAAATTATTTAACACTAAGCTATCAGATCTAAACATTTTTATCTATAAATAAACTTTAATAATACTTACAGAACAAAAATATTTATTATAGTTCTGGCCTCAAAACTATGCAATACAAATAATTTATATTCAATAGATAAGAATAACAAAATCTTACAATAAAAAAACCTGTAACCTTTTTTTTATATATACATATGAAATCTTGTACTATGAATACATATACATATAGTAAAATGTCCCGATTGTATTTTCATAAATTGATAAATTATATACTGGTCCTTAGATAATATATCATACAGTGCATTATAATGGTTAAAATCGGGCTTGTTTTACAAGCGATCCATTTCACAAGGGATTCTCAGCCGTAAAGCGGCAGTTTATAGGGTGCCAAAGTCGGGCTCGGTCCATCTCAAAGGATTATGATAAATTGACTCCTAAAATTCCACACGGATTCCTCGCATTGTGCTCGGGAGCTCTTCGCCTGTGGACACCTTTTTTTATTATTTCTATATCGAAATTTATACACTTATTAATAATTTGCGAACAGCGGTGCGAATGTACGACGAAAATAAATTTCACAATTGGATACAAAATATATTCTTGCAGTATTTTGCATTGATGTAAACACAATAATATATATTTTTAATTTGCATAATTTGAAATCAAACATTACGTATAATAAATTTATATATTTGGTTTTAATAATCAAGATATTATAAAAATAACATTTGCACTATAATGAAAACATTTGAAAGAAAAAAAAAATAATAAAAATAAATTGTTCTAGTAGATTCTCGATAATAGTGTGCATGTACGTCCTAAGAAAGTTTATTATTGATGTGTTAATCATACAATTTCAAAATGTAAAGAGAATGAGGCAGATGGATGCACGTTTCATATAAGAATCTAACAGTACATCTTTCCAGTTAATTAAAATTATTAAATAAACTATAATATATTCGGACGAATGAAATATGCGCGCAGGGTATCATGTAAAAAGGCATGGAAAATCAATCATTTGCATACTAAATGGTTCCTTTTAAAACGTCATTATGAGTAAAATTATAAAAGTTCGTGTATGTGTGTATCCGTGAGTCATGTTAAGATATCTCTTGATAGATGTTATTAATTTCATTTTTTTCTACGGATATTCCTGTATGCTGTTAACTGGCATGACATATGGTGTCAATTTATACCTATCATACAACCAATTATGGAAGATGATATTGATAATGATAAGAATTAATATCTCTATTTGTAAAGGTTCTCGTTCTCTATCCTTATTTCCTAATAGTGTTTTATAAATAAGATGTATTTATAGTTGTATCGCTACTAACTTTGATGTTAATATCTATGTAAATTTTCCCACATTTTTTATACATATTATTATGGTTACTTTGGTCATTTATCTTATCTTTCGTGCAAGCAATAAAAATTTAATTAATAGGTTTATATTTCTAATCTTAAAAAATATATCCTCGTTAGGATTTTCACCTACACACAAAGGATTAAGAACGATAGTATTAATATCTCTTTTACGAACATTTAAGAAAATACAAATGACACTCCATATGTGCTTGTAACACTGAGTGACATGTGAACGCGAATACATTATAAAAGCTGGCTAACTTTTGTCCTTTTTAACTCTTTTTTTAGGACGTAAGCATAACGCAACAATAAGTTCTTTACATTCCTACGGAGCTTGAATGAAGTGTAAAGACTTAGGCCAACACTACGCCGACTTTAAATCAACATTGATGACATATGCTACTTTGTTAAATGATGAAATAATAATTCAGGTGGATTTCGATGACGGTGACTGTTCTGCTCAAAAATCTCCGAGTGTTTCTTTTCATTCATATTTTTTAGCAATGTTATTTCTAGACAAATGTTACAATTTTAACACTTATGTTTCGACATTAATTTAAAATTATAATTAGTTATTAGTTATTATAATACATTTAACACTATCAAGTATAAACAAATAAGATAAGCAATATTGATATTAATCATAAAATATCCAATTATCATGTTTTATAAATTACCCTATCTAATTTAAAGTTAATTGGCCATTTGAATATGCGCATCGTAAAGTGGCTTGTAATGTTATATGGAGTTTTGTCACGATTATTAAATTAATTTGTGATAAGCAAGCAATATAATTCATATTAATTGGACCAATTTTGGAATTGACAAAAATGTTCAATAAATCAGTGTGAACGGTTTTTAATAGGTGTATCATTTTTAATCGTTAAAATAAAATATTCTCCAATTAAGATTGAATAAGTGCCTCTAAAAGATAAGAATCATAGATCCAAACTAGTTTTAATTAATTAAAATAAGCCACTTTACATGTTTATTTATAGACGTTTTAAGATTTATTATGGTTGCTATGAATTTTAACATTATTGGAGTTTGATATGCAGATTTTTATAAGTATAAAAGCTAAATACATTATTCGATTGCAAATTGGTGCTTTTATGTTAGTTGTTTTATATATATTAAATAAATATATGAGAAAAGATACGTTGTATAAAATCGCCAATTTTAAGACTCAATCAAAAAAATAGTTTATTTATCTTGAATTAAAAAGAGTATACTTTACTAAAAAGGGTATGTCTGGTTAGCCGGAATTGCAGACAGAATATAAATAAAAATTATGATTGATAAGTATTTACATGCATATTATAATATTTTATTTTGTCAATTGTAAACTTATAATACAATTTATATATGTATAATAATAATGTAAATTATAAGTTTTGAAAGTAGAATTACTTTATCTACAATAATAGTATTTTATGTAGGCGTTGATAGACTAAAATTAATTTCATATACCTACAATCAGAAACCGACGGTATAATAATAATAATAATAATAATAATAAATCTTTATTCACATGCTGCACAGTTTAAAATACAGGTACGAAAAGTCACTTAAAAATAATACAAAACAAGTCATATAAACTATACAAAACAAATATAAAAATCACATTTAAAAACTACAATTTAAAAATATTATTATTATTCAACTAATACTAATAATGTATATACATAATTTAGTCTAAAAGATATTCGTTTACATTATAGTATACTTTTTGAATAAGAAATTCTTTGAAACGTACTTTAAAAACATTATACACAGTTATTTCTCGAATTCTGGCGATTTTTCATACTTACACAACTTATGAGCTTGTGGACGGATAACATTTTTGTTTCTTATGTTATGCGAGTGTACATCTTTAGATTTTGTAAATAATTCTAGGATTTTTTTAATAAAATTAACCGACTTGTATATATAGATGCATGGAACAGTAAGCAAATTTTTCATTTGAAATACGGTTTTGCAAGTCTCACGAGATTTTATATTAAAAATAAGACTCAACACTCTCTTTTGAAAAACAAAAATTCTATTAATATAAGACGCATTTCCCCATGTACATATATTAAAATTAATATGCGAATATACTAACGCATAATACATATTCAACAGAGCACTCTCCATCCATAAAGGGTTTTAACTGCAAGATGGCAAAATAGCTTTTATTTAATTTTTTGCAAGTTTGGTCAATATGTAGACTTCAGTTTAAGTTTTCATCCAAAATTGTGCCAAGAAATTTTACAGAGCGACTAAGTTTGAAGTGAGTGAAACTGATTATGAAAACTGTTTAGTGTTATACAGGATGTTTCCTTACTGGAGACAAACAATGAAATATACATTTTTTAATTTCAAACAAAAAATCTAAATAACTTTTTTATCTATCTTGCTTTGTATTTGAGATAATAAAAAAATACACATTATTTAAAAAAAAAATGTGCAAAAAAGACAAAACAACATTACTTTAACAAGTGTGCGTTGATGCAAGCTTTTGATACTTGTCAAAATTGTTTTCTTTGGTTTGGTTAGTAAAATTTGATAAAAATACTGTTCAACAACGGAGAATACGCAAATATCATTTTTTTTGCGCTAGCTGCATGTCGCAAGTATTAAGATTTTCCGACAGAAAGAAACCTTCTTGTCGCGTATTTTGGGACGCATTTTGAAGGCTCCCTAAATTTCAAATTAAAAATTGCCGTAGTGGAGATCCACATCAACATCACACAGTGACAAAAAAGGAACAAATAGTTGACAAAGTTTTTGATAAACCAGGGGTCAGGGTTAGGCGACTTTCTGCCAGTTTACAACTATCTAAAACTTTGTCTAAAAAACCTTAAATAGAGAAATTCTTTATCCATATTATTATCTAAAAGTACAACACCTAAAACCAGGCGACGACTTGGATTTTCTCAATAACATCTTGAATGACAACAAGATTATAACTTTTTTAGTTCAATATTGTGGAGCAATAAATCTATGTTCTCGAGAAATGAAATTAACAATATACATAATGAACATATCTGGTCATTAGGAAATCTGTTAGTTAGGGTATAAGCTTACCAACAAAAATTGTGTGTGGTTTTTAATGGGCAACTACTGCTAATTCAAATCTTACCACCTTGTTAATAATATAATATTAAAGTAATATTGTTTTGTTTGTTGTTACCATTGTTACAAATGTTTTTCTTTACTTAAATTTTGCTAAACAAAAAGTTTTCTAAAAAATATGTATATCTATAATTAAAATTAAAAAATGTACCTTGTACCCTGTAAATCATTGATTTTTTTGTCTAACATAATAAAGTTTATAATTAAGAAGTAAGTGATAACAATTTTGATGTTTAAATAGCAAAAAACAAGTTTGTGTTAACTTGCTTTTTTAAATGGCAACTCCAGTTAGCTAGCTAATCTTGTATTGTAAATATCTATTTGTTATGATTTTTAATATATCTCGTGTTTATGAATTGCGAGTTAATGTTACCGATCAGTAAATGTAATAAATGCAAGAGCAGAGTGAGAAGTCTAGTAAAAATAAATCAAAGAATAAAATTTTTGGCAAAAAAACATTTTATTTCTCAACGTAGTCGCCTTTTAGCTCGATACTCTTAGTCCAACAATTTTCTAATTTTTTGATCCCTTCCGAATAATATGATTTCTCCAACCCTTTAAAATAGACGTTTGTTGGATCGATGATCTCCTCATTGGAGCCAAATCTTTTTCCGCCAAGCCATTTTCTAAGTTCGGAAACAGAAAATAGTCAAAGGCGGCTAAGTCTGGAGAATATGGCGGATGTGGAAGCAATTCGAAGCGTAATTCATTAATTTAGGCTATGGCAACTACACACGTGTGCACCCGCGCATTGTCTTGATGGAAGAAAACTTTTTTCCTCGTCAAATGCGGTAGTTTTTCTTTCAAAACGTCGTTGAAAAGGTCCAATATTGCAGTATTATTTGCCGTTGACTGTTTTTTCTTTTTGGGGGTAATCGATGTAGATTATGCCGCGTGCATCCCAAAAAACTGTGGCCATGACCTTGTTGGCCGATAAAACCGCCTTGGCGCAGATTCTTCAGTAGAAATTTATTATTATTTTGGGATTTGCGATGGTGGCGCCTTCTGTGTCAATTTTACCCGACTTTTCACTCCGCCCTCGCATACAATACAAAAACTGTCAAACTATCTATAAATTCAAATAACTGGTTTGTATTAACTTAATTCAATTTTTTTGTACTTTTGATGGCTATTCATTTTAGTTACCATATTTATTGTACGGGTTAATATAATAGTATATTAAAAAACGACACATTTTTATTACAAGCGTCCAAGATTAAAAAAAGTTTTTTTAAAAAACAAATGCAATATATTTTTTCTTATAAAACAAGATTCTTTCTATTTTGCATTTCTAATTTATTAAACTCAAAATAAATAATGTATAATAAAAAAAAACTATACACTAGTATGCTGCTTTTGGTGTTTATTTATCAACTAGTTTTGCCTTTATTTAGTCATTGTCAGGGCGAAGTTACTTTGTTAAGTGTTATAATGTTGAATGAATGTTTCATGTATGCATAAAACTTCTACCAACAACAACAATAAAATGTAAAAATAAAATCCGTTTTTAAATAGGCTTTATTATTATGAATTTTTATTTTTTTTTTTTCAATTAAACTTAAAAATTTAATGAGCAATTAATGATTTTAGATTCTCATATATTTTATGAATTTTGTTCTCTACAAAACTTTCAAAAACCGATTCTAAAAAAGTTTTATGACACTCAAAAAACCGCCCTCTTAATAAACATTGAAAATATAATGTATTAGTTGCCCATCGGTTTTAATAAAATGCATTACGTTCAAAAATAAGCTATTCTGCTAATAGGATATTAGGAGTTGGATATGACGACTATTAGTATACTATAGATTATCTATAACTACAATTAATTTAATAGAAAACAAATGCAACATCAAAACTTAATTGTGATTTGACAAATATGACTTTTGTCATAAGAGCAAGTTATATCCAAAGTCCGTAGAGTACATAGTGGTATGAAACTTGTCTTTGGCGCATGGGCAGTTCAGCGCACTTGACCACTTCACTTACAAATAAGATAATTTTTAAATTACTTTGAAATTACATTTATAATAGCATGTGATAAAAAATTCAATGATAGAAATTAATTTGATCAAAACGGATTTGTATTAAATTTATCATTAATAATTTCTAATTCAATTTTTTTAATCTAAAATTCCCATTTTTTCAACAATTTTATTAGCCAAAGTTTAGTTTGCAAACTGCAACATCACAAGTGTGCAACTGAAATTACAACAGTAAAAAATAAAAATATTATTATTTTAGTTAATCAAATAAAAGATTATTAGAAAACTTTTATTTAAAAAATGTAAATATTATATGTACTTTGCAGGTATAAATAAAAAACTGTTTGGCAATAGTGATAAAAATATTTATTTATTTACAATCAGTTGTTGTAGTGATATGCCAATTTCTAACTTAAAAAAAAAAATAGAAAGTCAAACATTCTAACCGTCACTTTTCTGACTGGTTATTTGATTTTTTATTATGTAATATTATGTCAGTATATTGTTACAAATATTTATATGTATAAAATAGTCATTAATTATAAATCATTCCTAAATAACATAAAGTAATAGGTATTTTGACAGATAAATAATTAGTTCCGTTATTAGTTAATTGAAAAACGTCTATTTAACGGTAATACAACAAATAGTCTAATTATTATCAAAAATAATAAGTTTTATTACTAACAACAAACATTCCAACTGCAAAACAAGAAGTTAATTTTTGATTATTAATCATACTGCAAGTAATAATTAAAACGAAAAATCAGAATGTAAGTTATATTTAGAAAGAGAATATAATTTATATATCACATAAAGTTGATTGGACAAAACATATACTTGTTATTTAGATATTAATAACTGACAACGCAACTCGTTACCTATGGTTGCGTGGTGTTGTCACTTATAATAAACACAATGTCAATTAAAATACATCATATTTTTTTAATTAATTTGTATTTTTATTAATTATATTCTCTTTGAAATACAAAATAGTATGCAGAGCTAGGCAATTGTGTGGAAACATTCGGTTTATTGCTGCATTTTTAGTTTAATTCAAAAATTACTTTAATAAACGTTTTTGTAGACTTTTTTAATCTATATTTATGCCATGTTTCACATACTGTAACGATATCATTATTTTTTTTTTAAATAGACCCCGTACTTTTTTTTTAAATTTAATTTTTTTTTTTTTTAATTACAATCATATAAAGTATTTTAGGACTGCAAAACAAAATGTAGTACGTTTTAAATGATTTATTAAATTTATATTCTTAATAACAACTATATTTTATTGTAGTTTACTTTTTGAATCAAATATTTACTTATTTTTACGTTTGTTTTAAATTGTATTGAAAATAATAGAGAAACAATAATTATTTTTACTTATTGATATGGTAATTGGAACATAACCTACTACATTTTATTTGATTATTTTAATAAATAAAATAAATTGTTAAATGAATCTTTTTCTAGAAAATAAAAAAATAAACGCAGGTTGTTCTATTAAAAAACTGTCGATGACGTCATATCACGTAAAATGACGCATTAAAATTTCAATAAAGCCATTAAAAAAATCTACAACATTTTTTATTAAAGTCATTTTAATCAAGTACTTTATCGGATTACGCTATATGCTGCAATAAAGCCAATTATTCTAATTCATATACCATTTTTTAGATAGTTTTTATATACAATATTTATTGTGGTATATTAAAATACAAAATTAAAATTTCAAAGGTTCAGTTAAGATTGTATATACATTTCTTTACGCAACTGGTAGTTTTTTTTTCTAATTTGAATTATCACATAAATTGTAATTATAAAAGTAATAATTTTGTTGATTATATTTCAGGGCTGTAATGCATAATGATGTCTGAATCAAGTAGTTTTTTAGAAAATATGCAGATTAGCAACTTAAAGAAGATGCTGTTTGAATAGGTTGTACAGTTTTTAAACCGACAAATACCATTTTCTAAAACAAGATTGTTTATCTATAAAAGTTTTTTGTTTGTTTTAATATAATATAATTACAATTATTAACAATTCTTATAAGATTTTGTGTAATAATATGTATGTATACATTATGTTATACAAATGCTGTTAATTGTACTTTTTTATTAAAAAAAATAAAAGTTTAATTTATTTTGATTGTTTGTTTAAATCGCAATCAAAACAATCATTTAAAATAAATTGCATACGATTGCAATCATTTAATTCTTACAAAAACATTAGAAAGATATTTTATTACTTTTCAACTTTTATAAACTTGGAAAGCAAGATATTTTTAAACTTTTATGATCAGTAATTTAGTAAAAATCGGCCTTTAAAAATAATATAAATTAATTATAAATGACTGCAAAATTGCACAAAGTAAATACGAGTATTTATTCATTTACATATTTTACATTAATTCGTAATTAGTTGATTAAAAAAAACGTGTATTTACAGAAATACAAATTTGAAGCTTTCTATACAAAGTATTTTTGGAAAAAAGGTAAATGTCACAATTTTTAATATATTGATTTCTTATCTATTATTAAAGTAAGGAGAATAAAATAAAATACTATACTGTGCTATAATTTGGCATTTTGTAAATTAAACAAAGGCTTAACCAAATTTATTAAACTTTTCAAATTTTTATTGAAGTGTTAGTATAAAATAAATTTAATGAAATATTCAGTAAACCTTGAAAAATTAGTATAACGCTTTCAAACAAATACATCTATCATTGCAGTTGTTTATTAACCATTTCTTTGGTAGCTTAATAGATTTTATTATTTAAACTTTGGCGTCATTCTTATTTCTACATATATATTGATAATATATTAATTTTTTTACTAATACATTCAGAAAAAATCAAACTATGTATATAATTACAAATAGAATTAAAATGCATTCAAAAATACATAAAAATGATTTTATATTTATATTTGGATATGTTTTTGGCTATTTCCAACTATAATTTGACTAAAATACATTGACAAAGTATAGAATGTACTGGTAAAAAAATAAACCAATTATTAAATTATATGTAGAATTAGAAATGACGCCAAAGCTTTTGTTACAATAATAGAAATCAAGCATCAGTCGAGATGTTCTTAGAAGAGGGTATCAATATGAACACCTAGACTTAGGTTTCATTAAAATATTATTCACTATATATTATTTTTTAAATATTTCAGTAATAATACTATTGTACAAGCAAACAAAAATAAATATGTATTACGTACTAAAAAGTTGATATTACCCAAAAACAAGCAGTTTATTGATAAAATAAACTAAAATAAATAGTTGCAGTTTTTATGCTGGTTTGAAAAAATAGCTAAATTATTGACTTATTTGTTGCAAATCTGTAATTATATAGTTTTTTTATTATGGATTATTGAAGTTTATAGCAATTTAGCGTCTGAAAAGGTCTATTATTTTAATAGTAGGTTTTATATGATATTGGTTATTACATTTTTGTTAAGAGACCTATTGCTGACGCCAAAGTCCAAAACCACTACATCTGCAAATTTTGCCGCAAATTCAAAAAATATAATTTAGTTTATTGAGGTTATTAACGTATACGCATTATCAAAACAGTTTACTGGAGTTTCTTTTATTACCCAAAACAATTTTTCTTAACCAAAAACTGACTCTCCAAATAGGAAACTCAAACCCGAGACTACTGGTATAGCAGCAAGTACGCTAGCAACTGAGCGGTCTACTTACTACAATTTTAGTAAGTAGTACTATATTATTATTGAAAACAATTTGATTGTTGCACTTTAACAATTAATTACTACGGCTAATATTAATCACGTGTATTGTTTTTTAGTTAAAGAATAATTAAGTTTATAACTAGTTTCAACCAATAATAAAAAAAATTGCATTAGGAAATATTTATTTTGCACTGAAAACAAAAAAAAGATATTTTTTAGTTTAGTAGTTTGATACTTATAAACACAAAATAGAAAAATAGTTATGTACCTACATTGAGCAATTATCTTCTAAAATGTTTTGCATTGTGAAAACCATTTAATTTACAAAATAGTCAATACAATTTTAATTGACACTAACCTTCATAATTTCAGTAGTAATGTGTTCAAAGTTGTCTTCCAGTTTGATAGCTTCTTAATGCACCAATAATAAAAATGAAGTTTTAACTATTTCGCTAAGCGAAATTCAATACCAAGGTCCATAATAAATCAATTTATAAAACGCACAATTTACAAACAATTAGCACATTCCCAAAATAGAAATCGATGGCTAGTAAACCGTTAAAAGAGAACTCTTCAGTAAAACTTTAGATGTTAACGCCGGCAACATGCGCAAGCGACTACCAGATCTGTAACGTACCGAAACGGGGGCTCTTGTAGAAATACGATCTCTGGTCGAACACCGGGATTGGTGTTCGTTTATCAAGAGGGGCCCGTTCAAGTTAGCCGGCCAGGCGGGCTGATACGTAGCTACGCCCAGTTATGTAATATTCAATACGCCGTTTTGCGGTTTATTTTTTATGTCCTTTTTACCTGGGCTTGTTTGTAAATGGCAACCCCATTCTGCTAAGTGACGAGCGCCGCGAGAGTGTCACCGCAACAACACATGGTTTCAGCGGTGGATTAGGGTGAACAGTTTCTGTTTTTATTTTGTGTTGGGCATGCAAATTCAAAATAATCTATTCCATTTTATAGGATATAATGGAGTGAAATTAAGACTGGGTACAATGGAAGTTTTGAAGTGTATTGCAAGAGAGAAAATATATTCTTGTAATATGATAATTTGTTTTTAGCTGTGAGGTCGTAAATTTTACTAACGTTCTTCATTGCTCGTTTGAAATCATATTTTACATATTTATAATTAATTTTATCAAAATTCTTTTGAAAAAATAAATTAAAGGCAAATGTTATTCTATTCATAAGATAACAGGTTCTAATTTAAAAACATCATCAAAACCTTAATTTTTTATTCTAGATATGTTTTCCAAGATATGTAATTATATTTTAGTCATTTCAATTTCTTAACTTTGGTGGAGGATCCGGGTATATATACAATACAACTAAACACTCAAATTTATTAACTTAATAATTTGTAATTTTAACTTTTAAGCTTATATATAATAAGTACCCACTTTATCAAACTATAATTAAACTGTATTGATGAAACATATGTATAATTAGCGTTGAATATTCTAATCCGCTTCTTACATAGTAATTAATATATTTTATATAGCAAATTGACTAGTTTTGTTTAGAGTGGCTTTTCTTAGGTTTGTTTTTATCTTTTATTATGTTTATTCTTTTATTATTATTTTTTCATTGTTGTCCGTCTTGTATTCTTGTTTATAAGTGTTTTTAGTATCTGTGTTAATGTGTCAAACTCGGTAATTGTTTCATGTTCAGTTTAGTTTCCGTTCAGATATCACTGTATTATGATCTGTGTAAGTTGTTTATTAAGTATTATTTTATTTTAATATTTTTAAATTTTGTACACTACTTATATTTATGCTTTTTTAATATATTTTACTTAATAACTGTGTAATATCCGTTGTTGTTATAACCTTTTTGAACTTAGCGGTTTTATTGGTATTTTCTGTTGTATTAATACATATTTATGTCACGTAGTATAGTCCTTTTTTGTAGTTATTTTATTTATAAGATTTTTAAATTCATAATCTTTTGCGGTTTGTATATTGCGATTACAAGTATATTGTATTGACAATTATTATTTCTAACTATTTATTTCAATAATTTTTGTTTTGTGTATTTAGTGTATTATTACAATAATCTTGCACGCTTAGCCATTTTTAAACATCTCAAACAAGAAAAATCTATAGTGATTAGACCTAAAGATCTGTCTATGTAACGGGTCTTTTTCAATCAATCTACCTGTTTTTGAATTATTTATTGAGTATTTTTTCTGCAACATGCAAAAAGTGAAAAGGGTTTCATTATTCGATATATTTTTAAACTGTTGCGTAAAAACTCTCTAATTTTACATTCATTATTTGAACGATTTTGCAAACAAAATTGTTTTATGAAACATTTACATCATTTACGATGCTTGCCCAGACGTTAATCAAAATTCAAATTGATAATTTATAACAAAAAATCCTTGCAAATTTTTACTTACTTACTAGAAATTCTACTAGACTAAGATTTGTTTATAATCATAATTTATTTGAAAAATCTATATTTTAATAATAATAAATTTATAATTTAATCTATAATTAATAAGTTTGTGTAATAGTTAACAAAAAAATTAGATAAGCGGACATCAATTTATAGCTTACTTTACTAGATTATATACCTTTCATAGGTGATACCGGTAAAGTTTTAAGATTTCCTAAACACATGATTTAAGTCCAAATTTGTCTGTTTAGTACTCATGAGGATTATTATTATTACAGCAAAACAGTAAGTTGGATGTTGTCATTCTTTAAAACAGCATTTATTAACTACTTTTTGAACAACTTTCTGATCATAATTGTGGGGTCTTTTTTTGTGTATACCATCTTTTAAGAATTTAATCATATTATTGTAGACATTTCTTGTTATTGTATTCTCTGTTGGCATACTCTTGATTAAAAAAAACTTCTCAACATATAATAAAACTGTGGCCATCACTCTTTGCGCAAAAATGTGTATTTACCTTTTAAGGATGTGGAAAACTTTTATGAACTTATTGACATGGATTTTTGTTTTGTTGGAGCATCTTAGTGGTGCATCTAGATCTCATTCCTAGTTCAAATTTTATTAAAAAAATTATCTTGGAAAAAAACAGTCAAATTCTCATGTTCATTAATTAATTTTTTTTAATAATTTTGTAGAAAGGGCTTACATTCATTATATTTAATAATAACAAAATAATTTTTATTTTGTGAAACTAGTTTGCCATAAATAAAAAAAATATTAAAGTAGGATATTTTATTATTATTAAATAAAATGACCAAATCTTGTAGAATTTTAAAAAAACACTTGGCTCTAACATTTTTATAATAATAATTGTACTTTTAGAAGTTTTTTACTATTTGAGTCACCATGAATAGATTTCCTGTTTTATTTAAACTGCTTGCATCTATAATTGACTTGAAAGTATGACGGGTTATTTTCTCTATACATTTTTATCATTCTCTAAAAATATTTTTTTAAAATTATAGCCTTCTTTCAATAAAAATTTCGCTTTTTTGAGTTCAAGTTGCAAATAACTTTTTTGACAAATATTTTTTTTACATTTTAAACTGATATGAAAATAACAAATGTTAAGCTATTGAAACCAAATTTGAAGATGACACTATAAAATGTAAAAAACATATTTTTTTGCAACAGCATATTGTTTTTATAGCTAAGTAGATGACATAAAAAACTCTTGGTTTCTGTTTTGTTTGTTGTTTAAAATACGTCTTTTGTTAACTTTAGTATTTTATTTATTATTTTTAATGGTTTTGTTGTTTTGTTTCATAAATTTTTTTGTTCATTAAATAATTAATTTTAATTAAGTTTAGTGAGTAGTAGCTTCAGCTCCTATTGTTATTTTGTTTGTTTTGGTATTTTTAAGTCAATATCTTTTATGTTTTTTGTCTTATTGTTTGCATGTTTTTGCTGCACAATATATTTTTTTGACGTTTTTTTTATTGTTTCTTTCTAATTGAGTTATTATATTGATTTGAAAATGCAAATTAGGCTTAGAAAAGCTTAACCTTAAACGATCGACCAAGCATTTTTTAAGAGCTTTTTTGTCATCTTGATAAAAGCTCGGTTTTCTAACGTAATACAAAAATTGCGACATGTAATTTATTGATTTTATAATTATATGACTTTTGTACTAGTGATTGTTGTTGAAATATTAAACAAGAAAGGAAAAAAAACTCTTTTCTGCACTATCATAGTGGTAAAGCTTAAAGCACGTTTTTTTTATATAACATGTGACAAAGAGAGAGAGTGCTTTTGCATGACCAAAAAGAATTTTGTTTACACGTTATCTTGAGTGGGTTATTTTTAAAAACTTTTTAATCTTACTGCTCAACATGTTCTCATAAATGACATTATTAGATGGAATCTTTCAAGCCTTAAATAACGTTTTTTTTAATTTATTGTTAAATTAACGGTTTCCACAATGTTGCAAGCTTTCTAGTGTAGTGGCTGATTAAATGTAACAAAAAAAGTTTTTTTTGCATTTTTTAATAGCTTCAAAAAGCAAAATAAAAATAGTGTTGTAATTCGATGGCGGGGCATTGGTAAATGCTAGGCAGATAACTCTTGACCGTTGGTTTTGCTTATTATTTATAAAAAAGAATAACAGTTTTCTTGTAAAACCATTTTATTTTAGAATTTTGGCAGCGCAACTAAATTTCCTGTAAAGCTAAATTATATCTAAGATTGTAGATATAATGTTGCATAAAGACATGTAAACCCGCGGGTTTATGTTTTTTGTAAAATAGTATTGAAACCATGCTAAATTGTAGATTGTTTTATTGCATAAAATGTTTTATGACCGTCAATGGTGTTATTGTTAAAATCTGCATTGTTAAACATAAATTTAAAAAAACAAACTTATAAAAGTATCGAATTCAACTCGATGTATACACAAATTCTCAAAAATTGTTATTTTTTTGAAATAATTTTTTTGTACTAGAAAACTCAACACTTATCAGTAGCTGGAGAAGAAACAAACAAAAACGTGTAGCTGTTTTTATTGCGTGAACTATTAATGTACTTACTTTTACAATTCTCTAAAGCACCACGTTTATCTTTTGTAATGATTGCGAAAAGAAAAACGATTTCAACATCTTTCATGAACTTGATTTTTTTTTTCTGTTTTGATATCAGGAATAAATTTTCTTTTTAGTTAAATTATTTATAGAAAATTGACATTTGTCGGTCGGAATTGTCTATTAGAAAAGAGTAAATTTTCTTCATGGCGTTGTCTACTGTGTTTTTGGTAAGACGTTTTTTCTTAGTCCCATTAGCAAGTAGTGTATGCAAAAGCATACTGATAGTACAATGTTCCTTACGTTTTTTTACGGTTGCAGCTAAACAAAATCAAATCATTTTTTTTTGGCCATGTAAACGTTTTAAATCAAAGGATTTTTTTTGCATTCTCATAACAGATTTGTTTGTATGTCAAAATAATTACAATTGCTTTGAAATGCTTAAAACAGCAGTTTTATATTTTTTCTAAAACAAAAAGTAATTGTAGAGCGTAAGAAAAGCAACAAAAAGTTAAATGGTTACAATTTTTGTATCACGTCTTAGAGCCAAGTTATTGCAAAAGAATTTTTTTTTTTGCTTTTATCAAGATGACGAACAAAGTTTATACATAACACATAAAATAATTAGTTGCTTATTTTTTTAATATATTTTCTGATCTATTCGTAATATATAATATTTGTCTCATCTGTATATGTGTATATTTTGCCAGGCAAATTTATATCATACACCTTAGGAAAACCGCTTTTTTTTTAAATAATGAGTACTCGGTTGATTTTACTTAAACTTCTTATTTATTAGCATTAAAATACTTGTTATTTTAAAATATCATAACTTAAAGACGATCTCTTTTTCAAATGTAAATTTCAAGCCTATTTTTGAAGGTGGTCATAAAATCCAACACTTCCTCATCATTTTTTTGCAATTTACGGTAAAATAGCATCTTTTAACTTTTTTAATGTTTAGGGCTTATTTTAATAGACAAGAGACTTCAGGAAACCCTACAAAACAGCTGTTAGATCAAAAAAACGAAGTGACTAGAGCACATCAACAAAACGTGTAATAATTTGTTTCAGAAAAATCTCCCGAAAAATTCTTATTGAGGCTGTTGCTGATGCCGTGTAGGCCGTGGCTCCATTCTGCTAAAACTATACACTTTCAATGTTAATTTTCCGTCTCTGCAGTTTTGACACCAGAAAGTGAGAATTTTGATGTAGCAATCTTTTAATGGGAACACCCAATTTCTGACTGCATTTTTAACTTATTTCAAAAATGACCTTAATAAAAGTTTTTGTATATTTTTTAATCTAGATAGTGACGTATTTTGATTTTTAATGCATGTTTTGTTTTGCGTGATATAATGTAATAATCAGTTTTTTTTTAAATAGAACACCTAGTATTTTTTTTAATTTTTAGAAAAAAAAAATTTCAACAACTACATTGATATAAAGTACAACTACAACTTACGATTTTTAAAATATTCATTAATATAATAAAACATTTGATAATTAAATACTTTACTTATTCTGTAGGTACCTATTATTACTTAAGCTTTTAATACTTAGTTATAATTATTATTTTTAAACAAGAAGTTTTTCTTTATATACTCGTACATAGTTTATCAAATACAAAACAAATATTTTTAGATTAGCCATACTACTAGTTGCCTGTACCGTGTATTTACAACCATGTATATTAACTCAAAATTACTTCAATTTTAAAAACTTAGTTTTTACATACCTACCTTAGTTTTTATACAAATATTAAACTTTTTACCAAAAAACTGTAACTATACGTGTTAAGGTTTAAATAAACATTTTGTATACGCTGCGCTATAAAGCAGTACCATTTAATTTATTAAAGAAAAATTATTATTTTTTTATTTCATCACAAGATTAATAAAACATTATTGTTGCTGGTAGCAATATTTACACACCCATAGTCGTAAACATGCTGCCTACGCAATTACACACTAATCAAAAAATGTAAGCAATTATATATTATTATTAACCTATTTTTATAAATCACTTTTTAAAAATATAATTTATTACTACAAAACAAGACAAAATCAAGTGTAGCATAAAATTTAATATACAAGTTTTTGAATCATGCAATAGACATTTCTATGCGAGATTTTAACAGTACGATATATGCAATATTAAAAGTCGTCTGAAATTATGTCGTTTAGATTGATTCAAGTATAGTGTAAATCAAAAAGTAAACATTTATATCATTTCTATTAATAAGCAACCCAAATAGCAATGTTGATCAATAGAATTGAACCAATAAAACATTGCCGTTAGTATAATTTTTTGATACATTTAAATTAATTAATTAATTTTTATTTTACATTAATTAAATCATAAATAATCAAAACAACTCCGTTAATAATTATGTACACTAAACTTTTCAGACAATTTTATAGTTGTACATTTGTATGTATGTACTATAAAATGTACAGATTAAAACCTAAACCCCAAATACGTGTTAAACTACATTCAGTATGAATATGTGAATCCATCCTACCGCAATGAAACGAATGAGATGAATACAAATAGTAATAATTCATTCCACCCACCTGAATAAAAAATGAAAGAGTCTAGCCCTTTTATGCTTTTTATATGAGTAAAAAGGGCAGTGAGCTGATTTTTTTTAACTTATAGAACGGAGTGGAATGCTATAAAATTACATTACAAATTATTGATCTCAATATAGATATCATACAGGTACACATTTTTATAAATAATAATTTCTTATTTGAATAATTGCAATTAAATTATATTACATAAATTATCAGAAAGTAAATTACTTGAATATGTTAATTATTACAATAAATGGGTAAATTTATATATAGAGCATTTAATTTGTTATTTGGATTGTGCATTTTATTAATTGAAAAATGTGGTTATTGGATCCACATTTTCAATTAATAAAATATGTGTATAGTTTATGATTAATAAATTAAATTAACAGATTTACATTGACAAACTTTTGTGATTTATATATTAGTAGTACACTGAGCCACAGTGTATCTATCTACACAAAATCATTCTAATTTTATTGATAATATAAAAATGTATTTTTGTTATTAGTTAAACAATTTTTGTTGCAAAATACTGCTGTTTCAGTTTGTTGGTATGTAGAGACGAGTCTTATAAAAGAGCAAATCTTTTATAGTATGTTCCGTATATCAACCAGAGTAACCAGCGCTTAGGTTACGGTTATGATGTGGTTGTTCCATCTCCAATGTCAAACAAGTCACACATAAATTATAATGAAAAACACCATCCATTGTTTTAGAGTAATGAATAACAAAACAGAATAACTTGTTTACATAATCATTTTTATTTTATCAGAATATAAATAAATAATAAAATCTGATAAAAGTAGCAGTGATGATAAATATATACACTACATATTTTAATAATTTTAAATATTATTCAAATCACGTAAATAGAGATAAATAGCTAGTTAAAAATATTTTAATACTGAAATTACAGAAAATTAGAAAAGCAAGAGAGAACTAAGGGTACGCATAGAAATAGCAAAATAAGCTTTTAGAAGAAAGAGCAAGATTTTGAATAGCAAATTAGTTATGAACCTGCAAAAAAAAATTATGAAATGTTTTGTATATAGTTACGAATGTAATATACGAATGTAAAACTTGAAAAGATGAGAAACGCATAAAAGCATTTAAAATGTGGCTCCAAAAGAAATTAATTAATCAGACAAGATCTAAAATAAAGTGTTGAAAAAAAACGCAGGAGGAAAATGCGCTAGCAAGTCCAATCATAAAAAAAGATGGATAGGGAGTGCATTGATAAGAGATTGTTTATTAAAGAAATTGTGAATGCAAACCCAAAATAAAATGCAAGATTACTGATGTTTTAAAAAAAGACAAAAGTACAGTAAAATGAAGAAAAATGCAAAAGACTAAGAAAACTGAAAGAAAGGCACGTATGACCTGCAAAAACCGAAACAGCAATAATGATAATTTTTTTTAGATCATTCAAACCATAAACTTTTCTGTGTGATGCTTAAAATATTTCATCACCGTCTGTACTTTAATAACACACGGACTTTGCAAGATTTTTTTTAAATTTGTAGTATTTATAATCTGTTCTAATTGTGCAATACAAGTAACAAAAATGGCATTTTTAGATATATAATTTTTAGAAGATACAGAACAACTAAATCTTGTTTTAAAAATAAATTCACATTATTGTCTATACGCATCTTTATTACATAATAGTATTTGAAGTATCTAAAGTATGATAATTATATTTTTGATTTTATTAAAGCTGATACAATAGAACATTGATTGATATTGATTGTTAAAAGTCAATGTGTTGATGACATAGTTAATAAGTTTTATGATAACATATATAAATTTATTAAACTTTTTGTTTTTAACAAATGTGTCTAGCAATGTTTTATTTTAAATGGTTTCCAAAAAAATTAATAACTTTCACAAAAAAAATTGTTTATAAAATAACTATACTGTTTATTAAAGAAATTTTATTTTTAGCAGTTTCTAAAATACTGAGTAAAATTCTTACAGTTTAATTTTTAACCACAGACGTGAGTCTAATGCCCGTTTGCACCGCTTCTACTTATCTTGGCTTATTTATTGAGTTCTACTTAAGTGGACCTTAAAGTTTTAAACGGTTTGCACGGCACACAAAGTGATACTTATGTATTACCCAAGTTAAGCCTCAGAATTGTAAGGCTTAAGGTGCACATAAACATAACCTATTATGAAATTTCAGTTTAACAAATGCAAAAGATGGTTTTTAGGCTTGATTTTTATAATGATATAGGTCTGGTTGCATGAGAATTAGTTGAATATTATTATTAAAATCCTTGTCAAATTGAAATTTTAAACAATTATATTGAAAACTTGTAAACTCAAAACAAATATTAAAGTCAATAATCTACATTCCAATTAAGTTTATTCAAAACATTTTATTAATTTTTTATACTACATATTATTATTTTTTATAGCTTTCGGCGTCTCTTTTTTAATATTTAATTCTGTTTCATAATACAATGCCGATAATAATGGAAACTATAAATAAGAGTGAAGTTAGGCACATATACTATCTAATCGAAAACAGTTGTTGTTTTTCCTGAAACCACGTCGTAGCTAAGAAAGCAAACTTGTTTACACGTGCAAACCAATTTAAGATAAGGTGAACCTTAAACTTAAGTGTAACCTACGAAAGAGTAAGATAAGCAACAGAACGGTGCAAACGGGCATAAGAGACTCTTTCAATAATTCATTTACATTTTTCACCCTATCTATTCAAGTTTTAATGTTGAGATGCTCAATACCTTAATATATTTCAGTATGCTTCAGTTGACAAAGTGGCAAATTTCTTGCATTTTTAGTTACTGAGATATTAAGGTTGCAAAGTCTCTTGGTCCGTGTAAAAAAGAAAAAAAAAATTACAAAGAAATTTATTTAAAAACATCCCAAAATTAAAAAAAATAATTATATGTTGGTATAATAAAGCTGACAGCAATGTTAGTAATAATAAAAACTTTTAGAAAATAAGATAAAAAATAAATAAAAACATGCTATAAAGATACATACAAGATATGCGCAATGTAAAAGGTCTTTACGACAATTTTTGTAATTGTAAACTGTTATAATTTTATTAAATAATATTTATTTACGTTTTAATTTTACAAAAATCATTTTTTTTTTGTTTATTTTGATTTTATTTTTTACTTTTTTATAACTATTAATAAAAATAGAGTACACAAATAAAATGACTAAAAAAAAATTATCAACAAAAATGTGTGTTGTTTTTAAATAAATGTTTAAAGAAGATATGTAAGTATACATTAAAGTAACAAAAAATATATTTTTTTAATTAAAAATTCTAAAAAAATACAACAGAGACTCCGTGTCCGTACAAAAAGGAAAAAAGTGTATGTATGTAGAAATGTTATCATTAAAAAACAATATAGTTTTTATAAAAGTTTTCTACCCTGACAAATTTATTATATAAGTAACACTTAAGTAAATAACAAGAATCAAAACACTAAATAGATTTTTTGTATACAAACAGTAAAATAAAGTTTTTAATTGCTTAGTAAAGATATTAAGTGCAGTGATTTCACTCACAAATAAGTGTTACCATGCTTACGTCCAATGTGGTACAAAGTTCACACTGAAGATTTTTTTGTTTTTACTTTTTATTAACGATCTACTCAGTACATTAAAAACTCATCTTACTTACTATAAAAAAAAAATAAAAAAAAAATATGACTAATTTTATTTTTAGAAAACTGCATTGAGTTACAAGAAAACTTCTAAAAGTGCAAAAACTTCTAAAGTTAGAGATGTGTCTTTAGAAAGTCTAAACCTTTAAGTGTTAATTTGGTAAAACTTTTATATTGATTGCTTATCCGCTTTCATTTGAATTATGGTTTGTTTACTTCTTTTGGTAATATATGTCATTTATGTAGCTTTTATTACTAAAAAATCGTTGCTATTTTACTTCTTTTATTATATACACGTCTTGTGTGTAATAGGTTTATTACGCACCACTTTTATTGCAAATTCAATATAATTGAACGTAATATATAATAAACATAAGATTGAGCTATGATTGAAATAGTGGCTCACGGTGGAGCAAGTAGCATTAATCTACGAGGCAAACCGCTCACAAGATCAAACATGGCTTATGATACGACTAAATTGGCGGAACAAGGTCTTGCCACTTCTACTGACTAATTTAATCAATCAAAAATTAACTTAGTTTGTAGCTTAAATGTTAATTTCTCTACTATATAAACATAGAAAACCCCATATTCTCTTTTTGACTGAAACCAAAGTAAACAATAAATATCCAGATCATTTTAATCTAGTAGATTTCAATTATCATTTTGAATGTTTATTTGCTGACCAACAGGGTGTTTGAGCCTACATCCAGAAATGGCAAGCGTATTCTAGACTGACAACATACAAATTTAATAATAATATATATAATATTTTCTAAACTACTACTACCAAACCCAAACCGTGCCTCATCTATTATTATTCTAAGATAAACATAGTAAAAAAGAAACGTTTTTTAAATAATTTTGATTTTGATGATTACTGCTTATATTTTAAAGATCCACATATTGCAGCAAAAAATATAACTTTTCAGATACTTAATATGAATTTTGATTAATACGTTTGACAACAGATTTTCTGACATATGTATGTTGGTACAAATAGAATTCTACTTCAGATAAACATATAGAAAATATGTCGCCTTTTTAAAATTGTGCACCAAACTATTCAATTTGTTTTAACAGTTCAACTTCAACTGTCAAGCATAAGAGTGGCATTAGATGGTTACATAAATTAAAACTTTTATTCATTATCATTACCTTGTAGTTAATTTATATGACTTAAGCTCTATTTTATTGATTGTGTTTATTAAAACTATAAACATTGACAACATATGAATAATAATGTACATAAAAATAAATTATATTAAAATAATAATATAAGTATAGGCATCCGAACATTCACATGTCTTTTTTGTGGCTTGGTGTGTCCGATACCTCAATACCTAACGATATTAAGCGGTTATAGATTATAATAGATTATATATAATATAAGTAAAATTAACTTTGATAGTTAGAACAATATTAGAAAAAGTAATTAAATAATTATAAAATAATTTTATTACAAATTATTTGTATTGCGTTTTAAGACTTTTAAGATACAACTGTCTGTGTCTACATCTATTGTTAGTTTGCTGAATAGCATTTTGCTCAGTTCCCAAACGTATTTTATTGCTAAGGTAAGACGCTGTCACATTTTATTGGTACAACAAAATCTAAAACTTAAGGCGCCCTTATTGTAAGACCGTCTTAGCTGAGCTGTCTCTTAAGTTGCGTAAGTGCAACCGGATATTAGACAGTTTTCAACACCCGCGTAATGTTGCAAATTTTTGCATATGTTATAGATATTTCCATAAACATTATTCAAACAAAATACAAGACATATTGCCATCTAAACAAATATGTACTTGTAGTACTAGGTTTGCTAAGTATTCTAACAAATATTCATTGAGAGTTCAGAGATGTAAGACCAAAAGTTTTATGAGAGATTGACTTAACCGTACTATGGAATAAACTTTCAAACTCAACAATTTTCAAGACTTATAAGCTACAAATATCTAAAGTCAATGTTTGCAAATTACTTAAATCTAGTCTTTGATGTAATAGTTTTAGCAAGTGTGGTTTCACTCACTGAAATTTAAAAATATTTTTATATATATAATATTTTATGTTGTTTTGATATACTAAGTAATTCTTAAATATCAAATTAATTGAAGCAATGCCTATTAAATTAACTAGTAATTTTTTTTAAGTTTAAAAAGAGTTAACTTGTACTAACTTTGGCCTAAACCTTACTGACTGACAGACTGTAATTTGTTTGATGCTCTATTTGGTACCGTACCTTTTTATAAAATAAAAAACTGAACCGTAAAAGAAAGACCGGTAACAAACTAAAATTCTTTGAGATATACGTAAAAACAATCTGTAACAAAGTCTAACAATAACAGTTAATCATCAAAAGCATTGAAAAAAGTAAAGAATAGACAAAAACAACTTGTTGGTAATTTGTTATAAAAAAAAACTAAGAAAACTGGTTGCAAATGTCCATTAATAAATAGACAGATAAAGTAAAATGAAAGTTTATTAGTTTTAATTTATTTCAATATAATGAGATTTTATACAATATTTAATCAACATGTATGCTGGCTTCTTAAAGTAATATTGGACTTTTTCTATTAAGCGCAAAAAAAAACTAAAAAAATAATCGTTAAGAAATTATTAATCTAATTTACTATTTTCAGCAAACCAAATCATGTAATATTTAAAAGAAATAAAACTATGTAGTGTAACAGCAAAAATATCTAGTTTTTGTTGATTTTGAGAAACGAAACACATCAATAGATTTATTTTAGTTAATCAACCTGAATCTATTACAGTTAACATTATCATTCCCTGAGGCGTCACAATGGGGAGCGCATATTGCGTGACAAAATCGTGAGAGAAGTGTGCCCCTTTCACAGTTCAAATACCAATAACTGAACTGAACGTAATCATGAAATAATACTAAATGGATTAGAATTATATTGTATGCTATCTATGAGAACCATATCGAACTGTTTGAATATTACTTTAGTTTTGCAAGAACATCATTTACTACATCTGATAATGCATGTAACTAATACTTATCCAAGCAAGTCGGAGGTTCTTCCAAGGATGAAGCGAGATTTATAGTTTATTTGAGATATATATTATGATCTATATACAATTTACTAGTTTTAATTTAATTTAATTTTAAATTAATAATAAATTAAACAGTATATAGTATATGAATACTTTGGAAATGTGATAAAAAGAAATTGAGAAACAGTATGCTGTTAATTGGAGTCTGCTTAGTATTAAATAAATTATATTGTATCTATTGAATTATTAGATTCTCCCACGAAATCAAAGTGGTTGTTACACAATAGCCAGAGGCGCAACAGTGTCTGATAAATCAAGTGTAAAGTAAATATTCCGGGGGTGTATTAATTCATAGTTAATGCAGCGTTTCCGGGAGGCGCGTGGCTTTTCAAGCGCCCTCACGATTTCATCCGCATTTCCTCAATAGCTCGACACGTTTGCCGCATTACATAGTCGCTGGGCAATTTATCATTGGTCTCATAATAATTTCAAAATAAAGCATACATCTAAATTAAAACACAAGTCGGTGTACACGGTTGTTTCATTTTACGTTCTGATCATGATACTAAACTAAACTTGACATAAGTTTAGTTTAGTATCATGATCAGTCTGTTCAAGTCTAAAGTTTAAGAGAAAAATTACGTATTTACTCCAATGAGTATTTGAAAATGTAACTTAAAAACTCCAATAAAATTTATAATGTTTAAATAAAGAACGGCAAATGATTAAAATAGTATAATTTATTCATTGCAACACTGTTGAGATCCTGTTATTTACATGTCTGCTGCCATGTCGCTTATAGAGATTATTATGGATGATAATATAGCACAAAAAGTACATTTGTTTATGGTATTTGCCAAGTTTTCTAATAAGTCAAGTGTTATACAAAAAAATTTCTACTGTGTATTAAAAAAAAAATAAGTATTATTTACATAAAACCAAATAAACTTCTAAAAATATAAAAGAATATTTCTTAAAGTAAACACAATAATGAATTTTAATAATCTTGTTTATGTAAAACTTTAACAATTTTATTATAAAGTATTATTAATAAAATTGTGCACACGCGTTCCGTTCCGTTTGTTGTAAATTTTATTTAATAACAACTGTTTTACTTACCTAACCTAACCTATCGCAGTTGTAAATGTCTAATTAAACAAGACAATAATATACTCATCATAATTTATTACAATTATATTTTATCTATATTATTTCTTTTTTAAATTTAAATGTAAACATTTGAGTTGTATTAAACTATAATGCATCTTTTTACATAATATTACGCACGTACTAATTTAATTAATTATGTATGTTTGGTCAATTTTGTTACTGTAATAAACTAGGTTTGTTATCTTTTACGGAAGCGTATTGTTTATACAATAAATAATTGTTGTCCAAAAAAAATCACGCACCACTTTTGTTTATTGCAAAGCTGTGCATCAATTTAAGAACAAGTAGCTTCATTCTTTAGTAGTAGGATTATGAGTATTACAATATAGTATTTAGAAAAATTTGCACTAGAAAAAAGAAGATATTCTTCAGTATTGTAATGTGAATATGTGATAAAGAGTTTTGAATAATACAATATTATAATTTGCTCTTGAATAATTAATACCGCACTCATAAGTTTTCTGCTTATTCTATGTGCTTCTCATCCATTTCTTACAAACCTTTGTCTTTTTTTTTAATTTTATATAATTGTAATAATTTTTTTAACGTTATTAAATCCACATTTTAAATATTTCAAAACGTTTTTCATTTTTATTTTAAATTTTATAACAAAACATGTTTAAATCTTTATTTGCAATTTTACCTTGCTGCTCAAAATATTTTAATAGTTCTTATTTTCTTTTCTATCTAATTCTTTGTCAATTCAGTACCAAAGTACTTATTTTTTTCAACTTTCTTCAGTTTATCTTCTCTGTATAGAAGCATATGTAATCTCTATATCTTGAGTCTTTTTAATTTTTCTAATATTTGTCTTACTCTTATTTATACTTAGATAATATTTTTCCTATATTTTCTCAAGTTGTTAAACTAACAACTGTTTCTGCAATCAATATTATATCATCTGCAGCAAAAAGAGATATTATTCTTCTTTTTTTTTTTAATTTTACTTTTTGTTCCGTTTCTAGTATTTCACTACCATCTGTTCTGCATATATATTAAACAAAGTTGAAGATAAACAACCGCTTTGTTTCATTTTTTTAACATAGTCAATAAATTTTACCAGATCTACACAACACAGATTTATAATTTTCTCTTTCTCTAATAATTAGAGAATAATTATTGTTTTTATTATACCATTTGCATTTATTGCTTCTATCTGTTTTCTAAATCCAATTAGTTTGTTGATCAATTTATATTTATCATTTATTATCAAACTATTTTTTTCTGGTGTCATCCTTTTCTTTTCTTAGTGCATTTTATGTTTTACTTTAACTTCTTCAGTGTTTTAATTATTATTTTTTTTTAATATATGATTTAGTTTCTTATTTTCTCTAAAATGATAACTTTTCAAGTTTTTTAACAATTTTATTTATTTCCCATTTTATTTAATCTTTTAATCATTTTCAAATAGTTGCTTTTTTTATTACTTTATGAAACAAGTTTTACGTTTATATATTTATTTTATTTTATTTTATTATATATATTATTTTATTATACAGGCTATTTCCTAAAAAACGCCGGAAGCTATAATTTTTTTATTTTAAATTTTAGACACAACAAACTATATATTCTTAAATGGCAAGAAATAAGCTATCTTTTGACGTTCTCAGTTTGTAAATATATTTTACCTGTTTCGAGTAACGATATCCATAATCGTTATTTTAAATGGAACACTCTGTATATTTTTACATATTTTGATTCAGGGTGAAATTCTGCACACAGCAGTGTATTTAATTTATTTATTTGTAGACGGAATTATTAAAAAAAAAAATTATGAAGTGTGCAAGAAAAACAATTGTAAATGCTGAAATATTTTATTGGAAAAAAAAATTACAAAACATAATCAAATCATTTTGCGTTTATCCAATCAACATTTATTCTGACATTATGAGGGGTAGTCCCATCTTGTTGAAAATAAACTGTAATACGTTCAGCAAGAGGCAATTCATCCAAAAAAGAGTCTAAGTCATGAGTCAACAGTTGATGGTATTTTTTTTATTTAGGGTCCCATCAATGAAGAATTGCCCAATCAAAGTATTTCTTAAAATACACAACCAGAAAACAAAGAAATACTAAGGCTTAGGATTATCAATGCTTGCCACGAAATATCTCCCAATTTGATATTAAATGCCAGTAATGGAGTAACTAAAAGATGTCAGATCTGTATTTAGCACGGTGGGAATCAATTTGAACAATATCTGTAGATATTATGTTTTGTAGTTTTTTTTTTCAATAAAATATTTCAGTATTTACGATTGTTTTTTTTGCACATTTCATAATTTTTTTAAAAATATTTTTGTCTACAAATAAATAAATAAAATACGCTGTTGTATGCAGAATTTCACCCTGAATTAAAATATGTAAAAATATACAGGGTGTTCCATTTAAAATAACGATGATGGATATTGTTACTCGAAACAGGTAAAATATATTTACAAACTGAGAACGTCAAAAGATAGTTTATTTTTTGCCATTTAAGAATATATATACATAGTTGGGGTTGTTGGGTCTAAAATTTAAAATTAGAAAATTATAGCTTCCGGCGTTTTTTAAGAAATAGCCTGTATTACTTGTCGACTAATTTGAAAAAGTCGATCTCTTGGATTTTCTTCAAATTTTGAGGGATCAAAATACGGATAAAAAAAAAGATTCTCTCTCTTAATTTTTGACCTTAGAATATTGCCTGTTCAAAATTACACACATATGAAGGTCAAAAATTTCACAATAAAACGTCTTATTTAGCTTATTTTGTATTTCAATTTTGAGTCTTTGGAAAAAGATAAGAAAGTCTACGATGGCTGAAATTATTCCTTATTACATGTACTTTAAAACTCATATTTGCACATTTAACGTTTCTATTCCAAATAAACTTTTTTTAAAGTTATTACACAAGACTTATAGAATCAATACGTACCACTATTTTGATAGAGAAAGTGCACATGTTTTTGCAAAACTTGTAATTTTCAGGTCCTGGATAAGCGCTGTTACACTATGTCGATTTTGACTAATTTCGGCGTTCTTTTCAAAAAAACCTTATGTCTTCAAACAAACACTCAGCTGTAAAAATGTTTCATTATGGGTGAATATTATATTAGTAACACAAAAGATCATTTTGCTTATTCAATACATATTTTTATGAAGAAAATAACGGAAACTCCACAACAACCATTCCACATGTAAAAAAAATTATTTATTTTTCCGATGTAGTTTATAATCATTATAAAAACAACTGAGAAAATTGCTTATTGTTTTTTACGTATATTATAATTATTATTAATAATATTAAATCATCTAAAAAGTATTTGTATGCACAAATCTGATTTTAAATTTAATTTTTTTTTAAATTAATTTTTTCAACAAGAATTGGTAAGAGCTTTTGTGATGGCATTGGTAGTTGTTGTAAGCGGACTTGTATGCTTCGTTGTCTAAGAGCTCTTCTAGATAAACAAATTATGACGAGACTAAAGATGTTTGAATTTTTATCAACAGATCATTTTTACATAACCCAGTTTTAATCATATTTATAATTCAAATTAATTGACAATATATTGATACAATCTGACAAAAAATGTATACATTTTTTAAGCAGTACCTATTTATTATTGTCTATGTTTTTATATCTAGATATTTTGTGACACGTTATACCTCTGTAATGGTCTTATAAACTATTATCTATCTATCTATAAAATTATCTAATCAAAACAGACATTTTTTGCATGTGGCATTGAGCATCCCTGCTTTGCTCCAATAGGCATACGCTTTGCGCCAAAGTATTCGAATCGGCTAACTGAAATGAATTGGTTTGAATTAAGCCGTTTGTTATGGCAGCAATATTGAATATCTATTAAAACAAGAACATAAAACTGAGCTAACAATAATTAAAATTGGTGCTAGCCGAAAGACCCGTTTGCCAACATTATACTGATTTGGATCAATCAAGAATGTTATACTAAAGAGTTTTCCAATAAGAAACTTAATTTTGAATAGCAGGCTATTTGGGCAGCTGTCAGTTTTGAAGCTATTATCTTTTGACATTTGACAAGTAAAAATTACGCCATTATTAAAAATGGAACGATACACGCTTCAACAACGCATTGAAATTATTAAAATTTACTACAAAAATGCTGAAAACTTTTCAGTCACAGTTTGCAAAACTAAAACACTATTTAGTCGTCGTAAAGCACCTACTCGGCCGGCAATAGTCAACCTAGTGGAAAAATTTGAGCTGTTGGGACAAGTTTGTGATGTGATGAATCAAAACCGTGTGCAACATGGATTTCGCGAAAATTTTTCAACTGAAACTGCAACTACGGCATTTATACAGCATATAAATGATGAGTTAGATCAAGGAATATACGTGTACAGTATATTCTTTGATCTAACTAAAGCATTTGATACTATAAATATTGACTGTGTGAGTGAAAAACTTTCTAACTTGGGAATTAGAGGTAATATTAATTCATGGATCTTATCTTTTTTAAAAAATCGAAAATTACTTGTAAAATATAACGGTGCACTATCAGCAGAACACAACATAGCTTCCGGAACACCTCAAGGTAGCAACTTAGGCCCATTTATATTCATTGCATACGTAAACGACCTAAATAAAAATATAAGTGTTGGTAGGACGTTTATGTATGCCGACGATACAACTATTGTGGTTTCCGATAAGTTAAGAGATGTCGCACAAAACAAAGTTAATTGTGCAATTGAACAGTTCAATAATTGGTGCTCTAGGAACCAATTGGTCATTAATATTAGTAAAACGGTAATTATCGAATTTTCAAATAAATTAAACAAGTTCAACAACAACACTCATTTTTTGGTAAAAAACACTGTTATTAGCTGCAGTGGTTCTACCAAATTCCTTGGTGTAATGGTGGATAACCATCTCCAGTGGCATTCTCATATTGAAGATTTAATGAACAAACTTAATAAATCTTATTATTTGCTATCATCATTAAAAAATGATTATGACACTGAGCATTTGATTACCATCTATTACTCAATGGTTTACAGTTACATTAACTACAATATTATTGTGTGGGGAAATGCAACAACGTCCTCAAGAATTTTTATTCTTCAAAAAAGAATACTTCGTTTAATTTTTAATCTTAAACCAACTGAATCTTGCAAAACATTATTTGTAACTAACAAAATTTTAACCGTTCCTGCAATATACTTATACAAAATCTTAAATTTTGTTCATTCGAGCAAAAACAATTTAATAACTGTTGGTGAGTTTCACAACAGGGTCACTCGACAACACGACTTAATTTATATGAAGAAGCACTATCATGCGTTTTATGAAAAATCTCCTTACCACATTGGTATCTCTTTATATAATAGCCTGCCAGTTTATATACGTTCGCTCGACATCACTCAGTTTAAGAAAAAATTAAAAGTGTTTCTATATGAAAATGCCTTCTACACTATCAATGAGTTTAAAAATAAATTAATAGATTTTCCATCTGCATGAGAATCAATCTCTATTTTAAGTTTTATGTACTGATTGTTAAATTTAAATTGTATATGTTTTTTTATTGTATTGCATGTATCATTTTAACTATGTCTTCTTTGTATTCTACATGACTTGTGTATAAACTTTATGTTTAAGGAACACCAAATAAATTATTATTATTATTATTATTATTATTAATCAATTTAAAACTTTAAAGATGGAATTCGTGAAGTTATCGAGGACATACAGCCTCAAATGTGCAAATAGGTTATGGAAAATTTCATGAAAAAAATGTGGTACTGCAACCGTAACCGTGGCGGCCGTTTGACTGATATTGTTTTCAAATGTTAATGGCATACCTTCTTCTTTACAATGAAATAAACATTTATTGATTTCTTTTAAAAAATACCCGTTTTTTTTTTAATATCAAAATGAAACCTCTTATTGGAAAACCCTATATATACTGGATTGGCAATCAAGCCCCTTAAAGTGAAGAAAAAAATCGAATATGCAACCCGCGCCGTTGTGTCATTCTATCCCACAGTTATAGTCAAGGCAAGAGAGACAGTATTTTAGAAAAACTGCTTTAAAACAATAATTAAAATTTATATTTTACTATTTTATATATCCAATTACACTACCAAATATCACAAATATTTGTCATTAAAAATAAAAACATATTTCAATCAATAAGACATTAATACGGCTTTTAAAAAATAAAAATAAACCTATTGTCTTATTACAGGCAAGAAATTTATTCATGTAAAATAGTAATGCATTTATTTAAAATATAAAATATATTGACAAATATACATAATAAAATATTAATACAAACATGTAATTATTTTATTTAACTACACATTATTAAATAGTACAGCATGGTTAATTTCTTGTCGTATACTCGCACTTTTACCTTGAGTTTGTTTAGTAATTTTTTTATCTTGTTTTTATACTTATTTCTGTATATAAAGATGAAATTTTTTTAATTAATTGAACCTAATGCAATTCAATTAAATATTCGCTAGATACTGGATAGGTAAGTTCAAATAAATAAATATATATGTTAATTTTTATTTGTATCTGGTACATCTTTTCAGAAATGCTTTAATATTTTGTAAACTACGTCAGATATAAATATTAATTTTTTTCTGTTCACAAATTTTGTAAAACTCTGATAGTATTTTTTTGCTATAACGTAAGTGTGGTTACTTTGCATTTGATTTGATATCAAAATTTTGTTACAATTATTGCAATTACTTTTTGATAATATTTTCCTAACAACAACCCCACTTATATAATACAAAATGTTATTTTGCAAGTTATTCAGGTTATAATTATCTAGTAAACCGCACAAATTAAAGTCAAAATAGTTTTCTTCATTTGCCAATGATATGAAAGGTGTAGATACAGACATTTTTTTACTTTTAAATTTAAAAATGGAATTTATTACGTAAGTGTGGTCAATGCAATTGGCTGTTACAACCGTCATAGCGCTATTTTTGAATAAAAGTTTTTGCAAAACCTATTTAAATTGGAGAACATTAAGGTTATTATTCCAACATCCTGCAGAACGAATTAATGAACAAATATTTTAATATTATTCTGCGAACACATAAAAGATAAGAAATATTTTAGGGGGTCTGATTTTGTTAATAAATTTGACGCAATGCTAATAGTACTATTCATAGTGATAATAAAACCAAGAACAAATGTTTTTTGTGCATGTAGTAATAATAGAATTTCATTTATAGTTAGTTGTTTTAAATACTTTTTTGGTTTCATTACAAATGTTCGAATAATACTGTAGATTATTCAGTTGAAGTGGAGCTTTATAACCTTGTTCAAAAAGATTTTTTGAATTCAACATATCAAAAACGAGGTCTGTCATTCTTAAAAATCTAACAGTGGCTTCACTGTTTTCAAAGTTATTTGTGCCAGTGGACCGTAAATAATCACTTGCATCAGCTATGCCAGAACTTAACACTTGTGCTGCTAAACAAACATTAATCTTTTTATTTTGATAGTTAACATGGATTGCTATTAAATAGTTAGCTAGTTTAAAATCACATTCTTCTTAGATGCAATGTATGCATAATCAACATATCCAACATGCCTGTCATTTTTCTTATTCCATATAATTTGTTTTCTAATAGCATCTATTATTAAAGCGCAGTCTCTAAGAAACAATTTACTTTCAACTTTACTTTTTTTTTTAATCTTGTATTACTTTCAAGAATGTGTTTTACAATTATGACTTGACATCCAGTTTTGAACTGTTCGTGCACTAGGTAACTAAAATTTATCTTTCAAAAATCTAAATGCTTTTAAAGAGTAAAAGTATAAAGTTAAAGCAAATAGTTTCATTTTTGTTGAATAAACTTTATGATTAAAACTTTTTGCAGAGTTACTTAATTGGTTTATAATAAACTCTAATGAAAATCCATTAAAGTTGGTTTTTAAAACTGAAAACAATTTGGTTGAACCTACTTTATTTTTTTTAAGAGTACCGATAAGGCCGCTCATTGCATCAATTTTATGTCATTGAGTGAAGAGGTCAAATTGGTTTAAATAGCCACATATATCACATTCTTAGTTGATGTTATTTTGTCAATTTCCATAAGATTTTCTATTTCTTCTTCAACTTCTTGTGGTGGTGATTGACGTGTACGGATTGTTAAGAAATTGATGAATTGATGAATGGTACTGCTTCTGGTTTTAAGCGACGAACTTCTACTACTGGTCTTATCAAATAATAACTTTCAATAAAATGCAAACTGCAAATGAGGTTATGCATAGTTAGTTTCCAATGATCTCGTCTTATAGCGTGAATTCATTGCTTTAATATTTTAGTTCTCTTGAAAGGAAATCTACAAGTGAAATGTTCATGTTCTAAACAATTTATTCATTAACTTTTAAAAGCTACTTAGCAAAAACAGTGATAGATTTTTGCATGATTCAAAAATTGGAAATATTGAATTAAAAAAAGAACTAATTTTATTAATTTTTATTATAAATAATTCAAAAAAACTGTATAAACTCGAAAATAAAGTATTAATAATAAGCTATATTGAATCTGAATGTATTAAATATTAAGATCTACTTTATAAAGTTATTAGAATTACAATAATATAAATATTAATAAAATAATCAAAAACAACAAACAAAAAATGTTTGTATTGTCAAAACCAGTATATAAAAACATAATTCTTACCCAAGCTATATTGTTTATATGCATGATTCTAAAAAATTGCTTCCAAAAGCAGCACAGTATTTTACCATTATTTTGCTAGTTAATATTGTACTTGTATTGATTTATTTGATAGTTTTACATTTTATAGCAAAAATACTTGTTGAGATTTGTCGTAGTACAATCAATATTAAAGTTTTAGTTTTATTTTTAATTTTAAATTTTGTATTTTATTTATGCTCGTACTAATAGTCAGAGATTAAATCTCGGATTGATCTCAGATTTAATTATTTGAATTTATGTCAAAGTTTGTGGAGTATATAGTAGTATACTTATACTCTATAGATTTTGTAAAACATAATTATTGTCAATTTCAATCATCATTTATTTAAAATAATTTGTTATCAAATATCAAAATTAATAACTGACTCACTAATAAAGAATACAAAAATGATGATTATTATGATGATTAGGATTATATTGACGATTGCATAGTATTTAACTCAATTCGAGAATTAAGTGATAAATACTAAAATCGCCATCACAATATCCGCAAATTGGCTTAGATTCTCTCGGATTTATAAATCCAAGATCAATTCGTGAATTAATCCTTGTAGGCCTAATCTCTATTGTAATAGATATTGTGTTTAAATTAATACCAATGGCAATGCTAATAAACTATTTATATTGGTTTTGGTAAGTTAATAAATAAACTCAAAGAGTAAGGTTATGTTCACACTTAATGAGACCATCATATTATTTTTTGATATAAAATCTTTTTTTTGTTTGTTAATGTTTCCATAAAATTTAATTGTAGCCATTTATGGCAGTATTCTGACAGCAATCTAAATAACGTTTTAAAGCACGATTAGCTAACATTGCTGTTAAAATATGTCTAGAGTAGGACTATCAGTTTAGTTACAAAATTGAATGTATGTCATATTTTTTTGTTAAGATATAAATAGTTAAACTACCAGTTAGTTTTTGGATTGTCGAAAAATTTGTAACCATCTTATCATTGTTCATATGTTTTAACAAAATTTAAAGATAGCAAATAGTCCATTATTTTTTAAACAACTTCATAATTTTACTATTTATAACTTTTCAAAAATATTACATAGCGCTATGTAATATTGAAGTAACAATTTAATGCCATGCAAAGATTTGAGTCATAATGTTTAGACGTGAGAACATCAGATGACTCTCATCTTTTTGTAGAGGTTACCTAAAGATCAAGGTTTTTTAATAATAATGAATCAAAAAATCTTGAAAAGCTGAAAAAAGTGCATTAAATCCATTGGGCCGTGTTATACAAATTTTTAACAGCCGGCTCCCAAACAGCATACAGAGAAAGGAACATTTTACTCTGCATATTTATTAAGTAAAAAATTTAACTAACTTATTATGATAGAATTATTTTTAGCATTATTTTGTTTTCAAAACTTTTAACACCCATGGACCACTTTGAATTTTAATTATGTATATATGATAATTTACATGTTAGATGTATTATACTAAATTCACTTGATTAATATGGTATCTGTCTATTCAATGAAATCAAGTATGAACGCTATAATAAATTGAATTCTTATGAATGTAGAATAAAATAGATATGCCTGAAGATATTGTTAAGCAAACAATTTGAAATGATGGTTTCGATACTACAAGATACAAATTTATAACCATAAAGCCTTCGGCACGGCGTGCTCTATAAAGAATATTCATTTAGCCACTGTTTCTATACAGAGAACAATTAAAAAATTTAACCCATTAAAACACAAAAAACCTATAACTCAAACAAATAAAGCACATGTATACATGGGCATAGGTAAATCAAAGCTATTGGTAACCTACCGCATATAAAATCCAATCGACCAAATGTCGCTTGTTATGTAAATAGCTATAATAATAATAGCAGGATGATATGGGCAAACGCAGTGAGTGACAGGTAAGATAATTCGTTGTAATGAAATGCAAAACGTTATAAATTAAGCGGGACGCTTACAGTTAAGTAGCAGACGGAAATGGCCAAAGGCCAATTTCCGATCACGGGCATTGTATTAATTCATCTGTGACGGGTTTAGGGCCGTCTCTTGACTGCGCACGTCTTTAAATCAAAGCGTTTATAATTACTTTTGCATATAATCGAATGCTCGGACGCTTGTTTTACTGCCAATAAAACAATTCAACTTTTAATAAGGCATTAAAACGTCATCTTTCTATGACTAGACGCAAACTCGCCGCCAGCACAAAGAAAAATACCATCAACATCAATCAAAAACGATTTATATAGATATATGTATATATATATATTTAAATTTAAAAATCCTTTCTCATTTTATGTTCGAAGATGCAAAGATACTTATGCTTAAATTAGTTACCGCAAACTTAGAAACACTGATAAATAGGGTCGATGTTATTCTACTAATTTATCAAGTCTTTGACGGATTACCATATTGCATAACTTGGCGGATACGCTTTGATTTCGTTATGACTTCTGAGATTCTATTTCCGGGCGAATGTAAACTCCCGGAACAACCCCAGAGTTTCTGTTTGGCGTAGCCATGGCAACCTCTTATTCCTGCTGCTTCGTCAGGATTTCAAAGGACCGAATCGCTCGCTAACTGTATGTGTAATAATATGCTGATTTACTGCAATTTTTTTCAACGATTACCAAGTTCGCCTCCGGACTGAATAATAATAATATGAACGTACATTTTAAAATAGCCCCCTTAAACACATCTACATAATCCGAAGCAGGACTAGATGTTCATTACAACATTTTCAAATAGAAGTGATGTAAATTTAACAAAAACAAAAAAGTTTTAACGACGGATAAATTTAACATTGACTTTTAAAACTCATTTATTCACATATTGTTACCTATGCGGTTTGGTGTGTTTGTTATTAGAATATTAATTGTGTTTTATAAAATAATATACCTACACTATTGGTCGATATATTATTAACGCTCGTTTGATCTTAAAGTATGAATATAATTATAAATAAAACTTAAACTTAAAAATAAAAAACATGTTTAAATTTTTTTGTATAATTGAGGCAAAAAATGTATGCATTAGCAGTTTTAACAATGTACTTGTGTTATGTTACAAATGCTATTACTCATATTTTATGCGTCAATTATAAAAAAAATAAAACATGTTCTTAATTTTTTTATTCACAATAAAATTGAAGACCTGTTGTGCGTTTTACACTGTTTTAAAATTTCATTTATAATTATGTATATAATTCAAGATAGAATTATAGTTAGAATCACTCGGGTTTAAGTTATAATATATAAAATTCTTTACAGCAAATTATCTCAGGGCGACTTTGATTAGGTTTTGGGCTCTGAAGAGCAGGGATAAATAAATTAAAGCGTTTTCATGTAGTTCTAATATTTATATATTTAAATAGATTGGAAATGGCTTTTCCAGAAAGAGTAAGTGGAGAAACGTTGTAACTGTACTAGTTTACAAGGAAAAGCCATAACGTTTCTACGACCATGGCAACACTTTTCTATAGTAAAAAATATTGCTAAGTACAAGGCAAACATTTCAACATTTTTCAGTATTGAAAATTTATCCTTAGAAGTATCCCTATTTTGGCTTCCAAAAAGTCCGATTTAATAGACATGTGTTAGTACACGGATCCCATGTATCGTCCTTTTTACAAAAGTTTGACAATAGGGCAAGCTTATGTTAAAAAAAATCTAAGAGCTGTTAATTTGTGTGACACTAAATAATAAACATTAATAATACAACACGTTGTTTAATTTGTACATGACATTCTTTATAATATCTTGAAAAATGTGCAATTTATTGGAAAAACGTTGTAAGTTACAAAGCAGTTACAACGTTATTACAAGTTTTTTAAATGTAAAACGCTCTGCAGAGTAAACTATGGAAAAATCGCGCAAAATGAATGCATATAGCATGCAATAATGTTATAACTGACACCTTTTACAACGTTTTTCCTAATTTAAACGGCCAATAATTGAGTTTATCAGTTTTTGTGCCTCCTGATAAGTTAAAGAAATGTAAGTTACAACGTTATTTGAACCGACTTCAATTGCTCAACCAATCAATTTATTATAAAGGTGTTTTTTAAATTATTTGACTATTGCTCTTTAAAAGCAAAAGTGGAATCCTCTTTACTAACAGTTTTATAGGTTGAAACTAAGAATTAGACATTTGTATGTGTTTAATGCGTTGGCACACTTTACAAGATTTAAAAAAAAAGTTTACATCTATAGAGATGTTTTTCCCACACTTTGCGTCTTAACGCAGCTCAAGTCTTATATACTCTAAAATAACTTAATTACTTCTGCAACTAGTTTTTTTATTATACATAAACAGGGTGCATCAAAATTTACATACAATATATTGCATTTGAGTACATAACGTTTGCTAAATAAAAAATATAGATAGAAGCGCGGACCTAATGTTAGCCAAAACCTGATCTAAACATGCGGACTTATTTTATAGTTCTAAAACTTAAAAAATCTAGTTTTGCTTGCAGGATTAAGTTACAAACTATTACGTTCTAGCATTTATTTTAAGAATGTAACCTTATCACAAAAAAAATATTTTTTTTATTTTAATGTTTAAACTTATCTAGATGGTCTGTGTGTTTATTAAAGTTGTTAGAATAGATAAATAAATTGTCAACATATGCGGTTATAAACTCAGATTTAAGAATAGTGTTGATCCACCTAGTAAAAAAAGTAACGGCGCCCGTAAGATCAAATGCCTACTATAAACCTTGCAAACCGTTTGACTTCTAGTTTTACTAGTGTTTGTCAATTTAAGTTTGTGAAGTCCACGTAGAGATACTTTTATTATTTTAGGTTATATATGATGTCATCAAGAAGTTTAGACAAGTTAGGATCTACTTCAATCACCAAATTCAAGCAGCGTGCATTAAGGCAAACCCAAACTACCATTATTATTGTTATCAAAGGCAAACAAAACAAAAAATTGTAGCGATCAACTATTCAATTTTTTTTTAAATTCTATTCAGTTTTTGATTAACAGTTTTTTGGCAGGCATACAAAATTGAATATTGTTTTATAAAGAAAATGTACAATAACTGTTGAAACGTATTTTGGAACTATATTTTGTTATACAGCCGAGTATGTTTGCAAAATTGTTTTTTTAAACCATACTAAATTAATCACGTTGTTTAATTGTTGTTTGGGTCTAAAACCTTTTTAAGTTTATTATGTGTGCATTTCTATTTAGATTATATTGTTACGAGTTTTGTAAAACCTGGAGCTACATTCTCAAATGTGGTTAACAATATAGTAAAGAATAAGAAAACACTTACATCGACCAACAAATGCATATTAGTTATAGCAGGTTTAATTGACGTCGTTACCTGTTACAACTATCAAAACATAAGTTCATTAATAAACAAAATCGACTGCAAATTAACGCAACTATCAAACATGCCTATTATACTTACATCAATACCTAAACGTTACGACACAACTGAATATAATATGATTATTGACCACATCAACTCGCGTTTGATGGATATCTGTGAACCAAAACAAAATGTGAAATTTATAAATATTAACAGTTCTATAGAAAGAAAACACTATACTAACCACGGGAAAAATTTAAACTATATGGGAAAAAAACTAATAACAATAGTAATTTCAAAACATATTTCCACAGATGTATTACAAGAAGACAAACGCATAAATAAAGAAAGAAACTCAACTGAATTATCTTTTTTAAGAAAAACCAATTTACATCACTCTTCAATATAAATGATTTATCATCGATTGAAAGAAAATAACATGAAAATTATAGATTCACTCGATATATTTTAAGCAAGGACAAAATAGAGTTAATGATACTAAAGGGATATTCAAAGATTGCACATTTTTCTAGAATAGTGCATATTTATGGAGGATCCATGATTTATATAAAAAATGACAATCTACATTTTGCAACAGAGATTAATTTTGCTGAGGAAATATCTTCTGAGTTTCATTTTGAGTGTTGCGCCATCAAATTAGAAGTAAATAAATTTAAATATGTTATCATTAACGTTTATCATGCTCCGCCACCCAATAGAAACTATGATATTTTCTTTAAAAACTTATATAAGATATTGGAACATTGTTTAAAAATATCTGCTAATTTGTTTTTATGTAGAGACTTTAACATTGACTACTTAACAAACTCTTTGCATAAAGATCTTTTTAATGATATCTTAACTTGTTTCAATTTAAAGTGTACTTCAAATGAGCCGACAAGAATATTTACAGACATTAAAGGTAAAACATCTATCACAAAAATTGATTATATAGTGACTAACGTAATAGATAATAGATCTCAGCATTCAAAAATTGTCCAAGCTAACTTAGGCGATCATCTAACTATGATTTATACCGTAAAACTATGTATACCGATAAGTTAACCTAATTATGATAGAAGTAATAATTATAGAAAAATCAATAATAATAACTTAGATGAATTGTTTTTATTTTTAAGTAATGTTAACTTTGACAAAATTTTAAACTGCAACCATGATGATGGTGATGTCGATTTAAAATTTTATAAGTTTATTAACATACTAATGTGGGCCATAGACATTAATTGTCTTATTGCTCAATCTAAAGTTAAAAAATCTGAGAAAAATAAATGGATCACAAATGACATAATCGAAAAAAGCAAACGCTTAAAAGAACTTTACTAGATATCATTAAATAGCAATGACGTTAACCTTAAAATTAGATATAGAGACAATAAAAAAGAATATAAAAAACTTATTAACGCACGCAAACAAGAATACTACTCCAATATAATTTCTGAAGCAGACAATAAATCTAAAACACTATGGAAAATCATCAACTCAACGTTAGGGAGAACAAAAACTAATCATTGTATT
This sequence comes from Tachinus rufipes, assembly GCA_963932245.1. Lineage (NCBI taxonomy): Eukaryota > Metazoa > Arthropoda > Insecta > Coleoptera > Staphylinidae > Tachinus > Tachinus rufipes. The sequence goes on from OZ010742.1 coordinate 69,539,052, forward strand.
AAATTAAAGCACAATAATGAAATAACTCAAGATCCTAAAATTGTATCGGAACTCTTTGCAATGCACTTTGCAACCAAAACACAAAAAACACTATCAAATCACTTTGGACTACACTCATCTTCTGAGTGCACTGTTTATGGTAGTAATAAATGCAAGTAGTTGCTTCTTCAATTCTGTTGAAATCTACGACGTACTAACTGTAATCAATAATATGAAAAACACAAACAGCACTGGTTTAATCGACATATCTTCCAAAATAGTTAAGCACATATTTCTTATAATTGCTAACGGTTCTTAGTTATTCTTATTAATGACATATTAAAAACTGGTAAATTCCTTCAATGCTTAAAAATGCTTCAATAGTGCCTATTTTCAAGAAAAATAATTCTCAAAATATCGAAAACTATTGACCAATTGCAGTACTTAATGTTTTTTCTAAAACTATTGAATAAATTATTTTCAACAAAATGATGAGTTTTTAAACAAATTTAATCTAATTCACAATGCTCAACATGGTTTTCGTGAAGGTCGAGCTACTGAAACAGCAACTACTAATTTTATCAATGATGTTTACAAAGAATTAGATAAAGGTAAACATGTAGCAGGTGTTTTTTCGATCTCTCTCAGGCTTTTGATTGCCTTAACCTAGATTTTATCATAAAAAACTCAAATGTTACGGTTTCCGCGGTGTAACGCTTAAATTAATAAAATCGTTCTTAAGTGATAGAAAATTTTGTGTAAAGGCAAATGGAAAATATTCTACATATTTTGAAAGCAAAGAAGGGGTGCCGCAAGGCTCAGTGCTAGGTCCTCTCATATTTTTATTGTTTATTAATGACCTAGTAAGTTACATCTTACCAATCACTAATATTATAATATATGCTGATGATACATCATTTTTAATATTTGCTGATGATACATCATTTTTAATATCTGCTGATAGTTTGGATCAACTTTGTATTAATGTTGAAAATACAGCTGCTCAGTTTTATCAATGGTGTGAAAAAAATATGTTAATGGTAAACATCAGCAAAACAGTTTGTATATATTTTTGTAACTCAAATAGCAACATTGGATTAACATTTGCAATAAACAATCTAAATATCTCATCGGAAAATAAAACTAAGTTTTTAGGTTTAGTAGTGAACAATCTTTTAAACTGGAACTACCACCTGGAACATGTCTGTAAAAAAATTAACACAGATTACTATGCAATATCTTAGTTGAAATCATCAGTATACTTAACGGGTCTTCTTAATACATATTATTCATTTATATATAGTCATCTAGCATATAACGTCGTTCTTTGGGGAGCAGCATCTAACTGGCAAAGAGTCTTTATTGGACAAAAAAGAATAATATAAACCATCGAGATTCATGTTGACCAATTTTTATTAAATATAACATTTTAAGTCTGCCATCGATTTACATTTATAGAACACTGTTATGGTCAAGCAAAATATCTCAACATTCTCCAAAAATTCCAATTTTTACAAGTATCATACACGCCATGCTACGTCACTGCTAATAGCATCTCATCACTCTTCTAAATTTGAAAAATCGCCATATTACATGGGAGTTCTACTGTACAACAAACTACCTCTTCAGGCACAACATATGAATCTCAAGGATTTTAAGACTTTTATAAAACTCTGTTCAGGACTATTTTAATGATTAATAATATATATTCTTGTGTTTTCTTTTAGCTGTTTTTATTTTGTGATATTTTTTGTAACTTTTGTATTACATATGTATTTTGTAAATTTTAAACATTATGTATCTATGACATGTATATCCATTTTTAAAATGGCCTAATACCAAATACATTATTATTATTATTATTTTTTTTTTCTCGGACAATTCCGGTAGCAGTTACTTATAACGCCGGGTAAATACCAGAGGCTTTATAAGTTTGTTTTAATATATTTTAATTTAAAAATTTCCTAACAGTTCGACATGTATTTAAAATGACTGATTTTTGAATTTTAATGTAGATGTTAGCTGGTAAGTTTAGGGTTTCTATGGATTTATGCAGGCTGTGAGGAATAATGCCAGTACTTGATATAATTAATGGTACTATAATTACTTTATCCATTCCCCAGATTCTGCGTATCTCATCTGCCAGATCAGTGTATTTTTCAACTTTTTCCGTATAAGTTTTCTCAATATTATGTGTATTAAGAACGGCAATGTCTATTACATACGTAGTTTTATGACTTTTGTCAACTAGTGTTAAGTCCGGTCGATTGTGATGTATGGTTTTATTTATTATTATTATTATTATTATTATTATTATTATTAATGTTACACAATTTTAGTTTAAGTATAAACTCAAACACTAGTCTAACTTCCGGTACATCTATTAATAGATTTGGCTTAGCTAAACAAAATTTATCTAAATTAATGCTAGCATTTTGAAATCATACAACTGTATTTGATTTCACACAATGTTTGACAAACATCATTATTCTGGGATGATGTCTTCATTTCTTTATAGATGTTGTTTCCTACATCCTCTCTTATATGTTTTATGTAGTCCAATCTTGGTCTGCCTCTGCATGTATTTTTTCTGCCTGCTTTCTATAACCCGCTGTATAATTCTCTTAAGTCTAAAAACATGTCTTACCATTCTGTCCCTTCTTTGTTGTAATACTTTCCATGTTTCTTTTTTCTTTAACTTGTTCTAATACTTTTTTATTTGTTTATCCTTTCAGCTAATTTTTATCATTCTCCTATAGAACTACATTTCAAACGCTTCTATTCTTTGTTTGTCTTACTTTCCTATTGCTCAAATCTTGCAACCATACAGTGCTACACTCCATACGTATGTTTTTACAAATTTTTTCTAGGTTTTTAAGTCAAAATTAGGTCTAAAGATTTTTTTCTTTTTCTACAAACGCTTTTCTGTCTTAAGCCATTCTACAATTAATATCAAACTAGCTTTTATTGTCATTTAAAACTTTACTTTCTAAGTAACAGAAGTCTGTCACCTCTTCTAATTTGTCTAATTTTTTGTTTGTCACACCTCATGACTTAGGAAAATAAAAAAATCTAGAAAATCTAAAGACTGTCCTTAGAATATTAAAGCTAATTTTATTTATTAAACTTTAACAATCAATTTTGTTATGGAGAATTTTGTGTAGAAAAAATAACATTGAGATTGTCCGTTTATGTTTCAGTGAATAAAAATTTAATGTGTTTAGTAATACAATATGATCAAATTTGTGAACTGGGTAATTTCCATATTTTTTTATACACAAATACTTTAAAAACTTTTGTTGTGCAATCTCGCTTTGAGAGATATTCACCTGGTAGTATGGATCCCATACCTACGCACCATACTCAAGTTTATTTAATACTAACGTTTTGAAAGACAAAAGTTTTTTAACGTTGATAACATCAACCACTTGTTGTTTATTATTTAATGAAGTAGAAATATATTCAGTAAAACAACTTGATATGGTTGAGCGTTTTTTGATGAAGTCATGTTGGTAAAGTGATATGACGTTCTGGATATTGCTGTAAATATAATTATATAAAAGACTCTCAAAAACATTGCTAAAGTAAGGTAAGATCTTGCGGTTTAAACTAAACGGTTCTAAACTTGTAAGATGTAACTCAAATAAAATTAGTTTGGCAAAGTTGGTTTAATATTTTATTTATTGTTGTCACTCCAGTAAAATATGGGGCACTATTAAATAAATAACCCTAACCTAAAATTAAAATTAAATAAAATACAATCAATTTTAAGTATAGAATATAATATTGTAAACAAAAAAAAATATTTTTAATCAATTTAATGCAGATGCCCTGATGTTAAAGCAAAAATATTATTTTACACAGTTTTAACAGAGTGTACTGCAACCTAACCTAACCTAACCTAACCTAAACAACATACATCCCGTATGCTAATTTTGTCAAAACATCTTAAAAACATTAGCAATTTTATTAAAATGCACATATTGTGCCGATATAGCGAGGCTAGTCCGGTGTAATGGTTCAAACACAATATGCAAAATAACTTATATTACCGAATTAATTTAAATACTACCGTAGAAAAGTAATTTGGTTGTAAATGAAACAATTTCTAAAAAAATGCAGCAAGAAATAAAAATAAAAATATAACAAATACAGTATTAGGCTCAAACAGTGTACCAAACAAAAACAACAATATAAATTGTATACAAATAAAAAAACAAAAAAAATACTAATAAAGCTGCAAATTACCAAAAAAACATATTCTTACAAAATCAATAAACTTATTTTGGTTAACTATTCGGTCAACGCAAAAATATGCATACTGAACCAAGAAAGAAAAAAATAAACAAAATATATACTTAATGGCACCAGTTCAGATTACAACTAACATTTAGATTATAAAGATTTATAATTGGATAACTCTGAAAACTGACAACTTACAAAACTATTGATAAAATACTGCAACTAGCTAATAGTAGATAGATAGATGCGTAAACACAAATAAGCTATTATCAAATTACTAAACTAAAATACAAATCAAACAATATCAAAACTTACAAACCTTGCAAAGACAACTAATTCAAAACCACGACTATTACAAAACAACCACCGTAGAAAGGCAATTATAAAAGCGTTAGAAAACCAATTGAGAGTTTATTATAACCCATACATACAAATATTTGAAAAACTTACTAATATACTATCAATCGTATTTAGAAAATTAAACTCGGCAAAAAGCAAAGATAATATAAAAAAATGAAATTAGTAATCAAACTACTGAAACAAAAATTAGCCGTTCATACACATCGTTTTAAAACATAAACACAACGCAAGTTTTGCTACCAAAAAAAAAACAATTCTATCAGAAATTGGGAGAACCGAATATACAAAAACTATACAATACAGATTAAAACCTATTAAAAACATTTCTAAACTAACTTGTGTCACACACCAACAAAACGAAATAAAAAACGGCAAAAAATGCTATAATACAACAAACATAAAACTATCAACAGTTTACAAACTATTAACATTAATAATAACTACTAAAATAGCAAACTATCTTAAAAAAACATAAAATAATGACGGACAAATAAAAAGACTACAGAAAAGAATTTTGTAGATGTAAAGAACAGATCTTTGTAGGCACAGTTATCTAATCCAACAAAAAAGAAATTAAAAAATGTATACTGGATATATATATAGAAGAAAAGTTCGCGGCCGTTAGATATTAGAAAGAAAGAGCTATCGGGTAATATATACAATAAACTTACAGACCTATAATTTGAAATCAAACAGATATAATGTGTGCTGTTTTTTTTTTTTCTGCTCACACACAAGCTATCGACCAAATTGTTTCTAAGATACAAAGATGGCTCCGTCAATAAAATTATAAAAAAATGTAGATAAAACTCCTATTTTACTAACTTTTTTATAAAATAAATATATTAAACAGTTGCAATATTATAAAATTTATTTATTGCCAAAACTAAAATAACACAGCAAAGAACAAAATTGCATATTATTGAAAAAAAAATAAACAAAGAACAAAAAACACAACACATCAGCTTCTAACAAGGTTATAATTAAAAAAATAATTTAATTGTAAATTTTAAAACAAGTAGTTAAGCAATTAAAAAAAAAAAACAACATTGTTCACCGATTTTGCAAAACAATAGTTTATATGCAAATACACATTGTTTTCGGAGTTTTTTTTTAAGAAAACATGCAAATTTTATTGTAGAAATGAAAATAACTACTACTTTACCGGAATACATGGTTTTACTAACATTTTCAACTCTATTGTGATATATCAGTATCAATATCAGTATCAACTTTATTGTACAAACACTTGTTTTTGCTTTTTTGTTTTTAAATTACAAATTAATATATTAGCCGTTTCTAAATTTATTTTTATAATTTTCTGTACGTAATTGCAATACCAAATAACATAACTCATAATAATTATTAAAACGCCAATAAAAAAAATGTGATAATGATGTCAAAATCAAGATATGTGAGTTTGCTATATCACAAAACTACTACAGCAGTTTTTTTTTATGTTATCTACCTAACTATGAACACAAGAAGTTACAGAACAAACAAAACCATTAACACTGATTTTAATTTTTTGCTAGGCATAGCTTGTTTAAAAAATCTGTTAAAGATTTTGAAAAACTTGACTCTACAGCTTTTTAAAAAAAATCATTTTATGAAAAGCAAATTCCTTTCAAGTATTTTTTGAGTTTTGAAAAAGATAATAGTTACAAGAGACTAGGTTGAGACTGTAAAATGTACGTTGTAATAAAATAACTGTGATACGGTTTAAAGTCCGATAGTATTCTTTTTGTTTGTGGAAGTTTACATTTATAAAATTTATATCTTTTGATTAGCCCTAGCAAGAGATAAGTTTATGATGTTTCACGTGTGACTCCGTGCTGGGTTTTATTATGGTAAATTCTAAACCTCCAACCAAACTTTAATGAACAAGAGAAATATTAAAGTTTGTAGTAGTAAACTTTGTTTATCTAATGGATCATACATACATGGTATAAGTAAGTAGTAGTGCAAGTAGAAAGTTTTTTCAGAAGTGACCAGAATCTAAAAAAAAATCTCTCTTTTTTATTCACAGGACCCTTTTAAATATTATTAACGAAACAATAAATTTTTACAAAAAATTGACAGATGGTACTTTACTTATAAAAGTTCAGATACAACATCCATAAATTTGACATTTAATTCTGAACAACGTCCACAAAAAAAATTAAGTGGCATATAATACTTGCCCGGTTGGGATGTTTATTTCAAACCCAATGTGTTTCTAATGGCAACGTTTTGTACATAACTGCAGTTAGATAAAATTGCAACATGTGCAAAATGCAGTAAATAAAAACATGACCCTGATCTATGCAGGAGTTTATTTTTATGCGTGCATTGCAAAAAAAAATAAAAAGATAGTTGAGATCAGAGTAACAAATAAACTCTTGATGCATAAAACAAATATAGAGCAATATGGCTTAAACTTACCTTTTCTTGAACGTTTGCTGCAAAACTGTTAAAACACCTATTCAGACACTTGATGTAAAATTTACTGCTATTGCAAAAACTTTTAATTAAAACTCTAATGTAAATTGTCAAATTAGTTAAGCTAAAACTAACAAAAGCCAGCAAAGATGGCAGCCCAATCTAGGCTACTAAGTGGAAGATATTTCTGCGCTACCTATTCTGGCAGATAAAATAATGTTCAACAAACAAAGTTTTACTTCCCTAAATAATACAAAGAAAGATTTAAATAACTTTTTTATTGTAGTTTTAAAAACAGCTTCAACTATTATACAATGAAACTGCAACAGATATAATGCACATTACAATTTTTTTTAAACATTTGTAAAAAATTTACCTATTTTTGTTTTCTTACAGAAAACTAATTTTAAGATTAAAAGTTTAGTTAATTTTTGTAGTTATACTATTTATTGCAAAGATTGCGCAAATGTTGATCTTTCTCAAGGTAAAACGGTCTTATTGGTTGGTGTTTATTAAAAACAATAGCTATGTATGCTATATAATTCAACTATATCTCCCTTACTCACTGATCTTTTGTTTAATCTATATTTTGCCAAATGTCAATTTGAACATTTGTTTGATTGATCAATTACTTGAACAACTTTCGTCTTTATTTCTACTATGTGTAATTTTAATGCCTAGAGCTTTATGTGGGACTAAAGTTAAACTAATGTGCAAGGTCGTAACTCGGTCAATCTATTTTCAGAAATAGGCCTACTTATCTTAAATAAAGGTAACAATACCTACTTTTTTGTGGCAAATAAAAAGCTATAGGAATTATTAATTATGGCTCTATAATCTATGTTTTCGCAGCTCCATTCATATTAATTAATAATAATAATTATATGTATTTATTTCTTTGTTAGTACACAAAAAAAAATATTCAGACCTAATTTGTCATAACTGAATGTAAAATGTTAAATTAAAAAGATTTTATTAATTTAATCACAAAAAAAGCTTTGTTAGCTAGACTATTGTTTCATGATTAGGAAATGAAATATAAAATCAGACAAATTTACAATTTTTGTTGAGCCAATTGTGCTATGTATTATGAACATTTTTCAATGCAAATAATACATTCTTGCAGTCAATCAAGTTGTCAAGATTCCTATTTAATCGAATAAAATATTGTAAAAGTAATTTACATTTATAAAATATTATTTTTTTAAATAAAAATTTAAAAATAAAAACAATACTGTATTTTTAAACCAGCTGTGTTTGATGCAGTTGATAAATAAAAATAAAAAATAATTTTAGTTCCATTATTATGAATAATACCACATATTTTCAGAACTGAATTAATCCTTGAAATCAGTGAAGGTTTCGATTTTACTTCGCAGCAGTCTGTAATTTGGTCTGCTGTTCCACCCTACACTTGTGTCGTATAATCCTACTACGCACCCTCATCTCTTTGGTCATACAATTACAATTTGCGACTATTGTTTAACACACACGACTTTACAGAATACCCGAACAACATCATGGAATTTAGCAAACCATTAATCACGCTAGAAATTAAAATTTAAAGCACAAAAATTCTATATAAACTAATTCATATTAAATCTATAGTATTTAAAACTTTATTTTGAAGGTTTCATTAGTGATCGTTTACACACAACAACTGTTGTTGGAAATGACTTTTAATTGGCTTTCTTGTTGGTAGATATATAAAAATTACGAACGGGTTAGATAGATATGGAGGCGCCCGTCGTAAAGGCTTTTAGTAGCGGCGAAGTATTGATATACTAGTCGGCTGTCATCTCGCCGACCGTATAAAACATTAATAAATAATAAATATTAATAAAAAATACAATAAAGGAAGGTACGGCAGGCAGTTACGGATGATTTGCGGACCTCTGGGCGGACCTATTTGGACTGCGGCTTCAGTTATTTATTACCACGGGGGCAATTAAAACGTTACCGATCGACCTGTTGTTACCTTTTCGCTGCGTTTCACAAATTGCCGATTAACATATTTTCCAAATGTGTTTTTCTATCGTTTATTTTTCAGGGACCTAATGCGTTCACTATATTTCGTTTTCAAATTTATCACTCACCGATGATAATTTGACAATTAAGATATTTGCCACAGCAATGTGTAGCAGGTACGCCACCCAAATACCACCATTTTCGTATTCAATTTGCAATTTTAAACAATAAATATTCTAAAAACCACATTTCAACACAAGGGAACCCTTAACTCAATCAATAAGAAATAATAATATAATTTGATACTCGCATTATATCCAAATTTATTATTTTATAATCACGCAATTCAGTTGTTTAGAGTTTACTGGCAAGTAGTAAAAAAATAATTTTGTCATAATTGTAGATTTTAGAAAAAACTTTACTTTATTCATTTTATTAATAATCCATCACTCAATTTTCAGTATTCAGATTTTATTTCATTATTTTTGATATTCTAATGCTGTTCCTCAATAATTTATTTTATTTATATATATTTACTTGTATATAAATAATAAATAAATTTAAGCAATTTAAATACATCAAATTTTACTGAATTATTTCATTGGCAGATGATCTGAAATTGTTTTATATTTCAACCTTAATAAATATATACATTGTGTTTACTTTGTTTGAATAGATACTATCAGCAACCGCACGTGTATTTTTATTGTGCTCAAATAAGGGCAATTATAATAGCTTTGTGGTTTTATCAATGCCGTCTTTAAGGGTACTTTTACTATATTCAACTCATCCAAAACAATTAAAACAGTTTATAACAGTATGCTGCCTTGCATTGTTTTGTTGTGGTTTTCCAGCTTTATAATATAGGGCAATTCAACATAGCATTATTATATCAATTATTTGTTGTGTAAATACTTTCTCCCCGGCGACATAAATCATTATATGGCTACTATAGACGTAAACATCGAATTTCAATTTATGAATAACTTTATAATACATCGATTGTATAGTATTTTGTTGTGTAGTTTAATGATGAAAATCATTAATGTTAAGATATGATTATTACATTTTATGTTTTGTATAGGTCTTGAGAAGTAAGAAGAGTGTCAATAGTTTATGATCATTTTTTGAGTTTTTTTTTTGAAGAATGATAAAACTAAAAGTTAGCTATTGAGAAGTATGCTGCTCAGTTTTGTAAATAATGTTAAACAGTGTATAGAGTGTAATTTCTTTTGTCTAGAGAGCATTGTAAATTACTAGTTCATTTAATTCTTTTAGATGTTATATCATATTTTTCATATTTAGTTTCTTTTGTTTACCATTTAATTTTTTTTGTTTACCATCATTTTCTACTAAAGTTTTAAATCTTATGCAATATAAAAAGTGATCATAAACTAGTTTTTGAAATTATATTAATAATGGATGATTTAGTTGGCGCTTCCACATGAATGTAGAAAAATAAATATTTTACAAAAGATGTATCTATATTTATTTATAAGCCATCTTGTATATTTATAAATTTGCTCTTTTGTCTTAAATATTGATTTATTTTGTGTAAAAGCCTTTGTTACTTTTTCTTATTTTTTAGTTAACTTTTTTATATTTTTTTATACTTTATTTGTATTTGTGATTCTGTTTCTGTTTAGTTGTTTATGTTTGTTTCAGTAGTTTTTTGGTTTTTTAGTTTCAAATAAACAATTGACAACTTATTTTTTGACAGGGTAATTAAACGTGATTTTATTTGCTTTTGCTTTCGTGTAATAATTAATAGCATATTATTAAGTTTATTTATAAACAATGTTATTACTAATTTTAGTTGATGATTATAAATGTTAATTAGTCAAAAAATTAATAAAAAGTTGAACAAAAATGTTTAAAAACTACTTCTATTGATCAAGTAGCAATCATATTTTAGTTAAACTGTCAACTCAGTGTTCAATGTTTACAGTGCATGCTACAAATAATATGGTAATAAAAGACTTGCGTAATTTTTATCTCCACAAAGTATGTACTTTGTATATGCACATAAACTACCTCCTAAGAAAACTAAAAAAGAAGAACTTATCGGAAACAAAGTAGACAACGCCATAAAAAAAATACTTTTTTCTAATGGACAAATAAAAAAAGAATTTGTTCTCAATTTCAGAACCGTAAAAAAATAAAACATGTGTGATTTGCTTTTGGATTACTAGTTATAAAATTCTTTCGAAAAAATGGTACAAAAAAAACTTTGAAAAGAAAAATTACAAGACATTTGCAAAAGCTGCAGCAATTGTTTGCAATGACATTAGAACAGCTTTTTACAACAACAAAAATTACACTTTATGGGATAAACTCATAAAAGAAACCATTGTTCCTGAAACTTTGGATAAACGTGGTGCATTCAAAATTAGAAAAAAAAAAGTGTACATCAATAGTTCACAAAATAATAACAGTTGTACGTCTTTTTTTCTGCTACAGGTAAATGTTAGAGTTTTCTAGTATAAAAAATTTGGTCTAAAAAATTGTATCAACTTCTTATTGACCATGAAATTCTGTACATTAACAAAACAATAACATTCAGTATTTTGAATTTTTTTCTTAATTTGTGTTTACTTCAATAATAACATTATTGAGAGTCACAAAACATTTCATGCAATAGAAGAGAAACATTGCGTAACTGTGAACACCAATAGAGCATAAAACTGTAATTTTTCGTATTGTTGAAACTAAATTGGTTTCAGTCCATAAACTTTGCTAATGTCAAAATTCTTTGTCTACTTTTATGAGACATTGTACTTACAATATCTAATTGCTCTGCCGGAATTCCGTAATAAATTAGTTTTACAAAAAATAAAAACAGCCAATATGCAATACTAACGCTCAAAGTTATATGCCTTTTATTTATCAATGCCTTGTCATTGGATTACAACACTATTTTGGTTTTGCTTTTTAAAGCTGTCAAGAAATGCAAGATGTTGTGATAAGAAAACTTATTTTGTTACATTCGATTAGTCACTATACTGAAAAGCTCGCAACATCAAATATCGGGAAAGCCGTTAACACGGTGTTTCCCAACGAGAGGCTCACGCACCAGGGGAGGGCAATTTGATTGTTAAAGAGGGCAATTCAAAAATAGACTCAACACGAGTTTAACCCTTTTACTCCTGGCTCCTGGATTTCGGTGCCAAAGATGAAAGAAAAAAGCACACTCTTAAATAATTGAGGCCAATAAATATTATAAAGTTGTTTGACAAGACCAAAATATCAACTGGGTTTTTGGGGGCAGACGGCATGCTCCGCGGACAACTTCAAGGAACAAATAAAACTCGATTGTCGATGCAAAATTGAAGATATACGGTTTCATTACTTATTGAGTTATGTCAGAAATATATTAACAACAAAAACTTTGAACAGTTTTATTGGATCCAAATATGTGAAGTAAATGATACCGCTATACTTGTTATTGTCAATCATCTGAAAATTCTATCGGCTGATTTAAAAGAAAGATTTTCTGATTTAAAACAAATTGATTTTCCAAACATGGATGATGCAGCCAGTGTTAGTGGATTTGTCTGATATATCAAATATGCAGTATCAAGAAGAACTCGTAGAAATGTAAAATGATAAGTCAATTAAAACTTTATTTAATATAAAAGAAGCGATGGCATGGCTTTGTCAGGAAACAGAAATCAAATACCCAAATTCAACCAATTGTGCAAGAAAACTATTGTAACCGTTTCCATCTTCATATTTAACTGAATGTGGATTTAGTGCTGTAAATGATTTACTGGTAAAAAAAGAAATTGTTTAGATACAACTCAACGGAAAGACTTGAGACTGAAGCTAAATAAATTGGAACCTATCATAAAATCTTTATGCAGCAAGCATCACTAAAAAGGTTTGGAAACACTAACACATTATTGAATTTAAAAAATGCGATTTTTAAGCTTAAAGGATTCCATCTGTTGATGTTATAAAAACATGAGTTTAATTATTTTTGTTTTTTTTTACGTAAGTACCTCTAAATAGATCACCCTTTATTACCACGGGTCTATAATTATTAACCTCATTCTTTTCTGGATTTAAAAAATAGTAAAATGACGGTTTTTCAAAAAACAACATCAATTTTTTTATGTTAATATTTTATTAAAAATATACGCTACCGATTTTTAGCTTTTCAAAACAATATTTGAGCTGATATTTGCCAGATAGAGCCTCAGTTGTGCTTGCAAAACTTTTTCAAAAAAATTAATCTTTGCACTTGATCAATCTGATTATATATTAGATAACAACAATTTTAGTTAATTCAAGTCAAATAGTAAAGTTAGGTGATCCAAATGTAAGATATTCTAAAACTTATTTTTATACAACATACTCACAGGATTTCTTAGATACCACATACAATTTCAATCTGTTGTACTGTAAAAACATCATTAGTTTTAATCAAACTGTGTTGATTTTAATCAAACGTATTGATTTAGCTACAATTTACACAATTGATAGCAATACTATTAAAGCTTATTGTTGCTAAATTACTTAAAAATCTAATCGGGGCTATTCTTTATGCATATTGCCAGAATGTAAACAAGATATATTGACATTAAAAAATTAAATTTATGAAAAAATATTCTAAACTAAAAAACATCCATAGACGCGTTTCGAGGTTTACCTCTCATCAAGATATATTGCTAACTAACAATATAAAATGTCATTTTAACAAATCTTGCTAGCTAACAATACAAACTGTCATGTTAACAAATCTTGTTTACTAACAATATAAATGGTCATCAGATCAGAAAGCGTGGCAAATCTCTAGATAAAATAATAATAATGTAATTAAAAATTAATTTTGTTGAAGTGACAGTTCATATTGTTAGTAATCATAATTTGTTAAAATGACAGGTCATTTTGTTAGCAAGCAAGATTTGTTAAAATGACTGTTCATATTGTTAGTTAGCAATATATTTTGCTTACATTCATGCAATGTACATAGAGAATAGCCCCGAATATATGGTTTATAAGTTGCTACATAATTGATTGATCTTTTTGCTTAAAAACTTTAAACACAGCAAACTATGTATGTACATTTTTAACACTATTTGGTTTACAAAAATATTAATAAAAATATCAACAGATCACTTACAAATTAATGCCAATAAGTCAAAAAAGCTTTTAGTTTTTGTTTCCAGAAATCCAACTGGGAATTGCTTGCAATTCATAAAAGTAAAAATAAGGACTTTATGCTTTTTCTTTTCGACAATAATACTTATAACGTATACAAAAAGAATTAAATTATTCATTACTAATATGACATATGTAAGTACAAGTATGTATATACATTGCACTTTTTACAGTAAGTAGTAGAAAAGCAAATATTATGCATTATTTTAATCAAAGCATTACAAATTCTATTATTAATATTACATTTATGTTTGTAATATATAGTTAAGCATTATATACTAAATATTCATAGCTAATAATAATATCTATTAATCAGAATATGCGTCCACTATTTCCATATTCAAATTATAATATGGAGGTGTACTTGAAATAATTATTCTGTTCCAAAACCTGTGTAAATAATCTCTTTCAATTTTCATGTTAATCCAACGAGCTCAACGTACGATTTCGGCATTAGAAAGAAAGCCGCTCTTTATTAGGGTACGGGCAATAATTCAATATGAATAGACATTTTACATTAAGGACCTACAAACTAATATTTGTATCTTCCTGTTTGTTTAAGGCGCCATTTGAATGAATGTGCTTGCATTTTTATTAACTCATTACGGGAATGGGTCCCGTTTTTTTTTAAGTGTATAGGCATGCTAGAATATTATTATTATTATATTATGGTGGGTTGTGTGTGTTCTGCTTTTACACAGTTTACATATACATTTTTTTCATATTATAATTTGTACATATTAAGCATTTTATTATTTAAAATAGTTTGATTTATTAAATATGTTTAAATAAATATCAATATTAAAGTAAATTGACAGAATCAATTATTTATTTGCATCGACGTACATTAGTAGCTGACCTAAATTCCACTAATCATTTCTATGCGGCATAATATTCTAATATTTATTAGCTAAAATACAATGAGTTATATTGATATATTCACACCTACAAGTGCCAAACGACATTTCACAATAATGATTGATGCTTATGTGCAATAAATATTTTTTTAACATAATGTAAACTTCTGTCACCATTCATACATATTTGAATAATATGCAATTGGCATAACATATAATAAAAGTAAAATATTATTCTTGATGGAACTCTGAGATAAATTATAAATAACTGGAGCCACAAGAAAATATTTAGCAAATACATTAAAAATTACTTTCTTAATCAAATTAAATTAAAGAAACTGCTAAAGTACTAACGTGTTTGGCTCTCATGTTAGGAACCTCGACATCGAGTCCCACTTAGCTATAAATTATTTGTGAATATATTTACTGTCATTTGCTGAAACTGGCTTACAACATTAATGGTTTTAGTGAAAAACAAATTTACAAACACTATATTTGCTTATTTTATCATTCATACTTTAAAAAACCATCAACATGTTTAATCTTCTTTTTCAAATTAAAACGTGATGAAAATCAATTAATAATTTTATTGCTCTGTGCAATTTTATAATTTAATAAGTTTAGATTAAACACTGTATTATATTTAAGAAAATACACTAGTAGGGTAACTATTGCAACAGATTATTTAAAAAATGTTTTGATCACTTGGCAATCCAATGTAGGTTTGCAAAAATAATTCTGATTGAGTATGTGCTTTGTACACAACAACATAAAAATTCTTTTAAATTTTAACGAGTGGAACCACACTTGTTAAAACTATCACATTGAAAACTAGATTTTAGCAGTCTGTAAACATTGACATTGAATATTTGTGGTTTATAAGACTAAAAAAACACTAAATTTTAAAAATTCTATATGTTGATAATACAGTTATAAAAACCTATAAAATTAATATATTTGTTAAAATTTCTAGCAAATCTTGTACTACGTGTAAATATTTGTTTAGATGTCAATATGTTTTTTTATTTTGTAAGAACAATGTTTATGGAAATATTTATAGAAAATGCAAAGATCTGCAACATCGCGCCAATGTTGTAAATTATCTAAATTATTAGTCAATTTTGAGTCAGCAATGATAAGAGTAGCTGGTTTTTTAAATAAATTTTAAAAGAGATAGTGTAGTTCGGATGCCTCTCACCCTACTTGAAAACAATATTATTATAAAAACGAATGTAAGTTTTATATATATATATATATATATATATATATAAAAAATGTATTATAGAAAAGAATAAATACATTCTAGAAAAGATTGTTACCTCTAGAAGAAAAATAGAAAAAAAAATTAGATATAAATTTGTTGTTTAGTTTAATATTTGGTGCTGATGGTACATCATACATGGTTTTGATTTTGAAACAGTAAAAAGTTGAGTTTCTTTAGAGTTAAAATTAACTAAATGTTAAGAGTACCTTCGTTTATAGATGCTACAGATTCTAACCTAGAAATTATAAACGTCCTGTCTATAGACCGCAAGAATCATAAAACCATTTTTTTGTTCTCAGTGGGATGGGCAAAAAAAGCATTTTTTAGAATTAAAGATTTTAAACTACTTTGCATTGAGTTTATTGTTTTATAGACATTTTTGTTGTTTATGAAAAACTGAAAATTTGATTAACTTTGTTTTTGTTAATCCTACCTTTTTTAGATTGTATTAGATTGTTGGAACGACTAGTAGCGTATTTGTTAAGTGCTTCTTGTTTTTTATTAACTGCCTGTTTTGTATGAATTGAGTTTAAATACTTTTTTTTTTGTTTGATAACAGAGAATAGAACAAATTTTCTGATAACATTTTGTAAGATTTTCTGCTGCAATATGATGACTCTATACTGACTGAATATAAGTAATGCGTATTGAAATCAAAATTGTTAAGAAATTGTTTTATTTTTACTATCCTTAGGTTTTGGTTTAGTAGTAATAGAAAGAAAAGTTTTAACAAAAACAGTAATAAGTGAGTAATCAGAATTTTCTAAAGCAGCCTTAACAGTAGTTGTTGCAATTTTTGGAATAGTTAAATACAAATCAAATTATCTTGGTTCACCAAAAAGCCGATCACAAGAAAAGTATGTAGTCTGATGAATAAGTTAAGTAAGATTGTATAAAACAGCAAAAATCATAGTTTGTTATCTAGATAGTGTTGTAAAAGATGAATGACTATTATGTACATTATAATCTCCTAACTAAATTATTTTAGTTTTTTTTATGATTTCTTTGAAGAAAATTGTCAAATCTTACAGAAAAATCATTAAAAAAAATTGGAGTTACTTTATTTGAAAAACGGTATTTGCTATTACAAAAATAGTTTTATCGGGAAGATTTAGTTTAAGAAATATCTTATTATAACCAATGTTCTAAGTTTTGAACGTCGTCAGGTTAGAATATCCTTGTTGCTTGTGGATGTAGACACAAACACCTTGCTAGTCAGCAAATGAAAGTTCAAAATGATAATCAGAATCTACTAGATTAAAACGTTCTGGATTTTTATTGTTTACTTGGGATTTAGTCAAAAAGAGAATATAGGTTTCTATGTTTAAGATGTCAATAAACAGATTTGTATTTAGACCACAAATATTAGAAAAATTAACTTTTAAACCACAAACTAAGTCAATGCTTGGTTGATTAAATTGGTTTGTGGAACAGGCAAAGCTTTGTTCCGCTAATTTAATCGTATTATTCATGTCTAAATTGTCTACAAAAAAACTCTGTTCTTTTGAGCTCCGCTGCACACTATTGTTTTTGTCACCTGAAACTATTACACAATAATGTTTGTAGTACTCAACTAATAAAGTATATCAGGGTACTAACCTGATTGTACCCGTCCCCATACAGTGTTTGCTATTAACGGTAAGAGCCAGTGTACTGTTGTCCGTGTCACTTCCACTAGCAGGTAAATCGATTTACCAGAAAACCAAGTCTTAGTTCAAAAAGTAGTGAATTTGTTAGCAAAATGTCTATTCAGACAGTTGGCGTTTAAGAGTACTTGGGTAATTAATTATAACTGTTTTTTGTTGCTGCAAAAATTAACAAAATTTTTGCTAATACAATTAGTCTAAAGTGTGCAAAAAAACGTATTTTTATCTTTAATATTTTTTTTTTTAAATCTACATAATTAATGGTCATTTTTTACATTAGTTTTTAATGTTTTAGTACTCTAAGTTATTAAGCTTTTGCTTCTGTTGTTTTTTCCCCAATATAAAACGTTTAAAGACGCTTTTGTAATGTTTTGTACATTAGAATTTTGAGTATTGCTATTTTTCTTTACTGCGCTTTTTACAGCTATTTTACATTGCCCCAGAAGTCTTACCACTTGTTTGAAGGGGGTTGATCTGACCAACGGTAACTTCCAAATCACCCCGGTGGATAAAGAACAAGTTATTATTTTTAGTCATATTCGGGGATCAAACCCAGGACTGTTAGCTTGCTACGCTAACGCTCTATAACTGAGCCATCTCACCGATATTAGCTATTAGCTTTTAAATCTGTTCATTTTTTAAAAACATTTTAATCTTAACCACTTTAGTATTAATTTTAAACTGGGATTTGAATCTGACAGCACGCAGCATTAGAAATTGTCTCGATTTATGCAAAAACACCATAAAACACTAGCACAACTTGAAAAGCAATCATATCAAATCGACAAAAGAAACCGAATATTTTTCAGATGAGATTCAAAATACTACAACGTGAGAGTTAAAGCTTAGAAGTTATATTCTAAGCTAAAATAAAAACAAACTCTGTGACATCAACTAAAAGGAGATTACGTCACAAATCAAATTGTTTTAAATCTACCCTAATTTTCTCGCGCAAATAACAGGTGGTTAGAATTTTTGCTTCATTAATAAATAAAAGCCGTAACATCAAAAAGATGGAGAAAATGCACAACCTAAAGGCAGCGACTAAAATGAAAGCGGCAAAGGTAGTTAGTGCCTTATCAATTAAAAAAAAACAATACTTAACAAGAAGCCAGTAAGAAAAATTATTGGTAACAAAAGATGTTTAAACATTAAATAAATTGCAAAAATTTCTGACAATTAAATACAGGAGGAGGCGAGCTTACCAGGGGGGTATAAAAATGCCGCAAAATAAAACGACAATAAATTTATCAATTACGACTGCAGCAAAAGCATTAAAATGTTACATATGCAATCAAAAACACCATGTGTATACATGTCTAAAATTATCAATCAACAAAAACAACAGGAATCAATTCAAGCTATATTGTCCACATCTGAGGTATATTTGGATGATTGCTGCGGAAGCAAGCAGAACCTTATTAGATTCAAGTTTGCAAATTATTTTTTTACAAACAGAAGTAACAAAAAAATTAGGATTAAACAGGCACGCAACTTTTTTATCTATATTGGAGATCAATTTTTTTTTTTTTTTTTTTTTTTTTTTTTTTTAGGACGTAGTGAGTTGTTTGGCTCTCAACAAGTGGCCCTTAAGAATAACTTACGCATGGTAATACCTTCCGGTTTTCTTCTCTGCGCAAATCCTGTTGTTTTAATGTCCCTGTCTAAACTAACCTACTTTTGGTGCTAGTTTGAGGCGGGCTGGTTTTTGCTTCGCGGATTTTCACGCATCATCTGCGGCACGCATGCTGTCCCCGGCCCCTCTCTCCCTATAGCCCCTACCTTTGTCTGTCTCTTTATATTCTTCTATTGTCAAACTCTTCAATTTTTTTTTTTTGTACACTTGTTGCAAAGTTTTTTAACGCCCTCCATTTATTTTCATCTTTTAAGCATTTGTTAATGATTGTTCTTTTATCCACTTTGCTTTCTAGTATATATTCTAGTTTTTTTCTATCTTCCTCCCACGCCTCGCATTCTACTAGAGTGTGTTCTGCGTTATCGTGTGTTTCTTCCTGACAAAATGTACACCTTTCTTCTTCATTTATTTTTTTAATTTTTTGCAAGAATTTTCCAAATGCTCCGTGCCCGGTCAGTATTTGTGTTGTATAATAACACGTCTCGGGTTTCTTCTCTACCCATTCTTTTATGTCTGGGATTAATTCTCTCGTCCATTTCCCCTTTTCTCCTGTATCCCATTTTCTCTGCCATCTTTCCATAGTCTTCTCTCTTGCTCTTATCTTTGCTTCTTTTTTACTCGTTCCTTCTTTTACAAGTTTTTTTATTTCTATTCTTTCCTCCACCATCATATCCGCGGGAGGTGTTGCCGCAATTACCTCTACTGCCTCTTGTGACACTGTTCTGTAAGCTCTACAAATCCTTAGCGAGCTTGCTCTTGTGGCTCCTCTTACTTCCTTTCTGTTTTTCTTTGTTTTCATGGCTTCTCCCCATGTTTCTGCGGCGTACAGCAATTTGCTTCTTGCTGCCGTTGCTATTAGCCTTCTGCTTTCTTCTCCTGGACCTCCGTTGTTTGGCATAAGTCTACCAAGCTTTCTCTCAATTTCCTTTGTTCCAATGACCGCTTCCTTAACCTGTTCATTCCATCCCTTTGCTTCGAGTGTCACTCCAAGGTATTTGATTTTTTTCCCTATGGTTATCTCTTGATCTCCCACCTGTATCTTACCTGTTCCTCTATTATTCCTCTTAGTCGATAGCCATGCCGCCTCAGTTTTTTGTGTTGCTAGTTTTAAGCCCTTACTTCTCATCCATATTTGTATCATATCAATTGCCAGCTCTAATCTTCCTTTTAGTACTTCTATTTCTACGTCTCTACCTACTACTGCTATGTCGTCCGCAAATGCTGTTATTGACACGCCTTCCGGCATCTTCATTCGAAGTAACTCGTTATAGACAAAGTTCCACAGTTTTGGTCCCAGTGCTGAGCCCTGCGGTACCCCTCTAGTAAGTTTGAATCTTCCATTTTTGGTCACTAGATTTCTGTCCTGTAAGTAGCTCCATATAATCTTGATTGTTTTTCTGTTCAGTTCTTTCTTCTTTGCTGCCTCTATAATTGCTGCCCATGATACGCTATTAAACGCGTTCTGTATGTCCAACGCTATCATTACACAGTGTTGTCTTTTCCTCTGCGTTCCGCTGTTTGCTTCTTTTGCTATTGCTTTCACTTTTTCAATAGCTCCTAAGGTTGTTTTTCCTTTGGTAAATCCGTATTGTTCTTTTTCCCATCCTCCTTTTTCTTCTATTTCTTGTTCTATTCTCCGTACAATAACTTTTTCCATTATTTTAGCCAGTGTGTTGATTAAACATATTGGTCTGTATGATGTTGCTTTTCCTGCTTCTTTTTTTTTCTCAATCAGTACCAGAGTGGCTTCTTTCCAACATCCTGGGAAAGTTCCTTCTTTTAGGCACCTGTTGATTATTTGAGTTATTTCTATCTCGTTTCCGTCTAATGCTGCTTTAACAATCTCTGTTGTTATTTCGTCCGGACCTGGTGCTTTGTTGTTAGGCAATTCTTTTATGATTTCTTTGATCTCTTCCACTGTTGCCATAACTGTTGCTTCTTCTTCTTTTGTTTCTGGTTCTTCTACTGGTTCTCCCTTTGGAAATAGTTTTTTAATTATGACCTCTTCTTCTTCGTCTTCTTTTAAGCAGATTCCTTTTGTTCTTCCACCCAATTTGTCCATCACTATTTTGTACGGTTTTCCCCAAGGATCCCCATCTATAGATTCTATCATTTCTTTCCAGCATCTTTTTCTGCTATCCCTAATTGCCTTTTTTAAAATTTTTCTGTCGTTTTTTAGTTTCTCTTCTATTTCCTCTGTGTTCTCTCCTCTTCTTCTCAGCCTTTTGATTTTCCTCGCTGTTTGTATTGTGTTTTTCCTGCATTCTTTTATTTCCTCACACCACCAGTATGGTCCTTTTCGTCCGCCTTCCCTGTACCTAGGAATTGCTTCCTCCGCCGCTTTTCTCAGTTTTTCTGAGTACCTCTCGCATCTTTTCTCAATATTTTCGTTTTCTGTCACTTCTTCTGTTTCCATGCCTCTCTTTATCTTTTCTTTGTCCATTCTTCTTACGTTCCATTTACCTTCTCTTGTGTGCTCCTGTTTTCCTTTCTCCTTTGTATTGTATTGTATATGTTTATGTAGACTCAGTGATTCTTCTTCAGTCACGGTCCATTCATTTATTATTTTTGCCATTTCCCACGTTGCTATGGTGATGTCAATATGCGATTTTGAGCTTCCTCTTACAAACGTCGGTTTGTCTCCATTGTTTCAGATTGTAAGATTTAACCCTGCTATCATCTCCTCTAAGATTTTTCCTCTTAAATCGTTCTTGTAGCCTCCCCATCTCGGTGATTTTGCGTTGAAATCTCCTCCTACAATAATTTTTTTGTTTTTCTGTTTTCTTAAACTTCTTTCTAATTCTTCTATCCACTCTCGATAGTATTCCAGACCGCAGTTTGGGCTGATATAACAGCTGTATACTATCATGCTTTGTACTTCTGCCCACACTATTCCTTCTTTTGGTGTTCCCCATCTTTCCACCTTGTCCCTACACTTCCCCCTAGCTAAAATTGCTGCATCTGTTCTTTTGTCTCTTATCCACTTACCATTTAGTTTGTTTTTATTAGGTTCACTCACTAGCACTAGGTCTATTTCCTCTCTCTCCGCTGTTGCTATTAGTAAATCGTGAGCCTCTCTTCCCCTCCCTATGTTTATTTGTATAAACTTATACATTATGTGATACTATTTTTTCCTCCTGTTCTCTCCAGTTATCTGGGTTGTTGTCCTCCATATTCTTCTTTGTTTTCCTCATTTCTTTTTTCTTTGTAGCTGGACATCTTTTCTCTCCCGTTCTGTGTCCTAATACTTTGCATTCAATGCAGTATTCTTTGTTTCTGCATTCGGCAACCTGATGTCCCTCCTTTCCGCATTTTATACATAGCGAAGACCTGTCTTCCCCATTGCATTCTGCCGCTACATGTCCTTTCCTCCAGCATTTATAACATTTTCTTTCATTTGCTTTAACTTTCTCTACTCTGCATCTTATGAGTCCTATGTTTATTCTTCCTTCTCCTATTATCTGTTCTGCTATTTTTTTGTCCATTTTGACTATAGCGGTTTGTATTTCTCTATAACCTTTCTTTATGGAAATTATTGTACTTCCTTCTGTGTTCACATTGTTCATAATTTCTTCCAGTATTTCTTCTCTCTTAATTTCCGGGCTAATATCTTTGATTATCACCAGTTCTGTAGTTTTGTTGCTGGCTTTTCGTACATTGCAGCCTTCCATTCCATTTTTAATTTTTTCTATCTCTTTCTCCGTCTCATTACCCTTTGTAATTAGTAACAACTCCCCTTTTTTTGTTTCTCTTACCTCCTTGAACGTAGATCCTTTTATCTGGGTTTTTGCCTGTCTCAGCAAATCTGCATATGTGACACCTTGTTTGCTCACTACTATAGCACCTGTTTCCGTACCTGTTTTTTTTTCTCTATGTGTCTCCGCTACCTGTCCCTGTGTTGGCACGCACAGTCTTATTTTTGTGTTAGTTCTTCTTCCTGCTATTTCCATAATTTTTTTTGCATCTCTTGCCGTAATTCCCGTTGGTATTGGTATATTTATTTCTTCAATACGTAATGTTTTTGTTTTGATAAGCATTTTTTCGATAGCTATTAGTATCTCCTTATTCCCTGCCGTTTCGATTTTCTGCTTAATGATGTGTACTTTTCCCACATTTTTTCCGCTTAGATTTTTAACAATTTCTATATATGGCGTTTCATCTTCTCCTTCTTCCTCCATTAGTTCAGGGTATTTTATTTTTGCTTGTTGCAAGATACCACCTTCTTTGCCTATTTCATCTTTATTTATTAAAAGTCCTGTATCCATTTCCTTTCCCATTATTGGGTTTTTTTTTTCCACATTTACATATTTATAGTCTGTATCTCTCCATTCTTTATTTATAATATTTTTTATATCCTCTTCATTAGCCACTTTTAATATCTCCTCGTCGGAGATGAAATGGTTTTTACGGTTTTCTTCCCTATTATCTCCAGTTTCCATTGTCTGTGTCGACATTTCTATACCTATTTTTGTTTTATTTTCATTCTCCTGTTCTTTTTTTTGGATTTCTTCAAATTCCATTCTCTCCATATTTGTTTCTAGTTGATTCGCCACCTTTTTAATTTCCAGTTTAGTGGTTGTACACTCACTGGTTAAGTTTTTTAATTCTCTAATTAATTTCCCCATTATTTGGATTGTTGTGGGGTTATTTGCTCTCTTCGCCTCGTTGTTACCTCCTGGCGAATCTATTTCTCTCCCTCTTTTTTGTTTCGTTTGACCTAATTCTTTATCTTTATTTTTATCCGGCGGTGTTCTTTGCAACATCCCGCTTTTTAAAAATGCATCCATCTTATTAAGTTTTTTTGACCCTTGGCCTAGTTTCACTTTTAATTAATATCAAATTGCTGTTTCCGCGTTTATGTTTTATTATGTAACACTAGACGTGTCGCGCGTCACGACACGAGTGTGTTTTAAAACACGACCGCACCTTTATTTTTTGTGTGTCCAGTTTTACACTTTTTTGAACTTTCACAATAAACTTTTCACCTTTCCACTGTTTGTTCTAATTCACAGAATTTTTAATTTTTTAAATAACGTAGATTATTCACCATTATTTAAATCGCCTTTATGCACATTCGCGAGCGCGTCCGTTCTCCGTCGGACATTGACCGCGATATTGGAGATCAATTAGAAATGTATAATAACTGCAGCTTAAAATTAATGATATTTATTTAAATAAAATCACTTCAAACGTACTATGTCAAACATTCAACAAATGTTTGATTAAAATAGATCTTCTTTTTCATATATTGAGAAGCTAAATAAACTACAATATATGACAAACACTAATAAAAAATGGTCCTCTATTTTTATACTAGGTAATTTTAACATTCATCATCTAAATCATTATCACATTTAACTTGCAAAACCGACAATATCTGAGCCTACTAGACTTAATGCGTGCATAGATAAAATTCTTACTAATGTACAAACCTACTAAAAACATAAATCCACATATTGATGACCACTCTAATCAATATCTTAAAACAAATGTGCAAAAATATTCAAACCAAACGAATGCTTATTTTATGCAATATGTGCAGTTACTAAAATCAAAAATGAAAAATTTTGATTTAGATGATATGGTTTTGTTAGTTAAACCAAAATTACAAATAATATCACAAGCATCTTAAATAATAATACTAAACTTTCATCTTTTACAAAACGGGTAACTGTTAATACTTCTATTAGATGGTTTAACAACAAGCTAAAAAATATGAGAACTCAACTTAATAATCTACATGCTGATCACAGATTAATATATGCTGCACAAACAAAAAAACAATTATAATACTTATAAAAAACTATACGAAAAATCACAATAACAACAAATAAAAAATATAGTAATTACATAAATACAGCTGTCAATAAAAACAAAGCATCATGGCAAATAATTAATTCAGAAAGAAGAAAACGTAATAAAAAAACACTATACCAATGCTTACTTCAGAATTGAATAATTATTTTAACTCAGTAGCAGATCATTTAATTATTTACCACCAGTAATAACATATCAGCTTCAAAAATAATCAAAATCATGCCATCCCATCATAACTCATTTTTTATTGCACCGGTAACTACTGAAGTTTGTAATGCAATAAAATCATTAAAAAAACCTAATGCCAATGACATTTTTGTAAACAATTGCAAAACATTTCAAAACATATCCAGCGTTAAAATAAATCAGCTGACTCACTTATTTAATATATGTATAGAAAATGAAACATTTCATGTTATTTTTAAAACTGTCTTAGATATGCCAGTGCTTAAAAAAGGCAACAATAATGATAATGATCTATAGACCTATCTCCATAATTCCTTTATTAGGAAAAGTGTTTGAAATTCTTATAAAAGATTGTTTAATGCGTTATCTCAATAAAATAACATTTTAACTGAGCCCCAATATAGATTTAGAATTAAAAAAAGGCAATACAAAAGCTGTTGAAACACATAGTTGACGGCATAAAAGATAACATCCACACATGTGTAATTTTAGTAAAGCCTTCGATTGTGTCAATCATAGAATCTTAGTAGAAAAGCTTGAGTATTATAGCATCCGCGGAGTTACCGTTTGTTTGTTTGAGTCATATCTGGTCTGCAATATCTAGTATAAAGCGCGAAATACCACAGAGTTCAGTTCTGGGACCTGTGTTGTTGCTTTATGTAAATTTTATTAAGACATACAGAATATTACCATACTTTAATGTTTTAATTTATATCTTATTATTGTTTTTTTTTTCTTATATTTTATGTAATTTTGTTTCACTTTTTTTGTATTACTTTAAGGTATTATTGGCAAAATAAATGTAATCTATTTTATTCTATTCTATTGGCGTGGATATATAATACAAATTATTATTTGTAGGACAAATATGTGCAGCAAACAATAAAGTGTTGTTTCAAAAAACATTGCTTAACCACATCACAACATACGTATAATATGTATAAAATGACACATAAGCAATGTAAAGTTTGATAATCGGATATCAACATTCTGAGAAATGGAAGAACTTCCGCCAAAAAAGCTACGTTCACATAAAGCAAAGTTGAATTTAATAACACCTAGTAGCCACCCAACATAGATGAAAGGCTGCTAGACTGTCTAAATGTTTTAAATGATATGTTGAATTATCTTCAATTTCAAACAAAAAATCTAATTCTAGCAGGTGATTTCAATGTTAGGTTTAATGATAATGATACTAAAAAAATTGATTTAATTGACCTGTTAAAAGGATTTGGATTAGAACAACGCGTCTAAACAACTGTATTGATAACGTATTTACCAATATCAAAAAACATACAATGTTACCTTTAAATAGTGGCATGTCAGATCATATAGGAATAAACGCTTGTTTTAATATTCCTCAGATGAAGCAAACGTGTCAATCAGTACTAAAACGTTTCATAACAGTGGAAGGTAAACTAACTTTCTTTGGATTATTAAGAAATGCTATATAGGATTTAGATCATTCTTCAAACACAAATACATGCTGTAATGTGTTTATAAAAGAGTTTTTAATACATTATAATGTAAGCTTTCCATTAAAACTTACACGTCAAAAAAATAATATAGAACAACACATTTCATGGTTTAATGATACTTTACGTACCATGAGAAATAATCTAAATCTCATCTCTGATTATTATACACATTATTGCTAATAACAATTATATCACTAATAGTACCAATAAACCAAAAGCAATGTGGAACGTTATTAATAATTGTATGAACAGACCGTTGGAAAAAAAGTCATCTATATCCGCTAATGATTTTAATTCATATTTCACTAGTGTAGCTGAGAACATTTCTAATTTAATGCCTAAACCTAACATTGATCCACTCATTTTAACGTGTAATAGTGTGTGTAATACTAGCAACTACTGTTTTAATTTTGTGGAAATTAATTGTAAACATGTCTGTGATATTATTAGTAGTCTAAAAAAGTCCAATAGTAGAGATATCTATGAAATAAACTCAGAAGTTGTAAAAGACGTTGTTAATTTAATTGCTCAGCCTCTAACAACGCTGATAAATAATTGTATCAGAAATAACATTTTTCCTGATGCTCTGAAAGCTGCAAATGTAATACCAGTATACAAAAAAGGTGATGTAAATAATCCCAGCAATTTCAGACCAATTGCTTTACTACCAATCTTTTCTAAAGTATTAGAAAAAAATTTAAAAATGCAATTACTTCAGAATCTTGAAGATTGTATTTTAGATTTTATAGAAAACACAATTGAATACTTTGAAAATGGTTTATACTCGTTGTCAACGTTTATGGATTTGTCTAAGGCATTTGATTGTGTATCACATGACATATTGATAAGAAAATTATATGCATATAATATTCACCCTAAAAGTTGTAGGCTATTAATGTCTTACTTGACAAATAGGACTCAAATTGTTAACCATGGTGGTAACAGATCAACTAATTTAAACATAACTCAAGGTGTTCCACAAGGCTCAATCCTAGGACCACTCTTATTCCTAATTTATATTAATGATTTACCGCATTGCGATCCTATAGCAAAAATTATACTTTTTGCAGATGATACCACAATCACTAACAACGGAAAAACGTTGAGCGAAGTTGTTTCTAAGCAAGAACATGCTGAATCAAAAGCTTCGGAATGGTTTTTAAGCAACAGGTTGTGCTTAAACAATAGCAAGTCATCAATGCTATTATTTACGTTAAAACATTGTGAAGTTAATTTAAGTGCAAATACAAAGTTTTTAGGTATTCATTTAGATAATAAACTATCATGGTCGTATCAAGGTGACGCAATTGCTAATATGTTAAGCAGTAACATATTTTTGCTTAGAAATCTCAGTTGTGCTGTTTCTAAAAGTGTACTTAAAACTGCCTATTTTGCTGTGTCACAGCCACATATCTTATGGTCTTTTAGCTTGGGGCCATTCTAACATTAAAGAAAGAGTATTCAAACTACAACGACGAGCTGTGAGGATAATAGCAAATATAGGTTATCAAGAAGATTGTAGAGAGCAATTTAAACATCTTAAAATTTTAACTCTACTTTGTCTTTACATTTATGAATGTTTAGTATATCTAAAAAAAAACTACACATTATAAGCCCAACACTCAACTAATCATGAATACAATACTAGGAATAAGAGCAACTTATATCCTAAATTTCTACGTTTATCAAAATCACAAAACTGTCAAAATTACTATGCATCTAAGTTTTTTAACAAACTGCCTATTTATTTAAAACAATTGCCGCTCAATGTTTTTAGATGTAAAATAAAAGCTATTTTACTATCTAATGCTTTTTATAATTTCAACGAGTATTTTAATCACAATTTTAATTAACTTATTAAATTTTAATGGTTGTATTGTCTTTTAGTAGTTGCTAGTATGTAATTTTAGCTGCCTGATATGTATAACTAAAATTTTATCTATTAATGTAGTCAAATTATTATGTAAATATAATGTTTTTTTTAATGCTTGTATATGTTACTGAAAAAACCTGCTAGTTTTAGTTCTAAGTATGTTTAAATTAAATCTTGAAATAATTGTATGTACATGTATTTTATGTCATATCTATGTACCTTTGACCTGTGTAAAACATTTTAGTTATCACAAATATATATATATATATATATATATTATTATATTATTATAATCAGGCAAATCAACGGTTTTCAGGTACGAATGCGCTAAGTTTAATAATAAAATAAAACACAAACTAAGTTTTTTACCACAAATACTTTATTGATATAAATATGTATTACTAAAAAATACATGTCAGTAAAATGTTCACGGCTCAAGTTTCGACTTTTAAAAGCCATTATCAAGTGAGAATAAACTAAAAAAGAAAGTACATTTATACAGAAAAGTTAAAGTAGAAATTGATTTGAGGGAAAATAAATCGCATTACTGATGGTGTACAGAAATTGAAAAAATAGTAAATTATATTGTGGTAAGTTCTTTTGCTGATTCAACAGGTTAACAAAAAGATTACAATGTTTTTTTGTAAATCTCGGCGGTTTCTAACGATAAGTTTAATGTAGAAATGCAAACAACAAAAAGAGCTAATCTAGTTAGAATACCTCAAATATTTGATCCACTTAAATAAATGAGCAAACAAACTTATGGAAAAACAGTGACACAAACAAATTTATTGAGATGAGTTTAGTTAACGGATACCTATAAAATTAGTACACCAACATAATTGGCAACAAATGAAACTTGCAATCTAGAAATACACACATGCATTTAGAGATGCTAGTAAATTAGCATATAGTTGTTGCATTTACGTAAAATCTACTAACAAAACAAGCAATAACATATCTGGAAATATCCTAGGCGCTAAGTCAAAGATACCACCAGTAAAAACAATAAACCTCCTTTGCTTGGAATTGTGAGCAGCAGTCTTAACTGCACAATTAGTTAGCAAATTACGTAAAGTTTTAGGTCTTAAATTTAAAAAAAATAGCATATTACTTTAATTCATTAATAACTTTAGCATGGATTAAGTTATCGTTAAACAAGTTGAAAAACCTTGTTGTCAATCGCGTCGGCAAATTTCAGTTAATATTTAGTCAAGATTAGCATTATGTAAACACAACAAAAAAACAGCGGATTTGATATCATGGAGAATTACTATTCACAAACTAAGAAATTTAAACGTATGATGGCATGGGCCTTAGTTTTTTTGTAAATCTAATCTGCCACCTCCGCTCAGTGTTAACTATAAAAAATTGGATATACCTGAAAGAAAATTATTAATATTACAAACAAATCCAAAGCTAGGTAGTTTGGAATAGTTAGAAAAATACTTTTTATTTACCAGGCTTGTTAGAATCACGGCGTGATGCCTAAAATTCATCAGCGCATGTCAATTGAACACAAAACAAGTGAATATTGTTCTGTCAACAGATAAGCTACAGAAAGCTAAAACCTAATTAATTAAAACAATACAGAAAATCAAGTGGACTATTGTAGGTCTATTCTAATAAAAAAGGCAACTTGCAATCTAAAAAAACTGTAAAATTGTATATGTTTATACTCATTTGCATGATCACCAAGGCAGTACACATAAAATTTGCAACAAGCTTAACCACCAAGACGTTCTCAGAAACTTTAAGAAGATTAGTATTCCGAATAGAACTAATAAAAAAATAATTTTTAACAACTCTATTAATTTTGTAGGTGCCAATAACAAATTAAGTGAGTTGCAGCGTTTATTTTGTGTTAATAATCTGCGGCTAAAAAACAAATTGATAGAAAAAGGTATAAACTGGCACTTTATTTTTCCGGGTGTACATCATTATGGAAGACTGTGAGCTGCACTTAGCGGTTTCTGAAAAAAAATATTTGGAGAAACACCATTAAATTATAAAGAATTGTATACACTGATGGTTCAAGTAGAATCTATATTAAACTTCAGGCCAAGAGTCAAGCACAGACAATTGTTTTAGATCTACTAACCTTGTCAGTGTACTTTGTATGACTACGGCATCGTATGATAAATAGCAAATTTAAATAAATATTTTGAGCTTATAAACAGAATTAATGATGTAATAATAAGTGGAATAACTGTGACTCTATCAATTGCACTAGATAGAGTTACAGTTATTTGTGTCATTATATATTTATTATTGTTTACACAATCTCTAATCTTTTTAGTTGTAGTGGTAGCATTATAAATTCTTGTTTATTTTTTGTTTAAATCAAATAAATTATTGTAATTTTGTCCAAATGTCATATTATATTTGATCTTGTTTTGTTAGCACTCGATTTTGTTATGGCATTTATAACTAATAAACTAAACTTTCTATTAAAAATGAACATAACTTATAATACGTCAAATATTAAAAGTTGCTGCAAAATATTTTTATACAAATACCATCAGTTAAATTATAAAATTTAATTAAATAAAAGATTTATTTTCTACTTT
This sequence comes from Tachinus rufipes, assembly GCA_963932245.1. Taxonomy (NCBI): domain Eukaryota; kingdom Metazoa; phylum Arthropoda; class Insecta; order Coleoptera; family Staphylinidae; genus Tachinus; species Tachinus rufipes. The sequence goes on from OZ010742.1 coordinate 69,570,512, forward strand.
TTATTAATACATATACGAATAATTATTTTCAATAGTATTTGCAAAACAACAATTTTAAAACAATTTAATTTATGATTAGATAATTAATTAATTAATATATACGGCTTGTTGAAACTTACTAATTGAATAATATAAATTTGTAAATTGTAACCATTGCAACCAAATAATAGTCGTTTTTGTCCCCTTTCTATTCTTATATTGATATATCAGATATGCGGGAGATAATAATATACAGTTGCAGTTTATTTGCATGATAGAATGAAATAATTTTAGCTTAGGGTTGGGGTGTTCACGTGCTTTGAACTAGCACATCTACGTCACAATTTTATCGCAGCAAGTGCAATCAAAATCAATGGGGGCAATGTAAATACAACCCCTGCATATTTTAAAAGTAGGAAATAATTTATAATGTACACACATATGAAAGTGAAAGACTTTTTATAATTAAATTAAAGAAAGAATAAATTTTAAAACGAGTATGAATTCTATAGAGTTAATAATACATGATGCTCTCAATAACAAAAAAAATCTATAATAGAAACAGATGAAAATATACCAATGAGATACATTGTATTTTAAACAGGTGAAGTATGGAGTTTAAAATCTGGGATCTATTGAAGGAACTCGAATAATGAAATACTTGAGTATCATTCCACTAAAATGAATGAGAATAGCATTTTCATAACATGAAATAAGCCGTGATTCAACAATTGGCAGTCGATTATTAATGAAGTGTGCCGTCATTTTGTTAACAAAACATCAACAACATGGCCGCTTCCATTCAATCAACGTGATTAATCTGATTTTGAGCAGCTAATGACCGTACATATGAATGTGCCGTGATCATATGAAAATTATTACCGATATGCAAGAATTTAATGCGCAATCATGTAATCTATGCCACAAATTAAAAGTTAAAATATAAAGATAATACAAAGAGAAGGAAAATATAGCTGGCGCACGATATGAAAATGACTGGTCTAAATTTAAATTGCTGATCAGTTCATCCGGTTGTAAAGTTCCTTTTATGAATCGGCTCTCTTGCATTTTTTATAATTCTCGTTTAGATTATGGTTCGTTTACTCTTGTTATCTCTTTTTATGCATTTTTTTGTTGAAAACTTGTATTATTTAATGTTTTACCTTTCTGACATATTTTATTAAAGTTATAACAAAAAAAATAAAAGTTGACAAATTTTTTATTATTTTTTTAAGAAATAAACAGATATTTAGATATGATTACGTAATATAATACATAGGATATTATTAAATTTTCTATACACATATTATACAGGTAAAGTTATAGCGTTGAGTGAAGTATTATTAGGAAAAAGTGCAAGGCTGATATATTTTTGCGTAATTTTATAAATCTTCCAGCTTACACAGACAGATTGATATGTACCAAACAGACAAAAAAGTGAAATAATAGCACTTTATTTTTGTCTTAACAATACAATATATTGACGAACTAGATAAAGTTCAGCTCTTTCATCTTATTGGAGCCATTTGACACGAGGCTGATTTTAAAATTACATTTAATATTAAATAACGCGCACGCCGAGTTATGCCCGTATAACTCTATCTATAATTCTCTATTGAATTATATATATATATATATATATATATATATATATATATATATATATATATATATAATTATAGATGGAATTTTAAAAGTCAGTAAAATGCACAAATGGTCATCAAAATTATTGTAGATTGAAATTTTAAGAATATTTTAGATTTTCTTTATAATTAACGCTATGCTACGTAAACTCTTATTTAATCTCAGACATGAGTTTTGTGTTAGCTAAATTTTTTTAATTGATACAAAACTAATATGTGCATCATATAGGTATAACATTAGCATAATTAAAATGTGATAGTACTAGCGAATTGTATAATAGTCGCTTTAGTTCCGTTGTTAAGATATACCTACAAAAATATAGACGTTTTAAATTAGAAAGAATATAACTTACAAGTTGCTAAATTAATATAAGATACGAAATTCAGTTCTGTCAGTTCTTTTAATATTTTTTCCAAATATTACTAGTTTTATTTTAATATAAAAAATATTAAAATAAACTTTTTTATAATAGTGTTCTGTCAGATGATGCAGATATATCGTTAATTACCAAAACTTAGCTTTATTTTTTAGTATAATAAAAATCAATTTATATTATTCTTAATAATTCAACGTCCTTCAATTTTGAATGGGTTGGGGAAGTATTAGGCGGCAATAACGGACAATTTTTCATTAAAACCTTCTATTAATAATTAAACGATTACATTTATAATTCCAGTAATACTAGATTTGAATTTTTGTATTGTTTTATTTATTATATTAAACTTCTTTTTTTCTTTATGCCAGAAATAAATGGTATATTATTCTTAATAATTCAACGTCTTTCAATTTTGAATGGGTTGGGGAAGTATTATATTTCCCCAACCCATTCAAAATGGTATATTATTCTTAATAATTCAACGTCCTTCAATTTTGAATGGGTTGGGGAAGTATTACTCATTCAATTTTGAATGGGTTGGGGAAGTATTATAGTTCCCCAACCCATTCAAAATTGAAGGACGTTGAATTATTAAGAATAATATACCATTTATATTTGGCATAAAAAAAAAGAAGTTTAATATAATAAATAAAACAATACAAAAATTCAATCTAGTATTACTGAAATTATAAATGTAATTGTTTAGTTATTAATAAAAGATTTTAATGAAAAATTGTCTGTTATTGCCGCCTAATACTTTCCCAACCCATTCAAAACTGAAGGACGTTGAATTATTAAAAATAATATACCATTTATTTCTGGCATAAAGAAAAAAAGAAGTTTAATATAATAAATAAAACAATACATAAATTCAATCTAGTATTACTGGAATTATAAATGTAATAGTTTAATTATTAATAGAAGATTTTAATGAAAAATTGTCCGTTATTGCCGCCTAATACTTCCCCAACCCATTCAAAATTGAAGGACATTGAATTATTAAGAATAATATACCATTTATTTCTGGCATAAAGAAAAAAAAGAAGTTTAATATAATAAATAAAACAATACAAAAATTCAATCTAGTATTACTGGAATTATAAATGTAATCGTTTAATTATTAATAGAAGATTTTAATAAAAAATTGTTCATTATTGCCGCCTATTACTTCCCCAACCTATTAAAAATCAATTTAATTTAAAATATACAGGGTGTTAAGTAAACTTACGGCAAAAATTCAAAGGGTTATTTCTTGGCCTATTCTAAGAATATTTTGTCTTATAATGGTTTTTGAAAAAAACTCTTTTGTTTCGAAGATACAGGATGAACAAAACTTTGCAAAAATTAGAACATTTTATTATCAAAAAGTACATATAAAGTTGCTGAATCTACAATAAATGTTTGAAATGACTTCCTCTAGCCTGGATACAAGCATTCAATCTTCTCGTCATTGAGTGCCAAACTCTTTCAAACACATCAGGGTTGTTTTTAATTGAGTTACACCTAGCAATTATTTGATTTTGCAAGTTGTCCAAATTCTTTACTGAAGTAGCGTAAACTAATAACTTTAGCTAGCCCCATAAAAAATAATCCAAGGGGCTTAAGTCTGAGGACCGAGCAGGCCTTGCGAGCGGCCCACCTCGACCAATTCAGCAATTTCCGTATGTTGCTTTTAAATAATTACGAGCAACCAAACTAAAATGTGGTGGTGCACCATTGTGCATAATCCACATTGTAATTCTTGTTGCCAATGGTACATCATCCAGAAACTGAGGTAGCATGTGTTCCAAAAAGTTGCAATACACCTCCTTGGTAAGTCTTCCTAGTAGAAATACTGATCCAATTAGACAGTCGCCTACAATTCCAACCCAAACATTCAAGGAGAACTGATGTTGAAAACAATTTTCACATACTTGATGCGGATTTTCATCTGACCACACATGGTTGTTAAGAAATTTTTTTATTGCATTTCTTGAAAAACTAGCTTCATCGGTGAAAGGAATTAAGGAATTAGAACTAATGTTTGCAAAAACCCTTGACATAACGCAATGCGTAAAGGAACATTAGTAGTAATGCCTGAACACACCGAATGTGGTATGGATACAACAAATTGCCCTCAAAAAATTTCCAAACTGTTCAATGACTTACATTCAAAATATTGTCAATTTTTTGCGTAGAACTACTTGGATCTTTCTCTATCATGTCAGCACATTCTGTTCTAGTTGTACCGTTCTTACTGTCGTTGATTTTCCTGGTCTTCCATTTTGTTTCAATGTGCCTGTTTCACAAAGACGATATTATGGCCAGGAAACCGTTCAATGTACAATCGTCTAGCTTGTAATGAATTGCCATCAGCAAGTTCATACATAAAATGCATTTCAGTCATCTCGGCGTTCGTATAGTGATTGATAGTAGAGGAATTAACTAACTATTAAAAACACGTCAAACAGCCAAACGTCACTCAATCTAACCTAATAAATTGGTCAAAACTTTATCAGTGCTGTGAATTAAATGCTGCTTAATATATTGTATAATTTGCATAAATGGTTTGACGTCATGTTTTCTTATTAAAATCAATTTAGCTTCAGAGATAAAAATAATTATGAATACAGGATAAATTGTGAAATTAAATGTAAAATAAAAATCAAAAACAATTCAATTCAATACACTAACTAATCTAAATTCTGATTTATAGCCTTTTGCAAAAACTTAGACGTTTGTTAACAATTAAAATACTACTTGTATATCTGTATATCATTATGAAATTTAACAATAACTTTTTTTCAGTTTCAAAATGTTTTATAGAAATTAATCACAACAACATAAAAATACTTTTAACAAGTAAAACCAAGCTCGCTTAAACAAAACATTAAAGACAAGGTTTAAGCAGTTTGTAAACAATGATATTGAGTACGTAAAAGTCATAGAAAATATTGAATTTAGAAGCGTATTCAATTTGTCGATAGTACGGCTAAAAAAATCTTTTTAAAGTTTGGTATTTGTTAATAAAAATTGTTAATACCTGTGTTTTTATAAAATTATTGTTTTTACCAACCAAGAATTAATTAGTGTTGAATCACAATTTATTTAATTTATGGCAAAATATTGTTAGGAAAATATATAACTGTTTTACACAATTAGATTTAAAAACAAAATTAAAAAATATATGTTGCTATTCAAAAAAACTAAAGTTGGTTGTTATTACAAGTATATTAAAAACAAAAGCATACATATCTGTACCTGCCTATATAGTACTTCAAAAAAATATTTAAAATAGTTTTGAGTCATTTAAACCGATTGAAAAACAACAGAGTGAAGCGTTTTTGTCTAACACACTGTAAAACTTGCACAGAAATAAAAACTGTTTACATCTATTAAGAAATCTTAGTTTTCTAGATATTTTTAAATGTACATCAACAACATGGTCGTTGTAATATGGTAACTCCTAAAAAACAAATTGCAAAAAAACAAAGTTGTTTAGTTTAATATTTGGTATGGCTGATACTTTGGATTTTGATTTTAAAACAGTAACAAATTAAGTTTTTTAGAATTAAAAAATTAACCCAGTAGACAGTACCTCAGTTAAATATTGTTTTAATGTCTTGTTTGTAATGCTGCAAATTCTAACCTAACATAACCTAAATATTTTAAGCCACTGTTATATGTAAAGTTACTGCAAAATTTTCTTTGCGATTGTCTAAAACAAAATTCCATACTAACTAACATTAGATCTGTAGTCAAATGTCTTGATCAAAATCTATATTAATTATATGGGATATAGATTTGTTCTAAGAACTTAACAATGTAAAAACTAACATTTTTTTTAAATTTTTGAATTGGTTAGACAGTAATGCAATTGGCCTTTTTAGGTATAAGTATATTTGCAATTTTACAAAAATTGAAAAATATTTGTTTGTATGTTAAAGCAAATATTGTAGTCAGAGTAGAAACTAATTTGAAAATATTAAAAAAAAAATAGGTAAAATTTTATCTTTATCTATGCCTTTCTGGTATTTAATTTAAGAAGCGTTTTATGAAAACATGTGTGAGTTAGATCAATTATTTTTATTTATTATTTAGAATAGTATAGTTAAATACAAATTGGTTTTCAAAAATAATTGTTTTTTTTATTAGTAATTAAATTGTTTTGTGCATTTGCGTTTTTGTTATATAAAATAATAATAAAATTTACTGTTTTAGAGTAATAAGTTAACTGAGTTAAATAAAATAAAAGAAATAGAGCAATAACAATTCTAATGATACAAAAAAAAACAAGTTATAAAATTGAAAACAATTAAACAGATTACATTCAACAATGACTATTCTCAAATAAAAAAAAAACTGTTAATTCAAAATATACTGGTCTCACATAGTTATCAAATCTGTATCAAATGTTTTTTTTTTTGGTCTAAAATTAACATAAAAATAATGTCAACAATCGTTTTATTTAACGCAAAAGAAAAAACAAAGAAATTTAAAATTGAAAGTATATAAATTAACACGAGAAATTGTACAAGCGTATACATAAGAAAAACAAGCCAAAACTTTATAACTTGGTATAAAGAATATAAACGGTCATTTTAAAACCATACTTCAACCAGATTCAACATTTGCTAATTAATCCGGAAACACACAAAGCTAGAGGATGTAAAAAGTTCTCATAACTGAAATAAAATTTACTAGAAACAATAAGAAAAAAAATATATGTTTAATATATGTATTCTCTAATATTTAAAGCTTTATTTTAAAATAATCACTACCATTTTTTCTGTGTTCTGTAATATCTCTTTTGTAATATAATTCTTTCATCATTAGTACCGCATACTTACTGCTGTAATCTTAAAGATTAAGCAAATATTTTGACAAAAAATTCACGATTTAATTTCAAAATTTCATTATCTACACATTGCAAAAAACCGATTTAAAAAAAGAGTTAAATTGCAAGAGTCGTGTTCGAACTTTTATGACACTCATAAAACCGCTCTTCTAAAGAAATTGTATGTATATTAAAATTAAAATTTGTACAAATTAAAACACTCAATATTTAGCAATGTGGAATATTATAAATAGTTACAAGAACACGTTAAAACGTGATATTGAATGTGATTTTTTTGGTAATACAGTAACGAGTTTTTACAGCAGAGATTTTTTTTTAATTTCAAAATGTAATATTTAGGAATTACTTAATACGTCACAACAACATTTGAATGGCGCCCCATACTGTTTTCTCTGCTAACGGTAATAGAGCAATACCAATGTTGACACAAAAAAAAACAAATGCAATTATTGCTCAATTCTATCATGTTGAGCAAGCTTGCACTATTCCAAACAAGCCAGTATCCCTAACAATATTATACTAGAAGGTAACACTAGAACACAATGCTTTATTTAAATACTATATGGGAATCTCAAATTATTATTAGTTCTAATTGTTTTTTTTTTTAATTTAAAGCAAATACAATTATTAATGTTTGAGAAACAACTGATAATTTGATTTATGCTTTATGCATAAGCTGATAGACGAAGTTACTGATAGTCCTGCACTTCTCTCTGCGTTACCATTTTATGTAAATATGTGTGTAGTAACTAAACCAATTTTAAGATCAAATTATGTTTTGTAAATGTAATCATTTGTATTTAAGTGTCATGCTTGCTAGTTATATTTATTTTTATATATTATTGTAATTACTTAGTACAACTATGTAAACTATTGTAAATCTACTTGTTTCTAAAAAAAGATGAATCCGTCAATAAATATTACTATTTTTATTAATTCTATTCATCAGTAGATTATGCTGTACATGTTTGACAGATGTTATTGATTGATTTGAAAACAAAAAATACGTAATGTTGTTTTTCTTAAACTTAAATAATCAAACAAATGACTAGCTAGATGCTAAAAGTCCGCATTAGTATTAAATTGCACTAGCCGGAGCTACAGTCATTCATTTGATCATTTACATGTTTACGTGTTTATAAGCACAGAAATATTTATTCAAATTTTTCTTTTGTTAGCATGCGTTGCCGTGGGCATAAAAAGCATACTGACAAGGTTTGTAGAACCAAAACAATTATCTGTGCTTGACCGTAGGCCGCTGTGATTGTTAAATTGAGGTTTAATAAACTATTAATTTATTTATTAGATTTATCTAAAGCTTTTGACTGCGTGTCATTTTCAAAGCTTTTAGAAAAGTTGCCAAAGTGCAACATAAATTTATCTAGCGTCTTATTAAGTCATATTTAATAGCTAACCGAAAGAATCTTATTAGATACCAATAAAACACGTGGTGCTACAATGCTCTATTCTAGGTCCTCTATTATATTTAATTAGACAAATTACTTTACAGTTAGTATATTCAAGGCACAAGTATTATCATTTGCAAACAACACTATTTTAATTTACATTAAAAACACTGTTGAAGAGGCAATAGAAGAAACCAACACATTGCTAGCTCAAGCATATTTTTGGTCCCAGTCTAATAGTCTTTGTTTAAATGAAACAAAAACTCTTAAAATGCTGTTTACGCTTAACCATACTGAAAACAACTTTAAAAATACAGCAAAGTTTTTTGGTATTCAATTGAACAAAGATGGGACGATTATAAAACTACTCTTGTAAGTAAATTAACGCAAAATCTACTTTGAAGAACATGTCTTCAGCGATTGTAAATGTTAAAAACTGCTTATTTTGCTTTAATCTACTGCCACATCGGATATGGCCTTGAAGACACTTCTCTGCTAGGCATAGAATATTTGGTCTAAAACAAAAAGCCGTAAGGATTATTTGCGGTTTGACATATAACTTACGCTTGTATGTACATCTTAAAATGTCTTAAAAATTATAGAAATCATGACCACCACAATTATACAACAAGAAATAAAAATAATATCTAGCAAAACAGATTAGGCGTAACATTTCACAGCAGGTAGTACATATTATTATCGAATAAAATTTTATAAGTTTCTAATATCAAAATACTTTTGTTGGCGCCGTTTAAGATAAAAATGAAAACTTTTTTAAATGGACTTGCTTTTTATAGCGTTAATAACTTTTTACAAAATAACTTTAAATATAATTTTTTTTTATCATCAACCCAATATTATTTATTTATTTTTATGTTTGTGACTTGTGTAAAAGTTTGTCTTTAGCACTAATAAAGAATTATTATAATTATTTGGTCTGCAAATTACCTAAATATATTAGAGAGTGTACATAAAAGATTTCTAAGATATTTTTATTTTATAAAATACTGTATATAATAATTTGATATCAGCTATCGTGAAAATTGAATTATTTGTCTGTGAAGAACTTCACAGCTATACAGATGTATAATGATGTTAATCAAGCATTAGAAAGGTTTCAATTTCTTAGGTTATTAACAAGGTATCCTAAAACTTTTGTGTATCTTATACAAATACACAACATTCACTCTCTAATTATTCGTACCTGTAATAAATATTCATTTGATATTCTTCCATGTGTTTCGGAACAACATTAAGTTTTAAACACATTTTTACATAATATGTATAATATTATTAATTTTATTTTTATTTTTTAATTTAATAATATATATATATATAAAAACAAAACAAATTTTAAGTATTAATGTATCATATCACATTGATGCTACTTGTATAAACTTGCAAAACTGTATGTGAAGATAGTTTTTAAATAAAAGCATGTATTATAAAAATAAAATATTTTAATTAATAATAAATGAACTCATATTATATTAATAAATTTTATTATAATCAATTTTAAAATTAATTTTTATTTTACAACCAAATTATTTTTTTTTTTATAAATTACACAATACAATCAGAAACTAAAATAGTTAAATATGAACTGAACACATGTAGTAAACAGTACTATGTCAATAATGGGGCATGTAGAATATAACAGATGCATCAAGGATGGATTTGTTCTAAAACAGGATTAAAATTACATGGTATTACACATGTTTCAATTGAGCCCTTTCTTTCAATGCACCACCAATTCAGAGATTAAAATATATACTTTTTTAATAGTATGACTACTGTCACCAGTCTCTATTGATTTTTAATACAGGACCTGCATGTGATAAAATTATTCATTCGTTTTTAGTTTTACATACCTAGCTTTTATGCTATTTACTAAAATAAGAAGTGTCCGTCCATATAGACTTATTAGAATTCAGGTGGCAAAATATACTTTGCTTCTCATTAATATTGAGGTCGTGTCAGAGAGCATGTAGCAGGATGTCTAAAGTGGCGGGGACAGGGGCCTGTAGTTAAGGTTTGTGCTCGCTTCAGTACCGTTGGGGGTGGCTGTAGTCAGCGAGGCTTGTAAAGGTCCGCGTAAACGGATTACGACAACTCCGGGTGCATTCGCTCGGACAATACAGTTAGCTGTTCTGACACACTTCACTGCACAACCACCTCAGTACACCCCCTCATTACTATAATTTCATTACGTTCCCATGTATTCTATTGATTATAACAAGATTTTTCCTTTATATTACATCCTCGCATACTAATAAAGAGTAAAAAAGAATATACAGTTTTTTTATGAAGAAATAAAACAATATTTTATATACGTAAAACTTTCCAAGTATGTATTATATGATTGTTAATTACAAAAGTACAAAATGCAATATGTGAAAAGTCAAAACTATGATAAAATTAAAATACACATAAATAAAGTTATACACATTAAAATTGCTATATATATATATATATATATATATGCATAGCTATCTTACTCGCCTCCGTACACACATAAGGCGACCTAGCCTCTACCCTAAATCTAATAGTTTTAACTGTGTATTTTTTTGCATTTAGTTATTTAAAATATTCTTTATTAGGACGCACAAAGAGGGGTAAAGAAATATAACATTAATTATATACAAAAAAATTGGTATATTAATAATAGCAATAGAACTCCAAATGCCAAAGCATCGTTTAAGGCTCCAGTTGTATAAAATATATATGTGAAAATGTCGAATACGCCTCTGCCAATGTTGCCACTATCAATATATCGTATTTTGTAAATTTCTATTATTAATAGGCATTTATTTGTTTTATTCAGGAGGTGGTTTAGTTTAGTTATTTTTTGTGTGTATAAGATTATATAAATATTGAAACCGTAACACAGTCTACAATAAATAGTTATTTTCAAAAATTTTTGAATGTAGGTATAAACAGTTATTTGAAGTTGTTTTGATTTTAATTTTGTATGTGGTGTACATTACAACAACTATAGTATGCTACCGGTGATTAATTGTTTCTACATTAAAGCGTTTTTTAAGCGGTGACTTACTGCTGTGGTATTTTAACTCTCATTATTAAAAAAATATGTTGCAAAACAATTAACCACTAATAATAAATACTAAACTGTACTGTTTGTTACCGGTTCATGAATGGATCCCTGCCTCAGTTAAACTGATATTTATTTTATTTTAATCTATTTAATTTATTTTGTTATTATTTATTAATTAATATACGTTTAAACGTAAAATCTCTTCAGAAACTAAACCGTGAAACAACGGCTATTAATAGATTATTACAAACATGTAATAAACTCAAAAACAAGAGTACACCACCAAAAGAACTACTTAATTACATAAAACCTCCATCAATATACATCCCAGCAGTAGCAAACATTAAATAATTTACTGATATGCTAAACAACAATCAGGATAATAAACAAAAATTATATCTAAAAATAAATAATAACCAAATTGTCGACAAAAGATGTGCTAAAATATCAAGCAGCTGTTCAAGAACCAAAAAATTGTGATGTGCAATACTACACCTTTTATTTAAACCAAGAACGCAGTTTTTATGTAATGTTAAAAAACGTTCTTTCTATCATTCAAACCACAAAGTAACAACAAGTTAATCATCTATGAATTGCAATACCTTTAACACTACAAATTCATATTAAAATCAGTTAACAAAACAAAAATCATGCCTCAATGTGCTAACTGCCTTCAACTGCCTTCAACGTACCAAAAATTACTGCATTCATGATCAGAGTCTATAAGAAAGTGCAGCAAACATAATTTTCAGCGCTGAGACCAAAAACTTGGCAACTACACACTGGCCATGTGACATAAAAAACAAATGTCTTCCATTTTTTTGTATACAAAAGTTATTCCTTAAATTATCTGCAAGTAAAAAAAATAATATCTTTTTAGACTATTTCCCTGTCCTAATCTACTTAAGCTCACACATATACAATAAACAAAAACCAGATTTTTTAACCAATAAAATAACTGGAACCAGTTTTAAAACATAATAGAAAAAGAAATATACCCAAAATGTCTTGCTTAAAACAACATTTAAGCATTAAGCAGTTTTGGAACTCACAAACACTACAAACAAGCTACAAAATGATTTAAAAGTAACTAAAAAAGCACTACTAATAAATAGAAGAATATGGAAGTCTACTAGAAATCCACAAAACAAAACTAAATACAACAATCCGCTAAAAACCTACTCTTAGAGAAAAAACAAAAAATCAAAATTTTTCTAAAAAACCTACCACTACTACAAGCAGACAAAAAGCAGTCATCAGTTTTGGAATACCTTTATCAATGACATTGTTTATTAACGCCATCATACCATGTTAGTCAAACACGTGATTAAAACATGGCTATGATCTCCATATTTCTATGAAAAAAGTTACAGCAATTAGAATTAGTTTCCAAAAAATGTGCAAAAAGCACTCACACATATTTTCAATGCTATACTACTTAGATCTGAACATTTTCAATCTCAATGAAAAGTGGCACAAATCATTCTGATAAACCTGTGACAGAAACATTTTTCTGTTGCTTAATAAGTTTATTTAAAATGTATCTTTAAAAATATGTTTCTAAAAATACTGAAATTAAAATTCCAAATCACCAATTTGGTTTTTTAAACTAACACACAACTACAGAGTAGGTTTACTTATTACTCAGTAAACCTACTCTGTAGTTGTGTGCAAATTGACAACACTTAAAAAAAAGAAATATTGTTTGACTGCTTTTCTGGCCAACACCCAAGCCTTTGATAAAAGTCTTACACCGGAGATTTTTAAGCAAATTGAAAACGCAATTGCCCATTACACATTTTATGTATTATAATGATACCTAACCAAAACATTTTTATGGTTAAACATCAAGATAAAGTAATTAACTTACACCTCATCAAATCAGCGGTACCACAGGAAGGTATTCTTGGACCGGTGCTATATTTACTTTTTACAGAAAACCTTCAAGAGTTACGTTTGTCATTCAGTTAGTAAAATTCCAAGTTTTGTCTCTGAGAAACTTCAGACTTTTTTTTAAAATATCCAAAAATAGCTTAAAACCTTGAAAATTAGGGCCAATCAAAGTAAATTCAGCATGTCACCGTCACTCTCCGGCAAACAATTATTACAATTTACCAATGCAAAGTACCTTAAAATAAATTTTAAAACTTGTATGGGCCAACTGTTCTTAACTATGAGATAGTAAGTTTCTAACATTCTGAAGTTGAAGATATATCAATTACAAACAGTTCAATATTTATCACCAATAAATCTTTTTACAAAAATCTGAACATCTCTAATATGCTACAAGACTCCAAGAACGCTAGTAGCAAATACTTATCTTGGTTTGAACATCATACCAACACGTACGCTGTCAACCTTCTTTAACATGTCACTACTAGCAATCAATGAGTTACCTAATTAAATTAGTTAGAACCTTAATGTAGATTTTCAACCGCACGCTATTAGGTTTATATTAAAAAAAACTTTACAGCCTTTTGTAAAAAAAAATTACTGCGTTTTTTGTGTTCAAATATTAATCAGTTGAAACTAAACTTGAAGATGACACTATAATTTTTTTTTGCAATAGTATATTATTGTTATAGCTAGTTAGATAACATAAAAAACCTCTTTTGTACTATAATTTTAATTATGTAAATATGGAATAGTTATATTTATCTCCGTAATTAATGATCTAACAATTTATTCAAATTGATAAAAAAATAATGATAACTTTAATTAAGGGGGGAGAATAGTTGTGCTATTATAAGGCTTCACAGAATCAAACTCAGCAAGAAAACGCATGAATATAATTGAATAAAATTCACACATTGTAGAAGAAAGTCCACTGTGTGTCATTAAATTTGTAAAAATTTGATGCAATAAGTTGTTTCTCCGCCAATCATTTTTTAAAAGTGGCGTTTTTAATTAGTTCTTTATTAATTTTTTACTCGTTAATTATAACTTCAAATCTTTAAACAAAAACATGAAAACATAGAATATTGTCTGTAGTTCATCATATAAAAGAGTGATGATTAAAATCTTATCGTTTGAATATTGAGTTGGTTGGCGTTTTGTCCCATAAGAACCAATTTTAATTTAAAAACGGTACGGTACGTAAGTGTCAATATTTTTCTAGAGAAAAAGGTTTGCCGATATTTTTGTAGATGTGATAGGATTTAATATTTTTCCATAACTACTATGATGTCAAGTTTTCTAAACAAGACTAAAATTAGAATTTTTTATAAATTTTAAAACTAATATAAACAATATTATTGTTATTTAAATTATTTAAAAAAATATATTTAAAAATAAAATTTATTTATTAAGAAATATTAAATAGTATTATATCTGCGATTTTATAATATTTTTAAAATCCATTCAACAAAGCACAATACCTCGATAGAATAATTTAAAAAATGTTTATAATATATTATAAAAAATGTTATTTATTTGTTTCATTGGACGTAAAGTTGAGTAATATTTTCTGTTTTATTTTTACATATTTTCTATACAAAACTAATAAACAACGTGAACCGTTTAGATATATTAAAAGTATATAATTATTTTTATAAATTGTATTTGCTATGTTGCCAATTGTAAGAGGCGTATTAGAACGTTAACTTATGAGGAGGCTTATTCTACTGGCCCGCAACAAAATATGTATATCAGTATAAAAGCATAGCGCCACGTAGTGTTGACTTTAATGTACTACAATGTATAACTGTATATGTATATGAGTCGAAATGGTCACCGAACAAAATTTTGTAGAATGACTTCTAGTAAAGTATTATGTTGAAATAAATTGATATACACACCAAAACGTATTTGCCTCCAGTTTTTCGTACCTGCCTCCGTTCTGGAGGCCAGTACTATCAGCGTGTATATATTTTGGAGGAGTATTAGTTGTTTTATATATATATACACGCTGATAGTACTGGCCTCCAGAACGGAGGCAGGTACGAAAAACCGGAGGCAAATACGTTTTGGTGTGTATATCAATTTATTTCAACATAATACTTTACTAGAAGTCATTCTACAAAATTTTGTTCGGTGACCATTTCGACTCATACACATATACAGTTATACATTGTAGTACATTAAAGTCAACACTACGTGGCGCTATGCTTTTATACTGATATACATATTTTGTTGCGGGCCAGTAGAATATGCCTCCTCATAAGTTAACGTTCTAATACGCCTCTTACAATTGGCAACATAGCAAATACAATTTATAAAAATAATGATATACTTTTAATATATCTAAACGGTTCACGTTGTTTATTAGTTTTGTATAGAAAATATGTAAAAATAAAACAGAAAATATTACTCAACTTTACGTCCAATGAAACAAATAAATAACACTTTTTTAAAATATATTATAAATATTTTTTAAATAATTCTATCTAGGTATTGTGCTATGTAGAATAGATTTTAAAAATATTATAAAATCGCAGATATAATACTATTTAATATTTCTTTAATAATAAATTTTTAAAATGTGCAAACAAAAAAAAAATATTTTTAGATATATTTTTTTAAATAAATTAAATAATAATAAATAAACAATATTATTATTATTTAATTTATTAGTTTTAAAATTTATAAAAAAATCTAATTTTAGTCTTGTTTAGTAAACTTGACATCATTTGCATGTTAAATTAAAATTAATTCTTTTTAGTTTAACGCTAGAAAATTGCTAGGTTTAGTCGCACTGTCCTGTGGGGGTGCTATTAGTAGTATTGTTATGGAAAAATATTGAATCCTATCACATCTACAAAAATATCGGCAAACCTTTTTCTCTAGAAAAATATTGACAAGTACAGCGCCGTTTTTGAATTAAAATTAGTTCTTATGGGACAAAACGCCAACCAACTCAATATCCAAACGATAAGATTTTAATTATCACTCTTTTATATGTTGAACTACAGACAATATTCTATGTTTTCATGTTTTTGTTTAAAGATTTGAAGTTATAATTAACGAGTAAAAAATTAATAAAGGACCAATTAAAAAACGCCACATTAAAAAAATTGATTGCGGAGAAACAACTTATTGCATCAAATTTTTACAAATTTAATAACACAGAGTAGACTTTTTTCTACAATGTGTGAAAATTTTATTCAATTATATTAATGCGTTTTCTTGCTGAATTGGATTCTGTGAAGCCTTATAATAGCACAACTATTCTCCCCCCTTAATTAAAGTTATCATTATTTTTTTATCAATTTGAATAAATTGTTAGATCATTAATTACGGAGATAAATATAACTATCCCATATTTACATAATTAAAATTATGGTACAAAAGAGGTTTTTTATGTTATCTAACTAGCTAAAACAATAATATACTATTGCAAAAAAAAAATATAGTGTCATCTTCAAGTTTAGTTTTAACTGATTAACACTTGAACACAAAAAACGCAGTAATTTTTTTTTACAAAAGACTGTAAAGTTTTTTTAATATAAACCTAATAGCGTGCGGTTGAAGATCTACATTAAGGTTCTAACTAATTTAATTAGGTAACTCATTGATTGCTAGTAGTGACATGTTAAAGAAGGTACGTGTTGGTATGATGTTCAAACCAAGATAAGTATTTGCTACTAGCGTTCTTGGCGTCTTGTAGCACATTAGAGATGTTCAGATTTTAGATTGTAATAATTGTTTGCCGGAGAGTGACGGTGACATGCTAAAATTTACTTTGATTGGCCCTAATTTACAAGGTTTTAAGCTATTTTTGGATGTTTTAAAAAAAAAGTCTGAAGTTTCTCAGAGACAAAACTTGAAATTTTACTAACTGTTAGAATGACAAACGTAACTCTTGAAGGTTTTCTGTAAAAAGTAGATATAGCACCGGCGCAAGAATACCTTCCTGTGGTACCGCTAATTTGATGAGGTGTAAGTTAATTACTTTATCTTGATGTTTAACCATAAAAATGTTTTGATTAGGTATGATTATAATACATAAAATGTGTAATGGGCAATTGCGTTTTCAATTTGCTTAAAAATCTCCGGTGTCAGACTTTTATCAAAGGCTTGGGTGTTGTCAAGAAAAGCAGCCAAACAATATTTCTTTTTTTTAAGTGTTGCTAGTTTGCTTTATTACTCTGTAAACCTGCTCTGTAGTTGTGTGTTAATTTAAAAAAACCAAATTGGTGATTTGAAATTAGATAAAATGCTTTTAATTTCAGTCTTTTCAGAAACATATCTTTAAAGATACATTTTAAATAAACTTATAAAGCAACAGAAACATGTTTCTGTCACAGGTTTATCAGAATGATTTGTGTAAGTGCTTTTTGCACATTTTTTGAAAACTAATTCTAATTGCTGTAACTTTTTTCATAGAAATATGGAGATCATAGCCATGTTTTAATCACGTGTTTGACTCACATGGTATGATGGCGTTAATAAACAATGTCATTGATAAAGGTATTCCAAAACTGATGACTGCTTTTTGTCTGCTTGTAGTAGTGGTAGTTTTTTTAGAATTTTTTTGATTTTTTAGTTTTTTCTCTAAAAGTAGGCTTTTAGCGGGTTGTATTTAGTTTTGTTTTGTGGATTTCTAGTAGACTTCCATATTCTTCTATTTATTAGTAGTGCTTTTTTAGTTACTTTTAAATCATTTTGTAGCTTGTTTGTAGTGTTTGTGGGTTTCAAAACTGCTTAATGCTTAAATGTTGTTTTAAGCAAGACATTTGGGTGTATTTCTTTTTCTAATATGTTTTAAAACTGGTTCAAGTTATTTTATTGGTTAAAAAATCTGGTTTTTGTTTATGGAGTATGTGTGAGCTTAAGTAGATTAGGACAGGGAAATAGTCTGAAAAGATATTAATTTTTTTTTTACTTGCAGATAAATTAAGGGATAACTTTAGTTTGCAAAAAAATCGAAGACATTTGTTTTTTATGTCACATGTCACATGTCACGTGTAGTTGCTTTGGGCTGGCTAAGTTCTAGGTCTCGGCGCTGGAAATTATGTTTGCTGCACTTTCTTGTAGACTCTGATCATAAATGCAGTAATTTTTGGTACTTCCCAATTGAAGGCAAATAGCACATTGAGGCATGACTTTTGTTTTTTACATAAAAACTGCGTTATTGGTTTAAATAAAAGGTGTAGTATTGCACATCACGATTTTTTGGTTTTTGAACAGCTGCTTGATATTTTAGCACATCTGTTGTTGACAATTTGGTTATTATTTATTTTAAGATTAATTTTTTGTTTGCTACTGCTGGGATGTATATTGGTGGAGGTTTTATGTAATTAAGTAGTTCTTTTGGTGGAGTACTCTTGTTTTTTAACATTCCATGGTTTGGTTTCTGAAGAGTTTTTACGTTTAAACGTATATTAATTAATAAATAATAACAAAATAAATTAAATAGATTAAATCAAAATAAAAATCAGTTTAACTGAGGCAGGGAATCCATTCATGAACCGGTAACAAACAATACAGTGTAGTATTTATTATTAGTGGTTAATTGTTTTGCAATATATTTTTTTAATATTGAGAGTTAAAATACTACAGCAGTAAGTCACCGCTTAAAAAACGCTATAATGTAGAAACAATTAATCACCGGTAGCATACTATAGTTGTTGTAATGTACACTACATACAAAATTAAAATCAAAACAACTTCAAATAACTGTTCGTACCTACATTCGATAATTTTTGAAAATAACTATTTATTGTAGACTGTGTTACGGTTTCAATATTTTTATAATCTTATACACACAAAAAACAACTATACTAAACCACCTCTTGAATAAAACAAATATATGCCTACTAATAATAGAGATTTACAAAATACGATATATTGATAGTGGCAACATTGGCAGAGGCGTATTCGACGTTTTCACATATATATTTTATACAACTGGAGCCTAAAACGATGCTTTGGCATTTGGAGTTGTATTGGTATTATTAATATACCAATTTTTTTGTATATAATTAATGTTATATTTCTTTACCCCTCTTTGTGCGTCCTAATAAAGAATATTTTAAATAACTAAATGCAAAAAAATACACAGTTAAAACTATTAGATTTAGGGTGGAGGCTAGGTCGCCTTATGTGTGTACGGAGGCGAGTAAGATAGCTATGCATATATATATATATATATATATATATATATATATATATATATATATATATATATATATATATATATTATACATAAAAATAAAATTAAACAATAATAGTAGACAAAAATTATAAAATGTTATTAAAATGTTACTAAAAGTTAAAAATATTGTAAAAGTCTTCAATTTTATATTAAGCATTTTGTGATAAAATGTCCTTAATATTTCTTTTAAAATGTTAAAACTTATTTCTTTTAATTGGGTTGGCAAATGGGTATAGAGCTCAATCCCCATACAGGTAAATTAAAAAAAAAATGCTTTTGTGTTTAATATTTAATAATTTTTGAGAATGTCTTGTATTGTACTTATGGTTATCACCAAATTGTTGGTACAAACTAATATTTCTTCTTACATACAGTAGAATTTTATATACATATATACTTGATATAGTCATGATTTTGTTACCCTCAAAAAAAGATTTACATGAGTTTCTCATTTCTAGATTGAAAATTAAACGTATGATTTGTTTTTGTTGAACAAAAACTCTCTGGCATTTAGATGAATGACCCCACAACATTATATTAAATTGCTAGTGAGAATACACTAAAGCATAATATATTTAAGTCTATTAATGTTTTTAAATTCATAGTATTTTTCCATTGTAAAGTAGCGTAAAAAAATTTGTTTAGCTGATTGCATACATTATCAATATGAAAATGCCAGCCAAGGTCATAATCTAAACAAAGTCTTAAAAATCTAAAAGAAATTGATAGTCTGTATTCTATATCATCAATAATAATCTTATTATTAACAGGTGTAAGACGACCATTACTAAAATACATACACGTCGTTTTTGATTTATTAATAATCAACATATTATTTTCGCACCAATTATATAACTTTTTAATTATATTAGTTAATTTATAATTTAATTCATCTAGATTCTTAGCGTTTACTGCAATTGACATATTGTCCGCATACATTATTAGCTTACAATCATCAAATAGAGATAGTTACTCATTAACAAAGAGTTAAAAAAGAAGAATTAATATTGTTCCCTGTGGCACACCATAATTTACGATATTTTTCTCAGATATGCAATTGTTTACTTTTACTCTAATTTTGCGGACCCTCAAATAAGACTCTATAAATTTTAAAAACAAACTTTCAAAACCTATATTATTTAATTTCTCTATTAATAAATCTATGTTTAATATATTAACATCGAAAAAAAACCGTAAACATGTGCGTTTTAGTCCAATTAAAATATAAAATATACTTTTAATAAAAATTGTGTAGAACGAATATAATAATAATATTAAAGTTAAAGTTATATACAATTTAATTGTTTATGCTATTTAAAACAACAGTTTAGTTAAAAAAAAAAACGCTTACTCTGTGTGTTGTTCTATAGCAGAAATATGTCATGTAGTATTTGTATGACATCTCTACACAAAGTTTAACTAAATCAATACAACTTAAATGTTTGTTGTTTATTACATTGCACAATATATTAGTTTAATAAAATTATTATCCAAACATACATATGTCATCTCTGTGGCTCGGTGTGTCCCACAGCTCAAGTCCTGACGGTATTAAGAGATTATAGATATACAGTATATATAAATTGACAAAAAAAAACTAACATTACAACTATAAACAAAAATTACATTTATAGAGGTTATGTTCATTAACTAACATTTGCTTGATAAGATTTATAAAAATATAAATTTTTCTAAGTTTTTTGTTTTTTCAGGAAGTTTATTAATAATAATACCTTTATTTTATGCCTTTCGGCCTTAAGTTACATCACATTTTGTCTGTTTCTTTTCTTTGTTTTTTAACTACCCTCAATCATTCTATTCCTTTTTTTGTCTCGTTTTAATCGGGGCTATTCTCTATGTAGAGTATAAGCAAGATATATATATATATATATATATATATATATATATATATATATTGCTAGCTAACAAAATGACTTGTTATTTTAACAAATCTTGATTACTAACAATATAAACTGTCATTTTAACAAAAAGAACTTTATATATTTGTTTTTTAACTGAAGGCAAAAATAAAATAAATTTAAATAACTTTTTTGTCTATCTTGCTTCGTTTTTGAGATAATTTCCCGACAGAAGGCAACTTTCTCCTTGCGTATATTCAGACGTATTTTAAATTAGAGATCCACATCAACAGCAGAATATGACAATTGTTAACTAGCAAGATTTGTTAAAATGACTGTTTATATTGTTAACTAGCAATGTATATCTTGCTTACTTCTAGTAATATGCATAGAGTATTGCCCCGTATGTCTCATTTTTTCCATCTGCTCTTTTTATTATTTTGTTAGACTCTTTTAACTATGTGTTTCATAGTTTTCATAGTCTCTCAGCACATTGTGCTCACTTTCTTGGATATACTCTTAATTTATCTTTTTTGACTTTCTCCAGCAAAATATATGCTGGTGTTTCTCTATTTAAACCTAGCACCCATCTCTAATATTTTGCACGTATTTCTTCTAATTTTTCTTGTTCTTTCTATCCCCATATTTCTGACTCGTACAATATCATACTTCTAACTAAACTATCAAACATAAGTCTTTTTATTTTTTATTTGTTACTACCTGAAATTTTTATTTGTGGGGTAATTTAAATAGTAAAGTGTATTGTAACAATCCGCATACAAAATAAACATTTGCAATACAATTAACAAAAGTTTTCCAAAACATGTTGAAACGTGCTGATATGTGTATTGAAGTTAATAGTGAACACTTTCAACACTTGCTGTGAACTATTGAATGTTTAGTATGTTGTTATTACACTAGTATTGTATTAACTACTTTCAAATAAAAAATTATTAAGTTATTCACACGGGATCTCTTTAATCTTGGCCACTCTGTAAATACTTTTTTGAGTATAAATTAAGTATAGAATATTAATTTTTTTGGCAAATACTTTCAAGGTAATTTTTTTACATTATTTTTTTATTTATACTGCCAGCTAGTAGCAATAAAATAATGTTTGTTAATTTATAGTTTTACAAATTTGGTAAAAGTTCATTCTCAATGCGCACACAAAAATGAATTTTTTTTTTATGAGAAATATTGTATTACATATACGTATATCAGTTTAAAGACTAATGCAGTAATTATACAAGTTTTTGATTCGTTTTGGTTTACTCTTGTTTTGATGATGTCTGGCATTATCAAAACATGAGTATTTTATTGCAAATAAATACTTTTTTTTGTTAATTTTTTGTGATGTTTTTTGGGAGTTTTTACTTTTTTATTCTAATTAGTAATATGAAACATAAAATCAAGCTTTGCAATAATGTGCAGTAAAAAAAACATGTGCAAGTTTCTAACTTATCATGCAATAATATATGAAAGCCTGTAATAAACTGTTAGCAGAATAACTTTTAGTTATTATTTAAGTTAATTTTGTTAATTCCTCTAAGCAGTGAATAAATTATATGCCTAATGTTTTAATACATTACATTATCATAAAAAAATAGATTAGGAGCTAATAGTTATTTAAGTAATTTCCTAATAACGTTTAATATTACGGCCCTAAATATATTAATCGTATGTAATATAAATAAATATAAAAGTAAGTTATTGACCAATAAATGTATATATGATAAAAGAATAATAGGGAGCAGACAATTTTTTTAAAATTATTATTTATTAAATAATCTTTTTTTTTTCTCCCCCAATATTATTCTTTTATCATATAATATAAATAATATATTAAACTATTTGGTTTTATTATATATAACAGATCTGCTTTCTTATTCCATTTATTGTTGGTAAAATCAAAATGTTTACTTAGATAAAAATATAATAAATGAACACCAATTGATCAATTTTTATCAAAATTTCATATAACATGTTATTTAGAGTATAAAAATAAAAACATTTATTGCTATTTTTCTAAATTAACTTGCAGTGACGTTTTAACTATATTGCAAATCAGTTGATTGATTGATACTTTTGTAGTTTCTACTCCAGATTCGACATTTCAACCTATATAGACATATAGAAAGACGTAACTTTATTCTTATTTTCTGTTTTTATCAAATTGGTAAAATTACATAATTAGCTTTTTTGTTGCTTTGTAGAAGTATGATTCAATAGATTTGTTTTTAATTTAAACAACTTTTGTCATTAAATAGAGTTGTTTGTGCTTCTTAAATAATTGTTGTTTTATAATTGACAACGATAGTGCCTAAACATTAGACTGGTTTTTAATTTTTTTTGTGGAATTTCTTTGTGTGCACTCTCAGAAAGTAATCTTTATGCAAAAAAAGTAGCCCATACCAAATTTCAGCCTTTATGAATAAAAAAAAACACGTGTTGCACTTCATTTGAAGTTTTAAAAGTAAACCATTTACCTTACTTAAAAAAACATTATTAGAATGTTACAAATTTGACAAAATCAAAAAAATACGTACAATACGTCATTTTAAAGGTTTTTTAAATTAAAAAAAGAGTATAGGCCTAAGCCTCAAATTTTAATAATTTTTGTTTACGAGTCTAATTTTATGATCAAAACTTAAAATAATAAAAAAAATTGATAAAGTCTGGTAATTTTTTTGTGTCAGTTGTCCAGTATGTTGGTTTTCCTTTGGATACCGAGAAACAGCCGTTTGCTTTTTTTTACGTCTACAAATTTTCTTTCTATTGTGTTGATTAGACTGGAGCTTCAAAAGTATTTGTTGCATTAAATATTTTAGCAATTTTTTAATGTCACTTTGCAGTCCATGTTCTACTCTTGTGCCTTATCCTAGTTGCACAAATAAATGTGTTCAATGTATGCTATGGTATGCATTATTTAAACGACAAGTGTGTTTACCATGATGCTCAGGTTTTTGTGGTTGTTAATTTGTGTGTAAACTAAACTATACATGGTAATAACTACTGCATTTAACAATTTTTTAACAGTTATAAAACAATGTAACTTAAAACTAAAATTTAAAAAATATACTATTGTTATTAGTTAAACTTACAACTTTTTTTATAATAATACAAAAGCTATTTTTTTTAGGTTTTGTTAAGCTAATAAAAACAAATAAAGATAAAAAAGTTTTATTATACACAAAAATTACTGTTACATGTAAGCTATTTTACAACGCAGTTGAGGCATTTGTCGTAAAGGATCACCAGCTTTTCTATACCTTGTTCATACCACGTTGCCGCGGTCGTACAACTTCTATCCAGAATTCTTGAGCAGTTTTTTTGATGTGTTTGTAATGAGGTCGTATGTTATTATAAAAAAGAACTATGCCAGATAACAACATATCTCTTCTTTTGTTTTGTATTGCTATTTTAGCCGCAATATTGCTTTTTTAATTTAGAGAAAACGAATCACAGTTCAAATTTTGCATTTGGCGAGAGCTTCAATTGTAGTGACCATGATAAAACCTCGCTCACATAAAAACTACGTTACGTAATGGCCGATCTAGTTAAGAAGTACTGGTAGATAAATTACTAAACAATGTTGCGCAATAACAATTGAATATTCATAGCTAATCTAACTGAACTTAAAAAAAATTGCTTTTGTAATAATAATAATTCTTTATTAATAATATAAAAAAATCTTTTAAATCTAGAAATAACACACATAATTACGAGAAATGTTTTTTATGTTATCTACCTAGCTATGAAAACATACTATTGCAAACATTTTCTTATGTAAAGTTTCTGTAAGTTTTTATTGTGTCATTTTCAAGTTTGGTTTGAATTGCTTTAAAAAGAGCAGTAACCCAAAGAATGTCTATGAGAAAAAATTACTCATTATATTTTAAGTCAAATATTGGTGGAAGCAATTAAAATAGTAGCCCAGCACAAAACTGACAAAATCATTAACAATTTACAGCCGAGTAAAAAACTCACTTATTGCTAAGAAAATAAAAAATATTAATTTTTAAAATTTTTCATAAAGGTTTAGAAATGACCAAAGTGTCGGCACAATAGATTTCAAAGCTGTTTAGTCCCAAACAAAAACTGTGTGGAATTAAAACAAAAATAATATTAAACATACATAAAATATAAAAATAAAAACAAATTGAATCTGTAGTCTATCAGTTAGTAAAATGTGTAAGTTTTTTAAATCATGATGTTACCTAGTATAACAATAAAGAGTACACAAAAAAGATTTGTTAGTAACTTTGGACTTTTGCGTCAAAACTTTAGTAACGGCAATTATAAAATTTAATTTAATTTAATTTTTATTTTTTACTTACATAGTTTATAGTTTGCAGGATAGTTTTTGCTACAGTAGATACAGATTAAAAGTTTTTAAAATTTTACAATCTTTGTGAGATGTGTGCCCGTGCATTTTGAACCGCGTATGCATACAGTTGTAAAGATCCAAAAAATGTAGTAACTATTTCTTCAAAATGACAGAAAAATGTAAAGTAACGTTACAAATTTAAAAAAAAAATTGTTTACCCTGTTACTTGCACAATCTAAAATTAACCTGTAAAAATACCATTTTTTTTAAATTAATTAAAATATATTTTTGGAATAGTAAACAGTTTAAAAAAAAAAAAAAATTTTAATTTAAGATCAAAAAACCTTTGGAGTGTATGGTAATTAATTAGTTGGTAATAAATAATAATAATAAGAATGTTTAAAATTGAAATACGTTATCCACTTTTTTTAATCAATTATTTTCTAATTGTCTGCTTTGTTTATTTATTGTAGCAATCCCTATTTATTACATTAATTTTTATGCTATCAATATTTATTATTTTAATTTAAAACTTTTATTAAACTATTTTAGTTTTTTACGTAATTTATTAAACTTTATTAAGTTATTCACTAATATAAATGGTGGTTTTTTTTGCAGAGGTAATAATGATGTGGATACATTGCATTTGCTTTTTTTTATAATCTGTTCCCTTGGCTCTACTGGACACATTTTTTTTTAATTTTCAGTTCTTTTGTTGTTATATCTGTTAGTAGTAAAGTAATGATTTCAATTGACTACAGGCAACAGGTTTATTTTTATTTTGACCAAAATTGTTAAAAAAATGCAAAACTTATATCTGATTTTTCAAATTATTCTTAAGTTTATTACTTTTCAACTATTCAATGTAAAACGCAATACTTTCTTGTAAATGCGGTTGCATTAAAAATTAATATTATTATTAAAGATCTAAAAGTTTTACCTAGAAGTGATGATATAATGTATTTAAAAGAACTTTTACATTAATTCTAAAATATGTATAACAGAATTTGCACAAATTTACAAGTTTACAGTTGACATTAAAAAAATACAATTTATTACAATATTTATTAATACTAATTACAAACATAAAAAACATACAGTACCACTGTACAATTAGTTCTTAAATCTTACTTAGTACAGTTTGTCTTTCTACTTTTTTTTTCTTTTTTGCACGCATTTATCTACAACATTTAACTAACTTTTACGTGGTCTACCTCTGTATGTTAATCCAGATACATTTTAATCATACATTTGCTTTGTTATTGTGTTCTTACTTATTTTCTCAGTTTGATCAAACCAACGTAGAATACTACGTTTGTACTATCTATAGGTGTTACTTTCAAACCACATTTGTTTATTATTCACTTATTTCTAACTTTGTCTATACAAGTTTTTCCACACTTCTAAAGTACCCCATACAGCAGAGTTAGTGTCAACACACTTTTATAAACTATCTTTGCTTCCTTGGACAATACTTTATTTTTTGCAATCTTATACATTCTTTCAAATATTTTTTGCAATGCATTTACTTGTCTTTCAATTTTTCTATTTAAAATACTATTTTTATTAAACATTCTTTCCAAATACACAAACGCATCTACTTGCTCTAAGAGTTAACCGTTTAACCCAATTCTACTATCACTTTGCTACATTTGCTGCAACTTTCAGTTGTTTAGTACATTCTGTAGGTAATTTTTATTCTCACAAAGTATCGCAACATCGTTATAATAATAATAATAATAATAATAATAATAATAATAATAATAATAATAATAGAAATAATTTATTAGTATCAATTAAATTGCACATACATATATAAGCTACACATAGTAAGTACCTCAGTAAATGAAACAAGTCATACAGGTACAAAATGCAATAGCACATAAAATTTAAAACTGTTTCTAATTAAAATTACACTTAACATAAAAAATAAGACAAACCAAAGGTTAAAATAAACAAAGAAAACTGTTACGCGTTCAAGTAATCTTGTACATCGTAGCAGTTTAAGACGATTAAGTATTTTTTAGTTTTTGCTTTAAATACTTTAAAATTTTTGATTGACTTCATCTCTATTAGGAGCTTATTAAATAATTTGCACCTCATATGGTTTAAAGATTTTTCATATAAGGCTAAATAGTGTCTATTTAGCCTTAGATATAAGTCTTGACGTGTAGTGTAGCTATGATGTACAAGATTATTGTTGAATTTGTCATAATATTTTTTAACAGAACATAGAACTTGAAATATGTATACGCTTGGCAGTGTAAGAATAAGATGCTTTTTAAATGCTTCTCTATAAGAGTCTCTGCTTTTGAGATTAGAAATGATTCTCACAACACGTTTTTGCATTAAAAATACTCTATTGCTTTGAGAAGACATACCCCAGTGTATAATTCCATATCGCATAATAGAATAAAATGAAACGTAGTACGTTGATATCACAGACTCATAATTGCACTCACGAGTAAAGTTTCTAATTGCAAAACATGTTTTTGCCAACTTGCTACATAGTGATTCAATATGATTAAACCACTTGTTATTGCAGTCTAATGTGATTCCTAACACTTTAGTTGTTGCTGCAAGGTTAATAGCCGGTAAGAGTTTGATCAATAATAATTGAGTTGTGATTATGTAAACTTTGTCTACTTTTAAAAAGTACACATACTGTTTTTTTCATTATTTACGCATAACTTATTTATGTTGCACCATGAATTAAATTCATTAAACGTTGTTTAGCATACAACAGCACTCTTATATTTACAATATCTATTTGATTACCATTAACGTCTAATTTACCTTTATTAGACATGTTAATCAAAATATTGGCATGTTAACAAACCTGCCGCCAAATAGCGTATTCCTTAGTTGCAATCCATAAAAATGTTAGAGCGTTGGAGAATTTTTAAATTTTAAGAGCAAGATAATCTCATACTTGACAAAAATGTAAGACGCGTTTAACAATCGAGTTTAAAAATTACTAAATTAGTGCCACCAAGTGCGACTATTTTGTCAAATGGAAAATAGTTAATATATGATATTTGACAAATTTTCTGACCTTAGAAAAGTGTAAATGTCAAGAAGTTGACAATAAAGAAATTTGATTTGCCGGGAAAAAAAAATTGAGTTTAAAACAGGAAATCTCGATAGCAGTAAAAACAAATTTTTAAAAATATCAATCAATTCAATTCAAAAACTCCTGAATTAGTGCCACCAAGTGCAACTAATTTCTCAAATGGAACAAAGATATTATTACATAGAAAATGATGATAAATTGTCTGTATAAAAATACATATCATAATAAATATTAAAATAAAATCTTCTATCATTTTAAATAGTCCGCAGTTTTAGCAAATCTCAAATTAAAATTTGCCGACATCGATACATTTTGTGCAATGCCAAATCAACGCATCAATTGCACTTGATGTTTTTATTCGAGTTAATCTTTAAAATTAATTGGCCTCTTGTATTAACTAGCGTCTCATATACTTTATATTTTAAAATTTTCCAAACATAAAAATTCAATGGATTAAGATCTGACTATCTTGATGGCCAGACCACTGTTCCTGCACAACCAATCCAACGTTGAGAATAATTTGTATTTAACTATTCTCAAACTATTAATCCAATATGTGCCAAAATGGTGCTCCGGCAGTTGAGTTGAAACCAGTTAATATTTCTAAAGTAAAAAATCACGTTCGCTAGTAAATCTGCGTTATTTGTAAAAAGCTTATGAAACAAAACCACGTTTAATGTCGGAGGCAAATAAAATGGTTCACAAATAGTATTATGTATTATATCAATCCAAATAGTAAAACTATTTTTTTTAAGAATATGGTCGAGTAGTTTTGTGAGATTTTTTATATGACATAAATAATTAACAATTCCAGCTGTCTCTCCACAGAATTTTATGTAATGTAGATTAGCTGCAGATTCATGTAAATGCCATTAACAAAAAACATATTGCAAAATGCAAATGATAAACTTTTCTTCTGTCTAAGATTTAAATCAAATACTTTGTGTATAATAGATAAATAATAACCACTATTATTTATCACTTGAATTTGATTTTCATGTTTGTTTTTCTTAGTATTCCAATTCAATTTTAATTCACAAAAACACGTAAATTTATATTTAATTTTTATTTATTAACTATATTATGTTTATGCTAATTCGACAATAATTTTTTTAAAGATGCTGGCAGCAGTCTAGTTCAATACTGTGAAAAAAAACAGTGTTACATAATATTGTTGTAAAAATCAATGTTGATTTCTTTTTTTATATCCTGTATGTCTTCATTTAAATGGCTGGTGTTGATAGTTTTTATTACGCAATCAATAAATTGTTATAATTTATTACGTTAAAAAAATTAGAATGCATAAATAATTTTACAATTAAAAACAATATTGTATTTAATTAAACCTATACCAATATAAGTATACATGTATTTATAAAACAGTACGGTCAACATTTCTACAAATAAAACATAAGAAGTTTAAGCAAACAATATTTCTTAAATATGACTGATAGCCGTGAACAATGACGAATATTTAAATATTACAGACGAGCATATTTCGAATGGGAGAT
Organism: Tachinus rufipes; assembly: GCA_963932245.1. Taxonomy (NCBI): domain Eukaryota; kingdom Metazoa; phylum Arthropoda; class Insecta; order Coleoptera; family Staphylinidae; genus Tachinus; species Tachinus rufipes. The sequence goes on from OZ010742.1 coordinate 69,600,677, forward strand.
CGTATTCAATATATCGAGTGCATCATAATGGTTTATACACAGACGGTAGATTTTGTCGTGTCATCTTCTGACAGCGCTGATACATTTATCAAAACCATTTTACCATATCACCATAACACGATACAGACGGAAAATAAACAATACACTTTTTTCATATCATTTTTAAATAATATTTTTCTTTAAACATCAAGAGGCGTGAGATCTAGAAATAGTGCACTAGAAATAAAGTTCTAAAACACTTCACCATGAACTAATTCTAACAATGTTGAAATCAAAATATTATATTAGTGCCAATCATAAAATAAATAATAACATTTGAGTTTATATAAATGTTATATTGAATCGTTTTCTAAATTTTCTTATCTATTGTATTCCACATTAGATAAATCAGTATTAGATTAATTGTCAATCTTGTTTTGGTTCTATATTTCAACATTCAAAAAAGGTACAAAAAATGAGACAACTTAAAGCTAATTCAATTATTGTCAATTCAAAAAACATTCTAACAATTATTTACTGACAATTCATTATTATTTTTAGAAAATTATAATCTGCAACTATTCAAGGTCAATAATGTCACAGACTGCCTAAATCTCGTCATTAATGTGAAAGTATCAGCAATTTTAGAACAAATCTCATAGTTTATAGTTTTATTATAAGAGTATTGACGTAATTTATTATAAAATATATTTTTTATAATAACATAGTATGCATATATTGCACATAACAAGTGACAATACAAATCGAATGAACATGAATATGATTATATATTATAACATTTTTGCTATCGTCCCTAAGCTAGATCTGTAAATAACGAGTTGTAAAAGTCTTTATCGAAGTTATAAGTTATCAGCTCTTAAGCGGACCGTGTATAATCTTTGTCGGCTATAGAGTTGACACTTTATATGATGTATTCGCCGCCGTGTGATGCATTACCATTATTATATTTTTCGGTTGATATTTTTTATGGCATCAAAGGTGTTTTGTGCTTTAGGTGTTGTCGTCTGTAAATAATGTGTGGCTGACTTTCTGGTTATTTATACTTTATATGGTTGCCAACCGTGTAGGTGTGAAAGTGGTTTATAAAAAAGGCAACCGGCTATGATTCAGTAATACTAAAAAAAATCAAATAAAAAAATAGATACATTATAAAGAATGTAAGAATGTGTGTGTCGTATTGAATGTTTGAACGATTTATGTATGATATTGTCATGATATTGTGCGCTAAAGCGATTTACCGGCATCAACAACAGAGCAATTTTAATTTTGCAAATTCAATGACTCATAAAATGAAATTAGCTTGATAAAAATTGAATTCATTAATAAATTAAATAATATGCTATGTTTGAAGCGGACGTAAATTTAATTTATTATTTGTTTACATTGCAATTTATTATAACATTTATTTGAAAGGTTCAGAGCTAAAGTAGACCACTTTTATAAATCTGAATAACTGAAATAAAACGCTTTTTTTTATTAATGTAGTAAATTTAAATCATTTGTTTGGCAAAATTTTATTAAATCTGTTAAGTTCATGACTTAAATATTTACGGCATTTTAAAATGCTGTGTGTTACTTACTCAGTTTATTATATTTTGTTGTTCTATGTTGCAATAATTTGTCAAAAGATAACATCTAATGCAACAAACAAAATAGCCCCATATCATATTTATTTGTCACTTTATGTTTTATTTTGTAATAAAATTAAGCATTTGTATGTTGAATAACATTAAAAACCTTAAATTAAATAAAATCACGTTAAACTATTAAATCTGATACAAAACATTGGCTCTTCAAACCTGATACTTTTTACAAACAATCAATCAATTACCAGTTCCCAGAACAGAATACAGTTTACATTTATCTACTATAAAATCTCTCTATGCAAGAACAAGAAAGTGCAGAGAGTCTAATAAAATTAATTGATGATACATCTAAAATCTAAACACCTAAACAAATTTATCGTATGTATGTTAAAAAGAATACAATAAACAGCTAAAATAAAACATTACAGAAAAAAAAAATTTCTAAGTTACATACTGGAATTCTTAACGCGACAAGCTGCAGGTATGGTCAATCGAGTTAAAGACAAAAACACAGAACCCAATCTGATAACAAACATCAAACCAACAGGCAAAACAAACCTCACCGAGTTTAAAACTTAGAACAAAACCATGCTCTATACAGAAATAATAAGTTGTCAATTCTACAGCAATTAAAATTATTAAAAAAATTTACGTTGTATTAATTGCTGCAAACACTGCATCGCAAAAAATAATATATTACTACATAATAAGAACATCTGATAAAAAAAAAACAACTCAGCATGACTAGTTCTAATAAGTAGAGCAATGTCTAACAATTTCTTCTGTACCCACTAATCAATTAATGTTTTCCGCAATAATAGACAATATTAAGATCGATTAGCAACAGTTAGTTTGCTAAACAATCTATGCTTTATTTAAATAGGAGCGTTAAACAATTTAGCTACTAAAATAAAAAACATAATCAAATAAGCAAACTTTGTTATTTAATCTTGTGCCAGTAGACATGTTTTTAGAAGCTAGACCAACTCTATTGCTTTTTAGTATTGAACAACATGATTTTTTTATAAAAAAAAACACTCCTGAATAATAATTTAAAAAAAACTTTGTTAGGATGGGTCATTGTAAAACGCCCAGACTATAAGTCAGCGTAAAAAATAAATTTGCCACAAGAACAAAATTCAGTTTAGAAACAATTTAAAACATTAAAGAAAAACTATTTTACAACAGAAGAATTAGCCGACAAACAACATTTTCAAGAAAACCTTTATAGAGAATTGTCTGGTAAGATGTTGCACTATTTAAGAAAGGATAAAATGAGCAATTCAAAGGAAATGGCGTTAAAAAGAAATACGGCAGTATTCTCAGAATAAATACGTTTATTACACATGACAAAAATAGACAATAATATAGTGTTTAAAGAATCCAGCATGACAACAAAATTGAAAGTCGTGTTTGCTATAATTCAACGTACATATAATATTTGCATTTTTAATTAAATTTTACATACAAAATGTATATACAATACTGAAAAAAATGTACAGGCATTTTTTGGTAGAAAATGAAAATAAATATTTTTTAAAAAAATTGACAATAGCAAAATTGCAAAATATGAATTAACAAATACTACGTTTGAGACATTATTAATTTTATTCCAGGCGGTGCGGTGTTTACACCAACTAGCAAAAGACGAGTTTAGCCAGTTTCTTATAGCTTCGCAAATTATCAAAATTAATATGTTTGTTAGCGATCTAATAGCAGGTTTTGCCGACAAACACTAAGCTACTGCGGCGCAACAAAAAATCACCCAGTTACACCAGGCAATGAAGAACTTAATATTTGTCAGTAAGCCTCCAACAACCAAAAAGAAAAGATTTTCTTAAAAACAGAATAAACAAACAAATACAATTAGACGATGATATAACACCAAAAACTCTAAGACTTGGTTGGAATACGCATTCAAACTTAATTATATATACAGTCCAAAACATCATAAAAATTGCACAAAACAAAACAAATTATCTAAAGTAGCTAAAAATGTTGATGCAATATTTATTAAGACTTGTGATTTTGCAGTCAAAAATGATAATACAAATATTTTGTCAAGATCCATTAAAACAAATAGGTACCAAATAGCATACACTCTAGCTAGATTAACTTTTGTGCGGAACTAAACAACATCAAAAAATTTGTTTTCCCAAAAAATATTACTTGAAAACGCAATAGATGTCCAACTTTACAGATTTTGCAATCCGGACAAAAGAGAATGAAGAGTTGGCATTTATATACGAACTAAAAACTGTTACAACATTACTCAAACAACTATGTTTAAAAACTGCAAATGACTACTAAAAATTACAACGTTTTTACGACTGCCCTTGTGCGGAGCAAAACTACTTGCAAAATTATCAGGCAATTAGAAACAAAGTTAAATTGCCATTTAAGAAAATCACTTTTTAAACCGACTCAATCATTGCTTTTAAGTAGGTCAAAGTCAAACCATGTTGATTAAAAAATCTGTTGCAAACCAAGTAATCAAAGCATACTGGTTATGAATGGCAACACGTCCGTTTACCAAACAACCCAGCAGATACTTTGTCCAGACGGCAACAACCTTTAAAGTTTACAACAAATTACATAAGGCAATCAGGACTAGTCTAGTTGAGCAAAACTAAAACATGTTGGCCACTAATTAAAACACAATGAATGCAAGAGTCAACAAATAATTTTAAAAATATACATATATATATATATATATATATAATTTTTCTAGAATAAATTATTATTTGCAAAAACTCAAAATATAGTGGCATACAAAGTTGTTAGTTCAAAAACATTTATAACATAATATGTTATAAATGTTTTCGAACCAAACCACTTTCAACGGAATGCATAATAAGAAGTTTGCTACAAAATCGAGTTAATCATCACAATCATTCTCATATGTGGAAATTGACTACTAAGGACCATTTTATATAGCGGAGAAAATGTATCGCTATAAAACACAAATAAAAGCTTATGTTGCTGTATTGATCTACTTAACTATAAAAGCAGTACAAATTAGTAAGCAACATGACAACAGCAAGTTTTCTTAAAGCTTTAAAACATTGCATCACTACGTGGAAAATCACAAGCAATGCAGTCGGACAACGGCATTAATTTTATTGGTCTAACACATCATCAATCAGATGAATATAATCAGATAATACACTCATGGCTGGTATAAAAACAAATAAAATAGAAATTACTTTTAATAAATTCTCTACTTTAAAGAGCTTATTAGTTTATAGATTACGTTGCTTTATTTCAAAAATAATTTAAACTTTTAGTAGCCACACAGTTTTGAAGCTACTGGGTTAGTACTTTTTAGTGTGCTATATTCTATTTTGTTAATGTATTTGTTATTTAACAACTTTTTATTTTGTTAATGTATTTTGTTTGTTTTTATGCTTCCCAAAGTGGAGTGGAAATTTTCATCCGGAGATTTTCAAGAAAAAACATCTAACCAATCTATATAATTTATAATTTTATAAAATTATAATTATGTCGTCGCATTATCTCAATCAATTTCATTATATTTACAATTGTCATATTTTTATCGTTGGTAAGAAAACTAGTTCATTTTCGATAAACAAACTACTTTTTAAAACACCACGATATGAAATTTATATCAAATTAATTAATTAATGCATAAAACCTAAAATAATTTATTTAATATACAAATTCTTTTATTTATTAACAATTCCTGAAATAATAACACCTTTTGCATACTACCGAAATTAAATTATATACTAATTTGGAACTGGCATTGAGTGTACGATAATAACAAGCGCCCGAACGAATGCGGAATATTTCGGTTTGATTTTAAAGAGGCTGTACTCTGTACGGAAAAGGTCCTGAATACGAATTACGAACATAATCCTGTTACAGTTACTGGTAACCGGCAGGAGGCGAACTGCTGTTGAGCTGTTTAGTTGTTGAGCCGGTAGCAGGAGGAATTTTACAAACGGGGACTATTTTATGCTATCAGATTCGTAAAATGCCCCCGTTGCATATTCATGGGTCGCCACATGCTATTCTTGCGCACGACGAGCCTGTTTAAAATGCAATCCAATTATCGGAGATATCTCACAAATAAATTTATATGCAGCTCTACACAAATGTTCAGATAAAATTCACACTCTGATAATATAGATCTTTGATAAGTGGATTTATTTTATGGCATTTATATACATACAAATGCTCTTTGTTTACTTTCGTATTTGTATTTCATTTTGTATTAGAAATTCGTGTTATAGAAGGAATATACGTTTATTATTATAATTAAAAATACAAAGTTATTTTTAAACTAAATTTATAATATAATAAATATTTATTCTGATTTTGACAGGTTAATAATATACTACTAATAATACTAAATTGAATTAAAATTTAATGTATTAATACGTTATTTGCATTCATATAGTGAATGGTATATATATAGTAATAAGACATTTGTGGTTAAAACATTTCTGAATCTCGTAAACTAATTTTAATCAGTCCCGAAATTTGGACATAGTGGATAGTCTCAATGAGTGAAACCACACTCAATGAAATTATCACATTAAAAACAAAATTTAAGCAGTCTGTACATTGATCTTAAATAATTGCAGATTATATTTTGTTATTTTATTAGTAAATAGTTTGGTTAAAAAAATTCTCTTAAAAGTATACATCTCTAAACTGCCAGTAAATAAATTTTAAAATTCTTAGCAAGCTTTGTACTACAAGTAAATATTTGTAGTAAGTATCTAGATCATCGTATAGTTAGTTAATATTAAATTTAAAAAAATATATGAAAAGATAGTAGTTATAATAATAATTCTCCTTATTCTTAACAACAATATTTAGTACAAGCGGTTTATATAGTTTTATAAACGATAAACATTGCATCTATTGAGAAATTCTAGTTTTTTAGATAATTTTAAAGTTATATCAACAACTTGCTTGTTCCAGAAAAGATGAAAGATTGTAACTCGAAGAAAACAAACTGAGAAAGTATATAGATTTGTTGTTTAGTTTAATATTTGATACTGATGATACCTCGGATATTTGATTTTATCTAGAAATTATTTTTTTTAGAATATTCTTACCTCATTCAGATATTGTTTTAAGACATCATATTTGTTGATATGGTTGTTGAAAAGTATGAAGAGTGATATTATCTGCAAAACTATAAATAGAAATTTTAGTTATTTGAAGAACGCAGAACACCATCAATTGTGATTTTGAAGTTTTTCTAAATAATTTTTGTTATCAAAAAAACTATTAATTTATTATTAATTAAAACTTATAAATTTGTGATCATTACCTATATACATAAGTTGTTAATAAGTTTAGGATATTATACTCTATAAAATAATTTTAAAAAACTACTGCTAAGTTTTTTCCATGTTTGTCTAAAGATAATTTCATTTATGACTAACATATGTCAGAAGATTTGTTGACAACGTTTTGATGAAGACCTATATTGAATATCTGAGATAAAGTTCGTTTGTTTGTTCGTTCGACTCTATAATTTGAAAAACTAAAGTTGTTTCTCTTTTTAGATATATATTTTGCTCATGATAAAAACTAATTATATGCAAATATTTTAAAAATTGAATTGATATTTTATATATTCTTAATATCTTTTTATTAGCTTAACGCTTTTTAATGTTTTTATTTATTTGTGACAGTGGCCGCGTTCAGAATGAATCATGAGTACTGAACGCGCTTGCTGACTACCGCTGACCTATCAATCAATCACTGATTGATAAATTACTTGGTCAGCTGATAAGTAAAATGACAAGCGTTGCCAGCAAACGGTAGTCAGCGAGCTCAGCGAGCGCGTTCAGTACGCATGATGAGTCGTTCTGAACGCGACCATTGACAACTTCACACGTCAGAAGTGACAAATAAAATTATATATTTTGATGAATTCTGATCTTTAAAAATAATCTCTTTGCGTACAACTCAAACATTAAGCAATTATTTTTAAAAGTTTGTCTTAAAACATTTAAGCATCTTATCTTATATATACAAAATGATTCAAGTGCAAATAGACATTTATCAACAAATTAAAAGTTTTTTGTTGTAAGTATTTTATTATTATATTCTATATGTTTTTATGTTACAATAAGGTATAAATACCAAAAACTACAAATTACACATAACTAACAACCTCAGAAACCAAACTGGTAAATGTAAAAGATGTTAAGATGAACAAAAAGCAATTGAGCATATAATAAACGGATGCACAATATTATGGTTTAATTAATAAATAGAATCCATATTACAATAACATTAATTAAAAAAAAAACTTTGTTTGTACACAAAGTTAAAAAACTGATCCTATAGTGTTGTTATCATCTACTGGTATAGTACTGTGACACAGTTAAAATTAAACATTTAAGAATTGCTTATTATTATAGTCAAAAATCCACATTTTTTGTTGAGTAACTAAAATTACCCTGCAATTACATGTAGCCTCTTAACTGTTTATAAATTATTATTACAGTTGAACAGAAAAGATATAAAAATTCAGAAGGTTGTAAAGATATAGACATGTTTATTATAAAAAACAACACAATATGTACAAAAAAGTGTATGACCTCATTTCATAATTGTAGTTCCAACATTGTATCAAAATTTACAAAATTAAACCCAATCTAAAACTTTCACACAAAAAGTAAACACCATAAACATAAATACATTTTCTGGGAAATACTTTTCATGCACTATGATTTTGTATTGCTACAAAACACAAAATATGTATTTGAACTTAAACATTGCACTAGATTATTCAAACCAAAAACCATCTTTTGTACATAGTACACACACTATTAAAATATACTTGACTAAAACATTCTGAACCATTTTGTATAATAAGTAAACAGAACAGAAAACTGCTTTATGTACGGCGATCTTTAGAATATATCTAAATTGTCTAATAATAGTTTTTAAATAAACCAGGAAATACCTAGTTGTGAAAATAAATTAAGATACACTTTTTTACTAAACAGTGTCGGGAATCTTTCTAAAACTTTAAAGCGGACTGTGAGCAGTAAAATACTTTAAAAATATAAATTATTTAAGCAATTTATAATAATTTATATTTTTTAATTAAACCAAGATTTAAAAAATGTTTTTTTTTTTGAAAAACACAAATGTAATTATAAAAATTTGTTTTATAACAACCAATAGTTGTAGTTTCAACGGGGTATCTAATTTTATCAGATAAACCAAACGTTAAGTTTGCTAATAGGGTTTTTAAATTAAACACTAAAAAGTTGTCGAAAAAAGTGATGCAGTTTTTAAGTAGTATTGAGTTTAAAAAAAGTAAACAAGTTAAGGATTATATAAAAAACTAAATTATTGATGATTAATAACTAAATTATTATTGATAATAGTTGTGACCCACAGTTAATATTCTAATAATTAATTTGATAACTAAACTTTAACATACGAATGTCTATAGTATATTTAATAATAATAATAATAGACAACGTGGGTATTACTTTGTCATGGTAAGTATTTTCTGTTCAACCATACCGACAAGAGTTTAAACTCCTGTTAGGGCTAGGTCAATAAGCAGAAGCACAACTAAATTTATCTGAACTAGTCCATCTACCCATTTTTAATAACCCATAACAAGTGGCCATCAATCAATTAAAATATATGTTATATATTTATTTATTTTTCTGTATTAATAAAATTGTTGTGTATTTAATAATAAATAATAAATTTCAGATATAGTCACGCATGCGTCGCGAGTAGTTCATCTTTAAGTAGGCTCCAATAAATTTAACAAATTTAATAGTAAATAGTAATAAATCAAACTACATTAAGTTAAATTGTGAATGCTGTATATATATATATATATATATATAATAAAGCAACAGTGTAAAATGGTATCGAAAGATGTACAGAAACCAATGCAATCAGATACGATCAACGTGGATACAACCTCAATTAAATTGGCCATACTGGAATGCATAAATTGTGAATCATTTATTGATAAGCTAGCTAATAAAGTATTGATGCTCATAAACAAGAAAATTTATACTTTTTCTACTGATTATGAAGAAAAGTTAGTCAAACTAAATTACGTAGTCACAAACATGGAAAACAAATTAGAACAACATTCAAGAAGAAAGAAACTTTGTATGTTTGGTGTGAAAGAAGATAATAGACATAATAAACATTAAATTAAAAATTAATATCAGTTTCGAACAAATAAATAGTGTATATAGAACAGGCAAAGAAAAAATAAACAACCACGTTGTGTCATTGTTCAATTCAAATCGTACTCGGATCGTCAACTAGTATTTTCAAATAAAAAGAGTTTCAAAAATACTGCTTTTGTCATCAAAGAAGACTTAACACCGAAAAGAGTTTTTATTTAAAGCGGTCTCTGCTATGTGTGGTAAACAGTTCAATGTCTGGAGTATATACGGCAATATCTGCACAAGTATAAATGGAATTGTCTATAAAACACATAACACCAATAAGTTATCAAAAATTGAAGATGCACTAAATACCGATTTGAAGAAGAATGATAAAATTATCACCAGGTCTGCTGCATCCGTAAAATAATAAAATACATTTCTTTGTAAAGTATTTCTACAAAATTCATTTTTTTTTTAATTTTAAAATATATATAAATCCAATATTGTTGTTTTATGTTTTTTTTTCTGATATAATGTATATTTATTTTGCTACAATACACATTTATTTACTTTATGTTTTTCGGCTTATATGTTTTCTTTTTCTTAATTGCAGTAGCTAATCAGACAATATTTTATAAAACCCACAACTAGCTATAATATATACAATTTTATTAATTAATTTAAAAAGCCCAGTAAATTTATAAAAACATATACATATACATATACATATATATATATATATATATATATATATATATATGTATATGTATATGTATATGTATATACCGGGTGTCTTTCACGAACGTCAATTATTTTAACATAACAAAAAAGCAAAGCCAACTTGAGAAAATTGAGTGTTGAATAGATAACTAATTTTCAATTTAGTTTTTTTTGTTTATTTTTGTAAATATGCAAAATATTAAAAAAACATTTTAATAAAAGTTGTTTCTTTTAAAAAAACCTATTAATTAATACCATACTCGACCTATGTTGCCGTTTGAAATTTTAAAGTTACTTTCGGTTTCAGGTACTTCCGGATTATTCCGGTAAAAAATAAATTTATCAGTGGATTCCTTGGGTTCACTTTAGTAATAATTTTTTTTGTTCCAGTCACATTCGACCAAGCGTTGTCAAAATAAAAAGCTGGTGGCTCATAAACATTTTATAGATGGTTTGAAAGACTTGTTATCGCTGATTGTTCCAAGTCATAAGCACGTCATTTTAATGAAAAATTTTAATATAGATGTTCTAAAAATTTATAACTTTAATACTTTGGTACTAATGGATTTGATGGACGGGTTTGGTGCTCAACAAATAATTGATAAACCAACACAAATGACACACCTAACCTCCATTCTTATTGACTTAATATTTGTTACCGATGTCAAAATTGTTTCTACGTTTAGAATAGATAACATTGAAAATGTTGCAGATCATTAGTTGACGATTTTGAAAATACAAAAGTTTTAATAGTTTTAATTCAATTTGATTCGAAAACGACTTACATAGTGCGCTACTTCATTTAATATTTAATATGAATGATATTAATGATAAAGTAAACTTCTTTAACTAAGTTTTTATGAATTATTCGATCGACACATACCTGTTATTACTTCTAAATTTACTAAACCACATGCTCCTTGGCGTACAGATACAATAAAATTAATGCAGTCCTTACGTGATAAGGCTTTATGTAGATTCAAAAAATCTCAGTTGCAAACTCATTGACAATACTACAAAGAATTCCGTAATCTAACTACTGTAGCTATAAAAAGTGAAAAAAGACATATATTCAATATAGACTAAACAATTCAAAACCTTCAAATATGTGGAAAATAATGAAAGATTCAAATATATATAGAAAAAATTATTTATAATTCCACCAGTTTTGTCAGATGTGCAATTTAGCGATCATTAAAGCAAATTCCTTTATTCAAAGAAGATCTAGATGAAGTTTTGACTATATATAATGATAGACAAAATAGTTTAAATCAATTTTTATTTAAATTAATTAATGAATCACATATTTTAAAAATTATTAATTCTATAACCAGTCTTGCGTCAGGTGATGACGGCATAAACAATCGAATGATTATATTATGTTGTCCTTACATAATTCCATACATTGTACATATAATAAATACTTGTCTTATAGAAGGTGTTTATTCTAAAGCTTGGAAAATGGCATTAGTTGTACCACTTTCTAAAGTATCAGCACCAATGTTTTTTAAAGAAATCAGCTTACTACCTATTTTATCTAAAGTCATGGAGAAAGTGGTTAATAGTCAATTAAGAAAATATGTGGCTGATTGCTGGGTTTTGTCCAGGTTACAGCTGTCAAACTGCTCTACTTAATATTATAGACAACATTGTCTGAAATAGTGATAGTAAAAAGATGACTGCGTTAATTTTATTAGACTATTTCAAAGCACGGTGTTTTTGTTAAACAAAACACAAAAAGTTAAACTCAATAACGCAATATCTGATTGTTTAAGAATTAAGTAGAGTGTACCACAAAGCTCTATTTTTGGACCTCTATTTTATTCATTATATGCAAGCTTTTGAAATACAGCCATTACTTTCTGTAAGACACACTTTTATGCGGTCGACACCCAACTTTACTATTCATTCAATATTGACGACACAGCTGAGGCTTTGAGTAGAATAAACTCTGACTAATGGCCGATCTCACCGACACTACTTAAAAGTTAACCACTAGTTAAATAGCTAAGCTGGTTAGCGCGTTGCTCCGTCCATTTAAACGCAATCTTAACCCGTAACTAATAGTTAAATATAAGTCGCCAATATCGAAGGCTTACCGTGTACTTAACCCCAAATTTGTAATTTTTATAGCAAATGTCAAGTAAAAGAATATAATAATAAGATGGAAAATATAATAATTACACAAGATGATATTTCATTTGATATTATTATTATGAATACAATTAATAATGTCATTCCAAGACAAGTTTACTATAATATCAAGTTTTATTTTTATTTATTACAATATAAAAACGCAATTTTAATAAAAATATAGTTTGTTATTGCAGTAACTTAAATAAATTCATTTTCTTTTCATTGTTTTACAATACAACGAAAGCGCACGCCAAGTTTAGAGTCAATATAATGCATATTGGCTGATATGTGATGTGCCGCTCGATAGTCAGAAACTCAACTATACTTAGCGTAAGTATTTGTTTTAAATGACTGGTGAGACGCATATAAAATTTAAGTAATAGTTAGCTGTAAGCAAAACTTACGTAAGTATTGATTTAAGAAGTGTCGGTGAGATCGGCCTTTAGACAGTTTACAGAAATTTTCAGAATCACATGGACTCATTATAAATCCATCAAAGTCAGAGTTTATTCTATTTGGACCTAAAAAGTTGAGAAAAACTTTACTACAATTTAATCTTATAAGTATTAAAATAGGTGATCAACTTTTACATCCAAAAAACGTAGTAAAAAGCTTAAGAGTACTTATAGATTGCAACTTAAAGTTTACAAATCATATCAACAAGTGCATACAAAAATCTTATTTAGCATTAAAATTGTTGTATAGTAGTAGACATCTGTTAAACAGAAATATTAAGTCTCCCTTGTTTTGTCAGGTTTTAACTATTGTGACATTTTATATGGCACATTTCTCGATAATTATAACATGAAGCGTATTCAAAAAGTTTAAAATTCATGTATATTTGGAATTTGGAAGTACGATAAAATCTCCCATAAACTTGTTGAGCTAAGATGGCTAACTATGGATCACCGTAGGGTGATGCATTCTGCTTGCATCTTTCCCAAAATAATAATCACACACAAGTCTAGTTATTTATACAGAAGAATCACTTTTAGAACAGATGTACATAACTTAAATATAAGGTTTAAGGGTACGCTTACACCACCATTACATAAAACTCTATTTTTTTTAAATGTTTTACTTACCATATAACTCATATTTACAAGGCTATTCAGAATAATTTAAAAAACTTATCCTTAAATGTATTCAAACAATACTATCAAAAAATTCTTCAAGAGTGGCAAGATCTCTAATAATGCTAATTTTACAATATACTTATTTATTTGAGTAAATCAAAATTAAACATTTGAATCTGCATTCCTTTAAATAGATGTTAAATATGAGTTTCTTCTAAACATAAAGTGTATATTTTGTAGTAACACTGTGGGTTTTCAAATTTTTTATTTATTAATTAGGTCAAGTGGTAGAACAGACGCTGTATCATCACCTCGATGATAAAGTACTGAACTTCACTTTATTTTTACTTTTACTTTAGGTATTTTTATTATTAATTGTTTATTTTTCCTCTATTTTTTATAGAATATATGTATTTTTTGTACCTTAAATAACTGTATGAATAAAAGTCATTTATTATTATTATTATTATTATTATTATTATTATTATTATTATTAAGGTTAATATTTAAGAATTAGTTAAAGCTAGTGTATTTTCTCACACTACATTTTTTTTTTTAATTTAATTTTATTTGTATACATATGTAATTTGAAATGTAAATTTAATATATGAATAGTACATTCAATTGTTTTTAAGAAAATTAACGTGCGCCTACGTTACACTGTTATATATTTTTGTGACATTTTATTAAAGCAAATCTGGAAATATCAAAATTCCGTACATAAAAGACGATCCCCTCTCTACTGTACGTTTCCCCTCCAGCGAATCGTTGTTCCCGTCTACGGAGCAAACGAATCGAAAATAATTCTCACAATTGAATTTCAACTGAGGATGCCGGTGTATATTCAGTGCTACTGCTGCTATTCCGAGTAAGAATAAAGAGAATCGATAAAACGTACTGCTGCTGAATTTAATCCTTTTTTAAAACTACATCTAATCAGAAATTAAATTAAAGGGCGCTTTAATCATAAAGTTGCAAAGATAGATAAAAAATGCTGTTAAAAGTAAGAGCAGAGAGAACCGTACTTTTTTAATTGTCAAGTATTTTAAAATGCAAATGTATTTTAAAGTCATATAAACCAGCAAAAAAATGAAAAAGAAAAACAATGTCCTCAAAAGAACTGAACATATAAAGAATTTTAAGAGTTCAAGTCATAACCACACTATACTTACAGGTGATGTAGATGCACTAGAAAATCATAATCAACATAAATACAACTAGGTATTTAGTATATTTATTAATTATTACTGTCGTATACAACATAGTAATAAATATCTTACGTAACTGTGTATGATGTGTCATTGACTTGTTTATGTTTATCAAATCACTACAGACAGTAAACTTGTAAAACATGAGAATATTCAGTCAAACCAAATTGACTTACAACACGACGACATTTGCAGTAGCTTTAACAACATAAATAGTATTTTTTGCATTTTTGGGTATACTTCCAATGGTGTCTAGATATAACATGCTCCAAGGAAATGTTATATTAAAAAATAATCACTAATGCCCTTATGACACAATCTATAATTTTCTATTAAATTATATATATAGTTATAGATGAAACTTTAAATGTCTGTAAAATGCACAAATGATTATCAATTTTATTGTAGATTGAAATAAAGAATTATAGATAGTGCCATACAAGCATTAGTTTAAAATAAATTAATAAATAAAAAAGAAAACAATATAAAAATCTAAAACATTATTAAATACAAGAAGTATGTACATCAGAAGAACTAAATAACTGATACAAACACCCTAAGAATCAGTCAAATATAAACATAATAAATAAACAAAAAAAATCTTATTAAAACAGAAAACACGTTTGTTGATAATAATTACTCAAAATAGCATTGCAGAGCATTACGATGGGCAAACATCAAAACAATGCACCACGTCTATATGTTTGTGTGAATCTATGTTTGTCACATTTGTAACAGTATAGAAATAATACAAATAATAAATAATATGGCCAATAAACAATCCGCAGGAACTGACCAGGTAGCCATTAATTTTAAAATTTTATAAATTTGGTAATCTGAAATATTAGCAGATATAAAAAATGTTGCATAAACTTGTTCAGTATCCGAATTTATTAAAAATTAAAAATGTATTTTCTATTTAAAAAACGATTGTTATTACTTATTGCTCTCTTTACAATTTTTCTAAAATTATTAAAAACATTTAACAAATAGTACGTAACCACACAAGTTTAACATGCTGACAAACAGGTTCTGCCCAGACAGGTCCACAGACTACTACAAATTTTATTCAATGTGTTAAAAATTTGTTAAATAAAGGTACAGCCAAACACTAATATTGTGGCCGGTGACTCCGTAGACAAAAGTGGGTTGAAACCATTAAGCGAGACCAATAATAATTTAGGTACATTCACATGCAAAATCAATTTTAAATCGCGTCAGTCTAGCATAAACTGCGAGGAAAATAACATCGATGCTGCGAAACATTTATTTGTTATTTTGCGAAGCCGGCGCTACCCGGGAATAAATTCAGTTTGTGTCTCTGAGTGTATTGTTTCCCTTTCTCGCATTATGCATCCTTCATTCTGGCTATAGTTTTCTTTCTCTCAAGATGCGCGGAAACGCCTGTCATGGGCCACAGTATTTGTGTTTGGCTGTAGATATGTACAATCTTTTTGACCTATGAGCGTTTGATAGTAGAAATCACATTAAGAAAAACTAATTCTCATCTATTCAACAGAGAAATATTGATTAAAAAACGAGTATTTTTTTATGCTCCATCATATTAGTTTTAATAACATTTTTTGCAATATACTATATACTATTCTTTTTTTACAAAAGTAAATCAAATTGACTCTTTTGTTCTTATATTTTAACATTTAATTAATTAATTATATAAACACATTTTAAATATAGACTTATGACATATCTTTTTTCTTTAATTGCTAATGTATAAATACAATACAAATCCAGGTCTGTTCCATAAACCAAAATTTAATCTTTTAACCATTGACTTAGTTTGTAGATTAAAAGTTAATTTCTCTAGTATTTGTGGTCAAAGATAGAATTTAAATTCTGTTCTTTAGCATTTTGAACATAGAAAACCATATATCATTTTTTAACTGAAACCAAAGTAATTAATAAATCCAGATCGTTTTAATTTAGCAGACAATCTGATTATCTATTGGTGCTTACATCCTCTAAAGCAGGGGTGGCCAACCCGCTGCCAGCGGGCCGAATGCGGCCCGCCTAGAACATTTTTGCGGCCCGCGATATTTATAACACTTTTACAAAATATATTTATTTAATAATGGCCAAAGTAGTGAAAACCAATTTATTTAAAAATCCATATATTCAAAAATTTACTGTAGAAACTATGACAAAAATTAACTTTAATTTTAAAATAATATTCTTGTGCATATATGACAGATATGTGTGTCAGACTGTATTATTTCATAAATCCTTTATTTTTTTTTCCAAACTTGTCTATCTTGAACCATTGTTGCTATCTCGCTCCACTCTATTCCTTTTTTTTCTGCTGCTTTGTGAGCCTGTTCGGAACTTTTCTCTGTATTCTCAATTTATGTATTTTTTTTGTTAATCTGGTTCTATCCATTCTGTGTATGTGTCCTAGCCTTCCTAGCTGTCTCTCCTCTATTAATGTTATTATAGCTTTAATTTTTAGTTTATTTCTTACTTTCAAGCTCTTCAATTAATCTTTTCTCGATATTTCTTTATTTTATCGTTAGAAATCTCATCTTCATTGGATTAATTTTGCTTTCATTTTTTTCTGTTTTTATCCAAGATTCGCTCAAGTATATTAGGACTGACCTTACTACCTTTTGTATTTCTGTTTTTATTGTCTGCGTTATTTTTTTCTTAACCAAGAATTGTCTTTTGAGTGCATTAAATATTCTTCTTGCACTTATTTCCATGTCTATATTTCTTGTTTCTTCTATTATTGTACCTTAAGGTAGTCATATTTTACTTGTTCAATTATTTGTCGATCCAATTTAATCTTGTGCCTTTTAGGTTTTTCTCTACTACCATTTTCTTTGTTTTACTTGTGTTTATTTCCATGCCTATCTTTGTTAGATTTTCTTCGTATATTTTTTTGTTTTTTTGTAGTTTCTCTTCTTTGTCTGCTATTAATATCATGTCATCCGCAAACATTAAAATTTGAATACCAATTTGTTCCATTTTTCTGTATCCTATACTCGTGTCTTTGGCTCTTTTTTGACTTTTCTTTATAGCCTTGTTCGCAGAACAGTTAAATTATATTCTCTTTCAATATTTCTCTTAACTTGCATATCATGCGAGCAGTCCGGGGTTCGATCCCCGAAATATGACTGAAATGATAACTTGCTCTTTATCCACCAGCGTGGTTCGGAAGTCACGTTTTAAGCTGTTGGTCCCATCAAACCACTTTAAACAAGTCGTAGACTTACTGTGGCGATGTAAAATAGCCGTAAAAAGCATAAATAAATAAAAAAATGTCTATAGAGAGTCTAAATCTAATAAATGTATATATAATTTTATATGCGGCCCGCGGAGTTATAAAGCATTTCCAAAGTGGCCCGCAAGAACATTTGGGTTGGCCACCCCTGCTCTAAAGCATATTCTAGACTGATGACTTACAAAATTTAAGGCATTGGTTATAATTGCATATTTCTTAAACTAAATCTTTCCGATAAGACATTTTTTATAATAGACATACAAAGTTCTTCAAATAAAGCATCTCCAAACATTTTTTATAAGCTTTCTGAAAGTGTTAAAGTTTTTTCAAGGTAATCACAGAAAAACTGAAATAACTTTAACTGTTAAAAGATTTTAATATACGTATCTTTAAGCCTATTTGCCCAACAAGCTATGATTTTTGCTGTTTCTCATAATCTTACTTAATTTATTCAGCAATCCACATATTTTCCTTGTAATAGACTTTTTAGAGAACCAAGATTATAAGGTCTTTTAAGACTTTTTAGAAAATATATAGTTAAAAGGGTGCGACTTCAAGAAATAAGTAATAAATAAAAATCGACAACATGGTTTTATAACTTAGAAGCATTGTCAAGGAAATTGTGATTATAATATGTATATAAACAACAAAAAATTAATAAAATTATTCCAACAAATGCTGTTGAGGCTGCTTTAGCAAATTTTGATCATTCACTTATTAGTTCTGTTATTAAAACTTTTCTTCTAATTACTACCAAACTTAATCCACGCTTTATCTATAATTATTTTAAGATAAACATAAGGAAAATAAAAAAAAAATAATGATTTCAATTTTAATACTCATTGCTTATATTTAGAGGATTTACATATTGCAGCAGAAAATCTCACAAAACTATTCAGAATTTTATCAAAAAATGTGTTCCATTTTCTGTTATCAAGCAAAAAGTACCTGGGAAACCTGCTGATATATTTGGAAAATTTTCCGTAGGTTGTACATTAACAAAACGCTGTTAAATTTGCGTTTCTTAAAGAATAGTTAATTTTTTTTAATATTATATATAACACGTCCGTCGTATAACTTATAATTTGTCATAAAAATGCTCTCTAACTACCAGAGTACCACCACCGAAAGCAGCCGCGCCGCCTAGGGGTTTGGAACGCATTGGACGCAAGCCGGTAACAATTTTTATATTTTTAGACACCTTGTACAACAAAATTAGAGTTTTTAACGTGAATCGTGTTTATATAGCAAGCAGGAGAAATGTTAATGTTAAAGAATGACTTTTCATTTAAATGTTCAATAAAAATGTTTACACGAATAGTTAAGTCCATCCGTGGACACACTGTATGTATAATTTTAATATTAAGTGCATTGAGATGTTTATAAGTGTTTTATTTTCCAACTTTCAATCTCTTGTGTTACTTTGTTAATTTTGTTTTCTATGTGTAATTGCTATTATAGTAATATTATTTGCATTTGTATGTTTTTATTATTGCAAGTTTTTTTATTATTCAGTTTTAAGATAATAAAGGTGCCTTAATTGTAGGTATATTTATTTTAATAATATGCAAAAATTTATTAACATTTTAAGTTTAACTGTGTTGTAAAAATTGTAATCTAGTTTTAAATTTAAGATTTATCATTTCTTTTATTTCTTTAAAGTCACTGACTGTGTTTTGCATGATTCCTAAATATTTTGTATATTTCTATTTTGTTCTTAATGTTTATTGTTTGGTTATCATCAAGTAATAAATTGCTGCTATTTTACATTTATCAATACTAAATTTTATAAAGTGTTGATGTTTGTTGGATAAATTATAGTGTATTTATTTGTTTATCTATCTATATTTTCATTTTCAGCATTAACCTTCTAGCTCAAAAACTTTTGTACAAGTTTACAACATTTACAACAGAACAAAGATGAAAATAACAAAAACTACAAAAAATAGAAATTTTAAAAAAACAATTTCTACATAAAAAAAATAGAGTACTAATAACTAAATTGTAAATAATAATATTAAAATGTTCAATGTAAATAAATATTACAAAATATAAGAATAATACCATTATATATTTCAACAAGAGAAAAATAAATATATAAACTACACTTTTGCAAATAATAAGAAACTTTGATGACACATAGGCCTAGATAAAAGTACATACACATTTTTTAATTTTTTTTATCTATTTGTTTTGAAAGCACATTCTAACTCTAATAGTAATAAAACAAAATCCGAAAACTAGATTTGCTTATCATTAAATGTGCTTTATCTATTGTATATAATTTAATCATAAAAACAAACAACTATTTAAATTTAATATAAACTTTTTATAGATTTTCCATAAACATAAAAATATAGTTTATGTTGGCTATAAACTACTAAATAAGCATATAATTTGCAATTATTAAAGAAGAAACATGAATTTATTATGCTTTAACAATGCCTTACAAAATTAATACATAATTCATAACAAATACATAAAATTCACATTGTTTGAATGATACGTTTCGTAGAGCATCCTAATTACAAACTGCTTATAACGATTCTGAGAAACAATAATTTCTTTGGCAATTTAAAGCCAAATCTAAACATCTATAATTATCATCAGCACACATCTACTTAATATTTATAGTTAATATAACAGTAAGCTGCATTAGATGTGTAAAATAAAAACACGTGTCCACAACGGACGTATCAATTATGCAAATTGCTAATTTGTTACGGTTTGCATTTCTGTCACATCTATCTTATACGCATTATAAAATACGTTAGAAATATATAAAAAATATAAGATCAATCAATGTCGAATTAGACATGAAGTAAACAATAGATAGAGCAGCAGGACATTTTTATCACCAGGGTAATAATTATTTCAGATGAACATGTCATGATTCACTAGCCCCCGAGGCAACAATTTGTCCACAAACAAGCAAATTAGCAACTCCTATTTATTTACTTAGTTGTTACCATATAGTGCGAAGTACTGCTGCATTTCACCCCATATCGGTAGCAGAAAAGCAACTGATTGTGAGCCCCAAGGGATTATTAGACCCTAATGAACCAACCCCAAACTCGCACACTTAGCAATTCATACAACCCCCGAAAAATTCCTCCAGAATTACAACAAGCAATTTATGTTACATAAAAAAAACGATGTACCTATTACAAGCACGATTAATAGAAAAACTAAAATTGCTTTCCTTGTTATTGTCTACTTGTTATCTTTGTCAGCTGTCAATATTAATATTTATTTATTATTAAACGCTTGTCATGTTTTATATAAACGTGTAATAGAAACGCGCACGTTATGTAATATAACCACTGGATGGTTGTATCTTTCTATTTTACATGTATAATTTATTAAAGTCAATAAATAACTACATTTATATATTTTCGGTGTGTAAATCGGTAAAATGATTAGAGAATATGTATATTATATTATATACACAAAATGTGCATTATTGCGTATTACGTAATGCTAACTCTAAATCTTAAACAGTGTAAACATTTATCTTCGCTTTTATTCTATTTTGTTTAACTAATGATGTAGTTTTTGTTGTATTTTTTATTTTATAAGCTTATCAAATCATTAATATTTAGTTGAGAAAAAGTTTCTTTGTAATGTTGGATATGGTTTCAGCTATTAGAAAAATGAAATTATAGTAATACATATTTTCAACCTAGTTTTAAGCTTATCGGAGTACGGGGATAGAGTTTTTTCATATAATCATATGTGAATCGGTGAATTTATTTATAACTATAATGCTGGAGTTAAGCAAAATGCAATTTCTACCAGCGTGACACTTGACTAATAAATAATAATTCTAAATAAGTTTGTTTTTGATTGATAATAAATAACTGTTCTTTTTCGAACTAATTTTTTTATTTATTTTTTTTTTTTAGTTTTGTATGCAAATAATATCACAATTAATATATAAGAAATACTCAACTAGAAAGTAGCTGTTACTAACTATTAATCAGAAATAATTGACCAATGGTTAATCTATAATCATAAATTTTAATTAGGAATGTTGATATTAAATTAGTAACTTGACTAAATTCTAAATTTATATTTCAATAATGCTCAAATGTAAGTAAGTTTATATAGTAAACAAACTGTACTAAAACTTGTACAAGTTTACACTATTGTAATGAATAGCAAAATAGGTTTTTGGTAATAAAAACCTGTCAAAAATTAAACACTTCTTCGTTGAATGTACGTTTAATAATTAATCAAATAAATGCAAGTTACATATTTATATTCATTGATCTCAACGGTCATTTCAATACGTCCTAATCGCACTTGCTGTATCAGCATCTTACAGAACAAAGACAGAGGTGACTTTAGTGCACGTGCATAAATGCAAACGCAGCTTATCTTAATGTATAGAGTTTACCTTAATTTTTTAACTCAATATTCTCAAGAAGATCATTTACTTTTTTAGTAGTTGTTCTAATCTTTCTTCTCAGGCATGGATATATCTTTCTAATATAATAACATATAAAAATTATAATGATTACATAGATAATTAAAGTATAATCACTAATATTATTGTAATGAAATGGAACAGGTTTAATTAAATCAATTTTGCATTTTGCGTGTTGTATTAAGTTGTCCACTTCTTTTATTTCGTCTAGATTTATGTTATCTAGATCCAATGTTTGAGTTGGGTGTTTGTCTTCTACCGTATATTGAGGTATCTGGATGTTTGGTAGGTTGACATATCGTAGTACTGGATGGCTGCTTTGATAAACTTTTAAGATGTGGTCTGCGATGTGTAATTCACATGGGTAAGGTATAGTAATTACATAGGATCCCTGTAGTACCAATTTGTCTTCATTATGGCCACATTTTGTTGTTGCTGTTACGCTGTTGGTGGTGATCATTATCCATTTATTACTCGATATTTTCTTAATTTTTGTTTTTGTTAGATAACTGGTTGTTATTTTACAACGTTTGTAGTTATTGGTGGTTATTGGAGTTGTTGTCATTTGACACATATAGTTTATTTGGATAATTTCTTTACATGGAATGTTAAATTGTTCATATCGTTTTTCACTAAGAATTAGGTATTTGGTTTTTGGGACTATGAGGTTGTACATATTTTCTTTTTGGATAGATAAAAGATGTAATTCATAACAATTATATTGCATTTCTTCTACTAGAGGTATTTCTAGTATAAATATATGATTAATAAATGCTTTTATATCGATTATTTCCTGTTATGGCTTACCATATGGTTTATAAACCGTTAATTAATCCTCGCTTCGGTCTTAAACTTGGCGTTACCGTCAATTGATCAAATTTAAATTGGGTCTGACTTATTTTATAGTCTAATAAATATTTATAATTGAACATTGTTTTAGCACAACTAAGTCCGTGTTTTGTATTATGAAAGAAAGTATTTAACTTTTGATAATTATCATTTAATTTAATAAACTCAGATTTTAAGCTGGATAGATGGTATCAAAGTCCAGAAAAATATTTGTATCAAAGTCCAGAATTCAAAAGTGTTTTGTGCTACTCCTAATTTTAGAGGTATTATTCCTGGATTGTCCGTGATTCTGTTGATGTCTATTTTTGAAGATGTTGTGAGGTGGATGACTCCCGATGGCAATGGTGAAGAGTCTGTAACAATAGGTCGCCTTAGATTTTTTAAGTGTACTGTTTGTCCTAAATTGTTGACATTTTTATTCCCTCCTATTTTTTTAATCAATTCCTTGTTTCAAGTAACTAGTTTTGTTATTATAAAAGGTCCGTTAAACTTTTCTTCTGTTTTATTACGTTTATATTTATGACTAGTTTCATAGACTGTTTGTCCAATGCTTTTGTTTGCTACTTGTTCCTTGGTGTTTGACAAGTTTTTGTTGATTTTGTCGTAAGCTAAAGATATTTTTTTTTTGTGCTTTTGTAAATAGTCACTGTACATTTGTTTATCGTAGAATATGTCAAAAGGATCCCTTATTTTGGTGTGTCCTAGTGTAAATTCTAGAGGTGTTTTTTTATCTTATGCGTTTCAAGTAGTTCTTTTATGATATGGTTGTGAAATTCCAATCCTTGATCTGAGGTAATAGTTTCAGGTACTTCGTAATATAAAAAATACTTCGTTAAGCCGTTTAGTATGCCTACCACGTTTTTTGATTTTATTTCGATAGCTTGTCCTAACTTTGTGAATGCGTCCACAATTGTTAACTATTTACTATTTTCTATTGTAAACATATCCATGTGTAATTTTTCAAAAGGTTTATTGTCTGAGACTGAACTTAATACTACAATAGTTGATTTAAATTATATTTGTGCAAGTTTTGATAAAGTGATATTTGAGAATTTTTATAAATGCAGCATTTGTGATATATTTTACCATGATAACTGCAACAAATCTGAAGATAAACTTGGAGTTGGTGCATGTATAAAATGTGATTTAAATGGAGTGCAAAGAAGTACACTTAGGCTTTTAATATCGCTGAAAAAAGAAGTGGATGAATTAAAAACTACAGTAGTAAGCAAGAACATTGTTATAGAAAATCTTTGCAAACAAGTAAAATTATTAAATACTAAAAATATTTCTATAAAAAACAATAACAAATCTAAAACAAACGATAAACCAAATCGTCAGATTCCTGTAAAACCATTGATTCCTAATAGTAAAGATAGTACAGAGAAAACTGTAAGTAATTTAAATAGCAAAATTATTTCCATCACGGAGCACATAGATGGTTCTACTTCCCGTGGAAGTGCTACGTATGCAAATATATTAGCACCAGAAGGTACAAGCACACCAACAAATTATATAAATATTACACACAAATACAACGAACCATCTGGTGACAAATGGACAACCCGCAAGCGCTCAACACGAAGTTTTGAAGGATCTGCAACAACAGGTATTCTTCCGACTGCAACGGTTACAAAACGCAAATGGCTGTTTATATCTAGGCTGAGTGAAAATTGTACTCCACAACAAGTAAAATCGTTTCTTAATACTGCTACATCGACAAATTGCATTGTCGAATCATTAAAAACAAAACATGAAGGATATACCTCATTTAAAATTGGAATGCCCGCTGAAATTGAAGCAGCAGTGATGGATTCAGCTTTCTGGCCAAAGGGGGTGTTTATCAATATTTTTTTTCGAACGTCAATGAAAAATTCACCACCGGATCCTCAACTCAACCTCAATCAACCAAGACAGATAAGAATTCATCATTAAGTTCGATTAAATTAATGCATATAAATACGCAAAGTATTAATAATAAAATTGATGAACTGGATGCTTACTTAAAGGACTCCTATAATTCTGATAACATGGAAATTAATAATTTCAACTGTTTATGTTTAAATGAGCACTGGTTGTATGAAGATGAACTTGAATTTTTTAAACTTGAAGGTTATAATATTGTTTCAGGGTTTTACCGTGAAAAAGGTAAACGTGGAGGCGCAGCTATTTTGTTGCAAGAAAACATTGTAAGTAATCCAATCTTATCAATAAACACATTAACCGTCCCGTACAATATTGAATTGGCAGCAATAAAAACCAATAACTTAACTATAACTACAGTCTACCGTCCACCATCCGGTGATATGGACATATTTTTCAACAAGCTAACTGAAACCTTGCAAATACTAGTCACTATGAATACCCAAATCATTATTACAGGTGATTTTAATGTATTATTTAACCAAAAAAATAATAATATTACCGTACAGTTGCAATCATTATTTCATTCGTTTGGATTATATTCAAAACTGAATAAAAGTACAAGGAAAAACAATACTATAGATAATATATTTACCAATATAAGCAGAGCAAAATACAATAAAAACCATTAATCTAGGTTTTTCAGATCATTTAGCAATTAGTTTTGCATCAACTTTTGTCACAATTAAAAAAAAAACTAATGAACGCATTAATTACAGACCTATTACAGACGAAGGACTTTTAATATTGTACAACATAATGGATACTGTAGACTGGAGTTTTGTTGCCAATCACAATTTGACCATAGAATCAAAATTTGACGTATTTATAAATACTGTTGCATGTGCTATGCTTGAGGCTATTCCAGAGAAAACCAAGATATTAAATAAAACAAACATAGTAAATTGGTTCTCATATGATCTATTCCAAATGAGACAAAAAATTCAAGATCTAAATAATATAAATAAACATGTTCATTCTGATCTTATAACTACTCAATTAAAACTACTCAGAAAAGACTATCAAGTTGCAATACGGTTAGCCAAAAAAAAAGCACATGATAACTTTATCTATAAATCAAATAATCCTCAAAGGGCTATGTGGCAGGTAGTCAAATCGCAAAGCAGTAGCCATAGCATTAACTATAATAAATCTTTCACACCGGATCAATTTAATAATTATTTTGTTGACATAGCTCCGACTATATCCAATAACTTGTCTGCAAGTGCTATCAGTTTTATAAGTTACGCTAGCAAATCACCGCAATCTTCAAATCAATTTAATTTTAGAGAAGTTACCTTTATTGAACTACGTGATATCATATCAAATCTAAAAAATTCTAGTTGCATGAATTGTTACAATATTAATAGCAAAATCATAAAATCAATTTTAAATATTATTTTGATTCCCCTATCAAATTTTATTAATGAATCAATTATGTCAAATCAATTTCCAAGTGTTTTAAAACTGGCAAAAGTTATTTCAGTATTCAAAAAAGGTGAAATTGTTTATAGTAATTTTAGACCTATTTCAATTGTACCTATAGTGGGGAAAATATTTGAAAAATGTTTAGCGTTACAACTAACGCAACATTTGGAAATAAATAATATTTTATGTGAAAATCAATATAGATTTTCGCCGTCATAGATCTACAGTATTTGCAATAAAGCATTTAGTTGATAAAATTTTAAATCTAGTATTGATCTTATGTCATCATATTTGAGTGACCGTTTGCAGTATGTAACAGTGAACTCTATAAATTCAGAAACGCAAAATGTGAGCATGGGTGTTCCACAAGGTTCTGTTTTAGGGCCAATTTTATTTCTAATCTATATTAATGATTTGCCATATTGTGATACCCAAGCCCATTTTACACTATTTGCAGATGATACAACCATTGTAAGATCTAATAAAGATATAGTTAAATTAAAAGTAGATGTGTGTAATACACAGTCGATTGTAAATGATTAGTTTTTATCAAACAAGTTAAATCTTAACGACAGTAAGACTGAGCATCAAATTTTCTCACTAAGACAAATTAGCACCAACACTGAAGTAGTTAAGTTTTTTAGGATTAATGCTAGATTATAGACTTACTTGGATAGCTCATACCACCTATGTAAGCTATAAAGTCTCTAAGTATATTTATCTATTGAGAAAATTAAAAAGTATTACTTCACAAAAACTATTGCTCACAATTTATTACGCCAATGTTTATTCAGTCGTAAAATACGGTATACTAAACTGGGGTCATGCACCTACCTTAGCAAATGTATTTAAGATACAAAGAAGAGCAATCAGAATTATAAATGGTCTTGGGTATAGAGATGATTGTAAGCTCAATTTTATTGCGTTGGGTATTTTAACGGTACCTTGTGTTTACATTTACGAGTGTCTTCTTTATATTAAGAACAATATTAACCAATATACCACACAGAGTTCTTTGCATGATTATGCCACAAGGCAAAACAATCATATAGGTTTGACTTTAAACGTCTGCTTAAAAGTAGAGATGGATTCAATTACTATGCAATAAAATTTTACAACAAGCTACCTCTACATACCAAAACTCTAGAGTTTAATAAGTTTAAAATATCTATCAAAAATATGCTGATAAGTAATGCCTTCTATACCTTTGCAGATTTTTTTCAGCATAATTTTCCAATAATTGAATAATTTATGTATTGTAATATTAACTTGTATTATTCTTGTTTTTGACGTGTGTAAATACTTTGTATATAGAACACTAATAAATATTATTATTATTATTATTATTATTATTATTATTATTATTATTATTATTATTATTATTATTATTATTATTATTATTATTATTATTATTATTATTATTATTATTATTATTATTATTATTATTATTATTATTTTGTTTTCTCGGACAATTCCGGTAGCAGTTACTTATAACGCCGGGTAAATACCAGAGGCTTTATAAGTTTGTTTTAATATATTTTAATTTAAAAATTTCCTAACAGTTCGACATGTATTTAAAATGACTGATTTTTGAATTTTAATGTAGATGTTAGCTGGTAAGTTTAGGGTTTCTATGGATTTATGCAGGCTGTGAGGAATAATGCCAGTACTTGATATAATTAATGGTACTATAATTACTTTATCCATTCCCCAGATCCTGCGTATCTCATCTGCCAGATCAGTGTATTTTTCAACTTTTTCCGTATAAGTTTTCTCAATATTATGTGTATTAGGAACGGCAATGTCTATTACATACGTAGTTTTATGACTTTTGTCAACTAGTGTTAAGTCCGGTCGATTGTGATGTATGGTTTTATCCGTTATTATTGCTCGGTCATAATACAATTTGAACAAGTTGTTTTCAAGTACTGGTTCTGCTATGTACTTATAATACGGTAAATCTACTGTTGGCAACTTAGTGTTTTTTACAAGATGTTGATGTATTATATTTGCCACGTGGTTGTGTCTTTGCAGGTAATCGGTCTGTGTCAGTATTTTACAACCAGATGTTACATGCTGTATTGTTTCTGACTGAATATGACATCGTCTGCATTTATCCGTTGTTATAGTAATGTCTTTGATAATATACTTCCTATAATTATATGTATTAATGACTTGATCTTGTATTGAGATCATAAACCCCTCCGTTTCCGGGAATAAATCGCCATAATTTAGCCAGGCGTTCGACGCTTCAGTGTCGACGTATAATTGGTTTAAATCATGGTAATGTCTTCCATGTAGTGTTTTTTGGGCCCATTGATTTTTTATTTCTACATCTGTTGTTATAGAGTGTGTGTCATTTGCTATTGTGTCCTGGAGGTTGAGAGGTGTATGTCTGTTATCAGCCAAAACAACAGCCTTGTGGAGATGGGAACTTTCTTGTTTAGCATAAAAGAATTTTCTTAAACTGTGGATTTGTTTATTATGCAGTCTTAAAATATTTACCAGGCCTCTTCCCCCTTCTTTTCTTGGTAGGGTAAGTCTGTCAGTATTTGCTTTAGGATGATGCGCTCGGTACTGAGTTAGTGTAGTTCGGGTTAGTCTTTGTAGCCGTTCCAAATCAGTTGTTGTCCATTTAATAACTCCAAACGAATACGTCAAAACTGGTGTTGCGTATGTATTTATAGCCTTTATAATGTTTTTGCCATTTAAGTATGATTTCATTATATTATGAACTCTTTGGGTATACTTTTTTGTTAATTCTGTCTTAATATGTGTATGTTCTAACTCCCTATTTTGTTGGAAACCCAAATATTTATAAAATTCCCCTTCTTCCATTGGTTCTACAACTTCTCCGTTCTTCAAAGCATAGTTTGTAGATTCCCTTGTCCCTTGTGAGATGCACTGCACTTTGCATTTATCAATTCCAAATTCCATGCGAATGTCGTTAGAAAAATATTCAGTTATATTAGTTAACTGGTTTATTTGAATTTGTGTGTTTGCGTACAGCTTTATGTCATCCATATACATAAGGTGAGATAGTTTAAAGTGTGTTATACTGTTTTGTTTTATATTAAATCCGTACCCCGTGTCATTTAATATGTTTGATAGTGGGTTTAACGCAAGACAAAACCAAAGTGGACTCAATGAATCACCTTGAAATATACCACGATTTATGTCGATTGGACTGGTGGTTATTCGCAAATTGTTGGTATTTAATTTGACAACGGTATTCCAGCTACACATGGCATGTCTGAGAAAAGTTGTTATATGTGGGTGTACCTTATATAGTTTTAATGTTTCAATTAGCCAGGAATGCGGAACGGAATCAAACGCTTTTTTGTAGTCAATAAAGGTGGTGTATATGTTTCTACGAGATGTCTTTGCCTGTCTAAGAACTACCGAATCTATCAAAAGTTGTTCTTTGCATCCTTGAGAACTTTTGCGACAACCTTTTTGCTGTTCAGCTAGTATGTTGTTATTATAAATATGATTTTGTAGCTGATGCGTTATGCACGATGTAATTATTTTATAGATAGTTTGTAAACATGTTATAGGTCTGTATTTGGCTGGATTGCTAAGGTCATTTTTGTCTTTTGGTAACATGTATGTAATGCCTTGTGTTAAAAAATTTGGAAACAGACTTGGGTTTTGAACAAAATTTGAGATATGTTGCGCAATGTGTTTATGCGTACATGTGAATTTTTTGTACCAATAATTATGTAAATTGTCGGTTCCAGGAGCTTTCCAATTATGAGTCTTGTCTATAATTTCTTTTAAAATGTTAGGTGTAATATGTAATGGTGCCATCTCAGGTATATGTTTTGTTCGCTCTTTTTCCTCTTTAATCCAATAAGCATTTTTATTATGTTCAATTTGCGTAGACCAAATAGTTGACCAAAATGTTTCTATTGTTTCTTTTGTGGGAAAATTTTGATTTGTGTGAGTTACAATATTATTGGCATTTAAATTTCTATAAAATAACTTTTCGTTATTTGTATAACATTTATTTTGTTGTTTTCGCTTGGTGCACTGTTTATATCGTTTAAGTCTGCTACTAAGCGCAGCAAGTTTTTGTTGTAGAGTGTCCCTGTAGTGAGTAATATTTTGGTTTTGATTTTCATGAGTCGAGTGGATTTTAAATTTGTTCATAATATTTGTAATATTTTGCTGCAATTTTTTTGATCTTGTTCCATTTATATACTGTGTTATTCGTCCTAGATCTCGGCGAATGTTTTCTATGCGTTTTCCAAGCCGTCTTTCCCATGCTGGTATTTGATTTGACTTATTAATATTAGAACTTGTTTTGCATATTGTTTTTGAGCCATTACATCGAACCGCAGCTACAGCAGCACAATATATAGCTGTGTGCATGTCAATAAAATCGCTAATGCCTTCAAGATGGTTTGATAAAATTTGAGTATTAATTATATTTGTAATTGTTGCTAATTTACGGGATGTATGTTGTTTAGGTATTGTATGTCTTTGAGTTGGATCTGTTCCAGTAAACTCTGTTAGAGCGGTGTGAAATAACATTTTAATTTCATCAACTAGCGGTGTATTTGCATTAAATTGATTAGGATGATCATCATTTGCAACGTTATATTCCATATTTTCTATACTTGAAACCGGTTCTATTCCACTTGATATTACTGCGTATTCTCGGTTATTGTCGGTATCTTCGGCGCCGCTCGGCATTGTCATGTTATTGTTTAGACTGTTTAGAGCGTCGGCGACTTCTTGTTTTATTTGTTCTAGCCTTGTCAGGGGAATGAGCTTGTTGGTGACAATAGTTCGTCGT
This sequence comes from Tachinus rufipes, assembly GCA_963932245.1. Taxonomy (NCBI): domain Eukaryota; kingdom Metazoa; phylum Arthropoda; class Insecta; order Coleoptera; family Staphylinidae; genus Tachinus; species Tachinus rufipes. The sequence continues at coordinate 69,632,215 of OZ010742.1, forward strand.
TGATCGGCAATTCGTTGTTGGGTTACTTGCATATGAGGATATTCTGTTAAAAATGCTGAGTGCAAAGCTTGTCTGTATTGTGTCATGTCAGTTTCTAAATTTGTTATTTTATAAAATGTTCGCATGATAAACGTATTTACTTCAAGGGTCCATTTCATGCGTACACGTGATTTTCCCGCCTTTGTGGTCGCAGGGAGCAAATTATTTGTTCCCTGTGAAACAGTGTTGGTGGGTTCCGGGTGCAATCTTGTGGACGGTCTGCCAAACCGTGGGTTTGTGCCACTCGCTTCACTATCCACGGTGAACTGAGTTTCATATTCATTAGGCTCAGTTCGCGCACCTAATGAATTTGTATTATTTACAATGCATTCATTTAGCTCCATTATAACATGGGTATAGCTAAGGCAACCGCGGAGACGCCACCTCCAATGGATAAACCATTCCCTTCGGTATTGTTTTTAAATTAAATTATAGAGATAATGTAGCAACTGACATTAGTATTTATTGATAAAAATGATCCGTCAAATCTTATAAATGCAGTTTCACGGCAAATAAAATACTTATTTTAGTGATTTAAAATGAATACAACTACCAACCTTAACAGAGCTATCATAGTTATAATTACATTAGTAATACATTCATCTGCTTTTTCGATGTTTGACCGTTACCTCGTTTGGCGCCAAATCAACTGCTCACGAGTCAACCTCTCGGGTGAACAATTGTTTACCAGAGGTTATGTACGTGTTGAGAATACTGATAATGCTTTTATGCAAATTATGCTGTACTGCCGGCGTCACAAACACTTACACTGATTTATCACTACATGTTCTTAGTTTGTAGTTCACTTATGTATAATTATATAACTGATTACTAAGAATTATTGATTTGTCGCGGGAGCACAAAATCTTGCTGTTTCTCAGATTTATTATTATTATTATTATTATTATTATTATTATTATTATTATTATTATTATTATTATTATTATTATTATTATTATTATTATTATTATTTTAGGTTTCCTCAGCTTAGCTGGTAAGTAACGCGTACCTCGGCTGTTGATTGCAAAAGGTAAGCGTTTTTGTTGTTGTGTTAAATGTAGTCTACTATTTAACATTATTTAATTTTTAAGAGTCGTCATTCAGAACCTTGCGTACAATTCCACAGGTATCTATTATAACAGAACGCTGCATTTTCTTATAAATATAGTCGGATACTTCTATAAGTTTCAGATTCTCAAAGAGGGCTTTTGGTATCTCTCCAGTTGATCCAATTACAATGGGAATCACAATTACCTTATCCTGGTGCCACATCAATCGTATTTCATTTGATAGAGGTAAGTACTTATCTAGTTTTTCTTTATTTTTAGCCTGGAGGTTTGCGGCATTGGGAATGGAGATATCAATTAGGTAAGTATATTTCTTTGTTTTGTCAGTTAGAACTATATCTGGCCTATTGTGCGGCATTGTTTTGTCTGTTATTATTTCCCGATTCCAGTAGATTTTAAAAAGTTCATTTTCAGTGACATTTGCGGGGTTATATTTGTAGTAGGGGTCTTTTTCAACTTCGGGATCAATCTGCTTACATAGTTGTTGGTGCAATATTTTTGCGACATTATCATGTCTTCTTGTGTATTCCGTTGCGGCTAGTGATGAACATGCGCCGGTGATGTGATCTATAGTTTCAGGTTTTCCGGAACACATTCTGCATTTATCGTTTTCGATTCTATTATCATGTATTATGTGTTTCTGATAATATTTGGTCGCAATTACTTGGTCTTGAATACCAAGCATAAATCCTTCCGTTTCAGAGAAGATATACCCTTCTTTTAGCCAGCTGTTGGTAGCCTCTTTATCTATATGTTGTTGTTTAATAAGAGCTGGATATCTACCGTGTAACGGTTTGGTAGCCCATTGGTTTTCTAGAGATGCTGGGTCTTCTATGAAGGCTTTAGCGTCGTAGTTTTCATCGTAGAGTTTTAGGGGAGTAATTTTTCGGTCACATCCCACAGTAGCGTTATGAATATCGCTGGTGGTTCTTTTCTGACGGAAATAGTGACGTATGTTGTTGACTTGGGAGTAGTGCAAGTTTGTAATATGAGTTAAGCCACGCCCTCCTTTAGATCTTGGTAAGTATAGGCGCTCCATGGCACTCCTTGGATGGTGCATTTTGTTCTTGGTTGATTTTGTTCTAACAACACGGTCTAGTGCTTGCAACTCTGTATGTGTCCAGTTGATGATTCCAAAACTGTAAGTGAGTATAGGGATTGCATACGTGTTGAGTGCCTTAATTTTGTTTTTAGATGTTAGTTCCGTTTTTAGGACAAGGTCTAACCGTTTATTAAATTTGTTTTGTAGTTCTTCCTTTGCTACTTTTTGGTCAATACCCTTTGATTGGAGGTAGCCTAGATATTTGTACAGCTCTTCCTCGTTCATCCCTTTAATTTCTTGGTTATCTTTTGTTCTGTGTGGGGCCTGATCTTCCCATTTTCCATTGACCAATGCATTCACCTTACATTTGTCAATACCAAATTTCATTACTAGGTCTTTACTGAATTTGTCTGTCCACTTTAGCAGTTTATCCAATTCTACCTTTGATTTTGCATATAGTTTTAGATCATCCATATACAAAAGGTATTATTATATATTATTATTATTATTATTATTATTATTATTATTATTATTATTATTATTATTATTATTATTATTATTATTATTATTATTATTATTATTATTATTATTATTATTATTATTATTATTATTATTATTATTATTATTATTATTATTATTATTATTATTATTATTATTATTATTATTATTATTATTATTATTATTATTATTATTATTATTATTATTATTATTATTATTATTATTATTATTATTATTATTATTATTATTATTATTATTATTATTATTATTATTATTATTATTATTATTATTATTATTATTATTATTATTATTATTATTATTATTATTATTATTATTATTATTATTATTATTATTATTATTATTATTATTATTATTATTATTATTATTATTATTATTATTATTATTATTATTATTATTATTATTATTATTATTATTATTATTATTATTATTATTATTATTATTATTATTATTATTATTATTATTATTATTATTATTATTATTATTATTATTATTATTATTATTATTATTATTATTATTATTATTATTATTATTATTATTATTATTATTATTATTATTATTATTATTATTATTATTATTATTATTATTATTATTATTATTATTATTATTATTATTATTATTATTATTATTATTATTATTATTATTATTATTATTATTATTATTATTATTATTATTATTATTATTATTATTATTATTATTATTATTATTATTATTATTATTATTATTATTATTATTATTATTATTATTATTATTATTATTATTATTATTATTATTATTATTATTATTATTATTATTATTATTATTATTATTATTATTATTATTATTATTATTATTATTATTATTATTATTATTATTATTATTATTATTATTATTATTATTATTATTATTATTATTATTATTATTATTATTATTATTATTATTATTATTATTATTATTATTATTATTATTATTATTATTATTATTATTATTATTATTATTATTATTATTATTATTATTATTATTATTATTATTATTATTATTATTATTATTATTATTATTATTATTATTATTATTATTATTATTATTATTATTATTATTATTATTATTATTATTATTATTATTATTATTATTATTATTATTATTATTATTATTATTATTATTATTATTATTATTATTATTATTATTATTATTATTATTATTATTATTATTATTATTATGTGGTGTACATCATTTCTATTCGGGTTGGATTTCTCTCATTTTTGCTTTTCTTACAGGTTTTGCAATTAGCTATATAGTTTGCAACGTGTTCCTGCATTAACGGAAAATAATATTTACGTTGTAATTGCTTGATAGTTTCAGTTATTCCTCGGTGATTAGTCTTACTCTCATGTTGGTTTTTTTATAGCTTTTTGTATTAAGTCGAGTTCATTTAATAAGTCTCTACGTTCAGTACAATCAATTAGTTCAGGTCCATTTTTGCTAAATAGTTGGTTAACAATGCGATTAAAATTTTTAAATAAATTTTCTGATTCGAAATGCAAGTAATATTTTTGTTTCTGTGTAGTGAAATTTTTTAAAAATGTTAAGATTTCCTTATCTTGATTGTCTTTATTTATTTATTTGCATTTTACCTATTTTGTCTATTTTGACTGGTTTTGCTAATCTATATAGATTCATAAATAAAATATTGATTTGGTTTTGAATAATAATGTCTGATAATATTTTAATTGTAGATGAAGTATTATTTTTACTAATTGAGTTAACTGTTAGATTGTTTTCTAATGGTATTTCTTCTACGTCGTCAAATTTGTCAATATCTTGTTCGTAGTTCCAAGTTGTTGATTATTGAATCAGTTTCTAGGACGTTAAGCTGAATTCTAGAAAGTGCGTCTGCGTTGGTGTTAATAGAACCTTTTTTGTATACAAATTTGTAATCATATTCTTCTAATCGAATTTTCCATATACTTCTGCTCGGATTCATTCAATGTCCTTGATGCATAACATATAGGTTTGTCAGATCCGATAAGACCTTGAGATAGTATTGCACCTAGTGCTACATTTAAAACATTGGTTGTTACTATGAATGTTTTAGTAAAATCCGGGTACTGTAGAAGTGGTGGATTGATTAAGATTCTCTTACATCTGTTAAATGCATCTAGAAATTCTTTATTGTGTTTTATTTTTTGTCCTTTTTTTAGACATCTTGTCATTGGCTTTGTGATCTTAGCATAGTCTCTGATAAATTTCATGTAATATCCTCTTAGTTCTAAGAATCCTTTTAATTCTTTAACAGTTTTTGGTGGTGGGTATTTTACTACCGCATCGATTTTGTTAAGATTTAATTTTACTCCTACTGATGTGATCACGTGTTCTAAAAATTGTACTTCGCTTCGCAAAAACTCAGATTTGTTCATTTGCACTTTAAAGTTAGCCTTTTTTAATCTGTCAAAGACTAGTTTGAGTTTGTCTATGTGCTCTTGCAATGACGTTAAAAACACTACTATGTCGTCTAAATATACAATGCAGGCTTTATTTTGTATACCTCTCAATATGTTGTCCATGACTCTTTAAAATGTAGCTGGAGCATTCTTGAGTCCAAAAGGCATTCTTTTATATTCGTAATGTCCTCTAGGGGTTGAGAACGCTGTATTTGGAATATCTCTAGTGCATTACAAGTTAGTCATACCCTGAGGCAAGATCTAAGGCAGAAAAGTAAGTACACTTGCCTAGTTTATCTAGTATATCCGTAATATGAGGAAGCGGATATTTGTCTTTAATACATTTTTTGTTAAGTTGTTGGTAGTCTACAACCATTCTGTATTTTTGTTTGCCGGAAGCATCAGCTTTCTTTGGAATCACTAATACTGGGCTACTCCAAGGGCTATGTGATGATTGGATAACATCATTTGATAATAGCTCCTTCACTTGGATTTCTGTTTCTTTTTGTTGAGATTGAGGCATTCTATAAGATTTTCTGAACACCGGTATTTCGTCAACAGTTTTGATTTTGAGTTTAATAACATTCGTAAAAGATAAGGGTAGTTTATTACAATGAAATATGTCTCGATATTCAAAACATAATTGTCTTAAAGCTTGATTTTTTTCTTTATTTAAATGGTTTAACCTAATATTTTTTAAGTTATTTTTTAATAAAATGTAATTTCTTGTACTGTATTTGTACTGTTTACATTGTTGTATTCATAATCACTATCGATTTCCGTTCAATTTAAAAGTTCAATTGTCACTTCTTGTAGTATTTTGCTACAATTGGTGATAGTTAATAGAGTTTTTCTATTTTTTACATTTACTAAAAATTGTGGTATTTCCACTTTTAAGAATAATTTTGTATACTTAATTATTCCGTGGTTTAAATCAGAATTTACTGGTACTTTTATTACTTGTTGGTGTCTTGGTGGTAATTTATATGTTTTTGAATGTTGAGCCTGGAAGTAGATAGGTATTACTCTATTTTTTGTGTATACTACGTTTTTCTTTAAATCAATATTGGCTCCTAGATGTTTTAATAGGTTCATTCCTATTAATCCATCATAATTTTTATTAAATTCAAAAATATGAAAATTAAAATATTAATTTTTTTTAAATAATCTTGGTAATAGAGTATTTGCTACATATTTATGATAGGTTGTTTAGTGAGCTGTTTTTTGAAAGTAAGTTTTTGTACAAAATTTTTGTAATATAATGTTTTAGAAGATCCTATGTCAGTCATCAATTTTAGATTAACTTTATTATTTTAATAAAAAGGTAAAGATGAATTATTGATGTTAATTAAAGAAATTATTATTGGTTGGGTGGAAAGCCCATTGTATGAAAATTTTCAGTTTTACCTTAGTGTTCATAAGGACTATTTTGAAAATTCTCTGGATTATCTTCATCTTGTGCTTCTTAATTATAATAATGCTCGGTATCATTAAATACGTTTGTTTCATTCATTTCATTTTGTTCATAAATTTGTTTGTTATTCTGTTCAAAATTATTATCATGTTCTACTTCTTGTTGGAATCATTCTTCAGCTATAAAATTGGGTCTATTATTTGTTCTTTGAAATTGATAATTGGGTTAAAACGTTCTTCAAGTATTGAAAGAAAATGTATCTATTGGTTCAGGTTTAAATTGCCTGGTGGTAGTATTTTGGTTTATGGTTTATTTTGAAATGTACGTTGGTAAAAGTACTATGAGATCGACTAACATTAGGTCTTGGTATGTTTTGATAAGGCAAGTTAAATTGTCTCATTCCCGAATTATTTGAATTAAAATACCTTGGTGTATTATTTAACCATGGTTTATTTATATTGTTTTGTATATTAAATGGTGTATATTAAATGGTGTATATAATTTTTTATTTTGCATTGGTTGCACATTGTTCTGTTTATGATAAGTAAACACATTTGGTTTATAATAATTAATAATAGGGTTTTATCATACTGCGCTGTGCGTATTCAAAATTCTATTCTTGAGTTACATATGAAATTGCTTGTTCAAGGTTTTGCGGATTTTTTAATCTAATCGGAGGATTGTTATGCAATCCTTGCAAATATGCATTAAGCGCTTGCTGTTTATATACAGGGAGTTTATAAATGAATGGGATTATGTAATCAGTTTAAATATGCCGCCTTTTTAAAATCTTTCACTATACTACATAAGTTTTCATATGTTTGCTTGACAGCTGTCAAAGTTGAACTGTCAAAACAAATAGTTTACTCGTTGTATATTTGTTTTTAATACACGTATATTTACATCTGATTCAGTTAATTGAAGTTTTGTTAATAATAAACTAAGTAAATCTTAACAACGATTGCCAAAATTAATAGGACTTTCATGCTTTTCTAGTTTAATGTGCATTAAATCTCCAACTAAACCATTTTCATCTCTCTGGTCAGAGAAGAATTGTAATAACAATGTTTTAATTGTGTTCCAATTATTTAAATGTCCTCTACTACCTATTAAATTTAATGCTCGGTTAGTTAATTTGCCTATTATCGCGCGTAATAAAATTCATTTTGCGGATTGTTAGCATTAGCTCTGTCAGTGAAAGTATTTATCAAAAATTCACTTGCTTGAATGAATATTGCTAGTGTTGCCGGATTTCCGTCAAAATTAGGCACCGAATCTATGTGAAACTTTTGCACTTGTAAAACTGCTATCACTCTATTTATCGGACTTCGGTCACGTCTGGGCATAAATTGTAATTAATATACTATTATATTAATAGTATGTTAATGTTAATAAAACAATCTAACGTTTGCAATTTAATTATTATATGAATATACTTAACAACGGATAATTGTAAAAGATAGTAAAAAACTTACTGCATTACTTGTATTATAGTTGATTTTATTTTAGTATTCTCTTCCAAAGAGCTCGCGAAACTTTTATTTAATTATTTATTTGTTTAGTTTTCGTTGCTTTTTGCTTCGTTGCGCTACGGCGATGTGTGTCCTTGGCTCGCTGGATATTCTCCACTGCTTACGGGCGTTGGCAATGTATGTCCTCGGCTCACTTGGCTGTCGCACGGTTCCTTGATGGAATTTAATCGGTTAACTTGTTCTTTTTTTCTCCGGTCAATTTGTTGAAACAAAACATTATATTTTTAAGATTTTTGTCGAATTTATAATGCCGAAAATACTGCCGACTGCGCCAGATAGGTTTTTGGTAATAAAAACCTGTCAAAAATTAAACACTTCTTCGTTGAATGTACGTTTAATAATGAATCAGATAATTGCAAGTTACATATTTATATCCGTTGATCTCAACGGTCATTTCAATACGTGCTAATCGCACTGGCTGCTCAGCATCTTACAGAACAAAGACAGAAGTGACTTTAATGCACGTGCATAAATACAAACGCAGCTTATCTTAATGTAACTAATATAACTAGCGTTTTGTGTTGTATAAGAGAGTTTAATAGTTTATGCAGTTTAGTAAGTCTTTTTCTTTATTCTCCAAAACGACATATTTATTTTTACAATTGTTTGTGTGTCACAAACAAAACATGTTGTTTTTTTTTTAGTTTTACTTTTAGTTTGCTCGTCAAATTTTGTCAAAATATATACCATAAATAGCTTATAACACCTCAATGTTTAAGAGTAAAAATATTATATAAATATACAATATTTCTACTCTTAAATACTAACCTCGGGTTCCAAGTATATAATACAATCATAATTGGTTGCTGATAAAATAATCCGTTAAGATAATTTAAGCCCATGTCGTAAAGAGACTATATCTATAGGCATACTATACTGAAGAGTATCGTTTTAATAAAGTGTAAACAAAACAAATTGATTTCAGTTTGTATTAGTGTGTATCTATATCTTTAGAAAACGTTCTTAAAAAAAATTACAGTTATTTGTACTACGACGTCATCAAAACAGTACGTTATGACATGATCACGTTGTCAGTTATCAATTATATATTATTACTAACCTTACAATCTATCATTTATGTATTGCATATGCGTATTTATTTATAATAAAATATTCAAATAAACGCCCCAGACATATCCAAACATTAAATAAGTCACATCTGACAATTAAAGAAAGACTGAAGAAAACTCCAATGAGAAAAGAAGAATTTGAATACGTCTATAATATCAAAACTGTTTGTTGGTGTAAAATTACGTCATAGCATTTATAAATATGGAACATTCTATTTTAGAATTATAATTAATTTATAATATGAAATTATTTGCATTAGTGTTAAGTCCCTTAAAAAATTAACTTATTATACAAAAATTGTTATTTATTGTATCATATTAATCTAATTTACAGTTATATAAATAGAAGAAAGAAGATAGAGAATAGATATACTAAAAACTAATACAATTTATAACACAATTAAAAACAAAGTATTTTTACGTTTAGTGTTAACTATTTTAGTTATTGTTAGTAAATTATTATTAGTTTTGCAATATAATTAGTTTTAAAACATTTTTATTTTTTTAATGTATAACAACTAACATCAGAGTTTTTTAAGTTGGCTGAAAGTTTTAATAGTTTTATAATTCGACTTGCGAGCAGTCGTATTACAATGGGCCTAGATACGAAAAGTTTATTCCAGGCGTATTATAAAAATAGTGAATCGCATGTTTTTACAATAAGATTAGAAGCTACTTAGCGTTTTATAAAACACATTAGATTTTCAGTCGTATTGTAAAAAATCTGTGTCTGTTTCATTTGACTAGACGTTTTAAAACAGTCCAATTTTACAATAAACCTGCGACACATGTACTGAATGACATTTCATCCAGTTGTAAAAAAACTTGCCAATGCCGATAGAAAAGTGGTCTCCGGTTTCCTGTGAATACAGCAGGTGTAACCGATCAATCCTTTTGTTTCGAGTTCACTCGACATGAGGATTGGTGCGCGGCTAGGCGGAGTTTGTTTTCAACCTTCCTTTTCCCCTCTACGTTCATGTCAGATTTGGCTTCTGTTTACGACCTCAGGACAGCAAAGTTTTTAAATGTAAAAAGTCTGGCGCACCATAAAATATTTATCACCATAATTTATTTCACATTTACAATAAACGATCCTTTTACTATGGGAAGAATATCTTATGCTATAAAAATAATTTAAATCAACAGTTTAAATGTTAAGGGCTTAGGCAAGGCTGTTCAGAGTTTTAAATCATAACACATGATTTACTGATTATTAATGGCAGATAATTTTGAGTGCCAAAAAACGAACTGAACTCGAGCAATTTAACTCTTTTTTTTAAATTGCTTTTTTGTTACGTGTATAGAATGAAAATTCCAGTAACATGAAATATATGCTAATCAAATCTTTATTAAATTTTAAAGTTAGATTGTAATATTTTTGTTAAAATACTTGTGTAAACTTTTGAGTTTTGTGGTGTGTTATAAATTATTTTTCTGGTAAGTTCTATTCAAAGTTGTGACAGTAATGCGAAACTCACGGACGTAAGATAATTTCAATGTTTTGGAACTGCTACACTCATAAGATGTGGCATTTATATAAGCTATGTATAATCAGTTGTGCATATATACAACCTAAAAATAACTAAATTGATCTTTTAAATAAATTTCACTGTACTAAAAAATTTTTGAAAAACGTATTTTTAAGTATTTGTTGAAACTATCACATTGAAGACAAGACTTAAGAAGTTTTGTAAACATTGACCTTAAAAAGTTGCGGATTACAATTCTAAAAAATAATTAATTTTAAAGCTTATTCGATTTGTCAATACTTTGCTGTTTAGCAAACTATATACTATCAGTAAATATTTGTATAGAAAGCAATATGTCTAGTATTTTTTTTAAGTTTAAAGATTTGCAACATTTGCCGATGTTGGCAATTATTCAAATAGTATGTTTTTGAATATATTTTTTTTGGGGCTAGGAAGGGAATCTTTTTGTAGACTTGTTATTACGAGCGCTTGCCTACTAATGATCTTTCTTCTTTTAACTTTCTGAAGCTGAACATACAGCATTGGGAAGGTTTTGTTGAGAATAGATGCAAAAAAGGATGCGACCTTGCAAAGCGGCGTGTGCTAGTACCCTCTGTAAATGCTGACGAATTTGCTGGGCTCGAGGAAAGACCTAATGCAGCCCATATGCAGCCCATACACGCACGAACTTATGTTAGCACTTGGCTTATGAAGAGGTCTGAGCATGCGCACTGGCGGAAGAAAACTTTGAGTCTGACACACATGCTCGAGGTAAAGTGAATCAAGCAATGTTTGATTTTTCGTGCACGGGCTGCACGGGCCAACGATTCAAGCGTGTGCAATGACAACTTCTTATGTACGTAATGAGCCAATAAATCAACTGTTATATAGATTTGTATTAAATAAAACCTTAATAATCAAATTAAATATTTTGTAAATTTTTAATAATAATATTTATTTATTTTATCATTCGGAGACGACGTTTAATATAAAAACATAAATAAATACTAAAATATTTAAAAGTTATACATATAATGAAATACTATACCATTTTAATAATCAATTAATCCATTTGATTTAATCCAATTTAAATATTAAAACTGTATTGAAATTATTTAATTTATTATGATTTTTAAATAATATTAATAAACTAAAACAAATCATGTTTCTTTGTCCATTAATCTTAATTAATCGTACAACTTTTTAACCAGTGCGTTGTTTATTTATATACAAAAATATTTTACTGTAAATGTGCCAATATATTAACTTCATAAGTTTATTCTTAATTAATTAAATGTTATTTTATTTTAATTAATAATTAATTAAATCAAAATAAATTTTATGAAGACACAATTTCTAGTAACAGTAAGTAATACACATTGGTAAAGCATTGTTTTTTATGACTTTGGTTTTTTTATTATTTTACAAAATGCAATAACGAAACAAAGTATTTTTGATCATTCTTAAATTGTTATATAAATTAATATGCAAAAATTAGAAAATCGTTGCAACCATCATTTTATCCATAACATGCGTCAATTAAACTCATTTGTGAAGAGATACATGTTAACGCTACAAAGAAACAGGTCAAGCAAACTGAAGGCGCGTTGTAAGTGACGAACTGTACGTGTGGTCAATTCTCTCATTTCTCTTGCATACACGCACGAATTTGCTCATGAATTTGCTCGTTGAGGCAAGAGCGCTACGTAGAGAAATGAGAGAATTGACCATACACGTACAGTTCGTCACTTACAACGCGCCTTCAGTTTGCTTGACCTGTTTCTTTGTAGCGTTAACATGTATCTCTTCACAAATGAGTTTAATTGACGCATGTTATGGATAAAATGATGGTTGCAACGATTTTCTAATTTTTGCATATTAATTTATGTAACAATTTAAGAATGATCAAAAATACTTTGTTTCGTTATTGCATTTTGTAAAATAATAAAAAAACCAAAGTCATAAAAAACAATGCTTTACCAATGTGTATTACTTACTGTTACTAGAAATTGTGTCTTCATAAAATTTATTTTGATTTAATTAATTATTAATTAAAATAAAATAACATTTAATTAATTAAGAATAAACTTATGAAGTTAATATATTGGCACATTTACAGTAAAATATTTTTGTATATAAATAAACAACGCACTGGTTAAAAAGTTGTACGATTAATTAAGATTAATGGACAAAGAAACGTGATTTGTTTTAGTTTATTAATATTATTTAAAAATCATAATAAATTAAATAATTTCAATACAGTTTTAATATTTAAATTGGATTAAATCAAATGGATTAATTGATTATTAAAATGGTATAGTATTTCATTATATGTATAACTTTTAAATATTTTAGTATTTATTTATGTTTTTATATTAAACGTCGTCTCCGAATGATAAAATAAATAAATATTATTATTAAAAATTTACAAAATATTTAATTTGATTATTAAGGTTTTATTTAATACAAATCTATATAATGCAGCCCATACACGCACGAATTTGCTCATGAATTTGCTCGTTGAGGCAAGAGCGCTACGTAGAGAAATGAGAGAATTGACCATACACGTACAGTTCGTCACTTACAACGCGCCTTCAGTTTGCTTGCCCTGTTTCTTTGTAGCGTTAATATGTATCTCTTCACAAATGAGTTTAATTGACGCATGTTATGGATAAAATGATGGTTGCAAAGATGTTCTAATTTTTGCATATTAATTTATGTAACAATTTAAGAATGATCAAAAATACTTTGTTTCGTTATTGCATTTAGTAAAATAATAAAAAAACGAAAGTCATAAAAAACAATGCTTTACCAATGTGTATTACTAACATTTAATTAATTAAGAATAAACTTATGAAGTTAATATATTGGCACATTTACAGTAAAACTATTTTTGTATATAAATAAACAACGCACAGGTTAAAAAGTTGTACGATTAATTTAGATTAATGGACAAAGAAACATGATTTGTTTTAGTTTATTAATATTATTTAAAAATCATAATAAATTAAATAATTTCAATACAGTTTTAATATTTAAATTGGATTAAATCAAATGGATTAATTGATTATTAAAATGATATAGTATTTCATTATATGTATAACTTTTAGATATTTTAGTATTTATTTATGTTTTTATATTAAACGTCGTCTCCGAATGATAAAATAAATAAATATTATTATTAAAAATTTACAAAATATTTAATTTGATTATTAAGGTTTTATTTAATATAAATCTATATAACAGTTGATTTATTGGCTCATTCCGTACATCAGAAGTTGTCATTGCACACGCTTGAATCGTTGGCCCGTGCACGAAAAATCAAACATTGCTTGATTCACTTTACCTCGAGCATGTGTGTCCGACTCAAAGTTTTCTTCCGCCAGTGCGCATGCTCAGACCTCTTCATACGCCAAGAGCTAACATAAGTTCGTGCGTGTATGGGCTGCATTACAGTTGATTTATTGGCTCATTACGTACATAAGAAGTTGTCATTGCACACGCTTGAATCGTTGGCCCGTGCAGCCCGTGCACGAAAAATCAAACATTGCTTGATTCACTTTACCTCGAGCATGTGTGTCAGACTCAAAGTTTTCTTCCGCCAGTGCGCATGCTCAGACCTCTTCATAAGCCAAGTGCTAACATAAGTTCGTGCGTGTATGGGCTGCATAAAGAGCCAGTAGTCAGAGTTGGTCAACTGCGTCTTATGCAGCCCATACACGCACGAACTTATCTTAGCGCTTGGCGTATGACGAGGTCTGAGCATGCGCACTATGGGCGTTTGGTGGAAGAAAACTTTGAGTCAGACACACATGCTCGAGGTAAAGTGAATCAAGCAATGTTTGATTTTTCGTGCACGGGCCGCACGGGCCAACGATTCAAGCGTGTGCAATGACAACTTCTGATGTACGGAATGAGCCAATAAATCAACTGTTATATAGATTTTTATCAAATAAAACCTTAATAATCAAATTAAATATTTTGTAAATTTTTAATAATAGTATTTATTTTAACATTCTTTGTATTTTAGTTATTATCTGAGACTATAATATAAAAACATTAAAATAAATACTAAAATATCTAAAAGTTATACATATAATGAAATACTATACCATTTTCATAATTAATTAATTCATTTGATTTAATCCATTTTAAATATTAAAACTTTATTAAAATTATTTAATTTATTATGATTTTTAAATAATATTAATAAACTAAAACAAATCATGTTTCTTTGTCCATTAATCTTAATTATTCGTACAACTTTTTTACTAGTGCGATGTTTATTTATATACAGAAACATTTTACTGTAAATGTGCCAATATATTAACTTCATAAGTTTATTCCTAATTAATTAAATGTTATTTTATTTTAATTAATAATTAATTAAATCAAAATAAATTTTATACAGACACAATTTCTAGTAATGACTAGGTACTAAACACATTGGTAAAGCATTGTTTTTTATGACTATCGTTTTTTTATTATAGGGTTTACAAAATGCAATAACAAAACAAAGTATTTTTGATCATTCTTAAATTGTTACATAAATTAATATGCAATAATTATAACATCTTTGCTACCATCATTTTATCCATAACATTCGTCAATTAAACTCATTTGTGAAGAGAGACATGTTAACGCTACAAAAAAACAGGGCAAACTGAAGGCGCGTTGTAAGTGACGAACTGTACGTGTATGGTCAATTCTCTCATTTCTCTACGTAGCGCTCTTGCCTCAACGAGCAAATTCATGAGCAAATTCGTGCGTGTATGGGCTGCATTAGAAGCTGGCCAGATCAAGGACTCGCTGGCTTTGTGAGCGCTGAAAGCACGTGACTAGCTAGCACTGACAAGCTTTAACAATTACTGATAAATTTGTTTTTTTTTTGCTTTTAATTAATTGCCCAAATCTTTTATATTCTTTCTTTATTATGCTTTTTACAGCTATTTTTACATTGCCCATAATTTTTTATCTTAGATTATAAAATGAGACACGGTTTGAGTTTGGTAGTAATGAGAAGAATAGTTTTAAAAGCAGAAGTAATAAGTGAAAGATCTGATGAGTGATATAACTATTATGTATTATGTACATTAAAATCTCTTAACAAAATAATTTTAGTTTTTTTGTGATTACCTTATAGAAAGAGGCTTATCAAAACTATGTAAAGCAGTATATGCTTATTACAAAAATAGTTTACCTGAAAGATTTATATTTTAATAAATGTGCTATTATAAACAATACTCTAAACATTTAAGTCTTCAGTCTAAAATATGCTTATTATTGTGAATATAAGCACAAACATCTTGTTGGTCAGCAAATAATTTTTTTAAGATAATAATTGAAATCTACAAGGTTAAAACAATCAGCATCTTAATTGTCTGATAAGCAAAATTTAAATTGCTTTATAGACCACAAACATTAGAAAAAATAATTTTGTAAATATAAATTAGATCAATTGATTAAGTTAGTTTGTAAATCAGATTAGGTTTTGTTTTGCCAATTTAATGTATTATATTTATAAGATTCAGTCTGTAAATAAAACTCCGTAGAAAAACCCAAAATATTTGTGTCAAGTGTACGAAATAAACTTTTTTTGCTCAAACCACTGAAAATGCTTTTTCCTACATATATCCTGATCATGTGAATTTTTTTAGACTTTTTTAGTAAGCAATTTTGAGGCAATAAGCAATCAAAATTTGAAAAAATAAAAAAAAAATCAAAATTGCGTTTTTAGAAAAAAAAAATGCCTAACATTTTTTTTCTTCAAATTTTGAAAAATTTTCCGGAACTTTAAACATACTTTTCTTAAAAAAATTACGGGTATTTTTTTTTCAAGCATTGATAAAATTGTGCTTTTATATGTGCAAAAGATACCCTAAAAATTTCAGGAAGTGCCGTGCACTACGCTCCAAGATTTCTTACACAGACCCACATAAATACTTGTGGAAAATTATTCTTTAAACAGTTTTGAAGTTCTTTACAATTTTGACTTAAAAATGCAATGTACAAAAACGTAAAAAATGATTTTTTCAAATTTTGATTACTCGGTAATAATCTACTAAAAAAACTGAAAAAATCAACATAACCAAGATTCATGAAGAGAAAGGCATTTTTAGTAGTTAGTAAAAATTTATTCCGTACACTTGACTCATATATAGCCGTATACACAAACAAAACGTAGATATAAGAAGAAAAGAAAAATATAAGTACCTCTGAGAGGTCGATCCCGGTTAGTTTCTCAGTTGAAGAGAGAGAAATGAAACTAAAACAACAGACAACAAATATAAAAAAAGCCTTAGATGAGCTATTTGGCAGAAACAAAATGACAAAGAGATCACCTATCAAAGAAAGAAAATAAAACACAAAAGATTCAATAATAATAATGCAAGAACACATGGCTAAAAATGAACAAAAAAAAAAACAAAAATAAAAACTAATATGAAAAACCTCCAAAAAAGAATAAAAAGAATAGAAAATAAAGATGAAAAGGAAAACCTAAAAATAGTAGAAATTAAAAATTAAAACAAAAAAATTATAAAAAAAGAAATGGAAAACTTTATAAATAAGAAACTCAAAATAAAAATAAGAAATACTAAGAAAATAAGTAAGAAAACACCCTATTGAAACAGAGAGTTTTACAGACAAGAGGAAAATATTAAGTAACAAACAAACTTATAAGTTACAAACAGCTAGTTTATATTGAATCAGAATTAACAAAAAAAAGTAGTAGTGTAAGCCAAAGTAAAGAAAATAGAGAAAGAAGAAGGAAAGGAAATGAAAGTAAGATATAATAAACTAACCATAAATGGGAAAGTTTAAAAATAAAATAATAACAAGATATAATAAACTAACCATAAATGGGAAAGTTTAAAAATAAGATAATAACAAGGGAAACTAAGAAAAACAACCAACAAATTAGAAAACTTAAAAACTCAAAATAAATATAAAATAAAACACAAAAAAATAAGAATTGGCACATGAAATATATGCAGCATAAAAGGTAAAGAAAAAGAATTGGTAGAAGACATGATAAAACAGACATACTAAAAATACTAGAATTAGTATAATTAATATAAAATTAAAAATTAAAAAAAGAAAGAAAGAAAAAAGATACATAATCACAAAAAAGAAAAACAATCAAAGATTTAATTTGGTAAAAAGATCATTCAAACAGATGGAAAAGAATAAAGAATAAAATATAATGATCATAAAAGACAAAAAAAGGAGTATAATCACAAAAAAGGATAAAATAATAAAAAAACGGAGAACTTAAGCCTGAAAAAACAAAAAGAAAAAAACTATAAACATGCAAGAAATAGAGAAATTAAAGATAGAAGAAGTGATAAACGCTATACAAATAAATAATAAAAAAAAGCGTCTTTGATAGACGATATATAGTAGTCTTTTTAACAATAACCCGTTCCAAATCGACTTCTGGATGCACATCTAAATAAAAACTAAATTAATCCAGAACAAATCATCATAATGTAATTATTGCGTTTTATACTAAAATTACAAGTTATTTTTACTAAAAAGTTAAGGAGCAAGTTTTAGAAATAACAAAGTTTTATGGTATAAGATATTTTAAACTTGGCACACGGAACACAAGATTTCGTCAGTACACTATTTCTTAAAAGTTAGATCTGTTTACTCAAAACCAAAATGTTTTATTTTTGATGTTTTTACCTTAATGGTAGAGAGTTGCGGTGTAAGTTTGGTAGTAATGGGACAATAAGTTTTAACAACAGAAGTAACAAACAAATAATGTTTCAAAAACAGCTTTGTTATTTATTGTTCTAAAATAATTTAAAGATACAGATTTAATAACTTTAGTTTACAAAAAAATCCATCACAACAAATATAAGTCGTTTACTAAGTAAGTTGAACACGACAGCAAAACTCATAGTTAGTATACTGTTCTAGATGAGTAGCTTAGCTATTTAGTATTATAAATACCGCTATAAATTACATCAAAATTTATTGGTCTATTAGTCTGGCTAAAATATTATTAAACACCTGACTAACAAGTCAAAAATTAATGTGTAAGATAATAATACAAATCTACTATATTAAAAAGATCAGGATATTTATTATTAACCTTAGTAGTAGTAAAAAAAATGTGCAAAATGATAAAAAACTGATTTTTTTTTTAAACTACTAATATTAATCAAATTAATTTTTAAACAATACGCTTTTTGTGGCTACTTTAAAAAAGTCTATCAAAACTTTCAGAAAAGTCATCAACTTTATTTGTAGAGCAATATTATATCTATTGTATGTAATGCCAATCTGACACAGTGTATTTTCATGTACAGCTCTCTATATAGTCGATTGTATAAATTGACTATATATTGAGTAGTTTCTATATAATTTTGTATACAGTTAATATTTTTCTGTATGATACTATGGTGTTAGTCCAAGAGCTAGCAACTTTTTTGAGAAGGCATTTTTATTTAATTTGTGGATATTTCCCATCTTTATTGACGCGCCGCGTCTGGCAGCTGGAAGCGGTTGCGTATACCTATGAGCAACCCCCTGTACAGGTGAAAATTAAGCATTTTCAAAACATTTTATAACAAAAAAAAAAAATCCATAATTTTCTATGCATTAACATCGTGCCTGACACAATTTAAATAATTAAAAGATAATAATAAACTATAATTTTTGTGTATAAACATTAAATTATACTTTTACTTTTTTTACATGCCTAGATAATATGTAATAATCTGTTAATAATTGACTGTTTCTTATTGTGTAATAAACAATTTTATCAAACTGCTTGATTTTATTATTTTATCAGATATTTTTAAATATAATATTGAACTATTAAACGTAGTGATAGCATATTTGTTAATAAAGATTTACATCACAACAAGGGCGTTTCCAGCCAACTAGTCTAGGAGGGGGTAATTAAAAAAAAAGATAAATATATATTTTATTTCGTAAGTACAACAAACAAACAACAAAGAAAAGGACGTTTCTAACGTTTTAAAGCGTTGGAAAAATTTACCGGTTATGTTATTTGTTTAGAATATGGAATATCGGTAATTTTTAACAATAAAAATTGATAAGCAAAACATTCTTAGAGGGGTAATTACCCAATTACTCCCCCCTGAAACGGCCACTGCATCACCCATTCATTAATTTCAATATACAAATTGAAGCAAATAAATCTTTAATATAAAAAATAACTTTGATTTCAACTTCAAATTTCTTAGATTGTATCAATAATGGTTAAATATTATTACCGACACTATTCCCAGATTTGATTTTGTTTTGAAAAAAGATCAAATATGCGTATAAAAGCACACTATTTAAAACTTTATATAAAATTGCATCTTAAGTTTCCTAAAAGTAAACTAAATCACTTTAGAAAGTTATTAAAAAAAATATTGAAAACGACTACTCATTTTGCCTAAATTTTGTGTCTTATCTTACAAAATAAAACATTCCAAAGTTGATGAAAAACTTTAAATGTACAATCTAAACATAAAAAAAAATGTCTGGTTCTTTAATTTATAGACAATTGCTTTACTGTCTATTCTGTTCAAATATTAAAAAAAAAAAAATTAATTATACATTGTCAAGTTTTTAGAAAAAGATAACTTTATATCAAATACTCAATATGGATTTTAATCAAAACGTTTGACAACAGATCTAGATCTTATGTCATAAGTTAGTCACAAATAGAATTCTACTTTAGACAAACTTAACATTTCATAGAATATGGAATATCTTATTAACAAGCTTTATATTTATATACAATCTTGATAAAAGTTTGTAAGCCACCAATAGTTTTTTGACAACATAAAATTATAGTCACATCAATTGACAATACTGAATCTGTAGAATCAATAAGCAAATGCCTTAAAACAATATCTAATTAGGGTACTCGCAATTTTAATCAATTTTATTTAAAAAAAACTCAACATCTTACTGTTTCAAAAATAAAAACCAATGTATTATCAGTAACAAATATAAACAACAAATCTATATTTAACGTTTTTCGATTTGTCTTCTAGGTGTTACAATCTTACATAATTTTTTAAATGTTGTTAACATAGCTTTAAAAATATCCTTGTGTTAAATATTGTTTCCAAATATGAAAAAGAGCATCTGAAACTACACTATCTTTCAAAAGTTTATTCAAAAACGAGTTATTTGAATCATTGCCGATCTAAAATTGAGTAATAACTTAGCTACTTTGCAACATTAGCATTATATTGCAGATCTTTGCATTTTCTATGAATATTTTTATAGACATTGTTCAAACAAAATACAAGACACATTGCCATCTAAACAAATGTTTACTTGTAGCACAAAGCTTGCTAGGAATTCTAACAAATATTTACTGATAGAAGACTGAAAGAAGCTTCCAAATTAATTATTTCTCAAAATATATAATCGGTAAATATTTAAGATCAATGTTTACAAACTGCTTAAATTTTGTCTTCAATGTTGAAATTCAGGTATTGATACAAAAAACTTTAATTTGATTTTACGTTTAAAAGATTATAACAGCAATTAATTATATTGCGACACTAAGCTGGTTACAATGTAAACATTCAGTTCTCAAAACACTTAAAAATGTTAATCTTGAAAAACGAAATAATCGTTGGGCTTGTGCATACGCGTCTTACAAAGACGAAAACAAGTTACTTAGAAAATTAAAGTAACTTGCACATTACAGTTAGTACTACTAATACTGCAACATTGAAAAAATAAAATTGAAAAATGTGGTTAAAATTTAAAAAAACAAAAATAATAATAATAATAAAAATAAAATTAAAATTAAACAAAAAAGAAATATTTTGAAAATAAATTATAGATAAAGGGAAAAATGAATTGGAAATCAATTAATATCTAGACTATGCAACACTAGAACAGGTAAAACATGTTCGTATAAATGTACACACAGTGTCTCAAGTTTACTAAATGTAACCTGCAACAATGTCGAACAGTCTAGAAATTACAAAATGTAAATATTAAAAGTTGACTAAGTAAGTTAATTTATCTAATTTAGAATTATGTTTAAGTCTAAAGTAAAGCCATACTGATGAGAAATAAATTTCGAAACGCGTATATGGATGATTTTAGACCATATAATAAACTTGTAGCATGGTAGTTAATTATATAGACACAAGCTATTTTAGTTATAATTGATATTATAAACTAATTAAATAATTTATTCCAACTAAATCCAACTATTAAATTAACAAAAAGTTAAGCTAGGTAAGCATCGAATGAAACGCTTTGTTAGTTAGAGCGCGCCTACCAAGTACATTGAGAGCAAACAAACATTTAGACTAGATATAATAAAGAGTAAACGTGAAAAAAAAATTTGAACATTATTATTGCTGATGCATAATAAAAATAAGTGTACACATAACGTTAAATAACAGCAACTATAGTCAATATACAAGTTATGTACAGCTTAGAAGTCGTACTAAAAAAATGTTGTAAGTTAAAAAACGTAACTATCCAAAATCCAGTTTAATAAAACAAAAACAAAACTTACTGCCGCTATTATGATCGCACAGCTAACATACAAAGTGCTCATATGCAAAACTTTTAGTACCAGACAGATTCTAGACAAAACTTACTCTAGTCCCAAAAGTAAATACCTGCAAGGATTCGAATCCGGCATCAAATTAACCAAAATAAGTCCTCACTACCAACGCAAGCCCGCCAATTTTTTTTTAAATGTCAAATAAAATTAAACTAAGCACAAGTCTTCAATTTCAGAAACAAAAAAAAAGCAAACATCAACTGGTTTAAAAAATGCGTTTTCAAAAAATGTATCTCGATACGTCAATGCACTGCTATTTAACCAAATTGAACTCTTAATATTTGTTGCCGTGTAAACAACGTATTCTTAAAAACTTATTACCACACAACATATTTTTGTTTATAGAAATATCATGTTAACATATTTTTTGTAAAACCATGAAGATGTTCAGTTAAAGAGAGTGGAATAGAGAAGATAAATAAGAATACGGTATGCACGCATCGCCGAGCTGAACTTCTTCATTTTTTTATTGTATTAATAGGAAATAAAAAC
Organism: Tachinus rufipes; assembly: GCA_963932245.1. Taxonomy (NCBI): domain Eukaryota; kingdom Metazoa; phylum Arthropoda; class Insecta; order Coleoptera; family Staphylinidae; genus Tachinus; species Tachinus rufipes. The sequence continues at coordinate 69,654,845 of OZ010742.1, forward strand.
ACATACATAAATAAACAAATAAATATAATGTATAACTAATGTTTGTGTTAATTTAAAATAAATATATTTGAACTACTTAAATTTTTGTGACTTAGACAAACAAACGGGGTTTGTTAAAAAATATCGAAACAAAAAAACACAAAAAAAACAAATTGCAAAAGAAGGACGGATCTTTTGTCACAGCACAAGCCAATCCCCTACCAAAAAAACAAAAAAAAAACGATTTTATTAGTTGGAACAGGGCTAATACAGAAAGCTCAACTCTAAAATTGACATACTTTATTATTACTGCACTGCTTGGATTAGTGTTTTTTTTTTGTATTTTTCAAAGAGTCCCGTCACTGGAAATAAAACCAAGCTCAAAGAGGTCTTAAAATTGGTGTGTTTTTTTATAAAATCGGCATTAAAGCAAAACTTCTACTCAATAAGCTTACCGAAAAGATCAGAAGTTAACTTAGCTTTTCTTAAATCTATTTTTAAAAATTCAATTAAATTTTAGAATATGAATATACAGTTGTTTCGTACTAGGACTACTACTTGTTTCTTTGTGATAATTTGCCAGAATTATTGAAAAACAGCTAATAATAATTAAAATTATTATTGGCAAACTTTTAAACTAATATATTGTTGTGAGTGTTTCTGATTGACAACAAGCTACATTGTTTGAAAACTAAAACAATATATTTATTTATCCTTAAAATGTCCGAGTGTTAGACACCCACTCTTAGACTGGCATAAAAAAACTTAAACATATTAAATATTTATAACAAATTAACAAATAAATATTATTTTTCTATTTTCTTTAATGATCTCAAAAAATAGGCTTGAGGGACGATAATTTGGTTTATTGCGTAAGAGCACCAAGCTTGCAAATAAATATAATTAATATGTTGTGAAATGTTTATAATAATGTTTGAAGTGTCTACTTTGGTCTTACAGCCATAGAAATTAAGTTAGTTAGAAACAATATATGGATATATAAAAACATTCAAATTCTATTTAAAAAACTTACAAACCTTAATTCACTATGTTGAATTATCACAATATTATCCTACTAGACAAACAACTAAACCTACATGTTTACATACATATGTCGCAACATATTCGCAATAAATAATTTCCAGACTAGCGTGTAACTAAATTACACGAATTAAATATGTCACAACACGTCCGCCCTCACATGACGCAAAAGAGGGTGACATAGGGCGCGCAACACTGGGAGGACAATACCCGATCAAGGTTTTCTTGCAAGCTGTGATTATCTTGGCTGAAGCTGTTATTAGGCATCAATTGATATGGTTATGTGATTATTCCGCGGTCTCTCCCGTTTTATTATGTTATTATGTACGTACAACTGTGGGGCTGTAGAGACAATTATTATCTATTATTATATTAAAAAGGGTTGTGACCCCTTATTTGTCATAAAAGCATTATTAAGCACTACTAGTTATATTTTGACCACATTTTCCTAAAAAATAATGCAATAAATTAAAATCACAAGAAAACAAATTTTCAAAAGCAAATAACTAAGTAACAGAAAAGTATTTCAATATATGTAAAGTAACTTATAAATTATCATTTTTATTATTATCAAACTAATTAAATTAAATAATAAGATAATTGTAAAATAGTATATTAAGAACAAGTTTTATACAACATTTTTTATATATGTGGCTAAATTTAAAAATAGAGCTAAATATTATTTGGTTTATTAAAATCAAAATGCAAAAGCTATATTAAATAATTAATTTGGTTAGTTAAAACATAACCTAAACATAAATATAGTTTATTTAAAGTTTATATCAATTGATTTAATTAGTTATTTCTGTTTTAAAATCAGAATCGAACTGAAGAAAAGTGTTTGGGAGAGTATTGATTGAAAGAGTGCGTAAAATAACAACTGAAAAGATTTGGAGTGTGCAGGTGGTTTTATGCCAGGTAGGGGCTGCATAAACCAAATGTTTGCATTTCAATAATTGATTGAGAAATATATGACAGTGAAGAAGAAAGTGTACTGTGCGTTTGTTGATCTAAAAAAGCATAGAGTGTAGAGTTTTAAAAAAACTTGGGGTAAATGAATGTTTAGAAAATGCCATTATTGCTATATATGTAGATGGTACACTAAGCAGTTGGTTTAACATAGAACAAAAACAAACAACAAAAATGTGTTATGTTCCCGTGGATGTTTAATATATTTATAGATAAAAGATGGGAGTTTATAAAAATGTGATGAAACCAACTCTGCTGTATTGCTCTAAAGCCTGGGTATGTCAAGAAAATTACAAAAATAAAATAAATGCGGTAGGAATGAGGTACTGGCTTAAGATGAATCTAAATGCGGGCAGGTAACACGTGATATACTTAAATCATGCGCGGAAATCCGAGAATATACGCGACAGTACTTAAATAGCGTGTGTGGAATAATTCGTATGGACAGAGTTAGAAATAAGTAGGTAATGAACAAACGTGCTTTAAAAAAAACACCGATAGACCAGTACAAACAAACGTAGTATTCTACGTTGGAGATTGAGTAAGGATAGAATAACAATACTAATCTATGATAAAAATGTATTTAGATTAAAATGCAGACCACGTAAAAGTTGGTTGAATGTTGTAGTTGAATGCGTGCAAAAAAAATTAAAGTGGAAAGATTAAAAGACCAGATGTATAGATATTGTTGAAGCAAAGAAAGTATGTAAAACAGAAAAACAAGTAAACAAATTGTTCAAAGCAAAGTTTAAAAATGAAAGTAAGATATTGTACAGATCTACTGCCTATCCCAAAAGGGAACAGCGTTACTAGGTATGCATGTATGTATTGTACTGAGCTTTATGATAATGAGATGATATGAAGGGCTTAATGTGAAACAATGACAAGTCTCGTAATAGGTAAACTAAATAGTATGTTTGTATATGCAACATTTATTTGAACAATACAGAAACAATATGTACGATAAATCGAGGTATTAAACTTGCAGTGTGACTTAAATACAACAAAAAAAAATACAACAGAAAAAAAGATTTCTAAAAAAGCGTGGCTTGTCATTGTCATTGTTCATATGGTTATAGACGTAAAATACAGTTTTTTTAACAAATAAAAGTTATTATTATTTTTTGTAGTTTTATTATTATGCATTGTATAATTAGATGCGTAACAGCATCAATTTTTATGTTTTATGCTCGTAATATCTAACTCCTAATAAGACACCTAATAAAGTATTAGCAGAATAACCTAACTTTTAATTTAATTTAATTTATTAAAACTTATAATCAAACATAATATGCTTAACATATAAATTTATAACAAATAAAAACATTAAGCATATAATTTATTAGCCAGTACCAAGTGTTAATAAAAATAAATCAAATTAAAAAAGTAAAGTTACTCAGCTAATAGTTTATTAGGTGCTTTATTAGATGTTGGATATTACAGCACTTAATCAATTAGGCTTTAAAGCAAAGTATTTTTTTAAATCTTTTTTTTATTTGATTGCATCTACAGTTGTTTGTTATCAGTTCTTTGCTAAAAATACCTAATTTAAATTTAAATTAGTATTTTGTCGTTTTGTTTTAACTGTATATATACTATACTACTAAATACGGATAAACAAAATAATAAAAAGAAAAAAATGATTTATTACCCTATTCTAAATTATGCAAGCCAAACACAGGCTGCAAATGTAAGAATTAATTAATTTTTTTTTTGAGCTGATGGCTAGAAGAAGGACCCTCCAGAGACGTTGTACCAGCTTTGTTTGAGAAGACTGGACAATGTTACCAATATTTGTCAGTCCCTGTTCTGTGCTTAGTATAGCGCTTTGTGTCCACATTCCCGCAGTACATGCAGTTGTCGCCATCCACAATGACCATCCTCTTTAAATAAGATCCGTAACACCCATGTCTTGTGAGAAACTGGGTTAGAAAATAGTTCACTTTGCCGTGCTTTCTGTTTGGCCATTGTTTTACTTTTGGTCCACTTTCTAGTGGGGTTTTCCTCGTTCCACTCCTGTTCTCATTTTTTGAGGTCTTATCTCCAGCTGCGCTCCAAGTTGCCGTTTGGTTCTACCCCTACTGTACAATCTCTCTTCCGCCAGCAAGTGGATGGGAATTGTGCTAGCTGACACTGGCATTACCCTTGTAAGCACAATTTTATAAGCGCTTGAGATGCGTATTGCAGCCTGCCTCTGCACTTGTTCCAGCTTTTTTGTGCCTGGAGGTCCTTGTGTATTTGCAACACACTGGTGCAGCATACATAAGGATTGAGTTGGTCACCAATTACATTTTGTCTGTTCTAGCTTTGCCCCAGTTGGGCATTAGTTTGCTTAAGGCGCTTTCTGCCTTGCCCAATTTTTCCATGATGGCCTCGATGTGGGGTCAAAATTCATATTACTGCCAAATACGACTCCCAGGTATTTAACGGCATATTTGCTCCGACCAGTATCGCTACCTCAATTTTATGGTGTGTAAGCTGTAGACTCTTTTCAGCCATCCAGGTTTTTATTTTGGAAGCCGCGTATTCAATATCATCTTCTATGGTTTCTTTTCCTTTTCTACATACTAATATACCCTCGGCGTATCTCATTCTTTTAATACATTGGTTAACCTTATTCAATTCATATACATACAAGTAATAACATTTTTACAAAATGCTAAAGCAAAACCAAATAGATCGTTGTATAATATTAAAAATTTAGCAATAAATCACAAATACCGACTCATCTAGTGCTTTTTTCAATATATTTTCATAATTGCTTTTTTTATTATATGCTTAAATGGTAAAAATTTAAGTCAATAACATTTCAAATATAGAAATACATATATGCAACTATGTATTTTACATTTTTTGTTAAAAATAAAATACGTAGTTTAGTTTTTTCTGAACGTACTGGTGAAAAATAAATTGATAAACAGTTTATATTTAGAAGTAGAAGTGACGGCAAAGTTTATAATTTTGTAAAAATATATTGCAAATCTTTAATTTCTGTATTTATCTAATTTATTATACCAAAAGAATATATAAGAATGAGAATTGAATAACTACTGATTGCTTTTATAATGTTTTTGTCATTTATTATGATATTTTTCTATTATGTCTTTTTTTGTTTGTTTTTGATCTATTAATTTTAATTGGTTCAATCCTAAATATTTGATTTATACCTCATCTTCTAAACGCCCTTTTATTTCTTGTCATTTTGTAATTATAGTTTGAGGTCGTCCATGTAAAGTAGATGGTTTATGGTATGATTTCGCGGGCGACCGAGCAATATCTCCTAACTGTGTTTAGACAAACTTTACAGGAACAACATAAAACTGTTTTATTTTAAATGAGTAGCAACATTCTGATATTTTTTTGTGACATATAATTCACTTACATGTCATTTTCAAAAAACAATAGTAAAATTTAAATAATAATAATTTGTTGTTGGAAAATTTGAGATAGGAATTATTGCAATTTCAATTTATTGACATAAGAGAAAACCCAAATAGTAATTTTGACTTTAGGATGAATAAAAAAACTCACAATTTATATTTCGAAGTCTATTTATGGTATAAAACAAAAGAATAATAAACAAAATAATAATACAGTAACGAGAAACAAAAATAATTCCAAAAAAATTTGAGTAATACAATTATTAGATGATTTAGGTATGTGCTAAGTTGTCGTAAAACTGATGGGTATCTTTAGGCAATACTATCTTCAATTCTTGAAGGTGCTGCCACTTTTCCTTCTTGATTTTAGAAGGCGCATTCAAAAAAGATGGATACTCCAAAATGACGTCCATTATTTTAGGTCGTACTGGAAGGTCCATAAATTCTTGATCATAATCAAGTTTTACCTTAATTTTACCATCTTGTAAGTATTGTATGCATTTGATGTCATTTATGACAGGATCGAATGCCATTTTACCAGGGCGAATGGTAGCGTATCTCAAATGCCGAGACTGAGAGAAATCTTTAAAAAAGGAAAAACCCGAAATTTTCACATTATAGGGCCGGGGATTTACCCGCGCTTCTTTTGTAATAGTTGCATAATCACTGGGTAAGTGAATTTCCCTATTTTTCAGTTTTCGTTCAATTAAACTGTGAACCGAGTCACACTCCATTTGGGTATGACCCGGCTCCAAATACTTCTGGTAAATTGTAATTCCGTGTTGCATAGACAAATTGAGCAATGCGTTGGATAGAACCTGATTCCTATTCTGGTACCCACATCCATCGGAATAGATAATTATAGGTATTTTCTTGTTCAAACAATTTTCTGTAATATAATGAACGATGCAACTAATAAACGTCGAGGCTTTTAGTTCGTTATTTTGGTCTTCAGAGAACCAATAACACGTAGCATCTTTTGAGGTTAGATTATACACAGTGAAATTGTGACAACAAAGCTTTGTTTTAAAGTAAACTTTATTGGCAGGAATAAAAGGGCATAACTTTACTGCTTGGAGATCCATTGTTAAAACAAGGCATTCGTTATTTACTGCCTTTTGTTTGTCTTTTGCCTTGTGCTTCTTTGCTTTGTCTTTTTGTTCTATATGAGAATTATACTCTTCTTCGGAAACGTTTCCATACTTAAATGAAAAGCAGGTATTGCATTGGTCCTTTTTTTGTTGGTATAGGCTTAAATTTTTTGTAGTGAAAGTTTTTTTAAAGATGTTTCTGCTGAGAGGATCGGTGTTCTCATCGTGACAAGTTGATTTGTAAACTTTGAATAAATCTATCATTGTCGTAAATGAATTTTCTAGGTACATTTTCATTGAGTCACGGCGACAGTAGTGAGCAGGAAGCTTTGGCAACTTGTCAAAGAAATCATTCAAATGGCTATATGCGGCACTATATCTGGATGAAACTGATTCGCTCATGGACACGTTACTGGCATTCTCTAAAGCCATTCCAAAAGAGCTCTTATTTACCCAGTCCTTGACGGTCTTATAGCCAATATCTAAAGTGTTGACAAACATTTTCCGACAGACCTGCAACTTTTGATTACCATTATTTAAAAAATATTCAAAAGTTCCTTGTCGTCGGGAATTCTCCACGCTACGCGTTTTTGTAGGAATCTTCAACACGTTAGAAACAACGAAGACTTTGCGTTGTTTCCAATTCATATCTTTCCAAAAAGTATTGAACATTTTTTGCCTACATTCTTCTGTAACTTTCCAGCAATTTCTTTTTATCTTCGAATTTTTACAAAGTAATGACTTACATGCACCTTTCATCGACCGTCCTTCTCGGGGATGATCCTGTTTCATATTCTCTCCAGATTTCTTAGTAAAACCTAAATATTGCTTTCCTTGCATTCGAAGTTTTTTGTTCTTATCCCTCTTCCAGTTATCTTTATTAGCCAATATTTGTCTTTTTCTAGATTCTTGCATGTTCATCAATTCGTGAATTTCATCTTCAGTATCTTGATTTTTATTAGTAGATTTTCCAATCTCAGTCTGTTCATTCTCACTATCAGAGACTTCACTATTCGGTTCATAAGTGTCGTCTTCATCCCGAGAATTCGGGGAATCATCGTCAGGTACTGAGCATGTACTACGGCAGTCTTGATTCTCATCTTCTATATTATTTAGGAACTTAGTGGTACAGTCTTCATTTATATTCACGAAAACGTCATCTGACATGTAAGATTCATTTGGGCTTACTAGATTATTTAACAAGATATTATCATCCTCAAACAAAATAGGTAAACTATTTATGTCACACGTTTCTAAGTATGACGTGTTTTCGTAAACATTATCATTTTCGAGGTTAACATTAACAACAGCTGCTGAAATGGCAACATCTTCACAAAGAGCAGGTACATTGTTTACGTTACATATTTCTAAGCTTTCTTGTTTATGTTTATCAAAAATAGTTTCATTATAATTTTTTTTGGCCATTGCAACAATCTTTTTGCCTCTTGAAAGCATGATGCAATCTCTCCTATGTTGAAAAAATACTGGCTTCAATATCTCCTATCTGAAAATTAATGAAAAACAGTATCAATAAGGAGGCCATCCAATATTTTATAGCTCAATATAAGATTTATGAGTTTATTAATCGCTTTAAACATTAATTAATAGTATAATACTAACAGAATATATCACATTTTATTATACAATTGGGGAGCACCAAAACACGTGTCACTCACTGTGGCAAACTGGCTAAATAGGAGATATTGCGGTTCGCATATTACACAACTTGTGGTGAGAGAAATTGATACAGCTATTTGGACAGAGTTATAAATTTTTGTGAGATATGAGCGTTTGCAGTAACCTGCGCAGTAAGTGGTTTAATTATAATACATAAAAATCTCATTTTGACCAAATATTCGAGTTAGGAGATATTGCTCGGTCGCCCGCGATTTGTTATACCTTTCAATTTATATCCATATTTTGTCCTATTTATCGCATTTGATATAAGATTTGTAGCTAGGCAAAATAATGTAGCACTAAGTGTGTCACTTTAAAATATACTTCTTTGTATATTTATTAATTTAGTTGTTAAGGTGGATTATCTGTTACTAATGTGCATTTCTGTTTTTTATTTTTTATTAATATGATTAAGAAACGTATAATCCGGGAGCTAGCGTTGAATTTTTGGTAGTAATATTATACCGATCAATTTTTGGTTCTAGTAAATGATTAGGTATTAATAGTGTCTAAAATAAAAGTCAGTCGTCGCACCCGCGGTGTTGGTAAGAGACTGACAAAAATGTAAAAAAATAATAAATTTAAATTAATTTTATACGGCTCCAAACTTTGTACTGTTGATTCTTTATATAATAATTATTTTTAAAAAAATAGTCAATTGTATTGCAAAAAGGATTATACAGGGTTGGTCAAAATTAACTGAACATCTAAATAATTCTCCAACCATAAAAAAATCAAACGAAAGGTTTTTGGTTTTTACATGTATATTTTTACATTTTTTAATTCAAATTTTTTTTTATAAAAATAATTTTTTTTTTAATTAAAAATTAATGCATTAGTATAAACATACTGCCATTACTGAGCAGCTTGACAATCAGCAACCTCTCAACAATTTTATGAAACAATTGACAAATTGTTATTGAAATAATTGTTTTTATTTAGTTAAAATAAATGTGTATGTTTGTGGAAAAATGTTATTAAGAGTGAAGTGTCATAAAACAGCAGAACTCACGCAATTAAACTTTTTTTAAATCGTTTTTTTTTTTGCAACGTGTAGAGAATAAAATTTTCAGTGTAATGAAATATATAAAAATCCAAAACCTTAAATTGTCTATTAAATTTTAAATTTAAATTGTAATTTTTTTGACAAAATATTTGTTTAAACTTCAGAGTCATACTTCATTGCACTTCAAAATTAGTAGACTTTTTGTTGTGCTATAAGTTATTTTTTTAAAATAACAATTGTTATAGTTCTGCTCGTAGTTGTAAATGTATGATAAAATGTGGAATTTAAAATTCCCGCGTGTTTAATTTTTCTAATAGTTTGGTACTGCTGCGTTATTAGTTAATCATAATAAATAAATATAGTCACATTTATACAAGCTACTAACAAAGATGGTAACAAACTTAACTTACAAAATGGACTTATACCAACCATACGAACAAGCGGGATTCCGTAAAGGATTCGGGACTATAGACCACTTGCAGACACTTTGTACTTTTATCGAAAATAGCACTGAGTATAATATAACAATGCAAACAGCCTTTGTGGATTACAAAAAGGCTTTCGACTCCGTCAAAACGTGGGCAATACTAAGATAACTAGACAATGCGAGAATCAACTCAAGATACTCAAAACTTATCAAACAGATCTACGCGAACGCGACCATCCAAGTTAAAATTGACGAAGACTCAAAGACAGATAATATCCCAATTAAAAAAAGAGTGCGGCAAGGAGATACAATTTCTCCAAAACTTTTCACATTAGCCATAGAAGATGTCTTTAAAACCTTAAACTAGCATAAAAAAAGAATAAATATCAACAGAGTACGCTTCAATCATTTGCGATTTGCAGACAATATTGTTGTCATCTATAGCACTGCAAAAAAACTTAAAAGCATGCTTCAAGAACTCTATCAAGTGTCAGTAAAAATCGGACTTAAAATGAACCTGTCAAAAACCAAAGTCATGAGCCCAGGAAATATCCAAGTAACAATTAATAATCAATCTATTAAACAAGTATCTACATACATTTATCTTGGCCATAAAATTAAACTCGGTAAAAAAAATCAGATTTCCAAAATCTCAATAAGAATGGTTCTTTCTTGGGCGGCTTTTGATAAATTAAGCCATATCCTCAAATCCAAGAAGTTTCCTATAAACTTCAAAAAGAAGGTATTCGAATCCTGCGTGATGCCAGTGCTCACTTACGGCTTCAAGACAATGTCCATGGCCCGAAAAACATCTAGAGGTCTATGCTCGAAATTACTTTGAGGGACAGAGTTCGAAATGAGGAAATCCAAAGAAGAACCGGTGTGACAGAGCGTGATGCAAACATTGTTTTTCTGTTTTTAATACTTATGATGTAAGTACTTAATCCTACAGTTATAATTATACAAAATACATATTTATGAATAAAAATTACTGAGCCACGAGCAATGTAAAAAAGATACACATATAGAATTTGCTAGATTCCCAAACAAAAATAAGCTTTTCTGGTATGATTTCTCAGTGTATATTTATTTTATTTTAGTTTAGAAACATGTATACAGCTTTACCTTAATTTAATCTAAGCTAGTTGCACTTAAACAGAAAGTTTTAAAAATATGTTATTCAAACTTTTATCAACAAAATAAAATATTTTATGAAATTATTTACCGTATATTTTATTTTATATTACGCAATAAATAGTATATAGTGTATCAAAGGCCAAAAATAAGCTTTAGCAGCCCGCCGCTTTTAGCAGCACAAACTAACAAAGCGAGTGAGGGCTGTTAAAGCAAAGAGCTGCTAAAGCCTTTTGGCACAAGTTACACTCGATATTTTTTTGCTTGCCCGAAAAAACGATTTATAAAATTTTTTTACTTGAAAAATCCCTTTAGATATTTTTTTAAATTAATGATTTAGGTGGCGTCTTACCTAAGACAGAATTAAATACAAAACAAAGTTTAAGGGTTTAATTTTTTTGAGTGGAGAAAACGCAATGAAAACACAAAACAGTGTGCAAACTGTAGTTTTAATTTTAATTATAGTACATTTTGCTTCAGTAAAAAAATTAACACAGTATATCTTTTGTAATACATAAATAAAAATTATTTTCCGCATGCGTGACAACAACACAAAAAAACAACTCATTAGACTCGACTCAACGGAGTTTTAAACGCAAACTTGAAGAAACAAAATAGATTAAAATTGGTTAGTAAGTTTAAAAAATTATATAAAATAGTAATTTTTAGAAAAAAAATTAAAGAAAATTTAGATATGGATTTTTTGTTTAGTTTAATGTTTGGTACTGATGACAATACATCAAATTTTGATTTTAAAACAGTAAAAAGTTTTTTAGAGTTAAAATTGACCAAGATGGGCGTATATTATTTGAATATTGTTTGAAGATCTTTATTTATAGATGCTATAGATTCCAACCTAGAAATTTTAATAAACTTTGTTTTATAGTTTTAGAAGTATGAACTATAAAGGGTGCTATTATCTGCAAAATTATGAATTAGTTATAGTTATTTAAAGTAAATTGAATGGTGGTGACCTTTACTATGTGATAGTTTATTTTAAGATAAATAAAACACATTTTCACCGTCTGATGATGGCCTTGTAGAAGTTTGAAACATGTTACGGTTTTTTAAATATATTTGTGGAATTGTACATAGTAAATGAGTTTTATTTATTTTATTTAAAGTAGTTTAATAATGTAAATCAAAAATAATATTAACGTAAAAGACAAACTTTAAGAAAAGTCAGCATTTATGATTATGGCCAGAGTTAAAACCATCAATTCTATCTATAAGTTGCTCTATAAAGAAAATTATTAATAAGATGCCATACTATATCAAATGCTTAAGTAATAAAAATGTTAAAAGCTACTGCAAAATTTTCTTCATGTTTGTCTAAAAACTCCTTTTCTGACTAACATATGTACAAAAATCTGTTGTCAAATGTTTTAATCAAAATCTATATTGAGTATCTATTTTTTTGTTTGACAATGTGAAAACTAATATATTCCTCAAAAATGTTGTTGTTCATTTTTAAGTATTAGAGCCGTCTGACACGAGACTGATTTTGTGTCAGTATAATAATTTTGAGCAACATATATATATATATATATATATATATATATATACATTGATGGATTTATGTGTCAATTATTTAGTAAGATTTCATCCAAGAAATTAAAACCTGTTCTAATTTCTAGCTTAAAAATCATGCTAAATATTTGAAAAATTGGCGCGTACAATTATTGTACGGACACTTGTATTAAAATCAGTATCGTGTCAGACGGCTCTTAGTTGAACATTTGCGATTTTTCAACAATTAAAGAATGTATTTTTTTATAATAAGGCAAATAATTAGAATAGAAATAATTTATTTGAAAATGTTTTAAAAATATATCATTTGACAAAGCCTAAAGTAAATTGTATCCAGTGTTTTACCACTTACTTGCATTATAAGTAACAATAAAACGGTTTAAAATAGTAAAGTTAGATGCAATTAGTTTGTAAATATATCTTTTAGATTAGTAACAAAATTATTTTGTTTAATTCAAAGAAAAAGTATTACAAATTTTGAACAACCTTGCAATGAATTTATTGTTTTTAAAAGTTTTTGTTGTTTATGAAAAGTTGAGAAATTGGCTTTGTTTTTGTCAATCCTATCTTTCAATTTGTATTAAATTGTTGCAATGTTTACAAGCATTTTCATAATCTTGTTTTAGAATTGAGTACTTTTGTTTTGGTTTAATAACAAAAAATGGTACACATTTTTTATAACTTTTTGAATAATTTTTCTACTGCAGTATGTGAATTCTTGAAATATAGTTTGCCAAAACTTTTAAAGGTGTCCATAAAAGTTTGAAGTTGTTTTATTTGGGGTGCAATATAAGTCTAACACAAAAAAGATATTAAAAAAATTTAATTTCAAAAATATGCTATTTTAACCAATACACTGAATTTTATAAATTGTCAGTTTAAACTTGTTGATTGTGTGATGTAGGCTTTATTTGTTAGCAAATAAATCTTCGAGATAATAATCGGAATCTACTTGATAATAACAATCTAAACTTATATTGTTTACCTAAAAAAGAATATAGCGTTATTTATGTTCAAGATGTTAATGAACAAAATTTAAAATCTTTTCTAGACTTTAAATGTTAGTGAACTTACCTAGCTTCAATAATTTAATAGTATTATTTTATTATTAAGCCATGTTTAATTTAGTGGTTTGCTTAGTGGATTAGTGCCAATTGCTTTACAATTCACGGCAGAGTAAATTTTGTATTTAATATTCAGTTCAAGCGTCTAATGACTATGCATTTTGACGTACAACCAGTAAAAAATTAAAATAAATAATGTAATTATCTATAATAGTTAGCTCGTCGCTTGAAGATAACACGTGAAACTGATAACACATTCAAACTTGGTATATATTATTAGAAAACTGAAATAAATTAACTAAGATACTTTATTGATTTTTTTTTAAATAAAATAGAATAATATAATCTCATTTTCAGCATTATCATTCCTTAAGAATAGTATAAAATTTTATTAGCAATTTATTCTTTATTTAGATAATATATATATTTACTAAGCATAATAATTTACACGTTTCACATTTTGGTATGGTATGAGGTAGATATGTTAAACTATAACTGAATTACGCACTGGCACACTGTTTTTACAGCCATGTCCCACGTCCCAGGGAGGAGATTTTGATTTGTTTGTTTTGAACGGCAAACAGAACTAAATCGAGTTATGCCCGTGCAGTGTTCCTATTCCATTGATTCGTTACAATGGACACGTTCGTGTTTTACATTGTCCTTTTTATCATTCTACGTTCGCTTCCAATGGTACAGAACTCCTGTTTACACTATCAGCACAAATCCTCATAAATGTAAATTGTACCTTCTGAATTGAGTATGAAAAGAATTATAATTTCCTACTTGGTAAATAACTTAATAATATAATTTTACTTAGTAAGTAGCTAAATAATAAGTAGCTAAGTAATAAGTAGCTAAGTAATAAGTAGCTAAATAATAATTTAAAATAATTTATTAATACAATGAGAATGATTTATTTGTATAAAATTTAACACATTTTTTTCTATCTCACTTTCATACATTTTTTAAAATGCAGTTTTGAGTTTCTGTACTACTTATTTTCTGTGACAACATCAACAAATATATTTAGAATCGCAGAAAAACAAGTAAGTTGCCGTAAATAATTTTTATTGTAGACTAAAAATTACCTGTTTCCAGACAGCATCTGTGGTTATGATTTGTATAATTACTGGTATTACGTATTTAACAACTTTATTGATCAAAAGATATTTAGTTATTTAATTGTTTTTTTTGTTTCATTGAAAAATTATGTTACAAACGATAATTTATTGAAAATTACTAACATATGAACAGAAAGACATTAGTGGATAGCTCTTCATATTCATTCATATTCTCATTTATAATCACACATGTACATAATGTTGAAATAAATATATTTATTACTGCTACTGACAGAAATTTATATTATTTTGTATCATATCAGCATTTAATTGTAGCAATAGTTATATTACATGTATAATATTTGAATAGATAATATCATACTATTTGTATAATATAATATGTGTTCATGTATATTGTATACAATTAGAACTTCACTATACAACAACAAATATATCCCAAACATGTTCCTTTCATTTTATGTGAACGGCGCTCGTGAAAATCACTAGGGGCGTAAATGTTGAGTCTGCAGATAGTAAGGTGGGTGGTTTGAGCGAAGGGTGCGAACAAGTGAAAATCAGAACCCCGGTAACTCAATCAGTTTAGGTTGTAACACAGAGTTCCCGACAACTTGTCCTCTCATCCCAAAAATTTTGTTCGGCCGCTCCCGCGCAAATAAAATAAAACACTCGTTTCCTCTATACAGCAGGCCATAAAACTACGAAACCCCATAATCTCGCAACTATAAACTCCACTAATGATTCGTAATGTTTGAAAACACCTACTCGTAAAATTGATATTCACAGTTTTTATTGTTGTTTTTGTAAATCAGCGAGTTGAATTAATGAGTTTTGTATTTATAGTAGAAATACTAATTATAATTACACAGTATCAGTATCGTGCACTAAATTGCACCAATCTTTTTATTCGTACATTTAAAATATAACTTGCTGCTAAAAAATATGTATATTGACATATTTTTATTATTTGAATTAATACATAACTAGATATGTACAGTTACATATTTTAACAGCGTAATATATGTTTTTGATAATTTTACTACTGCAAGAAGTAGAACTTCAAAATTTTTGTTGAGAGCAAATCATTGATTGCTATAGTGGCGATAGCCGAGGCGATGCAACCGGCTAAACAATAAATGCACGTTCTACTTCAGTATGTAATATTCTTTCTTTGATCAAATTTGAAAAAAATATTTTTTTGTCCGTACTTTAATTCTAATTTTGTCGAAAGCCACTTTAACAGCTTCCCGCTTTTCACCATCTTTTAAAATAAAGAGCAGCAAGTAGAACAACGTGCCTTTTCCATCTATTTTTCCAACTATTTTAATACCAAATACTAACTTAACTCAATTTCAATTAGGTTGCAGTCCGACTGCATCACCAAAAATTAAACATATATAAATCATATAACAACGCACAGTGTGATATTTTAAATATTCAGCAGATTTTAATTATTATGATGCAAAAATATTAAAATTGTTATTTATATAAGTAATTACTTATATTTAATGTATTTTAAACCAACTTAAGTAATATTAATGATAATAGTTTATTTTTTGCCATTTGGCGTTGAAAAGTATTTACATGTTACAATTTATACATTACTTAAACAAATCTATATTTAATAAAACTTATCATATCATAATTTGTAACAATCTACAAATTACACTACGTAATCAACATAATATAATATAATACAACTTAAAGCTCTATAATTCTTTCCAATTTCCTTTCTTCGTATATTGACGCTTCTCGTTCACACTATTCCTCTTCCATCTTCTATCAACACATAATTTTTTTTTATTTGTTGTATTTCATCTTAATGCATTCTTTTAACATATGTTCTATTGTTTTAGCTTCTCCACACGTTCTGCATGTTTTGCTTTTCTCATTCATTCTAAATCTTGCTAGTGTTTATTTTTCTGTTTTTGTGTACTTTTAATTATCAAGATGTTTTAGGATATTATTTTCCATAATAAGTGCATATTTCTCATGGTACCTCGATTTATTTACTCCTGTTCTTCTCTCTTGCATTATTATATTCCTATCACGCTTTGTTATTTCTTTCTATACAACTCTTCCACTATTTCTCATTTTTTTCATTTCTTTACAGTCATATCTTCTTCTGTTATAATAATTTTTTCTCTCTACTCTTCTACTACTTTTTTATACTTTTCATTTATTTTTTCTTTCAAAAATTTTTGCAGAATTTTCCTTTATTTTTTTTCTTTCAATCTTTTTTTATGTTTTTTATGTTGCCGCTTTTTTTTCTGCTTCTATTTTTATTTTATTTTTGTTCACTTTTTCTAACACAGGTATGCTGGGGTTTCCCTATTTAATCCTAGTACCCATCTCTAGTGTTTTCTCTTTATAACTTCTAATGTTTTCTGTTTTTTCCATCTCCAAATTTCCGACCCATAAATTATCATACTTATAACAGGTAGTTTGCTTTTTTGCTAATTCTTGTATGCGTTCATTCTCACTAAATACATACTTACTACTTTACTTTTTTATATTTTGTCCGTCTCACTTCCAATTTTTTTTCTTATGTCTTTCTCCCTTTTTCATAAACATCATATTTATTTCTTGCTTTTCGGCCTTAAAAATTACATTTAGAAACATATTTATAACCCAAAATAAAAAATCATAATCCTTATAAAATTAACCAAAACAAATTTTTTTCTTCTCTGTTCGTCTACTTCTTTTCTTCGTTTTTTAACTGCCCTCATCCATTCAATCTCTTTTCCGTCTTTTTTTAATATCTCATTTTTTCCCATCTGCTCTTCTTTCATTTCGTTACACTTTTTTAACATGTGTTCAATAATTTCCTTAGTCTCTCCCCACATTTTGCACATTTTTAAATCTTTTTCCATCCAAAATCTTGTCACTCGCTCTTTATTACCACATTTGAATCTTGCAATCATCTTTTTATTATCTTTACTATATCGATCACTCTCTAGGTACATTGGCAGTTCACTTTCTATAATTTGTTCATAATTTGACTCATTCAATCGTATTCTCCTTTTTTGCTTTTGTATATATCTATCTCTTTCCATAATTTTGTGCCATGTCTCTCTCCCAGATTCTCTCATTCTTTCAATTTCTTGACTAGCATACCCGTTTCTATTGTAATAGTTTTTCCTGATCTTCTCTAGCTTTCTATTTCTTGCTCTCATTTTCTCTTTTGTGCATTTTTGTAATATTTTACATTCGTGTCTTTGTCTCATTCTTTCTTCATACTTTATTGCTCTTTTTCCAGCTTCTACTCTTAACTTATTTTTTTTTACTTCTTCTAACACAATATATGCTGGAGTTTCTTTGTTTAAACCTAGCACCTATCTCCAATATTTTACCTGTATTGCTTCTAATTTTATTGTTCTTTTTATCCCCATATTTCTGATCCATAAAATATTATACTCCTAACTAAACTAAACAAACATTAAACCTTTTATTGTCATACACTCAAATAAATTTTCTTTCACTTATTCTCCAAACTTGCCCCACTACTTTATTTGCCTTTTGCGCCATCTCTTTAATGTGCTTGCTCTTACTGTTATTTGTGAAAAAAACATATCTCAAATATTTAAAAGATTTTACTTCCGTAATACCTTGCTCATTCCATTTCCAGTCCTTTTACCCCCCCTTTCTGAACACCATAATTTTTGTTTTTTTTTTCTACATTGAATTCTAAAATTTTTTTTCTAAAATATTTTTCTAAACTTTTCATTATTTTTTTTGCTTCTTTTGCCAGTATTACCATGTCGTCGGCATATGCTAGCGACCACACTTTTTCTCTACCAACTACTACCTCTCTTGCTTGGCCAACCTCAGTTTTTTTTTTTACATCTGATGTGTAGGTTGCAAACAAAGTAGGACTCAGTGAGCAGCTCTGTCTTACTCCTTTCGTTGTCCAAAATGTTTTACTCATTTAACCCACACCTTGCTTGCTGTCTCCTCATGCACTTCTTTTATTTGTCTTACCAAGTGCTCGCTAATTCCTTTCTTTCTCATATGCTTCCACAGTTTCTTTCTATCCACACTATATATATATATATACTTTTCTCCCGTTTTTTGCAATTTTTTTTTCAACAATATGGTGTAAAATATATACGTATTCCCTTCCTAAACCCGGCTTTCCCGCCTGGAATTGTCTCAGTCATACCCAGTTCCTCATTCAGTTTTTCCTCTAATATCATAGCGTAGATTTTGTATGCCGTACACAGTAGTGTAATTCCTCTGTAGTTATTTACTAGATTTTTTGTTCCACTCTTGTGTATCGAACATACAAAACCTTCTCACCATTGACTTGAAAACCCTTCTCCCTTTCATACTCTATTTATTAATTCACTCAATTTCTCAATCAACTCTTCCGTACCATACAACCACCCTTTATTCTGTATCTCATCCATACATGGCGCTTTTCTTTTCTTTAATTTTTTTTATCTTCTCCCATATTGCTTCTTTTGAAATTTTTTCCACTTTCTGGATTACTTCTTGTCTGTCCGGTTTTTCTTCGTGTTTCGAAAAATGTTCTTTCCACTCCACCATTGGTATTGCCTCAATATCTCCCTGATTTTTTCTTATTTCTTTATTTATGTATTTCCATGCTTCTGCTTCTGTCTTTATTTTTTTAATTTCTATTTCTTTTTTTTTTATAAATTCTTTTTTGGCTTTTTTACACTGATTCTTGTATGCCTTCTGTTTTTTTAGATATTCTTCTTTTGTGCTTTTGTTGTTTCTCCAGTGCCTTAACACCTTTCTTTCCTCTAGTTTTTTCTTAATACATTTACTGTTCCACCATTTGCTTTTTTATGTTTTCTTCTTTTCTTCTATATGTCTTTTTTACTACCGCTTCCCTGATTGTTTCCTCTAACTCCCTCATTATCTCTTCTACATTTCTTCCGTTTTCTATAATTCTTTTTAGATTTTTTTATACGTTAGCATACTTTCTTCTATCCTATCTGTTCTACCTTTTTTTTATTTTTTTTTCATTTTTTTGTTTTCTTACATTTTTCCCAATTAAACTCAGTTCTAATGGCTGGTGGTCTGACTCGACTCTTATTCCTACTTCAAATTTGTCTACCTCTTTCCAAGCTTTCTCATTCACAACTACATAGTCTATTACTGATTGCCCATTTGTCGCTATATAAGTAAATTCTCCTATTTTATCTCCTGTGCAGTTTCCATTTAAAATATCCCAACCCTTTTGCTCATCATTTCTATCAGTTCCTTTCTTTTTTTTATTTTCTATTGTGTCTTTTGATTCTCTGTTTCTTGTGTAGTCATCTTGTTTGATTCTTTCTCCACTCTTTCCAATTCTCCCCTTATAATCAGTTTTTTTCTTTTGTTTTATGTATTTGAGTATCTAGCTTTTGCCTAGTTTTTTTCATACTTCTGCTGTATATTGTTATTAATTTATATTTTTCACCTCCCCACAAAAAAAAATTCTAGTACTCCATCATTTTCTATAACCCTATCCTTTTCTTGACTTATTTTTTTATACCAGTAATTATCCCTCTTTTGGCTTTTCTTCTTTTTTTTTTCTTTAATAGCCGGTTGACATTTCCAGATCCCATCTCTTTTCATCAATCCAAGTCTCTACAGTTTTATTAACATTTACTCTTAACCCTTTTTATCTGCAAAATTTCCAAACATCCAATAATTTTATTCATTTCTTTTAATTCTTTTTTCTGCTTTACCATGTCATCTGTGTATGCTAACAACTTTAGTTTTACTCTACCTACAAGATTTCCATCTGTTTGTGCCAGATTTAGTTTTTTTTTCTATGTCTGTAATATATGCACCAAACATACGTTTTTTGAGGACGTAGTGAGGTGTTGGCCTCAACAAGTGGATCTTAAGAATAACTTACGCATGGCAGTACCTTCCGGGTTTTTTTCTGCGAAAATCCCGTTGTTATAGTGTCCTTGTCATACTATTTTAGATTTGGCAGTAGTTCGAATTGGGCTGGTTATTGCTTAGCGGATTTTCACACAGAGTCTGCGGCACGCATGCTGTCCCTGGCCCCTTTCTCCCTATAGTTCCTACATTTGTCTGTTTTGTTTGCTTTTTTGTTTTTTTTTATCCGCACTGACATCCAGCTCATCATTTTTTTTACATTCCGTGTGTTATTTATTCTAGTTATTTGGTTTATCCCCAAATACGATTTTAGTTTTTTTAGGTCTTTGTACACTTCTTCTTCTTTATCGTATCCACTCTCCTTCATGAATAGTTTATACAGTTCTATTAGTTGTATTCTATTTGACAGTACTAGATTTGTTAGTTTTACCTACAAAGATATCCTTGTATTTTTATCTGGGATTACTTTTTCATATCCGCTCGTTGCCAGGTATATTCTGACTATCTCAATAGTTGCGTTATCAATAAACCTCAAAGTAGCGTATCTACCATTTGGTATTTGCCTTGTTATTTCTGTTATTCTGCATTTTTTCAACATTTCTTTTTTCCTTCTTCTTATCTCTACAATTTCGTTTGGTATCGTAGTCTCTGTAAATGTTTTTTCTGTTTTCTTTTATTATATAGGTATATTCTGACTATCTCAAAAGTTGCGTTATCCGTGAACCTCAAGATAGCGTATCTACCATTTGGTATTTGTCTTGTTATTTCTGTTGCAGAATATTCCTTCAACATTTCTTTTCTCCTTCTTCTTATCTCTGCAATTTTGTTTAGTATCGTAGTCTCTGTAAATGTTCTTCTGTTTTCTTCTATTTCTTGTCTTTTCTTATTTTTTTCTTTTTCATCTTATTCCCTGTTTTTTGTTTCTATTTTTCTTCTCTCGTTTCTCTTCTATTGCTTTTATTTTGTGTGTTTGTTTCCATTAATTGTGTTTTTTTTTGTTTTCTATGTTCTTTCATTGTCAAACTCATTATTTTTTTTTTCTCATTGTTGCAAAGTTTCTTACCGCCCTACATTTATTTTCGTTTCTTAAATATTTTTTTAAATATTGTTATTTTATCCATTTTGCTTTCCAGTATATTTTCAAATTCTTTTCTATCTTCCTCCCACGTTTCGCATTCTACTAGAGTGTGTTCTGCATTATCGTGTATTTCTTCCTGATTTTTGCAAGAACTTTCCAAAAGCTGTCTACTGTCTCTGCCATCTTTCCATCGTCTTCTCTCCTACTCTTAACTTTGCTTCCTTCTTTTATTAGTTTCTTTATTTCTATCCTTTCTTTTGCCATCATATCCGCGGGTGGTGTTGCCGCAATCACCCTCTACTGCCTCCTGTGACATTGTTCTGAAAACCTTGCTGATCCTTAACGAGCTGGCTCTTGTAGCTCCTTTTATTTCATTATTGTTTTCTTTTTGTCTTTATGCCTTCTCCCCATGTTTCTGCGGCGTATAACAATTTGTTTCTTGCTGCTGTTGCTATTACCTTTCTGGCTTCTTCTCCTGGACCTACCGAGCTTTCTTCTCATTTTCTTTGTTCTCATGGCCTCTTCCTTGACCGGTTTATTCCATCCCGTTGCTTTAATTGTCACTGCAAAATATTATAATTTCTTTTCGCTATAGTTATTTATCACTTCGTCTCCTACCTGTTCCTCTATTAGTCTTCTTAGTCATAGCTTCTGTTTTCTGTGTTGCTAATTTTAAACCTTTATTTTTCATTCATAATTGTATCATATCTATTGCCAGCTCTAGTCTTCCTTTTAGTACTTCCATTTCTACGTCTCTACCTACTAGTGCTACGTCGTCCGCAAATGCCGTTATGTATGTCCAACGTTATTATTACACAGTGTTGTCTTTTCTTCTGCGTTCCGCTGTTTGTTTCTTTTTCTATTGCTTTCACATTTTCTATAACTCCTAAGATTGTTTTTCTCTTGGTAAATCCGAATTGTTCCTTTTCCCATCCTCCTTTTTTTTTCTATTTATTGTTCTATTCTCCGTACAATGACTTTTTTCATTATTTTAGCTAGTGTATTTATTAAGCATAATGGGGTGTATTCTGTAAAATTTTATGTTTATTTTAACAGCTTGTTAAAAATATAAATATAACAGGCTTGTAAATTTTTAACGTTATATTGATATTCTGTAACTTAAATGTTAACATGGCAGTTATAATACATATTTTTAACAGCATGTTAAAAATTAGTCATGAAGTTAGATACAAATCTCTACATTTATGCGTAAAAGTCATGTCTTTTCTTGAACCACAAAACATTATGCGTCAGATTTAACCTCAAAATATGACAACCGCCGGTGCTCGTAGGTAATTACAATACAATAATCGCATTAGTTTTAAAAGTGAATTAAAACGTTGAAACGCGAAAGAATGACTAAACGGCAATTGAAAGCCTGGGGGGTTATTCTGGCATGTATCTCGTATCGCTTATCGCAATTAATGACGTCATCATTAATTAAAAAAATCTGCTGGTGATCTCTTTTCGTACTACAGGACCAGCTAGTAATATAAATTCAATACCAAGCTTCAAGTTATTTGCATTTTTAAACGTCAATATGAATTATTAATTACAAATTTATGATTTAAATGTCACACTTCCCCTCCGGTAGGCGAAATCTATGACGTGGTGCGAGATCGCAATGAGTGCCAGAATAACCCCCCTGATGACATATATAGAACAAAACAAAAAGTTGTCCTATGGGAATAAATAAATAATTAATTAATTCATTTAAATTTTAATTCTAATTTTATTATTTTGTTGGTTTTGTTCCAAAATTAATTTCAATCAACATATATGCTAGCATAACAAATAAATAACTACGCTTGTTTTATATCGCTGCTCAAAATACACAATTTTGCAATACGTATTATTTCTTATAGGTGTTTGCAGATTTAAAAACCAAATACAAGACACAGGTCACGATTAATTAAATATGATATTAAGAGCACGGGAGGGGCATATATAGCTACATGCGAGCAGTCAATTGTACAAATTGTCCCTGGAAAGCCATACTTTTGAAAATACAATGTTTTATTTTGATCAATAAGATCTTACCGAGTTGGAAATTTAATCCATTTGTTTAATAGTGTCAATAATATTACTAACTGCTAGTTGACTAATTGCTATATTAGCAGATGCTTCAACATTCAACTGGTAACTACCATATCCATTAAAGTGCAAAGCACAAAAAACCTTTAAATAGTTTGGTGTTGCAGTATTTCTTCGTATAACTGCCAAATGTAAATGGAGTAATAGCGTTAATTAAATATTGGGCTGCAATTTTATTTAGACAAAATAATTTAAAAAAACGAAATTTGGGAAGTTCAAATAAATTGTACATATCCCATCCGTAGCTGTCGATTATACAGGGTGTCCGGAAAATACGTGTACAACGTTTGACGACAGACTCCTGACGTCAAAATAGGTCGATCTAAGCCGACTTAGTTATATCCAAAATTGTCTCGTTTAGCCGGTAGAGGGCGTCAAAAAAAACAAAAGTATAACAAAGTTGAAAGTATCTATTGTAAGAAACTAAGTAAAACAAAAACATTACTTAAGCAAATGTGTAAAATGACCGCCATCTTGCTGAATACACTTATTAACACTTTTTAAAAAATGATATTGGACCCTATCTAATGTCTCGGGATTATTAAAATGGTTGCCTGCATTTAAAATCCGCTGCAATAAATCATCGCGTGTGTTTACCGGAGTCTTGTAAACTTCTGTTTTAATAGCGCCCCACAAAAAGAAGTCACACATATTTAACTCAGGAGAACGTGGTGGCCATTTTACTGGTGCATCATTGCCTCTTCCAATCCATCGGTTGGGATATTGATGATGTAAGTATTGCCGAACGGCAACGGAAAAATGGGGCGGGGCACCATCATGCATATACCACATTTCCCTCCGAAGTAAAAGGGGCGAATTCTCCAGAAGAATTGGTAATGTGTCTTGCAAAAAATTTAAATAAATATTTCCATCTAACCTGTCTGGAATAACAATGGGACCAATAAGGTAGTGATCAATAATACCTGCCCAAATATTAATTTTAAATTGATGCTGATGATGTGCAACTTTAATGGCATGTGGATTTTCATCGGAATAAATATGTTCGTTGTGCAGATTGGTTACCCCAGATCTTGTAAATCATGCCTCGTCAGTAAACATAATTTTTCTACAAAAATTTGGATTAAGGATTCTTTTGTTTCTAATAAATTGACAAAATGTAAGCCGCATGGGGGGATCAGTCGGTAAAAGTTCCTGGACTTTTTGTATGTGGTAAGGATGTAACAACTGTTCTCTTAAAACCTCATTGACAATCGTTTTAGGAACATTTAACTCACGTTCTAAGAGACGGGTACTGGTACTTGGTTCTTCTTCAACTCTTTCCAGAATCATCTCTTCTGTTTCCACAGTTCGAGTTGTTCGCATACGACCCCTGCCTTCAAACTTTTTCTCAAAACTGCCCGTTTCCCGAAGATGACGCTCAATATTGGCAAATGTTTGGTGGTTTGGTATTCGACGGTTAGGAAACCTCTCCATGTAAACCCTAACACTCTGACGCCCATTTCCTTGACAAAACCCGTATACCAGGAGCATGTCAACTTTCTGAGAGTTTGTATAATTTTCCATTTTTAATGGTAAAATGAACTTGTAATTCAAGAATGTTGATCGTATACTTGAGTAAATTTCATAGACTGGTGACAATTTGTCAATAATTGTCAAATTATTAAACGCCATAGCAACAAGGTCACTTAAAAAATTATTGTTACAGGTAATTTCTTTTTAATATTTACAAATTTTTGACGCCCTCTACCGGCTAAACGAGACAATTTTGGATATAACTAAGTCGGCTTAGATCGACCTATTTTGACGTCAGGAGTCTGTCGTCAAACGTTGTACACGTATTTTCCGGACACCCTGTATATATACTTCTTCCTTGCACCTTGCTAGCTTTGCTTTATTGTATTGCCACTGACAAACATTTGATATGCGTCTTTTACCACAATTTAGTGTAATTAGACTTATTTATCGTCGACATGATCGAACAACTTACCGGACCGAAATCTCGTGCGTTACACTTACAACGTTTTTCCACGGAAAACGGCAGAATGACAAACTAAATACTTTATTTTGTTGGTCAAGAATTATAAAATTAATATTTTTTTTTATTTTAGGCAGTTGTATTATGTGCCATACAACATTATTCCACAAAAAACTTGATTTGTAAAATATGTGAGTTACAACGTTCTTTGAGCCGACGCTTAAATTGTCAATAACTCAAATGCATGAAAAGAATTTATGAACGCTGACGACTAGATCAAAAACAAATGTTTTTATCAACAACAAAACATGTTGCTACTTTTTTTCATGTTTTCCATCATAAAATGCCGTATTTCTCTAAAACGGTTTAAGTTAGAGCGTTTGACTAGGAGTACCGTTTTTGTGTAGAAAATATTGGTGGTTTACAATATGCTTTTAGAATTCCAATTTCCCAAGTGTCATAAAAATTAAAGCCATAAAAACTTCACGCAACTATAAAATCTCCGTCAATGGCACACGAATAAAATTGAATAGACGCTTAAAAAGTAATTAATATTATTGCCAAGATGTGTACAAAAGCTGAGTTTTGTATCTCAAACGGTTCCTGAAATATCGTCAGAAAATAAAAAAAAATAAAAATTTTACACCCTGTATCTTAAACGACGACAGACTCCTGACGTCAAAATAGGTCGATCTAAGCCGACTTAGTTATATCCAAAATTGTCTCGTTTAGCCGGTAGAGGGCGTCAAAAATTTGTAAATATTAAAAAGAAATTACCTGTAACAATAATTTTTTAAGTGACCTTGTTGCTATGGCGTTTAATAATTTGACAATTATTGACAAATTGTCACCAGTCTATGAAATTTACTCAAGTATACGATCAACATTCTTGAATTACAAGTTCATTTTACCATTAAAAATGGAAAATTATACAAACTCTCAGAAAGTTGACATGCTCCTGGTATACGGGTTTTGTCAAGGAAATGGGCGTCAGAGTGTTAGGGTTTACATGGAGAGGTTTCCTAACCGTCGAATACCAAACCACCAAACATTTGCCAATATTGAGCGTCATCTTCGGGAAACGGGCAGTTTTGAGAAAAAGTTTGAAGGCAGGGGTCGTATGCGAACAACTCGAACTGTGGAAACAGAAGAGATGATTCTGGAAAGAGTTGAAGAAGAACCAAGTACCAGTACCCGTCTCTTAGAACGTGAGTTAAATGTTCCTAAAACGATTGTCAATGAGGTTTTAAGAGAACAGTTGTTACATCCTTACCACATACAAAAAGTCCAGGAACTTTTACCGACTGATCCCCCCATGCGGCTTACATTTTGTCAATTTATTAGAAACAAAAGAATCCTTGTTCCAAATTTTTGTAGAAAAATTATGTTTACTGACGAGGCATGCTTTACAAGATCTGGGGTAACCAATCTGCACAACGAACATATTTATTCCGATGAACATGCCATTAAAGTTGCACATCATCAGCATCAATTTAAAATTAATATTTTGGCAGGTATTATTGATCACTACCTTATTGGTCCCATTGTTATTCCAATAATACTTACATCATCAATATCCCAACCGATGGATTGGAAGAGGCAATGATGCACCAGTAAAATGGCCACCACGTTCTCCTGAGTTAAATGTGTGTGACTTCTTTTTGTGGGGCGCTATTAAAACAGAAGTTTACAAGACTCCGGTAAACACACGCGATGATTTATTGCAGCGGATTTTAAATGCAGGCAACCATTTTAATAATCCCGAGACATTAGATAGGGTCCAATATCATTTTTTAAAGAGTGTTAATAAGTGTATTCAGCAAGATGGCGGTCATTTTACACATTTGCTTAAGTAATGTTTTTGTTTTACTTAGTTTCTTACAATAGATACTTTCAACTTTGTTATACTTTTGTTTTTTTTGACGCCCTCTACCGACTAAACGAGACAATTTTGGATATAACTAAGTCGGCTTAGATCGACCTATTTTGACGTCAGGAGTCTGTCGTCAAACGTTGTACACGTATTTTCCGGACACCCTGTATATATATATATATATATATATATATATATATATATATATATATACAGGGTGTAGATTAATTGGCGGATAAACGCCAGGTAACTTTATAGATCGTTCCAAAAGAAAACGAAAATCTTAATTCCAAAATGCTGAAAAACTCTTCGTTTGGCCTCACGAGATCCTCAAAGTTTCAATTTTGTCAATACAAATATTGTTTTAATTGCGTATATTATGTACCAATTTGCTTTCTTTTTTAGTATAATAAAAATTACGAGGTTTATTGAAACTTAATAATAAAAAACATTGAAAAATGTGCAAATTATTTTTGAAGAATAAATCAAATTTAAATTAAAAATACGCTTGGCAACGTAGCAAATTTTTTAATAAAATTCAAATTATAAAGTAGGCAATGCAATAAATGTCAGGGGGTCAATTCTGATCTCCGATGACTTTTGTCATCAGTGACATTTAAATTCAAATAAAATTCAATTTAAATATTATGATATACTTTATTCTTTTGATAATCATTAATTTAAAATTGTGTGAGGTTGCACATTGACGACACATACCGCATTATTAAATTATGAATGGTGTTTTGATGCATTTGCAAAATATATTATGTTGCGTTCGTCTAGTATGCGTGTATGCGGCGGTCTGAATTATGTCTGTCTCGGATTAACAACTACTACGTTGCCATGTCAATCCCGTGACCACCCTTGACAAAAACCATCGGTGACTTGTGTCGTTTCACCATGCGGCTAAAATGCGTTTTCAAAATAAATGTGTGAATCCAGCAAATAGGTACTATAATTATTATTGAACTATAGAACAATTTATACATTGCAGCTGATACAACTATTATAAATTATTAGATTCTGTCATAAATAAAAATATTAATTATTTCAATGCACAATTGATTGTTTGAAAATATATTTAAAATAATTGACATATAGCAACTCTGACAGATTTAACATTTACTGCCGGCGATGCTTGAGAACGTCATAAATTCGATATCGATACGTGCTATAAAGTGTTTAGAAGTAAACGGTGGCCAATTTGAACAATTGTAGTTTATAATAAAAAATAAAATTTGATGTGTGTATTAAATTGCCTATTTTATGTGTATTAAGTTGCCTACATTATAGGTTTGAATTTAGAAAGTTTGCAACGTTGCCAAGCGTAACAAAACTTTGAGAACCTCGTGAGGCCAAACGAAAAGTTTTTCAGCATTTTGGAATTAAGATTTTCGTTTTCTTTTGGCACAATCTATAAAGTTACCTGGCGTTTATCCGCTAATTAATCTACACCCTGTATATATATATATATGTATATAAGTAAAAATTAAAAAAATATTTCGGAAACGGCTTTTCCAGAGGAGGTATATGGAAAAACGTTGTAACTGTACTAGTTTACTAGAAAAACTATGGCAACATTTTTCTATAGTAAAAAATATTGCTAAGTACAAGGCAAGCACTTTTTACCCTTGGCATTACCTATTTCGGCTGCCAATTTAATAGAAATGAATCTCATGTATCGTCCATTTTACAAAAATTTGACAACAATAAACATTAATAATACAACACGTTGTTTAATTTGTACATGATATTCCTTATAATGTCTTTAAAAATGTGCAATTTATTGGAAAAACGTTGCAAGTTACAAAGCAGTTACAACGTTATTCCAAATTTTATAAATGTAAAACGCTCTGCAGGGTAAACTATAGAAAAACTGCCTAAAATGCATGCATATAGCATAAAATAATGTTATAAATGACACCTTTTACAACGTTTTTCCCAATTTAAACAGCTAATAATTGAGTTTATCAATTTTTGTGCATCCTGAAAAGTTGAAACAATGTAAGCTACAACGTTATTTGAGCCGACGCTTCAATTGTCGTTTAGTTGTTAAATAACCTTTTTTCAAAAAGAGTCAATATCGCAGGAACTTATTATCTTTATTACCCAATTAATTTGCCCATTCTTAGTATTTTGCTTGCGTGGTGATAGCAAAATGAATAATGTGCGATATGCATTTTTTATGGCGTTGACGATGGAAATGCAGCAAAAGCTCATTGAATTTATCAAGAAAGGTTTCCAAACCGACAGGTACCAAATGAAAGAACATTCATTCGTATTCACGAATGTCTACATCAAACTGGAAGTGTACATAAAAATAACTGCAGGAAATGGGAGATCTCGCCTGCTACCTCCGCAAATTAAAGAAGATGTTCTTTAAGAAATGGAAAACGATCCATCAACTAGCACTAAAAGAATAGCTTTAAACTTAAACCTTAGTCACGTTTCAGTGTGGAGGATAATAAAAAGCCAGATGTTATATCCTTATCACATACAGCAAGTTAAAGCCCTTTTACCAGCAGATTTTCCGCAAAGATTGACTAAAATCCTCGATTCTTAGAACAAGTTTTATTTACGGACGAAGCAAATTTTTCTCGCGATGCGATTATGAACTTCCATAATAATCATGTATGGGCCGACGAAAATGCACATGCCAAAATGGAAGGCCATCATCAGCAAACATTTTCCGTTAATGTTTGGGCGGGTGTTGTAGGAGACCATTTAATAGGTCTATATTTTATGTCGTTTAGGCTAAATGGTCAATCATATCGTAATTTTTTTGAAGAAGAGCTGCTAGGACTTTTAGTGGACGTTCCGGTTCAATTAAGAAACGAAATGTGCTTCATGCACGATGGTGCTCCTGCACATTTTAGTTTAGTTGAGCGTCAATTCTTAAATGAACAGTATAGAAACCGTTGGATAGATCGAGAAGGCCCACAGGCTTAGTCTCCTCGGTGTCCAGATGTAAATGTTTTGGATTTTTTTTTGTGGGGTCACTTAAAAAGTTTAGTTTCAACTACATCTGTTAATACTGATGAAGAACTAAGAAATCGCAATCACTCCAGGCATTTTCGAACGGGTACGTCAGTCACTAAGACGTAGGTTGGAAGCCTGCGTTACCGTAGGAGGAGGTAATTTTCAACAATTTTTTGTGATTTTTCTTGTTTTTATGTTATTGCTTAGTTTTGTAAAATAAAGGTTTTGTGATCATGGTGCCACTTTTTCATTTCGTTTCCGAGATATCTTCAAAAAATAAAAAATATTTTTTTTTTAAACCCTGTATCTCGAAAACGGTGCGTTTGCGGAACCATGTTAATAAAAACTTTTTTTCTTATAATTAGCCAAGAAATCCCACTCTTTATTTTCCGACACATGTTTTGAAACACCCTGTATTTAGGCAAATATGGAGAGAATCTTAACATTTTCAAACCAATTGACCAGGTATGGCATCCTAACCTTATAACAAGCTTATAGATATAAGTCTTCATCAAATGGTTTTAACTCAAAATCATAAATGCACCAACTCTATTTTTGATTACGTTAATAAACTTCTTCAAATGACCAAATGTCCTATTCATAATTTTACAGACAAAGACTTTTTATACTTCATAGTTTCCAAATATATGTTTCATCTATAAACAAAAATCTTGAAACAATATCTCACTCGACTGTTCTTAACATTGTCAATTTTTATTCTAAACAAACTCATATTAAACAAAAAAACCAACCTATATCTATAATAAATTCAAACAATTATTCTTTGGAGATTTTTTAATTTATGATTATCATGTTTACGTTTTTACATTACATTTATTTTATTTTCTCTACATCGTTTCCATTTGAATGGTTACAGAGACTCTTATTCCAGACAATAATTATCAAAACTTCTTTTTTATTCTTCTTATTTTTACTTTGTTGGTTGTTTTATTTTAGTATTATATTTTTCTTTATAATTTGATGCTTTGGTCTTATAGTGGTTATATTTTGAATTCTTTGTAAGTTTTTTTAAATCGTTGTAACTAATATTTTTAGACTAGCTGCACTTAGTGTAACCTTATTCAAAAAGATTTTTTTTAATTTACAGTATTAAAATGTGTATTTTCAAATGGTTTATATTCTATATGACAATTCATGACAGTCATAGACAAATCGAAAATAAACCGTAAAAAAATGCACGTTAATATTGCAAATTAAATTATTTGCCCAGAGTGCAGAAAATTTATCAGTTTTTTGTGCCGTCAAATATCACCACATCTTTATTTTCAAAATATTTGATGACAAATGTTTTTGTTTTGTTGATATTATTAGCCTTAAATCATTTTATCCATAGGCTTAAAACTCGTCTTGACACATCATACAGCAACTGTGCTATCATTCCTTGAAATTCACAGGTATCTGTTGCGACATATTGAGTCATTCCTAAATATCAATTTGAAAAAAATAATTAAATTAGCGTTTTTATACTCTATCGACCTCACCAACCTGGTTCTAGCAGGCCGAAGATCCTTCAGAGTATGTATGAGTACGAGTGATGAAAATGAGGCGAGATAATTAATTTGATTGTCGCTGAAACCATGAATGCCAAAGCGGTGAACAAACTCACAAATATTATACGCCAGAGTAGGATTTGAACTAAGGACCCCCAGCATCAGAGGCAAACATCTAAGCAACTAACCGAAGCTGCCGTTATCACATTTGATTTTAAAACAAATGACCATATAAGATACAATATTAAAATGACTATATTATACTCAGTCATTACTATTTACTACAAACGAAAAATCATAAAGAAATTTTAAAATGTAACTGATACCAACAAATATAAACACCAGACATTCATATTCTCATGTCATCATAGTATAACTAATATTTGTATCACAACACTTTATTTTAAAATTCATTTTTTAGTGAATTGTTAAATAACCGCTATGTAAAATTTAATATGATCAACACAAATTATTCTGTAATAAAAAATTGGTATTTTAGGAGAAGGTCTATAAATAGGTTAGATCAGTTCAAAACACTTTATTTCTATCTAATACACTTTAGAAAAGAACATTGAACATTGCTTACTAATTATTTTCAGTTTTATATATATATATATATATAGAACAAGTCATATTTTGTAATTTAAATTATATCACAATCATAAAATTCAAAAACTAATATAATCTGTGGATATTCAAAACTGACAAGAATTTGTTTATACAAAAAAAAAACTTATTCAAAAATCAATACACATACATTAAACAACTTACAAAACTTATAAATTGCCCCCATTTTAATAATTGTGTAGTTCTAAACATTTAAAACAATTAAAAATGGAAACATATTCATAGTGAAGTCATAAGTAAAAATAAACCAAATTCAGGTAATATGTATTAATACAAAAAAAATTTCACATTTATATAAAACCACTATTTTCATCTTATATGATAAATGGAAAGTCATAATATAAGAAACAATATATTATGTATGAAGTAAAGATGCGATCTTGGATCAAATATTCTACTTATCTCCTTCAACCACTTCTTCCTTCTTTTTTTCATCTTCTTCTTTTTTTACCACCTTCTTCTCATCCCCTGCTTTCTCGCTATATTTAAACCTGCAGTAATAACATAATTTATTTCATGCCGTATAAAATAAAAAATAAATAATAAATTAAGTTTTAAAATTGTTTCAAAATATCACAAAAAAAAAATAATTATGAAGCAATAATTTAATATGTAATATTTCTATTTAATGTATGTCTCTTTTGACACCCAAATACAATCAAAATTGTTATTCAAGAAACACAGAGACAAGTTTCATTCGTTAATAAGATATCCAATCTAATAGTTTACCTATCATATCGTCCTCCATGAGCAGCAGAATCCTCTTCGTCTTCATCAGAGCTTTTGTGGCCAGCTTCTTCCAATATAGCACCGAGATCTTTATCAACGTCATCCCACATTTTCTTATCTTCTTCATTTGCGACATTATATCCTTCATTGGTCTTACCTTCACCATCTTCCATTTTTTCATTTTCATCTTTAGGATCCTCCTTGTCCTTTTCCTTCTCCTTTTCAGCTGTTTCCCTCCGTTGTAAATTTTCAGCCCGTTTAGCTAATTCTTTATCTTCCTTATAACGAATGTACTTTTGCAAGTGAGGACGTAGTTTGCAATGACGAGCAAGTATTTTATTCATTTCATCTTCTTCAGTCACTCTTGGCAAATACATGCGACATAAATCGCAATAATGAACCTCCACTTTACGAATGCTTTCAATGCCAACATTAATTTGCTCCTTGATTTCACCTTCTTTCTTCTCTGTAGTTTCGCCCTCTTCTAGATAATTTAAAGATTTAAGATTCATAGCCTACTACTGATAATTCATTAATCTAATTTTAAGTATTTAAAAATGTCTTCTATTTTTAGTAAGTAGCTACATATAATAAACATAGTACTTGTGGATAAACAGAAATTTAATGTAACGTCTCTTTTGACACTCAAACAAAAATTGAAATTATTGTTCAAGAAACACAGAGACAAAATTATTAAGATAATCATTTAGTTTTTATAAAAATATTAATTACCATCCATATCTCCTACTGAATCAATAGTCATAAAATTCTCCATGGCATCATCATCATTTCCAGAACCATCTTCTTTGTCAGATTTGTCACCATTTTGTAATACAGCCTTTCTCTACAAGAAATTAAGCAAATAAATTATGTTTAAAAATATATGTGAGTAATGATAAAGTTTATTATGCCTAAATTGATTTATTAAAAATATAGGCTCAGTATATATTTTTCATGCAAATCATATGCCCACTCCATTCCTTGGATACATACGTTCTAGTAAAAAAAACAAAAATCATGTATCGAGTGTTCTTTGACAATTAACCGTACTATCGATATATAATCTATAACCTCTTAATACCGTTAGGTGTCAACACCGAGCCACAGAAAAGACATGTGTATGTTTGGATGCCTATACGAGGTAACCGACCCATGTTAGGAAGAACGCTACGCTCGCCATCACTTTGAGGTCACACATCCAAGTTGTGACCAGAGTGGCCGTTGCGCTGGTCACAACTTAGATGGATATTCGTACATGCCCTCTCTGCCGTACTGCCGACATCTTTGACAATTAACATAAAATTTAATTAAATAACTTTTAATTGTTGAAAATATTTATTAGGGACTTGATAGGTTGTAATTATTGTTCCACTGTACCAAGATAATTCTTTAGATTGTTTTATATTTAAGAAATTATTTCACCATTTTGTTTCAAAT
The DNA here is from genome assembly GCA_963932245.1 of Tachinus rufipes. Classification (NCBI taxonomy): domain Eukaryota; kingdom Metazoa; phylum Arthropoda; class Insecta; order Coleoptera; family Staphylinidae; genus Tachinus; species Tachinus rufipes. The sequence goes on from OZ010742.1 coordinate 69,689,348, forward strand.
GTGGACAGTATATTTACCTTAATATGTTCAATTGAACAACAGTGGCTCTCATAAATCATGGGACTCTTGAAGGTAATCTTGCAAATTTTGCAGAACGGCATTAAGAACTTCTTCATATCTTTATGAGCTTGAGATGCTTGATGAGTCAACTTAGGCTGTTTATAATTGAGTTTGCACAATGGACACCAACTAGTACGAGGAGCCAAATCACTAGTTGTCTTTTCAAGTTCCCTTTGAGCTTTACGTTGTACCAAGCGCATTTGACTCAAAATGCTCTTTTGCTTCATCGCAACTCGACGCATAGCAATTGCATGACGACCAGATTGCAAATGCATACTATACTTGCCAAAAGTGGCACATCGAGTTGAGCAATGAGGACAAGTCAACTTTATAAAGGTTTTAACTTTCTCCTCTTCTTCATCCTCTTTCTGATCTTTATCTGATTCAGTCCCTTCTTTCTTCTCTTTTTTAGGAGATACCTTCTTCTCAGTTGCATCACCTTCTACTTTGTCTTCAACTTTTTCTTCTTTTTCTTCATCGCTCTCCTCCTTGTCACTAGTCTCTTTCTTTGTACGACGAATAATGGAGCTAAGAAAACATATGTTTATTAAAACATTAAAAGATATAAGAGCAAGCTTTTAAATAATAAAAAACTCACTCAAAATTAATAAAACTTTAGTATCAGTATTATAAGATATATGTTTAACAGATACAAATCCTAAAGTTTATTTATTATAATTAACATATTTAGTATTATTGAGCTCCGCAGTAATTTAAAATAAGTATTTAATTTTAATAATTTCTGAATTGCCGAGTATAGGAGAGTTCATCAAATTGTAATATTCACTATAGCACTAGTGAAGAATATATTCAATTAAAGTTATCTATTGAAACATAGAATCTATCTGAAATTAAATATAACCAACACATTATTTTTCATTTTACTTTACAGGATATTTAAATTTTTTTTAAACCCTCAATTAACTTTACAACAATTAATTCATAATTAATACCAACATGTCAATTTCATGTAGTTACCAAAAAAAAAGATATTGACTGAGAAGCTCATTTATGAATGCACATTTATCTATAATGCGTTGTTATGTACAATCCATAAAATCTTTCTTCAGTGAGGACCAATATTTTCCCAGTTTCAATCTTCATTCAAACGTGCTTGTGTCGTTTCTCATGGAATCTACAGGATTTATGGAGAAAATAATCAGGATCATCCTTATAACATGTGGACCGAGACATATGTAAAAAAATAATGTTTGAAGAGTATAATCAATCGTTAGAAAATGTGCTGGAAGTTGGAAAAAATCGAAACAAAATTTAACATCGTTGCATCGTATATAAAACCCATTATAATGAATAATTCAGTGTTTCAAACACACATAAAACTTGTGTGCCACTCTCATCTGATAAATGTTATAAATTACCTCCTCAATCTGGAAATTTTAAGTCTCCTGGCGTAGTCAGTGGTACGTCCTGATATGACACGTCTCCTCACACCGTATGAGCTCTCAACAAGGCGCCTAGTACGAGCTGGTCTATCTCTAAGCCGAGCTCTCAAGCTGCCCCTAGAGCTAATGCGTCCTCTATATCCCCCACGGGGGCTCGATGGTGGTGGAGGTTTACGGAACTCTTCTTTTCTTACAAATGGTGGAGGTCTTCTATCACCAGAAAAACTTCTCCGTTCAGGCTCGTACCGACTGTTGTTGTAGTCTCCGGATCCACCAAAACTGCGATCGTGACTTGACTGAACAACAATCATTAGATTATAGTCATTTTTTGTAATTAAAAAAATCAAATCTGCACCGTGATCATCAGACATCAAGTCTATTAGATCTTTAGTGAGCGTTATTTGTTTTTATTAATTATATTAATAACTGAAAGAAAACTTAAATAGTTTTTTATCATAATTTTTCTCAATCTTATAAAGCAACCAATTCAATCATATTTTAAAATTTCCTTTTAAGAGTGACCAATCAAACGTGAAACTCTAAAAATGTCCCTTTTTTTATAAACTACTAACATGTATGTACTAGTGTTTTTAACAACTAGAACATGTTAATTCTTCGTAATAATATTTTCCTATTGATAGATGTTATTCTCAATCGTAATAGGATCCATTCTTATGGCCATATTACTTTATCTCTATTTTTACGTATTTCTAACTTTAATATGCACTTTTTTATTTGTAATTTTTTTTTTTTTGGGAATCTGTTAGTTGTATCTAGATTGTTCTGTCTTTGATCAACTCATGTAGTTGCCTGGTATGTCCTGTAATAATAAATGATGACATAACATTTAACTTACCACAGTCCTCATTCTTTTACGATCTGGTGAGCGATGATCTCTTGCAGAGTATTCCTGAAAATAATTCAAATTAATATGCACATTGAGTGAGTGATTAATTAAGTTATACTTTTTTAATACAACTTTCTAGTTATTAACAAAATCTGTAAATATGGTAAAAAGTATGATCGTGCAAAAATCAATAATTAAAGGGCCCCCCCGGTTAACACAGGTGAAATGCCCCACATCACGAATATCTAAATTACCTCAAAAATTACTTTCCTAGCATCAAAAAAACATGTTTGGTAGAATTTAAAAATGTTGATACTCCCCCCATTATTTTTTTTTCTCCGCACTTATTGAATGAAATATTCTAAAAAAAAATCATGAAAGTACGATAGTGTTTTGAGCAGTCAAATCATTGCAAATTGATGAAAATATTATACCCAGGATAGCTACTCAATGTAAAATTTTCCTTAGAATCCGAATTTTGGTATTTTGATAGCTATAAATGCTTTGCAATCACAAAAAATTGTGTTTGAAGACTACCCAAAACCCTACCTTACCTGGTTTTTTTTAGAATTTCTTATTCAATAGATGCGGAAAAAAAAATAAAAACAAGAAAATGCTATATCCTAATGTTTTTTTGATGCTAGAAAAGTAATTTTTGAGGTAATTTTGATATTTGTGATGGGGGGCATTTCACCTATGTTAACCGAGGGGATCCTTTAATCAAAATGTCTCCTTATTTTAATTAAGTACTAACATTAAATTTAATACTTTCATAAAAAAATAGGATTATACTTTTAGTCTCGTTTGACACTCCAAACTTGAATTTAATGACAAGTTTAAGTAACACTGAGACATACAGAGTTATCCATGATAACCTTTTTACAGTAAGCATCATGTTAACATATCAGCATTTGAAATCTTATTATAAAATTAACTTTAAAAATTAATAGAAAATGTGTATGATGTATCTGTCAGCGAATTGAGAACGGTAATCATAACCCATTTTTAATCATTTTAAGACTGCTATGTTCAAACAGTTGCAAAATACAGTAAGACTAAAACATAAAATCAGAAGATATATCTAAAAAAATAGAAAAAGGTTTTTTTTGAGATTTGAAGTATAATTCTTTTTTGGAGTTATTTTTTTTGTTTTCAAGACATTTTCTTTTTTGGCCTTGGTAATTTAGCAACATATATTTTGTTCATTATTGTTCTTTATTTAACTCAGCCTAAGGTAAAAAAGCATTTGAAAAAAAAAAAATTAACACAAAAAAAACACATGTTTTTCATAGCAAATTTAATTTAATTGATAGGTAACATACATACATACAAATTCGTTTGTTTAATGTTTTTCTCTGATTTAATCAGCATAATGCAAAGTGTAAAAATTGAATTAAAGAAATTTTATGGAATAAACTGCTATAATTCTGGATTTAATCATTCGTTTTACATTTTCAAAGGTTGATCTATAATTTAATATATAATTATAGTGTCAAACAAGCATTAATGTACACAACCAATAGAAAGAAAGCAAAATTCGAATATTGATCAATAACAATTAAATTACAATTATAAGTGATGAGTGTTTGATTTAGCAAATCAATAAAATATAAATCAATTTTCAAGTTAACCTTTTATCATCTTAATTGATATGAAATATGTCACTATATATTGAGTTCTTATTTTATTAGAAAATATAACACCTTTATCCATGAACTCCTTCAGGCTTCAATTATCTCTTTCACATTTACTTAATAATACATCATTAACAGATCTGCATAAATCTGTTGCCAGGGTAAAAAAACTTCTAGATGCAATTTTAGCTCATTAATTGGTTATCTACTCAAATTATGTTTTGCCACCTATCACTTCTTGTAATTTTGAAATAATTAATTATGAAAACTGCTGTAGTACATTAAAATTATCACAATTTTGAATTGCTTTAAACAATTTAAATAATTTGCAAGTTTGTGCAATTACTTCTGAAATTTTATTTAATTTACAAACTTATCAGTTTTAAAATGAATGACTATATTTATCAAGTCATGGGTCATCAATATTAATTTAAAATTCTTGATAAAAAAAGAATACTTACTGGTTTATAAGATTTTCTATAATCATCAACATGGCCTCTAGAGCCACCATATTTATCTGATGAAGTGGGATACTTTGATCTTGAATCAAATGAATTTGAAGTGAACGATGATGTAAATCTGCCACCTCCACTTCCTCGAGATGATGAATATCCACCCCTGTTGGAACCCCATGATGAACTTCCACGATTAGAAGATCCTCGATAAGATGAGCGGGTAGAAGAAAATCCTCTTCCCCGAGACATTGCAACAGTCTGACTGTAACTAATACAGTACCGATAAAACAATATAGAAGCCAATGTAAAATTTTGAGTTAATTAATCAATAAATTAAAAAAGCATCAATTTATTTTATGCCAACAAGAAAAAAATATTTCTCACCTGGGCCTGTAGTAACTCATTTTCGCATTACTGCAATGAAAATGTACTTCAAAAACTAATTTTAATTTGATGCAAATATGAACATGAGGAAAATTTATATCAAAATGGCGTACATGATAGAAGCATTTCACAATAATTATAATATAAGTATACATACCTTCCCAAATTGGAAACACAACAGTCCTTTTCACAATTCCCCTATGGAAATTGTTCAAGAAGTCAGCTAAATAATGTTTAAAATTATGATGAAAATGCTATGGCGTCTTCTAAACAAGCGGTGTGGCAATCTGGCAATGGTAGTGGCAAACGCAACCACAGGCAAACCAACAGCGTTTTAACCGGAAATGCCGACTTCAGCGCTTGCATGTTGCCAATTGAAGCTTGCCATGTTGCCATTTATTGATTTTTATATTTTTTTAATCTTATTAACATTTATATTCATTTTACTATGTAAAATATAATAATACAAAATTTGTTAAACTATATTTACACGTTTCCAGATATTCTTTTTTTTTATTTAAAGTGTAATTCAGTAATAATGAATAAAATATACAATGCGCAGGTACGGAAATAGGAGTTTCAGATTTGATTAGAAGTTGTAGTATTTATGTACAGACTACAGGTGTCGCTGGGTGTCAGTAGTGAAAAGTTTATTTAGTAAACCGCACCCTCTGTCATAGACAAAAAAGAATTCTTTAATCTTAAGTTTCAGTAGTAAGTAATGGTTGCAACTGTAAACTGGAGTAGTGCTAGTGCCTGTGCTGTTAAATAACATGTCCATAGAGACGCGTTCCAGTACGGCCCTTTTCAAAAGGGCCGAACAGCTGAAACGCTGGGAAGAATCGGACACTAACCGTGAACCTGTGTGCAATAAACATAAATCGCGGAAAATAAAGTTTTCATCTGGCTGTGTGTTTCTGGCAGCGTGTGCCGCGGGCGAAAAGGAAGAAGTCTTAAACCTCCTCGAAAAGGGGGCAGACATTAATACGGCTAATGTTGATGGATTAACCGCTTTGCACCAGGTAAATATCTGGAGATGATCTCCCAATTTCCCAGTATCTGTGAAAGGTGCCCTGATTTTTGTGACGTAAAGTGTACTGTGTCAATATGGCTACTTCAGCTGAGTTTATAAACTGCTTTTGCTACATAAGTCTTTCCCAATTGATCCAGAATTCATCCCTGATCATCTAACATTCTTAAAATATACATCTAACAATGTTTATAGAGCTGTCAGTCATGTCAATATCCTCACATAATTTTCTTGGTCCACTTGTTTATGAATACAAGAGACAACTGAAGAACAAACTTCTATTTTACCAATTTATATTTAAATTGACAATCTATTTATTATCTATTAGTTATATTATTGGAAAAATTGGAATATAAATTGATACTTCAAATCACTATCAGACTTTGCATCAGTTTATAACTATATCAATTAATAACTTCACTAGTTCCTTGATTTCTAAATGTTTAAATAAGTTAAAATAATGTACCATTATTTTAACACAATGTAACAATTTCATCCAGTCTTGTATGGTTAATAATATTTTTTTAGATTCTAATTATGTTGTAACAGCTCTTCTTATGCTATGGATTTATTCTTATGCTTCGAGACTTTTATTACTATTGAATATTAAATCAATAACTACTAAAAAAATACAAAGAATGTTAGTTTTGTCATACCTAGTGTTTATTTATTTTTTTGAAGGTCTAAAATTTACTTCACAAGATTTATTATTTATTGCATTCTAGAATTGAAAATGGCTAGTTATGCTTCAGAACAACTAGGACATGCACAATAGAACATATTTGTACTGAATGTCATGATCAACATATATTTTTATTTTTTTTAGAAATTTGTTTACTCTATTTATGTAAAAATCTAACTGTTGATTTTTTACATTTTTATTGATCTAAAAAATGTATAATTTATGTTGTTTTTGTTTTGTTTAACTGGCTGTTTTTGTTGGTGTTGGTAATAATGATCTTCTTGAATTCAATTTGCAATATTGAATTTATTTTATTTATTAATAAAAATAAATGTTGCGAGTTATTGGAAATGCTAAATTTGTAGTTTTTACAGCTATTTTACGTTGCCCTAATAAGCGTGGTGATTGCATAGTGTAAGGAGCGATAGTATCTGGGGTGTTTACTGAGATGTTAACATCTACAATACTAACAACATTGCCTAGTAATGCAATACATGTTTTTTATATAAATAATGTAATTTGTATATAGATTATATTTATATATATATATATATATATATATATAACATTTTTATTGCACAAGTAATTATTTACAACATTTTGAACAGGTATAATACATAGAAGGAAAAAAAATGTTTTGTACAAACGGCTATCGACCGTAGTCTTTCAGCCATTTATATTTATAATATGATGTCTTTATGCAATAATATGGAATATATATATATCTAATGAAAGTATTTAGGCTCTTTGGCTATTATTTTATATGGAGATCTTTTTTTTCTTGTTTTATTGCAATAAAGTTTTACTAAACTGACATCTTTTAAACTAGATGGAGCAGTGTTTTTCTAATTAAAGTTCCTTAACTAGGCGAGCAATTTAAAAATTAAAGTTTTATTATCTAAAAATGATTAAGTTGATTTATTTTATGTGCTTTAGTATTTCTTTAAATTTAATTTTTTTTACAGATATTTTAGAACTTTTTTTAAGTGAATGAATGATTTGTAAAAGAAGTTACTATTATTTTTTGGTTGTTCTTATGGCTTATTCATATGTACTAAATAAGTAGGAAATTTTTATGAAAAGTTGCACTTTCCAAACTATAGATAAGAAGAATAGACAACATAAACTTTAGTAATAATATTGCAATGTGATTATAATTATAATTAGAGAGCGGATTAAAAAGCATTAAAAATACGAAAAAAAGCGCTTTAAAGGGCATGAAAATGTTACTAAAAAAAGCATTAAAAACGCACCAAACATGTAAGAAGCATTAAAAAGGCATGACACAATTGAACAAATAATAAAACTAAAAAAATCCAAAACTATAAAATATTTTAATAAAGGTTTTCTAACATTTATAATTACAACAGTTTGAGTATGATATATTTTACACACATTTTAAATAATATAAAAAAACTTTTAAATAACTAAAAAAAACTATCCACAAAAACAGTTAATAATTAAATGTTGCTCTAAGTGTTCAACTGTAAAATTCTGTCTTTGATCACTTAAAATGTTTTTAAAAGGGGAAAAAACTTCTTTTGACATGAACACTTGTTACTGCTTTAAAAGCTGAATTTATATCGAAATCTGGAACATTCTCTCCACTCAAAATACAGTTTATTTTATTTAATGAGATAAACCTCAATTTTTCAAAAATACATCTTTGGATTTTGATTTCCCTGTGTGCCCAATATAGCCTAGTACTTTTTAAATTACATCTTTGAAATCTCTAATTATACTTAGACTTTCATTTAACGTATTTTCCTGTTTTTCTAGCGATTTTATGGCATGACTCACAAAACCGTAATTATCTTTTAAGAAAGCTAAATTATTTTGAAGTCCCTTATTTTTTAGAACTGCTTGGCAGGTTTTTACTGACTTACTTGCAGGATCCCAAAACTGTATTACAACGTTTTTAAAATTTTCGAAATTGAGAGAATCCTCGACCTACTGACTATTTTGGGAATTATAAAATACAGTTATTTGATTTGCTTGAAGAAATGGCACTAAAATACGCTATGAGCTCAGTCGGGATTTACAGAATTATATTAAACTTGTCTAAATAATATTATAAAAAATATGCAAGATCTTGATTAAATTTTGCTTTACGTTTTCTAAAGAATAAAATAATTGTAATTTTTTTATGTACATTTTACTAATCCACTAAATTTCACAAAAAACTGATTTATCAAAAAAATGCACCAAAACTGAAGAAAAGGCTTAAAAATTAGCACAAAATCTTGAAATATGCACCAAATTAAAAAAAATACTAAAAAAAGTGTGAAAAAGTTAGTGCCAAATGATTGCATACTTCACAATTCGTGCATATATTCAGACATATTTTTGATGCTTTAACTATTTAGCGTAAGCATAATAGCTAGGAATCCGCTCTCTAGTTATAACAACAAAGAACCGGTTAACTGTTGGTAATCAAATCTCAACATCTTAAGTTGCTAGGCAAATAAATATAGTAATAAAAAAAGTTTAAACCACTCAAAACTTTAATTTGGCTAACAATTATTGATGAAGGTTATTCTTTTGCCTCATGCTTTAGTTACTTAGGTTTGTGTGTCAAAATGCCTTGATTTCAATTTTATATTTCATGTTTACAAATATGTTAATTAAGTAATGTTATTTAAACTCCTGTAAACATTGTGAGCTAATCAGCAAGCAAAGCTATGATTGCTGCTTGCACTATGTGACTTTCTATTTATAATTATTTATTTGATATAACATTTCAACTTTGGTGGTATTGCCGTTTTCACTATGCGATACTTCATTTTTTTAATGATGAATTTCAAACCATTCTATATATTTGAATGAGCTTGAAGGTAGTTTTTGAGTCTTCTACAGGGAGTTTATAAATGAATGGGATTATGTAATCACTTTAAATATGCCGCCTTTTTAAAATTGTCCACTATACTACATATGTTTTCATATGTTTGCTTGATAGCTGTCAAAGTTGATCTGTCAAAACAAATAGTTTAGTGAACAATTTAACAAAAGCGGCACATTTAAAGTGATTACATAATCCCATTCATTTATAAACTCTCTGTAGGTGTAAGTTGTTATTTACTTATATAGGGGGGAAAAATAATTCTTAATACTGTTAGATCATTATTATGAGTCATAACTAGAGCTAGGACTTATATGCGTAAAAATCTGCAAAATAAGCGCATAAATAAGCAATAAAAAATCATCAAAATAAGCATAAAAAAAATATTTTTCATATAAAACGCATTAAAAAATAATAACTTTTAATATAATAATAATAAACACAACAAAAGAAACAAAAGTAAAATTTAATAAAAAATAATAATAGTTTAGACAATAATAATAATTAACATAATTTATTTTAAAAAGAATTAATAATAAAATGTTTTTTCAATTTTTTTATTAAAAAGAACCTTCTTTGGCCAAAAAAGTCGGGCAATAATCGCTCATGCTCGAGTGAGGAGCATGAGTCATACATGTCCATGACTATTCGCATATATAAATTTTTTTTTTAAATATTTTTTAACTTAAATTTTTATGAAATCGAAATTTGCTTAAAATAAGCAGAAATATGCACAAAAATGCCGAAATAGGCAAAAGTACTTAAAATAAGTATCAAATATGCATTTCAAATAATGAAAAACAAATAAAAATTCTTAAAATATGCATTAAATATGCATAAAATCTAAAATATGCATAAAACCAAAAATAGGCAAAATAAGCCAAAATAAGAAGGTGCCATTTGTTTTACTTTCTTATAATTTGTGGAAATATACATTCAAAATTGATATGCATATAATATTGGTAAAAATCATAACGCATATAAATCCTAGCTTTAGTCATAACCATTCGACTATACCTGTTATATTTTTTGGAAACATAGTAGTTGATGATTACTTAAAGGCTTACTGTTTTATCACATTAATTTTTTATTTTACATTTAGAAATGTATATATTCAGGCCTATTCTGTAATGAAATTATTAAGAGTTTAATTGCTATCTCAATGGACAATGGCATATGTCATATTAAGGACTTTCATCCAAAATCTCTATTCCGACTGGAAAATATTTTGTTTAAACATTAAAGATCTCTTTAAAACTAACGTTTTACTTGACTTTACTAAAATATGAGTATATTAATATATTTGCTTATTGTCTTGCTGGGAAAATAGCTGAAAAACCAAATTTTATGTTTATACATTGATTGGTTGGTTGGTTGGTTGGTTATTCAATGTTTGTTTAAACTCTGAATTTAGTTTAAACTTGGTTTGTACAGATTAACAAGTTTTTTAAAAGTGAGTTAAACCATAAACATTGTTATATTATAGCAAAAATTAATCTTACCAGATGGTTGTTTATACTGGGGCAACCTGTTTTATTCTGATGCCGCATGCACGAATTCTCCTAGATCCTTCTCAATATATAATTATGTAGTACAATTAACAAAACTGTTCAATTAATGTGGGAATAATTTTATTGAAGAACATTGGAATTATAAACAGTTTCTGCAAGTCTAATATAATTTGATTTTAATTTGAATGATTTCAATAATATAACATGATTATAAACAATACAAAAGTTAATAGTGAAAATGCATAAATTTGTTTTTTGTGAATATATTTTAACGACATTTATAGGAAACATGTATTTTATTCTTACTAATAATTTCAAAAACTTTGATTAACAGTTTGTGTAAACACTAATAATGCATCTATACTATTAGGCGAGACCTACTTTCAGGAGATGCTCATAGACCAATTATTCTATCTTGTTCAAAGTTACTCATTTGGAAAGTGGCATTCTTTTACAATAGATTAAGGGCCGGTTTATTCATCTGTTCTGTAAGTTATTGATTAGTTACGTGTTCAATAAACTTATAGGTCATTTATATAAAATTTGGGTGGTATTCATCCCATTTTATATGACAAGTAATTACTGAACGCTTATAATGTTTTTATACGGCTAGTACAACTTAATAGAAAAAGATATCTATATACATATCTGTAAGAAAGGCAGAGATAGACTTACTAAAAAGAAAACGATTGTGGTACTACTGCTTGTTGTTATTTGTTTGTGGTTACATTCATGTGAAACAAAACGGCATAAGGTGATCTATATAGTTTATATGTCTTGTAAATTTAATTTGATGACAGGTTGTCACTATTGACAGATGAATAAACATTTATTTATGGCAATCTTATCAGTAATGCTACAGAGCACTTTATAGAAAGGTGAATAAATCGGCCCTAAGACAGATTAAGATTAAAAGTTTGGTTTAAAGCGCCGAACAAATAAATAATGTCAAAATACAAAACCAAATAATTTTTGTTATTGGCAACTCGATAAATTAATATAATCTTGTTAAAATTTTCATCGTTTCTTAGCACAGATAAAATACATTTTTCCTACAAATTTTAGCAAAATTTACTCAAACTCTTTACTGGGTATTTATTTACTTAAATTGACCATTAAAAATTATAATACAATACTTATTTCAACAAACCGGCATAAAGTACAGTCTTCTCGTACACTAAGGTGAATTTACATGCAGTGATAAGTTGACATTGTAAGATATAAAGTAGCGCAGTGCAAATTTAGCCCTGTTATAATAATAATTAACCTAAGGCTTCTATCCTTGGATTAATTGGCTTCAGTCTTCAGATATGAGCTGTTAAGTGGAGAAGATGCAGTAAGGCCAACTGACTGGCAGACAAAAATAACAAAAAAATAATTTTTAGCACAACAAAAACAAAATTTGCAGATCATTGAAGAATATTTAGAATAATTTAAGTTTTTATCTAACTTCTAATACATGACCGTAGTCTTTTATTCTTTACTTATTTGTATATCTTGTATGTTTTTTTGGGTTTGATGGGTGGTGTGTTATAAAATTTACGATTCTTAAGTCTAACAACTACCGTTGCGCTTTATAAAAAAATTATAAAAATATAATTCAATAATACGAAGATAAACGAGATAAAGTGCAAATAAGCAAACACATGCAGTTTTTACGTTTAACACAACGCAGGGCTGCCAGTCTGCATTGTAATTAAAGTTGCTATTCTATGCATAGCAACGTGACGTTGTTGCGATATGATTGGATTGGCGAAGTGTCAGCTCAGAGTAGGCATTTAGCATTCACACATTGAGCCTGCTTCAAATAAAACACTCTTATAGTCAATCTCACCGGCCTTAAAGTCGAGATTTTGCCTATCCAGTGGCATATAAGATTTTATCTAAAATGCATTATATTGTCTTGAATTTTTGCTTTGATCTCCTAGTTTGCATTATAATAAATTACTTGCCTCATTTTCACAAAATCGAGAGTAAAAAGTAGTTCTAAATATAGTGAATGAAATATACCAATTTGATATCGGAACACTTAATGTTGGGGTACCTTAAGGAAGCACACTGCCTTTAATTTTTATTATATATATAAATGATATTATTCAGTGTCTTATACCACATATAGATAAAGCTAAAATTATGAATTATGCTGATGATTCTAACATTAACATTCAGGGTAAAGATATGGATGATGCAGATTGGCAATACAATTATTAAGAATACAATGACTTCTTTCAGTGATAACAACCTAATTGTCAGCAAGAGTAAGTCTGCGTGCGTAATATTTAGAACGGATAGATCTAATATTTTGTATTGTATTTTGTGTCCAGATAAGTTTATATTAGATAAAACTGAATTCAATATCATTAAGAACACTAAGTTCCTAGGTGTGTATATTGAAGAACATTTAAAATGGAATGAACATATCAAGAATCTCTGTGTTAAAATTAGCAAAATCTGTTTTGCATTAAGACCCTTATCAAATTGTTTAAGTTGTCAATCTTTACGTTCTGTATACTATGCAAATGTATACTCCCATCTGCAATATGGTATTCTTATCTGGGGAGGATCTAATTTAATTGATCTGTTTCATGTACAAAAAAAAGCAATTAGAATTGTTTTTAAAATGAAATGTTTAGATTCATGTCGAAATGTTTTTAGAAATAATAATCTTTTGACAATATATGGAGTTTATATTTATAAATGTTTAAACTATCTAGCCAACAGTCCTAGTATATTTGATAAATATAAAATAAGCCACTCTTATAACACCAGGAAAGACGGCTATTACCAATTTCCAAAGCATAGGTCAACATTAACCGAAAAAAACTGCGAATATAGCTGCCTCAAGTTCTTTGAAAAACTTCCACAAGAAATTAAAGACTTGCTCTTTTTTGACAAAAAGCTTTTTGTTTGAACAGTTTTTACATTTATATGTGCAATCGAACCATATGATATAAGCGAATTTTACAATCATGTAAATATATGAGATATTTTCACTATGACCTGTTTCAAACATGTGTACTTAAACCCGTTTGACACTGTCTATAATTATGTCTTGAATTATATATATAATTTTTATTAGAATTTGTGCCATAATTCCATATATAAAATTTATATCCTGTATGACACTGTAAATAATTCTTTATATAATTATAAAACCACGCCTGCGCCTTATCTATGATCTGTCAAATCAAGTTACAATGTTTACTACACTTTGCAGGTTATGTCATTTGTTTTGAATTGATTATTGCTACAGTTAGTTATACAATTAATGAAAATAATAAAAAATGGAAGCAGAACAAATTAAAAAAGTGGTAGCAATTGCTATATGTAGAGCTGCAGTGGTAAAATTGAAAAAAAATTACAAAATACAAAATAATATGCGCACATCACGTTCGCGTCGATTATAGATGGGAAAATAGAACATGTTCTAAATTTTTCAAGATATAATTTGTGTGTTTTACACACGGAAATGGTCGATCTATAATTATATATATAATTCAAGACATAATTATAGACAGTGTCATACAGGTTTAACCCATTTTTATGTATGTAATATATGTATATTATGTTTGTATGTACCATGTCTACTGAAATAAAGCTTTTTTCTTTTAATCTTAAGTGCAATATTATTAGTAGTGCAGTAGAGCTTCACTACTTCTGACTCACAAAGTAACTTGAACTTGGGTGGTTTTTGTAAGTACTTCTTCAAGTAGATTGTACTCACTACTCTTCTAGATGAATGACGTATGTCAATACTTGCAAAACATGTACAACATGCTGAACAATACCAGATTTTTTTAATAAAAAAAAAATATATTGTTATCAAATATGTTTTAATGGAGAATTAGCATATTTTTGGCTGATGATTTATGAAATTTAGGGTATTAATTATAATGGCATATTTTTTAGCATATATCCCTCTTCAAATAAAGTAACAACAAACTTTTTTGAACCTATTTGACAGGCTTTTTCAATGTAATCACAGAAATGCTGAAAACATACTGAATACTGGCTAACTTACTCACCCTCTACAACACTATCTAGCCAACAAACTATGATTTTTCATATTCTTACAAAACAACAAAAAGTTAATAAAACTATAAATTCTTTGCAAGGTAGTTCAAAATCTTCAATATCTCTTGATGATTACAACAATTTAGTTTAGAAAGGAAAATCCAACTCTAATATTTTAGTTAGTGGCAAAATAATGGGTCCAAATTCAATGAGTTATCAAGAAATATCTTCATAAATTGAATAACAGAAAGTCATCAAGAATAGATAAAATTCTACCATAATTCTTGAAACATTTACAATTGATTTAGCTCTCATTCTAAAACTAAAATATTTACCTTATCATATAAAAAGAAACAATTTGTTGGAAAATTGCAAATGTTCATCCTATACCTAAAAAAGAAGATAAGTCTGATTCTTTAAATTATATTCCAATTGCAATACTGTCCAATCTGTCCAAAATGTTTGCAAAATATATTAATTTTTACATTGTCAAGTTATTAGTAGAAATTAACTTTATCTCAGGTCAATCAATATGGATTTTGATCAAAATGATCTTCTGATATATGATAGTCACAAATGGAATTCTACTTTAAACAAACATAGACAAAATGTTGCAGTAGCATTAGACATTTCCAAAGATGGAGTATGGCAGATTAGAATCTTTTTAACACGCTCCATTCTAAAGGACTCAATCATAAATCTGTAATTGATGGGTTTAACTTTTTTTTTTAATTCAAGGTGATATTTAGGAATTATTAATATTTATCTCTGCATACTAGGGAACAATATAAGTTTTAAACATATGCAAAAATTGAACATAGTAAAAACTGTTTATGACTTCAAAATCATGCTGATATTCTTCGAAGTTCCGCCTTTTTTGCAGACTCTATTTTTTATTTCAATGAACTTTTATATTGCTATCTAAACAATTACTTACTCGTAGTATGAGGCTTGCTAGGCATTCTAAGAAATATTGACTGACAGTTCATTGGCTATTGACAAATGGATTAAGCTTCCAAGTTTATTGTTTTCCAAGACTTATAATCTGCAACTATTCAATGTTCACAGATGTGTGACCAATGTGATCTCATTTATTAAAATTTATGAATTTTTATGTTGTTGTGTTATATTTAATAATTTCTAAATATCACGTTTTGAATTTAAGATTTATGATATTTTTAAGTTGTTGTGACATATTAAGTAGTTCCTAGAATATTATATTTTAAAATACCAATTAAATGAATTTGTTTCATTGATTAGACTTTTTAAATAATTTTGTTTATTGTTATTTTTAATCCATAATGAAACCTTTTGGTATATATTTAAATTTTCTTTTGTTTATGAGCCTTATTAAATTTGATTACATTTTTAATTATTTTTTTTTTAATTCCAATTTTATGCATATAGAAAAAAAAGTAAGAAAATCTATTGATATTTATCTCCAAACATTATAGATTATTTAGCGAACAGTGGTTTTAAAGTATGCGAAATACAAAAGTGATTGTTAGATTGAAGCATTCAAAGTATGCATGTGCAAAATCTTAGATTTAGCTAAAATTTGGCAAAGTACAATAAATAAAAAGTAAAATCAACTATATTTTACTTAAAAAAATGCAAGATTACAAAATAAACGAAGCAACTATATATATATATATATATGTATATATATATTTAAAAAAATAGAAAATTTATTATTGTAGTTTTTAAATTAAATAACACGTTTTAAATAGAATTATTTTGTTCTATGAATAAAAACAAAATACATATTTAAATTAAAATAGGTCAGGTCTTCATACATAATAAGGATTAAAAAATATAAATTGTATATGTATACTAGGTTGTTTATTATTATTATTATTTTTTTTAATTATTAAGTGATCACATCTTAAAAAGTTTACTTGTTTAAGCAAAGCACACAAAAAAGTTGGACTTTCTTACTTAATTTCTTCATGTGCCAACTAGTGTTAATATTTGAAAATAAATGTTTGAGTGTTTTTATGAAAAATAACACAAAAAGTCATCATTTTTTAATTTATTAGGTTAGGTTATCACCAGAAAGTTTACTAGTCGGCACGGAATAGAATTTAGTTAAAAACTTTCTATTTTTTGTGTTGTTTTTATACATATTACAAACTTTGAAAAAGACAAAAAAAAAAGGAATAACACTAATGCCCGTATTCATAAAAGCTGATTAAATTTAAGGACTATTAAATGTGACAACATAACCTCACAATTTGATAAAACGTCAAACTATTTTTATAAATTTGATAGAAATACATTTTATTTATTTTGCGTTATTATTAAATATTATTTTTCATTCATTTCTGATAGTTATTTATTATGCCAAACTTGTTTTTATGGTAGAATAAGTATAAATAATTTTGAGGTTGTCAAATTTAACGATTTGTTACTCTAATGGCCGATCTCACCGACACTTCTTAAATCGATATTCCTAATAGTTAACTTATCTTTAAATTTTATATGTGTCTCACCAACCATTTGAAACAGATGCTTAAGCTAAGTATAGTCGAATTTCTGACTAGCGAGCGGCACATCAGATTTCAGCCAAAATGCATTATATTGACTTGAACTTTTGCGTGCGCTTTCATCGCATTGTGTGCATAACTATATGAGAACAAAACAAAATAAATTTGACAGACGTGATTTGGATTTGTTGTTGTGCCAGTTGTGTTGTTGTGTTAATGTAATGTATAATTTTTAATATTATTGTTGTTATACATTATATAACTTTTTTTAGTACAATATACTTTTCTTGGAGCTATGCTTTCACTTTTTAATTAATATAAAATATACTATTTTTTAATAAATTCCTTAACCTTAAAATGATCCTTTTTATTTGACAAATGTTGTTGTGCAGAATGAGAATGCAATTAGGCACAATTTCTTCAACATAAAGATAAATAGTTATTTAATAAGTATAACAAAAACTGTATAAATTGCATGAACATTTATAGCTGCTTCAACGATGTGCACAGATATTTTACTACGTGCAAATTTACTGAGCATTTACTTTTTTGTCTAGGAATTCCATTATTAATTAAATCTAAAATAATTAAATCAAAGAAAATATTGTGTTGAGAAATTATTATATTTTCCATTTTTATTTCACTTGTCACACACAAATTTGAGGTTAAGTCGCACTTTAAGCCGGCAAAATTGACGGCTTATATTTAACCAATAGTTAAGCGTTAAATACGCGTTAATAATGTCGGTGCAACTCGCTAAGCCTCACTTAGCAATTTAACTCTGGCTTAATTTTTAAGTCGGTGAGATCGGCCATAACTGACTTTTATGAATACGGGCATAAAAGTCATCATTTTTTAATTTATTAATTTAAAGTCATGAAATTCATTGAATTTAATTATGCTATAGAAAGTTTTACTTAGAAAATAGATATTGTATCCAGAAGAGATTTGTTGACTTCCAGATCTGGTTTAATGGTTATGCATTTGGTGATGGTTGCATGGTTTATATTTTTTTAACAACACATTTTATCATAAAGATACTGGAGGTGTAGGAATATTTATTGTGATAATAGTGGATTTATAATTGTCCCTAAATCCAAGAAAAGAAGTTAGGCTTACCGATTGGCGCTTAATGCGAAAGAATCTATTAAGTATTGAAGCGTGGCCCTAAGTTTAAATTTTGTAGGATAGATGATTCTGAAAGTAGCCAATTTAGATTATATATTATTATCAAGTTATTCCTATGTTGTTTCTCAATGAGAAATTCATAGTTTTGGTCTTTCTTTCATTCATTGTGAATTTATTTGTTATTAACCATTTGGATTTAATGTTTAATTGTTCTTTTGCATTCCAGACTTGATACTATAGAGTAAAAAAGGAAATTTTGAGGAACACCATAAATTATATTTATGTAATTATTGGGAATAATTTTTTATGGCATTAATAGGTCACTGTCGTAATTTTTTTTTCTATAATTACTTTTATATTAATCAATTTATGACGATAATCAGTTTTATTAGTAAACTATATTAGTCTGCTGATAATTGTTGTTCACTAATACTCTCGGTCATCATTTATTTATAAACTTATAATCCACAGCTATTTGGATGAAAAAAGAAAGAAAGAATATGATTTTAGTAAGTGCACAAACAATACTTACTAAAATAAAAAAAATTTGCGGTACGATTTTATACTGTGTTCTCAGGTGACTTTTTTAAAACCAATTGTTGCGCAAACTCATTATACAATCACGAACATTGTTTGGTGAAACTTCATGAAAATCAAAGGATATGGTTTTATTTGTGATGTTTAAAAAACGCAAGAGGATTTACGTTAGATGCTGGTAATGATTCAACAATTTCATCAACAACATTAATAAAAAACTGGCTAAATGCTTCTGTATCAAGTTGGTCAGTAACATCACAACTAATTTTGCTTTTTTTTACTATTGATAATTTTCCACATAGATTGGCTTTTGTTTTTGGATTTAAAATTAAAATTATCATTTGCTACAATCTTAGTATCTTTTACAGATTTATCATATTGTAATTTGTAATTATTATATAATATTTTGTTATTTAAACTAGAATGTTTTAAGTAAGTTTCATGTATAAATTGGAGAGTGAAACGCATATTTTTCAACTCATCTGTATACAAGTTAATATCATTTGATATGGATTTTTTGACTTTTCTGGTTTTCTCAGGAAATGATAAGTTAAAATTATATATTATATATCTAAGAATGAGTTAAATAATGTGTTTGTATTACAGAATCTTTATAGTAATAATGGCACCATACTATTCATTTATATATTATTTAGCTAACTAACAAATAACTGTGTCTTGAATATAAGTGAAATTATTTTACAAATTGTATATAAATTTAAAGGGCTCAATTTCAGTATATATCTGAAGGGATTTTAAAATTTATGAAAACACATTATTATATTACACCAAAAAGTTTTTATTCTAACTTTGTAATTATAACTTAGTATAAATTATATAGACTCAAGAATCTTTGCTCAAATTACTTTGGACTTTTCACATACTGCGAGTATGGAGAGCTGCCAACGGTTTGCTCTAATAACTATTTATTACATAAGTTTGCATTTGACTATAAATTATACATTGGTCATAATAATAATCTCAGTATGGATTATTATTGCTTCTAAACAATACTAGGTTTATGAATAATACATGTCTATTGTATATATTTTCAATAGAAACATCTCCATTTTAAGTTTTGTTTTTATAGATATATCCTTATTTAGTCATAAGTTGGAGGTATAATTAAAATAATTAAAATAATTTTTATTAGTTTGTTGTGACATAAATTTTATTTTGGATTAAAATGATTTTAAAGTGATATTTAAGCTTACTAAAATTTATAGAAATGTATAGAAAAATAATTTTAAATTTAAATTATGCATCACATACAATGAAATATGAATATCAAAACTATAGTCTGCAAAAAAATAATAATAAATCTATGAGTTAAATCATTAATATTTTTATTTAATAAATGAATACAATAATTTTATTGTTTAGTAAATAAATCACAAAACCAATAGTTTTGATCTCTAATCAGACCTTTTCCAACTTACGATTTGGACAGTTTGCAAACCGTTCAAACTATGCACACAAACAAATTACTGTGCATAAAAGATTGCCTAAGAATGACATATATTTGTTTGTGTGCACAGTTTGGACAGTTTGCAAACTGCCCAAATTGTAAGTTAGAACAGACCAGTTTTTTGTAACTTTTTTAATTTAATTGAAATTTTTTAATAGTTCTTATGATACAGGTTATACAACTGATTTGAGTGATTCAAAATCTATTTAAATAAGTTTTTATAATAAGATTAATTCTGAGTATTTTTTGTTGTTTTTTTTTTATAAAATGCTTCATTTTTGAGTTATAGCAATTTTTAAAAACTTCAAAAATTAACATTTTCTTACAAACATACAAATTTATCTAAATAAATGATATTAGTTTTTTGGGCTTAAAATTTGTAGAAATTCCAATTACCTCTAATTAGGCTGTGCTTTTACTTTTTGTATATTTTGTTTCCCAGATTTGTCATTTTGTGTGGTTTTGTATGCATTTGGGACAACCTATTGGAGTTTTTTTTATTGTAATTGAATAGTTGGCAGTCTTTGGTGTTTTAATGTTATTAATCATAATATAGTGAAAATTTACGTTTTTTTAAATAAAAGAAAATATTTAAAAACGTGATTTTTAAGTTACCATATTATGCATAATAACATAAAAATGCTCTAAAAATTAAACAATGGTTATTTTCACTGCCAACTATTCAATTACGATCATTTTAAATGGAAAACCAATAACAGGTTTTTTTAAATATTTTTATAAAAGTAAATTATTATTTTACATGTTAGTATATAGAATATCATGGAAATAAAACTAAAAACAAACATTCATGTACTTGCTTTTATAATTCTCAATAAACTATAAAATGGTGTTTGAATAATTCAAAACGGTTAAAAAAATTAATTAAAGTTATTCAATACATATGTATATGTAAATAAATAATCTAATTGAGTTTTTTTTTCAAAGAACTGCTTTTTTTGGATGTATTATAATGTAAAAAATTTCAATAAAAAATTTCAATAAAAAATTTCATTTTAAATAAATACATAACTTCTTTTGCATATTTGATTGTTATATTATTATAAAGTTGCGCAAACAATGTCATTATAATTAGTGATGCCGTCGGAACCGGATCCGGTATCTGGCGGATCCAGCCAATATTTGAAAGATTCGGTTCCGGCCGGATCTTGATAACTATCTGGTCGGATTCGGCCAGATCCGGCCGATTCCGATTTTTATTAAATAAATGAAACTAATAAAGTAGAATAAAAACGTAAAATATACAAGTGAAATTTATTAATAAAAAATAATAAAATATAAAAATAATAATAATAATAAAAATAAATATAATACATATAATAATATTAATAAATAATAATTAAAATATTATATTAATCATATATTATCAACAATACTTGAATATTTTTATGGATTGGATTCGGTTCCGGTTTTTTTGAAGGCGGCATCACTAATTATAATTAGTTATTCTGCAACATTCGCAATATTTTTTATTGCTTTTAATGATGTCACCATTGATTCAAAAACTCGGCCGATGATCTCTTTTTGTACTGCGACTCTATCTAGTAATATAAACCCAATAACAAGTTTCACGTTAATATGTGTTATTAATTACAAATTCATAATTCAAATGTCACATTTCCCGTTCGGTAGGGAAAATCTATGACGTAAAGTGATATCGAAATGAATCGATATCCAGAAACTCGACTATAGCGTAAGTATTGGTTTTAAACGACTGTGAGACGCCTAAAATTTATTTTGCTGTAAAGAAGTTTTGTTTAAAAAAGTGCCGGTGGGATTGGTCATAAGCGTGTTTTATTCGTTGCGGTTCGTCGTCGTCCTATTCTCGAAGTTAGACGAACGAGTTTTGCACTCGAATTTGCCATATTGTGTTTTTGGTATTCTTGAATCGGACGAACGGAATCTTATGCGACTCTTTCACATGATATTGTTCTACTGCTACAAACCAGTAGATTTATTCAATTCTCGTCCGAAAGTGAAGCGCGAAACTTAAACTCTTATTTTATACTTAATACTTCATTACAAAAATATATAGTAAAAGAATTAATAGATTTACTACAAGAATATATTGCCATGCAGAGTATATGGTTTAGATATTTCAAGAAAAGTAATAACAAAAAATAAACATATTTATCAATATGTATTACGCACACGACATATTTATTATATTGTGCATTATTATTTATTGCGGGCTTTAATATATTTAGTTTTAATTACATTGTTGGATACCAAAAGCAAATTTTGCATCTGAAAGTTACCAACTAAATATTAGTCAAAATATAAATGTATAAACATGGCATTGTCAGCCTTCAGTTAGCCGGTGAATCCAGAAAATAACAGACGTATTTGACTGTATAATTATGTTTGAGGTAACATTCATTAATTTAGTTCTTATATGCTTTTTATAAAAAGCAAATAAGAGTTAAATTAATTAATATAACCTCAAACATAACCCTTAAATATGTGCAAAAATGAGTAAACAAACCGAAATGACAGAATAATGCCGTGTTGCTACATAAGGCGTTTTGCCGTGAGAAACCGTACATACCAGCGATCAAACAGCGGTTTTATTTCCATCTCTTTCTATTTCTGGGTGATCGCGGAAATCTCACGAAAACGTACTGGTTGTAAACGGTTACACCTGTCATTAATTTTTTAATGATTATTATTAATTTGGTAAAATATTTGCTATATATACATTTACTTACAAAGAATATTCATTTTATTTATACTTAATAGCAATTTTTACTAATTATTTTCATAATCATTCTTGACAATTCATCTAATTTATAGGTTATCATATTTAAATTTGACATACCGGACTTATTAAACTGCTTCCAACAAGGGTTTTAAATTCACCTCGCTGGTTGGTACATTCGGAGTCAAAAGTAAATAACCGGTTACTCGCGACAACGCAACGGTTTAAAACCATTTCATACCACAACGTCAACGGTATCTCACGGCAAAATGCTTATAGTGATAAAGCAACGCACACGAATTATGTTCATGAGATTCTACGGGTGTTCAAGAATACCAAAACGTGTGGCGCATTGTTCTCATGCGAAACTTTTTACTCGAACCGATTCCTGCACTAACATGTGCGTGTAACTTCGAGAATAGCAGCTCTGACGTAAGACGTTAGAAGTACGTCCTTTCTCGTTTAAAAAAGAACGCGTTTGTCAATTTCTACTTTTTGCCAACGGCCAATTGACTCAACTTAACCTCCTAATCAAACATATATTTCGACTTTATAAAATTGAATTTGTAACTGTTAAAATAAATTTATTTTAGTATTTTATAATTTTAGTTAATATATAGCGATTTTTGGCGAGAGACTATTGCTTACTTTACTAAGGTGTTGACAGACATACCACGGCATTTTGGCGAGCATTTAGTAACGGACGGGAAATCAATGACGTATGTTAAAACGTCGTCGTTTCATACCACGCCAAATTACACCTTACCTAGCTTTGATGTACTGCTTATAGCATGTTAACAGATACTATTTTTAGGTTATACAGTAAAGTCCGGTTATAACGAACTCGAAAAATGTACCAAAACCAGTTCGTTATATACGAAGTTCGTTATAAATGGTAATCAAAAATATCGTAATTTGTTTTATATATTTTTTATTCTATGTTAAAAGTAACGTAAGGATTGTTTTTAAAGACGATTTTCCCATGTTAATCAAAAGGATAATTTGATTTGCTTGCAGGCACGCAAAAATACAGTTACCAATGAGTTTTATTATTTCAAAATAGTTATTTATCATGAAAAAAAGACATTTAACTAGTCCTCTAAAAAAAATCGCGATTTGGGAAATAACGGACACCCTAATGAGGCTATACGATGTAAACAAAATACAATACTTCCAAGAAAATACCGCGCAAATCTATAAATCGGCGAACCCCAATTTTAGATATATTTTGGTTTGCTTTATCCGAAAGTTTGTTATAAGAGGGGTTCGCTATAACCAGTAAAAAATAGCGTTGGGTTTATGAGAAAATTTTCGTTGTTTCAAATTAAGTACGTTATACCCGAGAGTATATTATAAGCGGGTTCGTTATAACCGGACTTTACTGTATTTAAGTTTGGTGGATGTTTCACTAAATTACTTTAATTACAATATACATTTCTAAATGGATGCTTAGTAGATACAAAATATAATTTGTTAATTACATTTTATTATTAGATAAACAATTTAAAAATAAAAACGTAATTAAATTTTTTAATTTAAAATTATTAATTTGGTTTTTTCCTAGATTCAGATAATTTAAAAAGAATGATTGGTCTATAATTTTATAGTAATTTTATGTAACAAAATCATTTTAGCGACAAAACTTGTTACTAGAGCAATGAAGTTGTATCAAAAATGATGTTACTCTCACTACTCTTACCACTGATAAAATAGTAGTATCTTGCGAAAAATTGCTAATAGAAAACTTTTTTTTGTTTGTTTAAATAATAATATTACTTCTGTTTTAAGAAAAACATATTTTAAATCTCCCGCATCCAACCTGTCAGAGAAGGCTTTACCCATCTCTGAGGGACGGGTAAACTATTTCTACTCGGACGTCTTTCTTCTGTATTTATGAACAGCTTGGACGTACAATCTCTGGCGGACGGCCATGAACGCGTTGCGGTAAAAAAATAATGCGTTTCTCCTCTAAATAAATCGGGAACGCACCTCGGAAAACTTCTCCATGCCGATTGCAATCGAATTATATATTAAAAATAAAAGCATACATGTGTACCTGCCTCTATAGTACCCCAAAAACCATTTAAAACAGTTTTAGAACCATTCAAATTGGTTAAAAAAGAGTTATTCAACCGTACGTTTTTTGTCAAACATCTTGTATATACAGGGTATCAATAATCTAGATGTGTTCTATGGGCAACTTTGTTATTTTAAATGTTACAGAGTTTGTTAAATTAGCAAAGTTGGACAGAATGTCTAGAAAATCTTAATGCGATTTTTAAATTTGACATTGCTCTTCAACTTTTTTAATTACTTAAGAGAGCCAAATTAAAAAATGCATTCTATAGATATTTTTATGTGGGATTCAAATAAGTTAACAAAAAAGTCTTGGCGCTTTTGATTTTTGAGATATAAATTAAACTTGCTTTTTTTTAAATGGCTTAGTTTGGGGCTCATTAAAATGTTTATTTTTTTCTGATATTAAAAATCTCCGAATTTCACTTAGAAAAACTATTAGGTCTAAAAATTAGAATGACAAAAATGTGTCACCCAAAATTTCATAATAAAAACTCTATAATATTTTAGTTAATAATGGTTTATCAAAATAATTTACATAAAATTGAAATGAACACTTGTCTCAAGAGAACAATAAATTACAAAACCGTGTTCATTTCGAGACGGTGCACTCCGGGATCGATTTTCAACAACAAGAACAAAAAGCATCGCCTAAACCTAGGTAAAACTACTAAAAAACAAATCAAGCTAATAGAAGGAACCCTCATTTAGAAGCTTAGCCAAACTTTATTTGTTCTAATAAAAAACATCTTTTACATTTGGAGAGTAGTCACACACAGGATACATCCTTATAAACACTTGTAATAATGTTGCATCTTTAGGGTGGTTACAGAAAGTCGTCTCCGTCCTACAAACACTATGGTCAGTAATGAAGTTAAGCGTTTTGCCATAGGATCGTCTCCTTAGAAATGCAAATAGATACAATACACTACTACAACAATATCTAAGGAGTGATAATAATAATAACTCAAAAAATATCTGGTAAAATGTGCAAAGCCCCAACGGACAACAAAATAGCAATTCTAACTAAACAAACCCAAAATGACATCAAAGCTAATATTAGAATATCATCCTGTCTACATTAGTAGCATGTAAAAATAACAAGTGAAAAGACACTACAACACAGTAGGTTAATAAGATGGCGCTCAAACGGTCAACCATTAAAGTGTGTGGACCGCACCACTCAAAAGCTTTACTGCTTTATTAAAGGCAAGTTCGTACCATCCATTAAAAGTACAATAATTCAACCTAAGCTGTAGGCAGAGAGGCATAAAATGCCCCAAACCTTAAAATACTAATTATTATCTTTGATTATCTAAGAAAAACCTGCAATCATAGCAAGAGTTTTGGTAAAGTAATGCGAACTTATAAAACAGAAGCATACGTTGAACATTAAACAAAAAAAAACATGTAAAAGTTGCAAAATTAAGGACGAGTCAATTGTGCATGCCCGGACCGTTTTCATGCAAGTAAGTCATGTTAAAAACAAAATTGGCAAAAGGAATGGTCTAGCATACACCAACTTAATTAACTAAGAAATCTTTGTTCGATCAGTTTACCGGAGAGTTCAATCATTTGCTCTGAAGTCGTGCCGTTCTTTTCTTGGTTTACTTTTAACTCCTTATCAGGTACCGTCTGGAATGGTACAATGAGAGACTGCAATGGGCTGATCATTGAAGAAAACAAGTTATCTTTAGCGGCGAATCGAGATTTTGTTTGCGTACCAACGATGGTCGTAATATGGTTATACGTCGCCAAGAAGAACAAAAAAAATTACAGTTTGTTGTGGGACGAGTAATCGCTTATGGAACTAATGGCGCTTTTGGCGGTGTCACTTTTTATGCACTGGGGTGTTTCATATTTTTGTGTTCGGTTGACTAAGTTCTTTTTCAGAACGCCATATTGTAGGATAGACGGATATTCACCGGGAAAGAGCAATATCCGTCAAATTTCGGGGAGGTAACCTCAAAAAGCCGAAAACACCATAAGTCTCTTTCAGTGTTTCTTCAGGGAATATTAAACTCAAATTGCTACATTACAACATTAATGCCTCATCAGAGAAGGTTGGAATTCTTGGAATTAAGTCACTTTATTTGATATTTGGATGCGCATTAAGGAAGTTTGGGATTTAATTGTTATGCTAAGATTGACAATTTGATTTTTAGCATGCTTAGGCGAGTTGCTGACTTCAAATTTCTTAGTATGAATAATTTACATATCCGAATTTTTTTAAAAATTGAGATCAGGTTCTTGGTGTGCTTGTACTTTTGGCGGCCAGTATATACTAGTAGTTTTGTATTATATGCATATTAGTTAATTGTACTGGTGCTTCAAAATCATTAGGGTTCCAATTGTACGAAATGTTAAATTCAGTAATTCATCGTCAATAGAACTTTTATATTGTTTGCCTACGAAATACATAAACGCAAAGTTGAAACCATTCACCGTAAACTCTTGAAATACATACGTATTTTTAAGAACATAGTACCCAAGAAGAGGAGAATTCAACAACAATTAATTACCATTTTCAATTATCAATCTTTTGAAACAAGATGAAGTAGGAATAGCAGTTTTAGGATACAAACTTACAACTAGTGTTATAGAACGCCCTTGCCCTGCTAGAATTCGTTTTTTTTTTAGGTACAAGTGGACAAGGTCACCTTCTCAATTTCCAATAATAAAATGAATATGGGACTCGCTCAGGAACACAATTGTGTGTACCATTAACGAACTGCCACCAGAATGATAAATATTTTTTTAGTTAATCTACAACAACTGCGCTTTTTGTAAATTAATTACTGTGTTTATCAAAATTTGTTTGTTAAGAATAGTATTGATTAATGTAATAATCACCCTGTAATTGGGCATTAGCATTGTGAGCATTACTAATTTTAAAAACGTTTAGGTATAATTATTATGGAAACATAAGTACACTTAAGATATGTTTATCTCTCTATGCTCAATAATTTGATTTTTATGCCAATATTTTACTGATTGTTCGCCAATAATTAAATTGTTATCAAAATAGGTCTGAACTTTGTCATTACATTAAGGATATAAGTCATGTGCGGATTGACGAAATAAAACAAAACAATACTATAAATAATGTCTATCTGAATCGAGCTAATTTAATTAACTATTTGCAAATGGATTCTATATAGATTTTATATTATTTGAATAATATACTAATCATAAACGTTATTTATACAAATTTAAAAACGGAAAATAGAAAACACTTGAGTGTATATCACTTTAATTGAAAATAAATCACTTTGAAATTAAGCAATTTATAGATGTTTTAATTTAAAGTTGTCATTTTGTTTTACGCATTTAACAGATAAAACTATAAATAGATCTTATATGATAAAGCATCAGCAATGAAAAATCGTTTAATATATAAATTAGATGAAGGAAATATATTATGTTGATCCTACAAATTTGTAATGTAAAGTAATACTATTGTTATTTTGTTATATATTATAATCTCAATTATATTTTATAATAGTAGATCAATTCTGGATACAATTGACTAACTTAATATTATAATATAATAAGTTTATCATATTGTATTTTATAGCACAATAATTACTGCCGCGATATAATATATTAAAAATAATTACAGGATATTTTTATTGATCATATATTCAAGATTCTGTACCTGCTAATTATTGTGTGGATGTAGATATTTCATTGCATAAAATCTTTTTACTGTTCGCTGCATTTTACGTAGTGTGATTACACACATTCATACTTTAATTTTATTGTTAACAGTATCTTCTAGGGTTGACCTAATTTAAAAATGTCAGATCAGACATAAGAACGGCGTTTATGTACTTCTATGTTAACTGACGATTTTTGCTATCGTGAGGTGATTAACAAATTTAATGAAATATATTCTCAAACAAAAATTTACATGATTAATAAAAACAAAAAAGAAATTTGTCGAAAACGATGCAGCATCAGTATTCTTCGTAAATTTAGTTGAAGATAATCTCTGAATTTCACTTAGAAATAGAGGCTTTACAAACTGAAATTTTGTCGATAATTTGCATCTGCACAATTTATTTTAGTCAAGATTAAACGAAAAGTTTCTGGAAAATGGATTTGAAGGAATGACATAATTTTGTATCTCTCTCGATGTAAAGTCTACTCATGCCCGGTTTCACCAACGTCTAATAAAATTTATTCGTCAAATATTTACCTTATTTGTCCAATAAACGTTACCACCAATATTAAATATCGTTATTCGTCGGATAAAAACCCTAATAAACTAACCGCTGAAAATGCATCGAATAACTCAACAAATAATCTCAAAACGTCTAGATAACATTTATATATTGTAAATAATGAATAAATTTATTTGATGATGTTGATTTCAAAAATTCTTTTTGATTAAACAAAGAATTTATGCAATCACTATTGGAAATTATTAATTACAATTTGGATGTTCAAAATCAGCGGAACAATCCTGCATCACCTTTGAATCAGCTATTGGTAACTTTATGGTTTTATGCTACACTATCAGTTTTCTTGTTTTCTATTATTTCAATAAATTGGCTGGTTTTATCGAGCAATTCCATTCTCTCTTATTTTGTGAAATTTCTTTCTTTTGTTATAATTTATTATTTACCTTGGTGAAACGTAAAATTACTTATTTGATGAATAAATTTTATTCGACGAATAGTTATTTGAAATTAAACGGTAAACGCAAAAAACTTATCTTGGTGACATGTTGCGGTAGTTACTTTATTATTTTTTTTATAACGCTTGTTTAGTTTTGAAACATATTTGCTATTAGTAATAAAATTCATTATTTTGTAAATTTATTGTCTATTGATTTTCTGCTGTCATCCTTAAGGTATTCTAAACAGTAGATGGTGCCAAGTGTAAAAATACAGCAACAATAAAATCCCGATAGTATATAGAAGAAAGGACAACTTTAAGTTGTAAATTGCTATTTGTATATTTATCCGCATAGTGAAACAAACGCTCTCTTATAATTTATTGGTTCCGTATAATTTTCTTCTATTTTTACAATGTAAAATTTTTATTAGCATCACTGGGCAAGCAAATTTAGAATTGTTTTAATTGATACCTTCCGCATTTTTGTAATGGAACATTTCATCTGGCACAATTTTCTATTGTGATAAAAAAATTGCTTTAAAACTTTCAATATACGATGCAGGAGTTTTAAATATGTAGCTCTAAGAAATTATTTAAGGTTTGTTTAGTAAATATGAAAATAGATTTTTTTTTCTCGGATATTGTAAAGAACGTACAAATTATAAAATATATACATACCTACATAGGTGTTTGATTCGGAAACAATATTATAATAGTAATCACATTTATTATTTTTATTAATAATTTTTATTAATAAATTATTATTGTTAAAGTTCAAATTTCATTCAGGTTTAAATTAAATTCACCGCTTTTCAAAATATATTTTAAAAAATATCTAAAGATCGATAATTAATTCTAAAATTATACAAGCTGGTGTGCTGGATACATAACTTTATTAAACGTTAGGTGAGACTAATAGAGCATGTTAAATGTACACATGATCTTGGCATCTCTTCAAATTAAAAAATCTATTATTTTAACCTGGAGATTTTTGAAAACATTCAAATAATTTTATTTGAGTAAAATAATAACGATTCTGAAATGTGCGCTATAATGATTTATCTTGTCATTCCATAAAGATTTTATTAAACGTAATTTTTTTGTAATTGTCTTAAAAAGGTTAAGTGATTTTCACCATTTTCTTGTAGTAAAACAAATAAATAATATGAAATGAATTAATAATTTATTCTAACTCAATCTATCGATCACAGCGGCCAAGGGTCTAGCATATTCAATTGTTAGTATTAAAATAAAAAATAAAATAATAGTTATTTGTTTTACTAAGCATAAAAGCACAAGATTTAATGCCGCGGCTGGTGTTTCATAGCCGAGCGTAGCGAGGCTATGAAACCTGCCAAGGCATTAAATCTGCTTTTCTGCCGTGTGAAACATATAATTTTTTTCTTCAAATTTGTTCCAATTCCACGCAAAATCGACTTTTTCATATTTAAATTGCGTTTCATTATCAATTATTTATTATTTCTTAATGTCATTGTCAATTTTAATAATCAGTTTGATTTAAATTATTACTTGGAAGGTTGCCTAGCAACGAACTTTTTCTGCCTACTTTTTCTGCCTAGGCAGTAAAAGTGGACTATTTCTGCCTAGGCATTAAAAGTACAACTTCTAAGCCTGCCAAGTGTCATTAAAAGGCCGCTTTTAATGTCATTTGGAGAAAAAGTCTTTTGTTTGATTATTTAAATAAATAATAATTATTAGAAAATGGATAAATGTTTAAATAATACAGACAACGTTATTTGGCGCGCTTCTTTGAAATGCATAAGGAAAATAATTGTAGATTTAATAAAAATGATTGCAGTTTTGTGCAAATTATATCTCGACACTTATTTAATTTTTAGTTTGAAATGGGAAAATAATTGTTGGTTTAAAACAAATAAATGTAATCTTATGACACTTGTATCATTTTTGGTTTTCATAAAATAAGTAGTATTGCTGCCAGGTCTGTTTATGTACACTTTCAGCTTTAGTCAATTTGTACAATTTGAAGGAGGAATGCACCATAGAGGATATCTGCAAATAGACATTATAGAATAGTTGATTTGATTACAAAAAAAATACTTAGATACATGGGGTTTGCCATGTCACCAACATAAGCAGGCATAATTACAATATATTTTATTATAATAAATTGTGGAGAAAACTTTTTATTCTACCTATTTAAACAATCAAAGTATTCTTCTAAATGCAACTATAAACCAAGATCAGTTCCATCCAGTAGTAATGGCTTTGTATATCGAGATATCTTACTCATTGTATGGGGACAATTAAGACTGCAAGAATTTACACCCTTGTTAAAAACTGTTCTTTGGTGAGTTCAGATTTTGTATAACAAATGACGACGTAGAGTGTTCCACCGGGACTCGAAGGATGTGTCTAAACACGAGCCTGAGTTTGGCGTACTGAACTGTTGAATTTAATGGAAAATTCTCATCTTGGATTGGAAGACCATTCACGATGATATTATATTTCAAATACAATATGCGATAAGACGCTGTATCTGATACAACTGCTTACATTAATCTGCGCCTACAGTTCTACAGATGATCAACTAATAAAGATTAAAAAAATGGTGCAGACATTCTGAATACAATACAGAATTTGTTGCTCAAATACTCTTGAACGGATGCTCTTGATCATATGTATAAGTTGTATGCGAGAAACGATATGTATGACAATGTTCTTAATTTGGAGAAATTTGGACTACTTGCGGGAATATTGGTGGTATGGAATAAAGCTTTTAAAATTGGAGTTTTTGCTCTAAATAACTAATTACTAATTTAACAATATTGAATTTATTTGTTTGTTACTTATCTCTTCTTGCTTTGTTGATCTGTTTTCAAAGGTGCCTGTGCCAATCTACGAGTTTAGATATTAGCCACTTTTCAGGAAGGCTGCAGATGTATCATCATGTCAACGGAAATATTTATTAACAATAAAACAAACTGAAGAATATTTTTGCATAAGTTATGTGATTACAATAATAAAAACTAAAATCTTATACAAAATTGGACCAAAACAATATAAACTGTGCTATACAAGCACAAAAGCTGAACAAACAATCAAATTGTATACTTTACCAACTCTCTGCAATCATTCTCAATTGACCTTGTTAATAAAAACTTGTCTTGAGGAGCCAGTTAAAGAGCACAATCTTAACAATATTACGAATTGATGAACTTTTTTCTTTTCAGTACAACGTTTAAAATCAGATAGTTGCTGAAAACTTGCTTGCTGTGAATTCTTTTAACAAAATGTAAATCGATTTGTTTTTATATTATTAGAGTTACTTTTTCTATATCTTAAACGGATTTGCTGGAATACAATAATAATAATTATTATTACTCTATAGACTCTAGTAATAATAACCTTCAAAAATTTGCTTAATAACTGGTTAAACTCTACAATAATAATGGGAGAGCTCAATGACATAAAGTTCAACTGTTTAATTTATAAATTTAGTATTTACTTACTTATATTATGTAAATATATTATTCAAAGCGTTATAAAATATCAAATATACTACAAAGTTTATGAGAGTTCAAGATCTAATGTCGATTTAAAAATTAATTTCGGATTGTGTATAAAATTGAAATGTGGATACATTGCTTGAAAAATAATTGAATTACATTTATTATCTCCAATTCGATGAGCATGATTCATCATTAGATAGTAATCAAGCTTACATTGCATCAAATTTATTTTCTAATCGTTTATTATTTAAAAGAAAGTAGTATTTGTTCATTAAGTTTCTCTTGTATGTAATTGAATTTCGAACATATACGAATCTGTCCTCATATGATAACTTATAATATAGAAACAATAGGAACAAATAGTATTGCGTTATAGTCCGTGCTGTGAATATTATTATCCAGAACATATTTTACGCATTCCTTCTTGCACACCGAAGAACTTACAATTAACTTAACAACAATTACAGTATATTTTTTGTAATAATTACTAGTAATTCTACAATTTAGGTTAATTAAAATATACGTGAGAAATATAAAGTAGGAAATAATTTATAAAAGAAATATGATGAGTGCTGTCACGATTATTAGCGCCACCCACGTCCAATCTATTCTTATTAATTAGATGTAGGTGCATCTTCATGGGCTAATTTATATTTATTAACTCGACATGTTTACAAATAATTATAAATACATATAAAAATAATGTGAAAATTGTGCTGATATCAAAATAATACACATCACACGTTGGAATAAATTTATGCTCTGATTGTGCTTGGAAAGCACTCGCATTTTTGTTAAATAATAAAACCTATCAGTACAGTCAACAATTCAAGATCTAGGTTACATAATTGTTATTTTGATTATTGTTTGCTTCATAGACAAAGTTTTTAATTGGTTTCTTATATATGATAGCGTAAGAAGTATTTATTTTTTATATTAAATTAAAGGTTACTCTAAATCATGTAACAATGACAATACCGATTTATAAGTCCGAAAGGGACGCTCTCAATTTTAAAAGGTAGTTCTGAAGGAACATGATTCAAGAATAATCTTGGAAATGTAATCGATAGCACGAATAATTTGAATTATATTCGAAAGATTAATGCGATTTATTAATAATATTTAAATACATGTGTATGTATTATATTAATGGGCCATCACAAGGAATCTTTTTAAAATGTTAATAAAACACAAACGGCTAGATGGAATTTCATGATCTTGAATTTATTTTGTAGCCAAGAGTATTCGGTTATACATGGAATATTACATCAGCCAAATGACTGCCACGGCTTGCCTTACAATAGTCCATTCTCTCGACTCAATTTTTCAGAACTTTTTCCAACGTCTGCGGTTCTATCTCGGCAATGGCATTTTGGATATTGACTTTAAGATCGTCAATTGTTGCTGGATCGTTGGTACAACAACGTTCTTTAACGGCACCCAGAGATAAAAGTTCATGGGCGTCAAATTGCAGGTTCTTGCTGGCCAATTCTCTCTCCACGACGGCGACGGCTGATTACACAATTTTCGAACTCGTTCCATCTTGTTGGAACCAGATGTTGCCCATATCCAAACCAGCAATTTGCTCTCAAAAAAAGTTTGCTATCATATTCCTATAGCGGTTTTTGTTGACCGTTTTACCAGATTCAAAGAAAATGGGTCGATGATGCCGCCGGCCCGTAATCCGCACCATACAGTCACTCGTTCGGGATGCATTGGCTGCATCAACGATGTCCAAATTCTGCACGTGAAAATGCGCTTCATCGGAAAAGATATTTTTTTGCCAAAATTTACCATCGGCTTACAGCTGCTCTAAGGCCCAATTAGCGAAGTTGTATCGAAGTGGATGGTCTCTTCAACTACTGTGTTATTTGGACCTTATAGGCGAATAAACAGATGTCTTGATGCAAAATACGCCTCAAGGTAGTGCGACTAATGTTTCAATTGCTGAGAGCGATGACGAGTCGATGTTCTCGGGTTGACTTGCACACTACGGGCTACAGCAGCAATATTCTCGGGTGTACGAACCGGACGAGCGTGTGGAACTTTAGTACGGTTTACCAGCATACCACTTTCACAAACTTTCTGCACAAATTTCTTCAGAACACTTGCATTTGGTGCATATTTGCGACCGAATTTTGTACGCAATTTTCGCACTGATTCTGCAATACACGAATTACATTCAAAGTAAATTTTTAACATTTTTCAACGTTCATCGAGCGTATAGCGTGCCATTTCGTTAACCGGGTGTTGTATACTGAAGAACTGTCATACATCAGATGTCAAATATCATGACAGTAAAAATAAAGTGGTAGTTCAAAAAGATTCCAAGAGATGGCTCACTCTTTATATCTATTAGACTGGTTCTTAATTTTTGTTTGTGTAATTTTTTTGTGTGTACCCTCAGAAAGTGATCATTATACAAAAAAGGTAACCCATGCTAAATATCTTTTAGGAATCATAAGAACACGCGTCGCACTTCTTTTCAAGTTTTAAAAATAAACCCTTTTACCTTACTTAAAAAAACATTAGAATACGTCATTTTAAAAGTTTTCTAAATTAAAAAAAATATATAGACCTAAGCTTCAAATACTAATAATTTTTCTTTACGGGTCATAATTTTATGTTCAAAATTTAAAATATAATAAAAATATGTTAATAAAAAATAAATAAACGGTATATTAATGTAAAGTTTTATGTGGAAATCTAATTAGCAAGTACTCAATTGCTTTCTTCGGGACTCAGGTTATGCACCTGACTCATATCTGGAAGTTATGATACTTATTAAGTATATTACTTTTGAAACTTCAAAGGTAGTGCGACACGTGTTCTTTTGAATCTTAAAGGCTTAAATTTGGCATGCACACACAAAATTTCCGCAAAAAAAAATAAGAACCTAATATGTATTATATATTTTTAACTCTAATCATTGTACAATAATAATACGACACAACTACTACAAACAATATACAAGAGGAAGAGAACAGTATTGATAAAATTTAAAAAGTGTGCGGTAAGAGACGTATGAGGGCGTTTCCAGTCAACTAGTCTAGGGGGGGGGGGGGTAATTAAAAAAAAAGATAAATATATATTTTATTTTGCAAGTACAACATACAAAAAACATAGAAAAAGACGTTTCTAACGTTTTAAAGTGTTGGAGAAATTTACCAGTTATGTTATTTGTTTGGAATAAAGAATATCGATAATTATTATTATCAATAAAAATGTATAAGCAAGAAATTTTAGGGGGGGGGGGGGTAATTACCCCATTATCCCCCTTAAAACTGCCACTGCGTATGATCAAGTATTAAAGACCGATTTTATAATCAAACTTAATGCTGCATTAAAATGTAATGGAATCATTAAGAAAAAAAATGATTTCATAACAAAAAAAAAATGTAACATTAGCAACTAATGCAATAATAATTTTAACGTTTGTTTGTTTTATAAATGACATAAATGGTACTATTAAGCGCAACCTAGTTTTTTGTTTTAATTAGATATTTTTATAAAAAAGTCGAGATCGATTTTCACTATCTATTAACTGTAACTATAATTAAATTGACACATCTGACTTGAACATGTCTAATTATCTGTATTAATTCACAGTATTTGAGGTTATATTGTATAGGTTAACATATTAATAACAAAAAACAAAAGTAATTAATAGTTACCAAATAATTTAACTAAAAACAATTGTTTACCTTTAGCCGCTGCGATTGTTAGATTGAGTTTGAATAAATTATTAATTTATTTCATAATTTATTTATGAATATCGTTATATTTTTAATGTTCATCATTACAAACATACTTATGAATACGGTCATAAAAAAGAAAGTACACAAACGTATGTTTTTATTTTTATTACAGTTGTTATGGCAACCAACTTTATTTTTTTAAATGGCAACATATATTTTTTATTTAGTTTTTTTAATCTTTATGATACTCTTAATACAAGCATGTAAAATAATAATATACTTTTATAACAAAATTTTCTGATAAACTTAAAAAACATAAAATTTATTTTTTGTTGTAAAATGATCGTAATTGAATAGTTGGCATTGAAAATAACTAATGTTTATTTTTTGGGGTGTTTTTATATTGTTATGCATAATATAGTAACATAAAAATTGACGTATTTAAAATTTAAAAAAAAAAAAAAAAAATTTTTTTTTTTTTTTTTAATTTTAAAAACGTTAGCTTTCAGAATCTGATGTGGCCGAAAACCAATTGACGAAACGTTCTATAACAATACATAAAATAATTATACAGACTTATAACTTGTTTCCCGAAAATGTGTCTATAATATTTATATAAAAAATAAACCTGAAAACTTGAAAAGTATTTAAATTTTATTTGAATGTTTATTGGAAAATTGACGCAGCGAATAATTGTTTTTGCTTAAATATGCATGAAATATAAGCACCATCGTGAATTATTGCAAACATCAACAATCTTATTGTTCATTCTTTTTGAATTACTTTTCGTGATAATCAATTACAATTAATCGCATTTGACCGATAATTATACTGACATGTTCGAAGATGGAAATTTAACTTACGTCAATTCCGTTTTATATAATTAATATTTATTGTGTAAAATGGTTTAATATTAATTTGCCTAATAAACTATTAGCAGAATAACCGAATAATAATAATATATATTTAATGTTTAAGACCACTATGTGGTATACATAAGTCATTATAAATAAATACATAAATCATAATAAAACACATTAAAATAAATACAAATGTCAAAATATAAATTAAAGCAATTATAGAATGCCCATAGATATAGTGTCTTTACAACATAGGCTTAATTTATCTCAACGGATTATTTCATTAGCAACCAATTATGATTGTATTATATACCTGGAATCCGCGGTAATTTTTAAGGGTGAAAATATTGTATGTTTATATAATAATTTTCACCCTTGAACATCGATGTGTTATAAGCTATTTATGGTATATAATACAAACATAATTGTCTCCCAAAGCGATTAGTAATGAAGTAATCCGCTGAGATGATTTAAGGCCTTGTCGTAAAGACACTATCTCGGGCATACTACAGTATATGTTACAGTATGATATAAGTTAAACTATAATCATTAATCTTAATTTCGTTTTTGAGTTTTTTGTAATAAAGCGTGCTACTAACGTACTATACATTTCTAGTTTATTTTTTTCTATTAAAATATTTTTTTATGGCTTGTGCTATGATAATGTATATCACCATTAATGTAAAATTGTTTTCATTTTGATTTATATATAATAATATTTTATAGGCATATATTGAACTAACGGTCATAATTTTGAATTGAGTGAAAACTGGTCGACACGAATCTTTATAACCTAAATTGAACATTAATCTAATTATTACTTTTTTGAATAATTATTATTTGGTGGTCTTGATCCCAAATTATTATTCCATAACTTAAAATTGAATATACTAGTCCGTAATATAAAGTTAGCAAACTATCTTCATTTAATATTTGTTTGAGAATGCAAATTACATAATATACCTTATTTAGTTTAGGAATAATTTCAATTATATGTTGTTCAAAACTTGTTTATTGTTAAATGTAATGTTCAAACAAATGAATTACTTCTTTAGCTACATTTACACACTCTTCTATACTGATATTTATGTATCATCAGCAAACATACACAATTTACCTTTATCAATGTGAAAATCACCAACGCTACCTTGGGGCACCCCTACTGTATTGTTATTTACATTTGACACAACTTTTTTAATTTATCATTAATCATTTTTTGGTTTTTTAAGTATGATTTAACCCAGTTATTTAACGTAACCCTAATAGCCAACGTAGAATTTATTTCTAAAATAAATTTAAAGTTGAGACAGTCAAATGCTCGGGATAGGTCAAAAAATATTTCAAGTATTGTTTCTATTTATTTCATTACAAATAAACTGGACAAAGTCTGTTGTAGCTGTTTCTGTCGAATGACAACTTCTAAAACCATGTTGAGTTTTACTAAATTTATTGTTTTTGTTCATAAAACTAATTATTTGTGAAAACACAGCTTTTTCTATTACTTCAGATAACAAACTCAGAAGAGCAATAGGTCTATAGTTGGCCAAATTGGATTTATTAAAAACTTGAACAACTTTGGACATTTTTAGCATATCTGGAAATTGCTCGGTTCGTATGGACAGGTTGACTATTTCTGCTAGAATTTGTTTAGAAACACTGGAATATCATCATATCCGGCTGAAACGATTGTTTTTAATTTTAAAATAATGTCTTTTATATTATAAAGGGTTTTCTAATCATAAGTTTCATTTTGAATAGCAGTCAATTTTGAAGCTATTATCTTTTGACATTTGAGACAAGTAAAAACGACGCCATTATTAAAAATGGAATGATACACGCTTCAACAACGCATTGAATCTATTAAAATTCACTACAAAAATGGTGAAAATTTTTCAGTCACAGTTTGCAAAACTAAAGCACTTTTTGATCGTCGTAAAGCTCATTCTCGGCCGGCAATAGTAAACCTGGTGGAAAAAATTTGAGCTGTTAGGACAAGTTTGTGATATGAAGAATCGAAACCGTGTGCATCGCGCAAGAACAATATAATATTGCTGATGTTGCCCGTAGTGTTATGAAAAACCCAGGTTTGTCGATTCCTTGTCGATCTTTGGAATTAGACATTCCACAAACGACATTACACTGTATTTTGCTTAAAAACTTAAGTCTTAAAGCTTTTAAAGTTCAGTTAACTCAAGAACTCAAGCCGGTCGATCACCATAAACGTCGTATCTTTGCTGATTGGGTTCTTCAAATGCATCAAAATGATCCGGAATTTCATTAAAAAATCATCTTCATTGATGAAGCCCATTTTCACCTCGGAGGCTACGTTAATAAGCAGAATTGTCGCATTTGTGGCTTAGAAAATCCAAGAGTGATTGTTGAAAAGTTTTTGCATCCTCAACGTGTCACTGTTTGGTGCGGTTTTTGGGCTGGCGGTGTGATTGGACTCTACTTTTTCGAAAATGAGGCTGGTGCAACTGTTACGGTTAATGGATGGCGCTACCGAGCTATGATTAATAATTTTTTATGGCCGGAATTGGAAAATATTGATGTGGACGACGTTTATTTTCAGCAAGACGGCGCTACGTGCCACACAAGCAACGAAACAATTGCAATTTTGCAAGAAAAGTTTCCTGACCGTGTTATTTCTCGAAGAGGTGATCACAATTGGCCACCGAGATCTTGTGATTTAACAGCTATAGACTTTTTTCTTTGGGGCCACGTGTAAGATAAGGTCTATGCTAATGCTCCACAATCGATACAAGTCTTTAAAGATGGATTTCATGAAGTTATCGAAGACATACAGCCGCAAAGTGCGAATTGGTCATGGAAAATTTCATGAAAAGAATGTGGTACTGCAACCGCAATCCTGGCGGCCATTTGACTGATATCGTTTTCAAATGTTAATGACATACCTTCCTCTTTACAATGAAACAAACATTAATTGATTTCTCTTAAAATACCCGTTTTTTTAAATATCAAAATGAAAAACCCTATATATATAGACGCATTAACCATCAATATGAAGCCCAAAACAGTATGTTGTGAGGATGATACCAAGCCCACTAAAGTTTTACGAAGCCCGTTTTGGGCTTTCTAAAAATTTTATGTATAATGAACAGATATGAAAAATGAAACTATCCTGTACTTTTTTAGCAAAATTTATTGGGCTTCCTATGTCGGTATACTATCGCAAATTATACACTTATAGTTCATTACATGCAACTATAGAGGGCTTACGTTTTAAACTGCATATACAGTACATTCCATGTAACATGGAATATAAGAGGATACATGGGAAAAGAACAAAAAAAACTATACTACGGAACGTTAAAATATTTAAAACAAAAGAAGGAACACACTATGATGAACATAAAAGATATAAATGGAAAAATAATAACGGATGAAGGCGAGATAATGGAAAGATGGCGGGAATACTTACAAGAACTAACGTAACAAGAAGTAAAAGAAAACAAAACAAGAAAGGATGAAACAATGATACAGGGCAGACAAACAGAAGAAATAGATGAAAAAAAAGAAAAAGACGAAGTAATAGAATCAATTATCAAAGTAAAGCAACGCCGGAAATAATAAAATAAGGAAGATTATTAGACTTATTAATATTAAGATATATTAAACAAATTATTAAAATGTAAAAACGCCTTACACCGAAAGGTAGAAAGGTAAA
The DNA here is from genome assembly GCA_963932245.1 of Tachinus rufipes. Lineage (NCBI taxonomy): Eukaryota > Metazoa > Arthropoda > Insecta > Coleoptera > Staphylinidae > Tachinus > Tachinus rufipes. Next base: position 69,730,978 of record OZ010742.1, read on the forward strand.
TTGAATAAATAAATAAATACAGTACATATGTTTTACGGATGTTAGGAGTCAATCATGTTTTATGAATTATATGAAGCCCTTAAGTTTGGCATCAGTGCTTTTCTATAAAACAGTATATTACAAATAAAATGTTTGAAAAATATAATTGATGGTTGTGACTTCTACTACGTGATAATTCATGTTTATGAAATAATAAAACAAGTTACTATTTTTTTTAATCACAAATTAATTCTTACAAATACAATAATAGCTTTGGCTCTACTAGAGCCTTCTACAGATGTAATAAGTTATATAACTATAAGTAGAGCCAAAACTAGTAATGTATTCGTAAGAATAAATTTGGGATAAAAACATAGTAACTTGTATTATTATTTCATGTTTAAAGAAGTAAATACGCAATATATTATTATTTTTTAATTTGTTTTGTATGGTTATGTACTACGTTTAAGTAATTGTTTTTTTAATTTTACTATGTTAAATTTAATGCTTGCATTACTTTCTAAACTTATCAATCCCCTTCAAACAAGTTGTAAGACTCTAGCTATAGCAGTTTTTTAATATTTTTTAAATTTTTTATGGCATGTGCTATCAAATTCAGTGCCGTAACTAGCTTCTGATGCGCTCGGTGCGAAAGCGTCATTTTGCGCCCTCTAAACTACAAAATTATAAGGTTTAGGTGGTTTTCTGCGCCACAACCAAGCTGCGCCCGGTGCGGGAGCACCGACGGCACCGCCAAATTGTCAATTAATAACAACATAATACTGCCCAAAGATGTTGCAATAGTTAGACTTAATATAGTAAAGAATTTGTTGCCTATTTGAGCTTTGTTGTGTTGCAAGTGGACTTGTTTGTAGAGGAATGTAATATTAAGCAGGAATTCTTTAACAAAAGGTCGTCTATAATGCTTATTTTAGAATTCCAAACATTTTTTGTACGTTGTTACAGGTTTCTCTTTAGATGGTTTTTAAAAGTTGATGCTGATGAGCTACGGTTATAATTTGGAAAAGTGACGTTTTGACCTTACTCCGTTGTCTTGGCATTTAACTGATGTATGCAAGTACAACGCTTTGAAGGGTTTCCCTTTTACTGACCATGACAAGCCAACAGCTTCCCAACATGGACTCTCTATTGTATGAGAGGGCCGGGCATCTACATAGCACTTGCTCGATTGTCTTGTCATTCATTTCACATTCTCTACATGTTGAATTATCTCCAATACTAATCGAGTGCATGTGTTTTCTTAGTTGGCAGTGTGACAGTCAGAAATAGTAATCGGCTGTCTTAGCATTTGAGGTAGTCATTGTTTCCTTTTTTTGGACCATCCGTGTAGATTCTAATCGTATCATTGACCTCGTTCTGCTCATCTTGTTTATGTGCGCGCGTTGTAAGGTTTTTGAAACACAAAGAAGGATGACATGTTATCTGTTTGTGCTTTTAACAGAGATGTTTTTTAACAGCCTCTTCCAAGAGAGTTTAGCCATCCCTGCAGTGTTAAAGTTTAACTGCATTTAGAAGCAAAGCGTATTGGTTGAGTAGTGGCAAGCAGATTGTTAGCAGCAGGTGGCAATGGTTGCAGCGGTTGCAATAGATGATCGGGTCGGCGTCTGTGTAGGTAAAGTGTTGCAAGGTGTTTGTTTTTGTCTTCTCATTTTAAAATTAAGAAAACCTTTGGGTATATTTAACAAATTAGTATAAAAATAATTTATTAATTAAGTTTTCTAAATTTTTGCATAAAAATACAAGACTCCGATTTTTGTTGTTGTAAGATACTTTCTGTGGGTTTAAACAGAAGGATTCTTTCTGAGTTTTATACAAAAAATGATTTAGATTTAACTCTAGTTAGTTGAAAGGAGCCCATATCTGAAACAATGTTGATGATTTGGCAATAGGTTTTTAACTTCCGTTTGATTTCTGATTTTGTCCAAGGTTATTTTGTGAAAAATGTCTCAAATTTTATTAGATAAAAAACAAAATTGTTAATAAAATTCAAATTATAAAGTAGGCAATGCAATAAATGTCAGAGGGTCAATTCTGATCTCCGGTGACTTTTAAATTCAAATGACTTTTGTCATCACTTTTAAATTCAAATAAAATTCAATTTAAATATTATGATATACTTTATTCTTTTGATAATCATTAATTTAAAATTGTGTGAGGTCGCACATTGACGACACATACCGCATTATTAAATTATGAATGGTGTTTTGATGCATTTGCGAAATATATTATGTTGCGTTTGTCTAGTATGCGGCGGTCTGCCTTATGTCTGTCTCGGATTAACAACTACTACGTTGCCATGTCAATCCCGTGACCACCCTTGACAAAAACCATCGATGACTTTTGTCGTTTCACCATGCGGCTAAAATGCGTGAATCCAGCAAATAGGTACTATAATTATTATTGAATTATAGAACAATTTATACATTGCAGCTGATACAACTATTATAAATTATTAGATTCTGTCATAAATAAAAATATTAATTATTTCAATGCACAATTGATTGTTTGAAAATATATTTAAAATAATTGACATAAATATAGCAACTCTGACATATTTAACATTTAACGCCGGCGAGGCTTGAGAACGTCATAAATTCAATATCGATACGTGCTGTAAAGTGTTTAGAAGTAAACGGTGGCCAATTTGAACATTTGTAGTTTATAATAAAAAATAAAATTTGATGTGTGTATTAAATTGCCTATTTTATGTGTATTAAGTTGCCTACATTATAGGTTTGAATTTAGAAAGTTTGCAACGTTGCCAAGCGTAACAAAACTTTGAGGACCTCGTGAGGCCAAACGAAAAGTTTTTCAGCATTTTGGAGTTAAGATTTTCGTTTTCTTTTGGCACGATCTATAAAGTTACCTGGCGTTTATCCGCCAATTAATCTACACCCTGTATATAGCATTAGAATACTAACATTATATTATTTATTTAAAACTATTATGTGATAAATTACTTATATTCAACAGCCACATTTCTTAAAATATTTGTCCGATTGATTTTCTAATATTTTATGCGGTTTAATAGCGAAAAAATTGGCAACACCGTTGGGCGTCAAATAAAGGCAATATGCACTTAGGCTTCTAAATAAAAAATGAATGTTGCCATTTAAAAAAACAAAGTTGGTTGCCATAGCAACTATATTAAAAATAAAAACAAATATGTGTGTACCTGCCTTTATAATACTCAAAAAACCATTGAAAATGGTTTTTGAATCATAAAAATTGGTTAAAAAATAACGGAGATATTCAGCTGTACGTTTTTTGTCTAACACCCTGTATATGTTATGAGTATTGTTTATTGATAATTTTGTGTCACAATAATTCAAGCGTTGAGTGAAGGAATAGATTAGTAATATTATTTTAGTTTTTTGGGAATCTATATCTATCTAAACAATCTATTCAATTATGAATTACACTTGAATATATTGTTTATAGATTCCCATAAACTTTTTAGGTCAGTACACACACACTTTTTTTTTTAATTGTACGTCATTTTTTTGACATTGTTAGTTTTTAATTCAAATAGTTGTTTGGAATTTTACGAGTTTTTAGATTTTGAAGGTCTAAATAATATCTATATACAGGGTTGGTTAAATGTATGGAAACACCCAATTATTGGCTACATTTTTAGTTTATGTAAAAAATGATTTTTATAAAAGTTTTTGTAGAAATTTTAATCTACATAGTGATGTATTTTGATTTTTAATACAAGCCCTGTTTCAAGAGATATGACGTCATCAGATTTTTTTAATGTATTTTATTATATTTTCTTTTATTTTAGAAAAAAAAATTTACAATTACAATGATATAAGGTTTTATGGGTCTACGGCTTAAGGTTTTTGAAATATTCATTAAAATTAAAAGATGGAGTAAATTCATTTTTCCGAACTGTACAAATTAATATGTTTTTCTTTTCTTGTACTAATTTTAAGATTAGTTTGTCCAATATAAGATTGTACAATCTGCATATACAAGAGATGATTTTGGGCTTTTTAATCGACTTGTTTTCAGATTTGTATTAAAAATTGCTCTCATATCTTTTTAAAATTTTAGACATTTTATCTGTAGTATCTTGGACAAATTGTAAAAATGCATATTTTGAGTTTTTTTTCCTGCTTTTATTTTTATTGCTGTAACAACAGTTTTAATGATGATTTATTGAAACTATTTTGAATCTTCTAAAGTTCCCTTTTTACGTGATTTTGATCAATTTATTTGGGCTGGCTGCTGATAAGAAAACTCATTAAGGTAACAGTTTCTATGTGTTAAGATTTTCGATAAATAGTGTGTCCCAAACTACTATTGCGTGTGTTTAATTAATAAAACATATAAAAAGGATATTTTGTTTCTTTTTCAATTGCAATATATATAATATAAACATATTATAATCCGTATTAATATACTATATAAAATCAATACGGATTATTATTGAAGGTGAGTGACAATTATTTATATAGACAATAAAAACAAGTTATTTTTGATTGTATTTCAAACTAATAACTACTGAATGCCAATACATGCGAAATGTAAACATACATAACCTTTGTTCTTTTGGAGAACAACAATTTAAATCGTAAACAATTGATGGTTTATAAATGGGCAAGAAATTTTATAATTGTATTAGGCTGTCATACCCGAACATTTTTATCTGCGGTTTTGAGCAGTAGCGACTTTGAACCGCCAAGACCAAATTTCTTACTGTTCACGCATAAGAGAATACATACTGATGTTAAGTTTGGTTATTTTGTATGATTTTTAAATGTTACTTATGATAGCGGCTTAAACTTTATATAGGAAGTACTGCTTATTGTACTAAAGTTTTATTAAAATTTCCGTATTGTTGCACATTTTAAGCGTAACATACTCATGCTTTCGACCGCATAGATGTTCCCCTTTTTAAGGAAAAATGTACCTATACATTTTTGCACAAACTCCACACGACAACTTAAGTTTTATTCATAAAATCTAATGTTATAAATAGACTTGTTAGTAGCAGTTGTGGTATTTATGTCGATGGTTATTTTCCTCTCGGCTGCGATTTATATGTATGATCAATTAATTAAAAAAAAACATGAAAATAACATGTAAACCCATTTAATTTTAAGAACATTATTTTCTTCAAGTTCAAATGTACGCCATGGTTTTAGAATTACTGCTTCAGGTTTTTTACGTATTGTAACGTTGGCAAATCTATCGGACTTTGCTCATTTATGGAAAACCGACATATCTATCGGGCAATGATTTGAATATGTTTAAACTATAATAATAAAACTATAGGGTTTTCCATTAAGAAGTGTCATTTTAAAGTTTGCGCCATTTTTGTACTTGTAAAGATATCAATGTTATTTTTTGACAGTTAAAACGTAAAAACTATCCCATTTACAAAATGGTACGATAAACGCTTCAACAAAGAATAGAAATAGTGAAAATTCACAAAGATATGGTGAAAATTTAGCGGAGACTGTTTGTAAAGTTTGCGGGGTATTAGGTCGGAATGAAGCATCGTCACGAACAGCAATTGTGAAGATAATTAAGAAATTTAAGACATTTAGCCAAGTTAGTGAGGTTTAATTGTTGAGAAACCACTTTATCTAAAACGAGTTACAGTTTGGTGCGGTTTTTGGGCCTGTGGTGTGATGGGGCCATATTGTTTCGAAAATATTTAAGGTGAAACTGTTAAAGTCAATGCGCAGCGTTACCGTACGATACTTACAGACTTTTTGTGGCCAATATTGCTTTAAGATGGACGTAGGTGATGTCTGTTTTTAGCAGGACGAGGCTACATGCCACACCGCTAGACTCTTTTCTGAGGGGCTACGTTAAAGACAAAGCTTACGTCAATAATCCTATAACAATCGAAGAGCTCAAGGATAAAATTCGGGCTGTTATTTGCAAAATGGAGCAACCAATGTGCGGCAGAGTGATGCAGCATTTCTTCAAAAGAATGGGAATTTGTAATAAGTAATATCGTGTTCCTCAAGTAGACGGAGAGTTTCTACTTGAAATTGAACTACAAATATAGTTAAGTGTTATTATTGTTGTGTTTTTTTATAAAATAAAAATTACACTTTTTATGGAAAACTTTGTACTTATGGTTGGTACAAAATTACATCGTAATACGTCATGCGGTCCATAAATATGAAATATTCAAATGATAATTTTGGAAATAATGTTTTTTTTTTGCTATTTTGCGTAGTAAAAGTTTAAGTTTAAAAAAACTGTTCACTTCAGATCAATTTTCTCAAATACAAAAAATTGTAATATTTTTTAGAGAACACTACTTGTTTTTACAATTTGAAATTCTTGAAATTAAATTTTACAGGAAGCAGTTCATTGTTTTTTTTTATAAAACTTATATAAAAAAAATTTCTCTGTTTGGATTCACATTACATATAACGTTCTTTTCAAAAATTAAACTACATATTTTAATTCCAGTACTTGTGTGTTGATCTGTGTCAAGCTATCAGTGTTATATAATTATTATTGAAAAATTGTCACTAATGTTTACTTACGTATAAATATCACTTTAAATATATAATCATATTGTTAATAAAGTATTTCTTTCTTTATTGATGTGGTATCGGTTGTCTATTTGTAAATAAACATTGCTGTTTGTTTATAAGCGGCATTTCTCATAAGGTTTTTTTATCGTAACCCGGAGGAGTGCCAATATATGCGGTCAAACAATTAATTTTATCACGCAATAAGATAATTAACATAAAACATTTATTTACAACGGGTTTCCGTTGTAATTATATATATTTTGCACTAATTTATAAATTTATTCGATCTCAATCACGATGTTTTTAATATTTCCTCTCTATGGCTGCTACGATTATTATTGTTTACTTTTTTAGCGAATAGTCGGAGATATATGAAGCCTTGTGGCATTTCAATAGATTTTTGAACTGCGGGTATGTACCGGAGATTTATTTTATTGCCGTTTTTTTTTTTTGGTTTCCAACGATTAAAGTATTTTTTACATCTAAGTTATATGACATTTATTTTTAAAAATAATGCTGATTATAATGCAATCTAATATTGTAGATTCCGTGTGTGTGTGTGTGTTTAAATTGTTTGGAATAAGTAATCGATTTAAAAATGGCATAAAGGCAATTTTGATAGACACTTAAGAGATTATTGATTCTGGCCGATAGCCAGTTAATGCAATACGTTATTAAATATGATACATTGGACCTATTTTTGTTGTAAATCAACAAATAAATCATCATCAATTTTAGCTGTAAATCAACAAGGAAACACATCTCAGTTCATTTTTAGTCGTTGCGGTTAAACAATATAAAAAAATATATTTACTACAATAAAATAATAACAGATCAAAGATAAAGTTTCTATTGTTTCTGTAAATATTGTCTAACTAAATATTTAATTTTTAGTAGAGTTTACTTCATTTACATAATTTTCTCTTGTTATTCATTCATTACGTGGCAATACAAAGCAGGATTAACGACAACTCTAATAAAATATTGTTATTATATTAGCTTGTTTACAAATTAGGCACTAAAACAAGATAGAAATGTATGTATGTATGTTTGGAGAGAACTAGTAATTCTCCATATCTTTTTTCTATCTCTACATTCTTTTTCTTTCTTATACCTCTTTCACACGCATATTCAGAATCCCATATTTATAATCTTGTATACATACGTTTAAATGGGACTTTTTAGATGTATTTGGGCGACGCACTCCGATTCACGATTCTGGATGCCTCTATCTTAATACTACAGCGATTCCTAATCTGGGATTCACGTTATATGTTCTCTTCTCATATCATAGGCGGCAAATTACCCATATGCATATGTTCTTTGAGGTTCATATTCTTTGGCACTGTACTCGCAAATGAATCAGGGTGTCTTTATGTGAAAATGGTTTTTGAATCTGGGCCGCGATTCTCCAGTTCACTCGAACACATCGATTCGCATATGTCAAAAGCTCGAGTTGAACGTATAGTTTGATTACGCAAATTGCGGCGAAAGTTATGCGACTGGGTAGTACCACACAGAATAACTAGCCAATTTCTCTTTGACAGAATGTTCAGGAGAGAAAAAAAAACAGGCAACATGCTGTTAAGATAGATGTAGATGGAATTTCTTTATATATATATATATATATATATATATATATATATATATATATATATATATATATATATATATATATATATATATATATATATATATATATATATATATATATATATATATATATATATATATATATATATATATATATATATATATATATATATATACTAAAAGTAAAAGAACAACAAAACTCGTAGCTCAATATCTATCAATATTCATCAATATTTATCAAAATTTTAGATAATTTAAGGTTAAGTGGAAGAACATCGATGTGATGAACTTTGTCTTTTTTGTAACTTTGCAAAATAAAGATAATTATTATTATTATTATTATATTATAATAGGTGTGTTCATTTTAGCGCTTTATGCAACCGGTGCATTTTTTCATTTTTAAATACTGCAAGCAAGAATGTCTCACACTTGACAAACACACTAGAAAATATTTGGTGTTTGTGGAACTTTTTTTACCTTGAAAAATACATAAAAAATGAAAGACGCATTTGACAAATTCAAAAGTCATTGAATTAGTGCCACCAAGTGCGACTATTTTGACAAATGGAAAATCTCTATAGAAAGTTTACTACATAAAATTTTATTACGGTACCTGGCAACGCCAACAGCTGATCGTTTACAACAATGCCCACCAGATATACAACCTTAACTTAAGTTGGCAATGCTTGAATACCTCATTACGTTTGTTTATAATTTCACTAAAATTGTAGAGTTGATTACGTCGATGATTAATTTACGCAAGTTTTATTGAGGCCGGCGATTTATTTAACCCTTTAACTACGGCTGTCGTCAATAGACGACGGTGCAAAACTTTTGTGAGATACGGCTGTCGTCAATAAGCGATTTGATGAAATTATTTAGAAAACGGGTGTTGTTTATTGAGTTTTATTTATTTTATTGATATTGCGTCAATGAAACAAGTGTGTAAAATGTTTATGTATTGTTTGTTGCGTATTAGACGCATAATAAATACCACTTTGTATGCCGTATGTTAAAACAATGAAGCGACATAACTTTCTTGAGATACCGTCGTCAATTTGATGAATTTTGCCGAGAACGGGCGTCACTGCAGTTTAGCAGTAATATTTTGTGGGATTAGCTGCATTTTTTATTTGATTATCTAAAATATTCTTTTATTTGCCGCACTGTAATTGATTTACCGTCAACATCTCGTTGTACTTGCGGTTCAAAGTGTTCAAGAACAGTATTGAACGACAATGATATATAGTGATGAAACTGTTGTAGGAGATATACGTTAGCAAAATTGCAATATTTTTAATCTCACAATGTACCACTTTGACGATAAAAAAAAAGTACCATATACAAGTAACATATGATATATGATGACAATTGTGGACGAAACTAATAGATACGACGAGTACAGTGCCAAAAACGATCATGCTCCAAAAAGAAAATCAAGGGTACCCACCCACTAATGTAAATAAAATGTATAACTTTTTAGCAATAATTTTATCGATGCCACATATAAAAAAAACATAAAACAAAGTCATTTTATTAGCAAGTACATGACATGAGACAGATTTATACAACTGTTGCGTTATATATATTTTGCTGATAATAACAACATTTTGCCTGCAGGCAACAATAATAAATTGTGGAAAATACAAACTATATTTGAAAAATGGAATAAAAAATGTTCAACATTTTTCAATTCTTTTCAAAATTTGGTCATCGATGAATCCCTGATATTCTTCAAAGGCAGGTTGCACTTCAAGCAATTTATCCCATCAAAAATACATTGATTTGGAATTAAAAAAATTGTGTTGTGTGATTGCAAGACGGGAATTGTTTTGAAATTGTTAGTATACATCGGATCTGAAATTGACATTCTTTGAAATGATCCGTTAGGTGTTTCAGATGCAGTAATAAAAAACGAATGGTCAACAATGAACAAAAAGGGCATTATATACTGATAATTGGTATACTAGCCCTAAACTGGCAATTTACTTAGATCAGCAGAAAACCGGTTTATGTGGTGCAATAAAAAAAATAGAAAACCTTTTCCGATTTTTTACATCGAGTGGCACGCGTAACCTGCGAACGCAAAAAGTGCGGAAATGTTATGGTTGTTAGATTGAAAAATAAACGTAATGTGTTTATGCTTTCAACATTTCATCAAGGAGTAATGAAGAATAGCGGAAAATTTGATCATAAGACTGGTGAGCATATTTGGAAACCAGACTGTGTATTAGGTTATACACAAAACATGCGCATGATTGATAAATGTGACATGCAATTAGCTACAGTAGAATGTGTCCGAAAATCAATCAAGTGGTATAAAAAAGTATTTTTTCACCTGGTTGATATTGCCATGCTAAATTCTTATATTATGTTTCTTGTAAAAACAGGAAAAACTTCAATACGCTTGAATATATTCATAAGAAAAGTAGTGCAACAAATTAAAAAAAAAACATGAAACTGTGACTGCTGCTAGACCGGGGAGATAAAGTTAGAATTAATAGATCAGTTAGCTGCAGTGAATTTCATAGAAAGACATTTCTTTGCAAATGTTCCACCTACTGGGAGTAGACGATAGGGGCAAAGAATTTGCCACGTATCTTCAAATACTAACAGAGTTGAAAAAAAAAACGGAATTATGTTACAACTTGGTGTACTAAGTGTAAAGTAAGACTTTGTATAGGTGAATGCTACAAAATTTATCACACCAGAAACACATTTTGATAAAAAAAAATTACATAACTTTGTTTCAATTTGATATTTTGTTATTATAAATTTATTTAGGTATGAGTTTTTGTTTATTTACTTATTTATTACTAGGTATGTTTTAGATTCTGGATTTGAAAAGAAATGTAAAACCATTTTCATTTCACTTAGTGCTTTTGTACCGCTTTTAGTAGTTAACTTCACTCTTTTGTCGAAGCGGACAGCCAACTTATGTACTTTATGTATGCTAAAATGTTGCATAGAAGGGTTTTTTATGCTGGCCAGCAATTCTCTAACATGGACTTCTTTGCGTAAGAGAGCACCGGGCCGATACATAAGACGTGCTTAGTAATTTTGTTGTCCATTCACATCCTTTACACATTAGTCTGTTTACAATAACCATTGTATGTATGTGTTTTCTTAATTGTGAGTGACCTGTCAGGATTCTTGTTTGCAGGTTCTTTCTAGATAGTTGCAAGTAGTAGTCGGCTGGTTTGAGATTTGAAGCAATTGTTGCCTTTTTTGCCTGCCTACAGCCCGGGTTGTTATACAATCGTATTTTATGCGTTTTATGTTTTTTAGTATAGTATTAAGGCTTTTTAGTAATAGTACGGTTTGGGGTTAACTCTACACAATTTAAGGGTTGATTCTTTGTATACCAATCTATTAGCCTTAATGCTACTTATTATGTTAGAGTGTCCTTTTACCCAGCACATTTTATTGTTATTTGCATAAGCGGTCAATGTGAGGGCTCTATAGCATTCTAGTATTTGTCTTGATGTAATTTTAGGCTTTTAACAGCTAAATTTACTGCAGGCTAGTTGTAAGTGTCTCTAGTGGTAAAGATATTGAGAGGTCTATTTCTTAAGAGTAGTTTTATCTATCCACTGATTGTTGGATTAACACTATGCGTCAAAAGTGCCGTTTCCTGAATTAATTTTTTGCACAGTTTCTCAAGTGTTTTTAGAAGAAAAGACGTAAAATTGATCAGGCAATAATTTTGTCAGAGTGTCACTCACAGCGACCTGATTTTGGGATAAATACAATTTTTACTTTTCTTTGTGCTATGGAAATGTAGCAAAAAACAATACATGCTTATAGATTTTTACCAAGTGGACTATATTGATATCGTCATTGCAAAAAAACCAGGAAAATTCCGTCTAGTCCTGGTGCCTTGCATGCTGAGAAATTTCTAATTGCTCAGGTTATATGTGTGTATTCTACTAGGTTGTGTGCAGTGTTCTAATCATCCCATAATAGGGGCAGGGTTGTAGCGTCAAACCAATCTTGTGTCAAGGTGGTATGGCTTGAGAATGAATTTCCAAAAGTATCTCGGTTGATTATGATAAGATGGCTGTGTATATACCGTTCGAATATTTTTGGCAACCGAGTTGGTTGTTGGAGGTCTTTTGATAAAATCATTTTTAGCCTTGCGGTATGGGAGGTATTTTCAACATCCTTGCAAAAAGTTTTCCATGTATAATTTGAACGTTTTTATAGAACATCCACTCTAATTGTTGTTTTGAGTTTTTTTATTTTATAGAAAAAATTTCTTATGTTTATACTTAGTAAATAGTTTTGGTCTTTTATTCTATGTATTGTGTTATTTGTAGGTATTCATTTTGGAGTATAATAAAGTTCAATATTTTCCTAATTGTCTTAACATATGTTATTTGAAATACTAAGTTTTAGTTTTGTATCAGCAGAAATATGATTTCCAAAATATTGATGGTTCTAATCGTTCTAATGTATAAAACTTGTTTTTAGTGTATCAAACTGTGTTGTCTCTTTTCTAAACGTTTTGACTGACATATGAATCTTCATCAGGAAAGCTGAAACTCAGACAACACGTTTCTTATATGTATAATTAATTTATTATCTATAATTTGCTATTTTTTTTTTAAATGTGTTATTTATGAATGAATGAACCACACTTGTTAAAACTATCACTATTGAAGACTAGATTTTAGCAGTCTGTGAACTTTGACCTTAAATATTTGTGGTCTGTTGGAACTTTATTCCATGTGTTGAAATTACGGTTAAAAATCTGACATTGAATATTTATTAGAATTTTAGCATGCCTTGTACTACGAGTAAATATTTATTTAGATAGCAATATGTTTTCTACTTCGATTGAACAATGTCCAAAGAAATATATATATAGAACATGTAAAGATTTGCAACATTCCACCGGTGTTTTAAAGTATCTCACTCATTAGTCCTGTTTAAGTCAGCAATGATCCAAATAGCTCGTTTTTGAATAGAATTTAGAAGTTTTGGATGCTCTTTCCCATACTTGAGAACTATATTCAATACAAGAACGAATGTTTTATATATATATGCAAAAGCTGAACAGAAGTAAAAAACTGTTTATATCTAAGAAACCTTAGTTTTCTAGATACTTTTAAAGCTATGTCAACAACATGATTATTCCAAAGAAGATTTTGTGAGATTGTAACTCCTAGAAGACAAATATAAAAATATTTAGAAATGGATTCGTTGTTTAGTTTAATATTTGGTACTGATGATACATTGGATTTTAATTTTGAAACAATAAAAAATTGAGTTTTTTCAGAGATAAAATTGACCATTTTGGGAGTACTCAATTATATATAAATATAATTTGTTATAAAGGGTGGGCCAGCTTTTGATTGAATTTTGTTTCTACCGACGCTGACAATTTTTGCCTGACAATTACATGAGAAAAGTGTAGTTAGATACCTCCGCAGTCAAAAGATGCATTGCTTTACTTTGGAGCAACGTTTTGAAATAATAAAAAATTATTTTGAAAATAAGTTTTATTTGTTTGCATCAGAGCAAAAATTGCGTAAGTTTTTTTGAAAAAATGGAAGCGCCATTGATCAAAAGAATACATAAGTTTGTAATAGAAGTGCGTAAAACTGAAACGCTGGTAGACAATTCGCGCATCAAGCATACTCATCTAAAGCGCTTTACCAAAATTGTCGCTCCTGTGGCTTGATAGTGTACGCGAGAACCCAAGATCATCAACTTGGCACAGCAGTCAGCAACTCAGTATTCGGCAAACTACTCTTCACTTCTTCACAAAAACGTTGGTATGTTTGCTTACAAAGTGCAACTCATTCAAGAAATTAAAATGGCCAATCTTGGTGCTCGTTGAATTGAATGTTGACCCAAAAACAAAATAAACAAAGCTGCCGTATTTGGGGAACAAACAATTTACACGCCATAGTCGAGAAACCAATGCATTCATTTCAAGTTATCATTTGGTGCAGATTTTGGAGTTGTAGCAATATTGGGCAATTTTTATTCGAAAACGATGACGGAGCCAATGTTACTGTTACCGGAGGTCGTTTGTTTCAACAAGGTGGTCGCCACACTTTGTTGAAACAAACGACCACTCACTCACACTGCACATGCCACGATCAATCTTCTGTGCACCAAATTTAACAACCGCGTTACATGCCGTTTCAGCGATGTGAACTGACCACCTTGCAGCTGCGGCTGGACACCGCTGGATTTTTTTGGGCGCATTAAAGGAAAAGGTGTATGCTGACAATCCACAGACAATTGACCACTTTACGAACGTTCTGCTTCAAAACATTTGCGAAGCTATCGCCGAAATACCGCTGAAAATACTGGCGCAAATACTCAATAATTGGTCCTCGAGAATGGCCTGCCATACTTAATGGGAATATACACTTTTTGAAATAAAATTAAAATAATCAAAAAACAAGCCGTTTGTTCTTTATTCCATATGATTAAAATTTTAACTTAAAAATGGCCCATCTTTTAGAAGTATATTTCGAATTTTATATTTTTGTTACATTCAACCTCATCTAAAAAACAACTTTTTCTAAAAAAAAAGATGTTTCTATTGTAATAAATAAAAACAGACAACAAGCTTAGAAGAACTAATTTTCTAAGCAAACGTATGTTTAAAATAATAAATAAGTGAAATAATATTAAAAAAAGGGGGAGTTAATTACCTTGTTTATCCCCTCTAATTTGCCATTCTTATGTACATAAATCATCACATATAAATAAGAAATAAATGTATCAGCATTTGTAAAACATTTCTTTTATTTTTATTTTGCTAAAGGGTAAAACATAGCATACTACAACCCAATGAAAATTAAGTGGAAAATTAAAATAATTGGTCTCCATAGCTCATGTAACTGTAGTACATTTTGGTAGTGGCATAGGTAGTTGGTAGCCAACGGTGGCAGTTGACGGTGGTGTAGTGGCACTAAAGCCTAACCTCAATAAGACAAAGTTAGCAAAGAATAACATAATTTTTCTGCTAACTTTTCTAAGAAGAAACTTATTGATTATAAAAATAAATACCCTTTGTCAAGTCTAACACAAATATCGCTAACGATGGAACGATACAGATCGGATATATTGTACATTATATTGCACATATCATAGATTTATTGTTTATTTTTGTTAATTGGAGGGTGGTAATTTGTTGATTATCATCAAATCATAGAATGCATTTTTAAGTTACAAACAATGGCTTTGTTATTTTAATATAGTATAAAAACATTTATGATCATGTTTTATGACTTATTAACAACCGCTAATTACATCATAACTATGCTTAATCTGTGGTAATTTCTTATAAAGGCCATTGGCATTTAAATTTTTTTTCAAATATTGTCTGCTTTGAAAATTTATTGCACTGCTGAAAATTGGAGCGGAATACGGAACAATTATTTTTATCCATTCGTATTCTATTTTTGTCATATGAAATTGAAACGCTAACCCAATTTTCATTAATAACACAATTGGTTTTGGCATAACAGCTCTTCACTAATAATATATTAAATATATAGGTCTTTTTTTTTAATTGAAAGTTTTTAAAATACAAGTGCACAAGATTTTTAATAGATCGATAAAACATTTTTATTTTAAATTCTCGTGTAAAACCATTATAATTTTTTTCTAAATTAAATATTAACTTTTAACGCATAAAGCTGTTTTTTTATTTATTTTGTGTTGACAAATGAGTAAGTGTGTTATAAAAGTACTTTGTATCGTACTTCGTCTGGATGATGCCTGCTGGTCTGAAAATGAGTTACCGGAGGTCGCAGTAACCATTGCATGTCGGTATATATAGCTATAGAAGTGCGTTGAGGAGAGTCGCTGACCCTGATGGTCGCCTCTCGCAAAATCCATAGCACGCGATTCCGCAAGAGAACACCAGATTATTAATAATCACATATATAGCGTGTTTAATGTTGATACTCTCACCATAGGGAAAAATAAAATAATGCACATTCCGCCCTACACAAGTCCGAACAATTATAACGATTACGTTAGACTTGCTAAATGTACCAGCGATGACTTATAGATTGAGAATGAACATTTATTTATAGGATCCGACTTCTGAATTTCATTTCGACGCTCAACGTTACAAGCGCATCAATCAACAAATATGTTTCGAAGGAATATTATAAACACTTTGACACATAATGATCATGATACGTTAATTTTAGTATTTGCTTTAAACAATGTTTTATAAATTTTTTAGGCGTTTATTATATTCATTCAACTACTTGTGATATTAATGCTGAGTGGTGAATTGATGAGATTTTTTTTAAATAGCACAATTACCAAAAATTAACAGGGTTCAACTGAGAACTATAGGATTCAGAAAATTTGAGTATAAAAAGTAACTCGAACTTGTAATCAATTTACATTAGATGTGCTAAATATAGAAAATTTTCATCAAAATATTTTTTACTATTTCTCAATTTGTGTTGCGGGTGTATTATTTGGTATGGTTCAAACATACTGGTGTGATATTTTTTTACCCTATCGCGATCATAAATGCAGGACGTTCGTCCGAGAATGTACCTCCAAGCCGTTCGTAAATAAATGAGAAAGGCGCCCGGGTAGAAATAGTCTCTCAGAAATGGGGTGCGTTTCGATTTAGAGAAAAAATGTGCCCGGACGTTATTTTTTTACCTCAACGCGTTTATAAATGCAGGACGTTCGCCCAAGAATGTATGTCCAAGCCATTCGTTAATACAGGAGAAATGCGCCCGGGTAAATAGTTTACACGTCTCTCAGAGATGGTAAAATGTAAATTTCAAAGTTACTATATTATGCAAATAACATAAAAACACCAAAGAAGTTAAACATTAATTATTTTTACTAGCAGCTATTCATTTACGATCATTTTAAACGAAAATATTGCAAAATATGTTTATATTATATATATAATATATATAATATACAATTGTTTAACAGACTTTCTTAAGTATGTTTATATTTGTTAAACGGGATGATGAGTCTTTTTTTGTAAATAATTTTTTAATAAATTAAAATTTATTTATAACGTTTCATATATTATGTACATATATCGTCAGATAAATAAATATATAAATAAAATACAAAATAAAATAATATTATGTAAAATTGTCACATTTGAAGTTAAAAATAATAATAATAAAACAATTTTTTATAAAATAAATAAATAGATGAATTAAACTAACATGATAAAATAAAATAAAAAATAAAAAGAAGAATATCTATTGACATTAGATATTAAATATTAGTATTATATATATTTTATTTTTTATTTTATTTTATCATGTTAGTTTAATTCATCTATTTATTTATTTTATAAAAAATTGTTTTATTATTATTATTTTTAACTTCAAATGTGACAATTTTACATAATATTATTTTATTTATATATTTATTTATTTGACGATATATGTACATAACATATGAAACGTTATAAATAAATTTTAATTTATTAAAAAATTATTTACAAAAAAAGACTCATCATCCCGTTTAACAAATATAAGAATATTCAAGGAAGTCTGTTAACCAATTATATATTATATATATATATATAGATGTAAAACAACTAATACTCCTCCAAAATATATACACGCTGATAGTACTGGCCTCCAGAACGGAGGCAGGTACGAAAAACTGGAGGCAAATACGTTTTGGTGTGTATATCAATTTATTTCAACATAATACTTTACTAGAAGTCATTCTACAAAATTTTGTTCGGTGACCATTTCGACTCATACACATATACAGTTATACATTGTAGTACATTAAAGTCAACACTACGTGGCGCTATGCTTTTATACTGATATACATATTATGTTGCGGGCCAGTAGAATTGGCCTCCTCATAAGTTAACGTTCTAATACGCCTCTTACAATTGGCAACATAGCAAATACAATTTATAAAAATAATTATATACTTTTAATATATCTAAACGGTTCACGTTGTTTATTAGTTTTGTATAGAAAATATGTAAAAATAAAACAGAAAATATTACTCAACTTTACGTCCAATGAAACAAATAAATAACATTTTTTTATAATATATTATAAATATTTTTTAAATAATTCTATCTAGGTATTGTGCTATGTAGAATAGATTTTAAAAATATTATAAAATTGCAGATATAATACTATTTAATATTTCTTTAATAATAAATTTTTAAAATGTGCAAAAAAAAATAATTATATTTAGATATATTTTTTTAAATAAATTAAATAACAATAATATTGTTCATATTAGTTTTAAAATTTATAAAAAAATCTAATTTTAGTCTTGTTTAGTAAACTTGACATCATTTGCATGTTAAATTAAAATTAATTCTTTTCAGTTTAACGCTAGAGAATTGCCAGGTTTAGTCGCACTGTCCTGTGGGGGTGCTACTAGTAGTATTGTTATGAAAAAATATTAAATCCTATCACATCTACAAAAATATCGGCAAACCTTTTTCTCTAGAAAAATATTGACACGTACAGCGCCGTTTTTGAATTAAAATTAGTTCTTATGGAACAAAACGCCAACCAACTCAATATCCAAACGATAAGATTTTAATTATCACTCTTTTATATGTTGAACTACAGACAATATTCTATGTTTTCATGTTTTTGTTTAAAGATTGGATGTTATAATTAACGAGTAAAAAATTAATAAAGAACTAATTAAAAACGCCACATTCAAAAAATTAATTGCGGAGAAACGACTTATTGCATCAAATTTTTACAAATTTAATGACACAGAGTAGACTTTCTTCTACAATGTGTGAAAATTTTATTTAATTATATTCATGCGTTTTCTTGATGATTTTGATTCTGGGAAGCCTTATAATAGCACAACTATTCTCCCTCCTTAATTAAAGTTATCATTATTTTTTTATCAATTTGAATGAATTGTTAGATCATTAATTACGGAGATAAATATATCCCATATTTACATAATTAAAATTATGGTACAAAAGAGGTTTTTTATGTTATCTAACTAGCTATAACAATAATATACTATTGCAAAAAAAAATTATAGTGTCATCTTCAAGTTTAGTTTCAACTGATTAACACTTGAACACAAAAAACGCAGTAACTTTTTTTTTACAAAAGACTGTAAAGTTTTTTTAATATAAACCTAATAGCGTGCGGTTGAAGATCTACATTAAGGTTCTAACTAATTTAATTAGGTAACTCATTTATTGCTAGTAGTGACATGTTAAAGAAGGTACGTGTTGGTATGACGTTCAAACCAAGATAAGTATTTGCTACTAGCGTTCTTGGAGTCTTGTAGCACATTAGAGATGTTCAGATTTTTGTATAGAGACTTATTAGTGATAAATCTTGAACTGTTTGTAATTGATATATCTTCAGTTTCAGAATGTTAGAAACTTACTGTCCCATAGTTAAGAACAGTTGGCCCATACAGGTTTTAAAATTTATTTCTAGGTACTTTGCATTGGTAAATTGTAATAATTGTTTGCCGGAGAGTGACGGCGACATGCTGAAATTTACTTTGATTGGCCCTAATTTACAAGGTTTTAAGCTATTTTTGGATGTTTTTAAAAAAAGTCTGAAATTTCTCAGAGACAAAACTTGGAATTTTACTAACTGTTAGAATGGCAAACGTAACTCTTGAAGGTTTTCTGTAAGAAGTAGATATAGCACCGGTGCAAGAATACCTTCCTGTGGTACCGCTGATTTGATGAGGTGTAAGTTAATTACTTTATCTTGATGTTTAATCATAAAAATGTTTTGATTAGGTATGATTATAATACATGAAATGTGTAATGGGCAATTGCGTTTTCAATTTGCTTAAAAATCTCCGGTGTCAGACTTTTATCAAAGACTTGGGTGTAGTCAAGAAAAGCAGCCAAACAATATTTCTTTTTTTTAAAGTGTTGTTAGTTTGCTTTATTACTCTGTAAACCTGCTCTGTAGTTGTGTGTTGATTTAAAAAAACCAAATTGGTGATTTGGAATTAGATGAAATGATTTTAATTTTAGTCTTTTCAGAAACATATCTTTAAAGATACATTTTAAATAAACTTATAAAGCAACAGAAAAATGTTTCTGTCACAGGTTTATCAGAATGATTTGTGTGAGTGCTTTTTGTACATTTTTTGAAAACTAATTCTAATTGCTGTAACTTTTTTCATA
Organism: Tachinus rufipes; assembly: GCA_963932245.1. Lineage (NCBI taxonomy): Eukaryota > Metazoa > Arthropoda > Insecta > Coleoptera > Staphylinidae > Tachinus > Tachinus rufipes. Next base: position 69,751,216 of record OZ010742.1, read on the forward strand.
GAAATATGGAGATCATAGCCATGTTTGAATCACGTGTTTGACTTACATGGTTTGATGGCGTTAATAAACAATGTCATTGATAAAGGTTTTCTAAAACTGATGACTGCTTTTTGTCTGCTTGTAGTAGTGGTAGTTTTTTTAGAATTTTTTTGATTTTTTAGTTTTTTCTCTAAGAGTAGGCTTTTAGCGGGTTGTATTTAGTTTTGTTTTGTGGATTTCTAGTAAACTTCCATATTCTTCTATTTATTAGTAGTGCTTTTTTAGTTACTTTTAAATCATTTTGTAGCTTGTTTGTAGTGTTTGTGGGTTTCAAAACTGCTTAATGCTTAAATGTTGTTTTAAGCAAGACATTTGGGTGTATTTCTTTTTCTAATATGTTTTAAAACTGGTTCAAGTTATTTTATTGGTTAAAAATCTGGTTTTTGTTTAAGGTGTATGAGTGAGCTTAAGTAGATTAGGACAGGGAAATAGTCTAAAAAGATATTTAATTTTTTTTTACTTGCAGATAATTTAAGGGATAACTTTTGTATGCAAAAAAATTGAAGACATTTGTTTTTTATGTCACATAGCCAGTGTTTAGTTGCTTTGGGCTAACCAAGTTCTAGGTCTCAGCGCTGGAAATTATGTTTGCTGCACTTTCTTGTAGACTCTGATCATAAATGCAGTAATTTTTGGTACTTTCCAGTTGAAGGCAAATAGCACATTGAGGCATGACTTTTGTTTTTTACATAAAAACTGCGTTATTGGTTTAAATAAAAGATGTAGTATTGCACATCACGATTTTTTGGTTCTTCAACAGCTGCTTGATATTTTAGCACATCTGTTGTTGACAATTTGGTTATTATTTATTTTAAGATTAAATTTTTGTTTGCTACTGCTGGGATGTATATTGGTGGAGGTTTTATGTAATTAAGTAGTTCTTTTGGTGGTGTACTCTTGTTTTTGAGTTTATTACATGTTTGTAATAATCTATAAATAGCCGTTGTTTAACATTCCATGGTTTGGTTTTTGAAGAGTTTTTTCGTTTAAACGTATATTAATTAATAAATAATAACAAAATAAATTAAATAGATTAAAATAATCTAAATATCAGTTTAACTGAGGCAGGGAATCCATTCATAAACCGGTAACAAACAGTACAGTGTAGTATTTAATAGGTCTGTTCCAACATACGATTTGGACAGTTTGCAAACCGTTCAAACTATGCACACAAATAAATTACTGTGTATAAATGATTGCTTAAGGATGACAAATATTTGTTTGTGTGCACAGTTTGGACGGTTTGCAAACTGTCCAAATCGTATGTTGCAACAGACCTATTATTAGTGGTTAATTGTTTTGCAATATATTTTTTTAATACTGAGAGTTAAAATACCACAGCAGTAAGTCACCGCTTAAAAAACGCTAAAATGTAGTAACAATTAATCACCGGTAGCATGCTATAGTTATTGTAATGCACACCACATAAAAAATTAAAATCAAAAAAACTTCAAATAATTGTTCGTACCTACATTCGATAATTTTTAAAAATAACTATTTATTGAAGACTGTGTTACGGTTTCAATATTTTTATAATCTTATACACACAAAAAACAACTAAACTAAACCACCTCCTGAATAAAACAAATAAATGCCTACTAATAATAAAAATTTACAAAATACGATATATTGATAGTGGCAACATTGGCAGAGGCGTATTCGACGTTTTCACATATATATTTTATACAACTGGAGCCTAAAACGATGCTTTGGCATTTGGAGTTCTATTGGTATTATTAATATACCAATTTTTTTGTATATAATTAATGTTATATTTCTTTACCCCTCTTTGTGCGTCCTAATAAAGAATATTTTAAATAACTAAATGCAAAAAAATACGCAGTTAAAACTATTAGATTTAGGGTGGAGGCTAGGTCGCCTTATGTGTGTACGGAGGCGAGTAAGATAGCTATGCATATATATATATATATATATATATATATATATATATAAATAAAACATAAATGTTTGTACCTACCTTTATAGTACTTAAAAATCTACATAATTAAAATGGTTTCTGAATCATTCAAATTGGTTAAAAAATTACAGACTGAACGTTTTTTGTTTAACACCCTGTATATGCAAAAGTTGAAAAGAAGTAAAAATTGTTTACATCTATTTAGAAATCCTAGTTTTCTAGATAATTTTGAAGCTATATTAACAACATGGTTGTTTAGGAAGATTATGTGAGATTGTAACCCCTAGAAGACAAATTGAAGAAGATTTAGATATGGATTTGTTGTTAAGGGTAATATTTAATTACTTCAAAGGCCACTCCTGAAAAAACAGTTATTTTGAGTTGTGACGTTTTTCTTTCGGAAAAGCGATATAATGTGAACACACAGGACGTTTCAGGAATTTTAGTTATAATTTTTCCCTGTCTTAGAAAGCTGTGTTTTGTAATAAACATAAAAAATATATGAATAATTTAAATTTTGAAGGACGATATTTTATACTAATATTACAAACTTAGGCTAAGAAGAAACACTTACTTGAAATATGAAACTTTTTAAGGAAATTAAAGATATATGTGGTCTTAATGCATTGACTCTTCTGATGAAGGGAAGAGTCCTTCTCAAAACTTTATATTAAAAAAAAATTGTTTTGTAGAAAATAAAACGAGCATAAAAATACTAAAAGCTTTTGAATTTTTTGCAGTTTTTTTGTCTAATGGGTTTATTTAATTTAATAATTATTGACTATTTAAAATATTTTTAAAACATTTTATATTTATAATAATAAACATTTTATTGGAAATAAGGATTTGCGAATTTATTTATTAACAATTTACAAACGTTCATGCGCGTCTTTGAGATGGTGATTTTAAAAGCTTAAAATAATGACAAAATTCTTAAAAACTTTTTAATTTATTTTACACATGTATTTGACTTAAATTAGATTTAAATTCAAATTTATATATCAAAATAATAAGTTGAACTTAACATGTAAAAAAAATGCTTAGTACAAAACGATAAAAAAAAAGAAATAGTATCATGAAATATTGAAAAAACTAACAACTAATATCAGTCTCTAAACATTCATAAATAACTATTAAAAATGCTACAAAGCTGAAATTTGAGGAAAGGTAGTAGGGACCGATTGAAGATTAGATGTAGTTACAGGTTTCAAAGCACGATTGATTTGAAAATAGCATTATATTTATAAACAAATCAGTCTCGCAGAAGAGTTACCTTAACCAGTTACAGGTTAAGGTAACTCTTAATAAGTAAACTAATACAATAGTACTAAAAAATTGTGCACATTGACATTTGTTAAATTGCGCACACCTAATGCATACTCAAAATAATAAAATTAGAAAATAAACAGAAAAAAATTTGAATGAATAAATATTTGTAAAATAAATAATTCATTTCAACCCCAAACTTGCATAATATTAATAAGGTTAATTTAATGAGTGTAGTTATGCATTTTGTTAAATAATAAATACAACATGTCTTACCCAGAAATGATCTTACCTATAATAATAATATATTTTAATAACGATTAATCTGAATACAAACTAGTGTACATACATACATACATACATACATACATACATGCAGACATTCGAATCTATGATTGATGCAATGTGTGCTGATACTGTGGATTGAATGCTTTGTCTTATATTGCATGAAATGTCTAAAACAATTAGCTTTTTGGTATAATTTGGAAAGTTTTTATCAAAACCAAAAAAACATGTTTCTTGTAAATATTTTCATTTCAGTATCTTAATTCCAAAATGCTAAGAAGCCAAAGAAGGCCTCACAAGGTACTCAAAATTTCAATTTTGCCAATACAAATATTGTTTTAATTGCCTATTTTATGTATCAATTTGCTTTCTTTTTTAATATAATAAAAATTACTAAATTTATTGAAAATTAATAATAAAAAATATTGAAAAATTACTATTACTATTATTGCAAATTACTTTTAAAGAATAAATCAAATTTAAATTAAAAATACGCTTGGCAATGTAGCAAATTTTTCAATAAAATTCAAATTATAACGTAGGCAATGCAATGAATGTCAGTTGATTCAATGATGTTTATGGAGCATGTATACAGAAGCATTAAGAATTAACAAAATTGATTGGAAAAAATACAAATGTATAAATATTATTTTATTATCTAATATATTAATCATTTTTTTACAACACCACATAATCTTACAACAAAATTAAGCTTAGTAATGTTTTAAATATCACTGTGCATCAACAGTAATATACCACTGGTAGTATTTGCACCATTAAATATGACTACGCATAAAAGTTTTAAAATTTGAATCATTCAGTAGATGAAATAGTGAACTTTGTTGTGCCATCATACTCTAGTTTATATCAATCCTTCTGTCTATATTTTGTATCAGTTTTTAATTCAAAGATATTGTAAATGATTAACAAGTTTCTTTTTTTATTGTAGGCATGTATAGACGACAATTTAGATATGGTAGAGTTCCTAGTAGAGCATGGGGCAGATGTAAACAGAGGCGACAACGAGGGTTGGACACCACTCCATGCAACAGTAAGCTGTGGTTTTGTATCAATTGCAAAATATCTCTTAGAACATGGCGCCAATGTGGCAGCTGTGAACTGCGATGGAGAATTAGCTTTAGATATAGCAGAAAATGAAGAAATGGAAGATTTGATCCAAACTGAAATAGATGAAAGAGGTAATTTTTAGAATATACAATTAAAATGATTTTTGTCTTCATTATGTAATGTAACTTATCTTTATTAGGAATTGATTGTGAAGAGGCTCGAAATGAAGAAAAGAGACTGATGTTACAGGATGCCAAAGAATGGTTAGCTAACAATAGCCCATTAGTGGATGCTTCAAGCCCGAAAACTGGAGCAACTCCTCTACATGTGGCATCTGCTAAAGGATACATTGATGTTATCAAGTAAGTTACAAAACTAAATTTAATTTTAATTATTTTATATATTTTTTATGCAAAAGCAGATTTATGTATTTATTATATTTTACAGAGTATTATTACAATGTGGGTCCGATGTGGATAAACAAGATGTTGACGGTTGGACACCTTTACATGCAGCTGCACATTGGGGCCAAAAAGAAGCTGCACTTATATTAGCTGAAAGTTATTCAGACATGGATGCCAAAAATTATGTAGTAAGTATTTTAATTCTTTAATCTAAAAACAATTATAATAATTAAAAATGTTTACATGGTATTCAATAACCTAGGTAAAATTACCATAATTATTGCAATTGTGGGTTGTTTTATTTATACATAGTATTTAGATAATATATTTCTTCAATATATGACATCAAATATTACTTGTACTCGTATTGGTGCGCATTGAGGTAAACTTGATTAAAGTAATGTAGATGTTTTTAAGAGATTTTTATAAATTTACGGGATGCACAATTTGCCTGTACAATCAACTACTTGACATTTTTATGCTTATACATTGACGCTGATGAATGTACATTGGTGGGTAACGATCTATTTAAAATTTATTTGTTATAGGAATCCTTAATTTTGTTTGTAAATAACCAGCTGTTGTATACAAACTATTAATATTTGTAAAAGTATAGATACAGCTACCACTACCACATTCTTATTAATTATTTTTGCATGTTTTGTGTGTTGGTAAAAGATTTTGTATACTACAAATTAACAATATGTCCTGTATAAATGAGATGGTTTTACTAGAGATATATGTATGTAGACATAGGAGAAACTGCACATATTATTTTCAACTCACCGCATATTGTTTACATTAACCCTCCATTAGTAGCATACGGTGTGCCACACCGACGCATCAAATTATGTGGTGTAATATGAGCATTTGCAGAAATAATTTTCTGAGTAGTTCAGTACGTTCCTAGATTCTCTTCATACGTCTCAGGTGCAAAGCGTCTGTGTGTGCGAGCAGATTAGCCAATGTTATAAACAATTTTGGTGTGTGACACCGAAGCTACTATTAGAGTTAAAATTTATAAGTTAAAATATTGAGATAAATAGTTTTATAGTTCATTTGAAAAAAAAAATTATTTCTTTTTTTAACTATATATTATGTTTTAGAAAGTTGCCACAAAAGTTGATAGATAAGGTTCTAAGCGACAATGAAATACACTAGTAGACCAGTTGTGCTCAAATTATAACTGCGCTTGAAGCACAAGACGTTGGTATTCTACTCATTACTAAATGTAGGTGCAATAAATGCAAAGGTTGTCTTTTCAGCAAATAACCCACCAATAAATACTTGTAGGCAAGAATTTTTGCAAAAATAAGTTGATAAAATCAGATTTAGTCGAAAAAATGTCTCTACACTCGCTCTCAGTTGCTACGAAATGCGAATTAGAGAAATATGTGGCATTTAAGAAACTACTGCAAAGAATATGCAAAGATTGCAGCAATCAAATATATGTTTACATAATATCAATGTGTATAATTTAAAATTAAAATAAAAAATGTATTTTGTTAAAGTTTATTTTAAATTATAACAGTTTTTGATGTTGAAAATGGCAATAAACTTTTAAATTAAAAAAAAAGATTGAGTAAATTTTGATTATTTAAGTTTCGGATTGTATTATTGGCAGATCAAAAGCATTTATCTATAATATATTTGTAAAATAAAACATAATTTATAAAATTCATTGTTAATACACAAACAAAAGCGTTATCAAATAAAATATAATTGCAAAAACAATATATGCTTAGTTTCGTTACACATAATCGGAACATAGATAATCAAAATTAATTATTACTCGATTAAATTCTTAAGACAATTTAATTAATTGATTATGTTTGTTTTCATTATGTAAAATAATATAATTGTATATACATATATTATATACATATATATATTAAATATTTTAAATTGCAAAAAAATCTCTGGTGATAAGCTTTTTCAAATAGCTTACTTATTGATTTTAACAAATGTAACGTATAATGATTAAATTTAAAAACATAAATATATGTTATTATAAAATTATAAAAACTGTTTGATGGTTCATTATTTAATATTATGTTTAATATTAACATATTTACATATTTAGTTACTTAGTTAATAATTTTTCTAAATTTATGAAATATTAAAATTTGCTAAATAAATATTTAAACTTAAACTTTAATAATAATTTGTTGCAGTTGATCAAATTTACAGTATAATTAACATTGAATTCAAAAAGTATTTATTAAATATTTACAATGTTTGTGAGGTTATGTTGTATTTCCGAATTTCAATATGTGTTTATTTAAAATTGTATCATCTAATATATACAAATTGTACATCAAAATATGTCTTAATATAATATTAATCCATTTTGGTGCATTAGATTGCAAAAAAAATCTTATAACGACACAATTAAATCATACAAGTATTTCTACCTATGTATAAAATAGATGTTTTGATAATCCACGTTGGCGCCACTGTCGTGAGCGTCACACTAATGCCCCGTATTGTGTTTAGAAGTAAACGGTGGCCAATATAAACATTTGTAGTTTATAATAAATAATAACATTAGATGTGTGTTTTAAGTTGCCTACATTATAGGTTTGAATATAGAAATAAAAATTTTGCTACGTTGCCAAGCGTAACGAAACTTTGAGGATCTCGTGAGGCCAAACAAAGAGTTTCTCAGCATTTTGGAATTAAGATTTTTGTTTTCTTTTGGCACGGTCTACAAAGTTACCTGGCGTTTGTCCGCCAATTAATCTACACCCTGTATAAATATAGAAGGTGTTTCACCACCAGTCTAAAATTGGCCATATTGGAAAGGACTATTAAGACTTGGCTTCAGACTTTTCTTAAATCTTTCAACAAACTTTTGCACACTACATATGTTCCTCTTGTTTCAAATACTTTTATTTTAATGTAAAAATATGTAGAAAAGGGGTTGGTACTCCGATGATTGGATTCGATTTTGTTAAAATATTGATTAATTCCTCTATCGGTTTTGATCATATGGTCTTCAGGCTAAAAACTTGATGAAATAGTTTGCAAAAATTAGATGGTTTCTTTGAAACACTTAGGTTAAACATCCACATAAAATAAAAATGCTCTCACCGTAGCGTGTCTTTGGTGAAGTATCTATTAAGGAGACCTAGATAGACATTCCTATTAAAAGGATGGTTTAATGCATGGTGGATAAAACAATAATGTAGTGTTGTTGATGGCGAGACAAGTTCGTGAAAATGTGCGTGGATCGCTCAATTTTAAAATATAAATGTGATTACAAAATCTAATTTTGTTTTAACCTATAAAAAAATTGGATCAAGGATTAATAAAACTAATCAATGTATTAACAAATAAAAATATGTGTATTATGTTAGTAGTATGTATAATTTTGTTTGGTTTTAAAATGTAATTTATTATCATCTAAGATAAATTATGCATTTATTGCAATTGGGGGCTTGTAGGCCACAATTAACTACTTTTAAGATATAATAATTTTAATGAGTTATAAATATTAAAATTAATAAATATTGTTCAGTTTGAGTAAAATTAAAAGTTAAATGAGCATCAGATGTGTTTGTTGCCGTCATCTTACAAAATACTAAACTTATTTAATTATAATAGCTGCATTTGGCTATTAATCTGGAGTAAGAGTAGTGTTGGAGTAGATTTTTTGTCACATGATCACGGAGCTTTTAGAGTCAAACATAGCTAAACGCATTAATGAGTTTGTCAGTGTTAACCAACAAAACGGCAAACAATTTACAAAATGTTTCACATAATACTAAATACAGCAAAAGAGTTGAATTATCTTTTTCTTCATGGTTGTTTGGAGAAATATTTAATATATATGTTTTCATCCATAAATACAAAACTAATTACTTTTGCTAAATATTAAAAATAATAATTATTTGATTTGAAATTCGGCATTCTTCTAGTATTTATATTAATATTAGATATTTAGTGTATTTCTTTTACAAGAGAGAGGAGTAAAACTTAAACTTAAAAAATGTACATTCAATTAAAACATGTAAGTTACGCAAATCTATCTACTTTTATCTGAGTTCTTTATTGTTGCCTAATTATTGTTAGACGAAGTTAGAATTATATGGTTGTCAATCACGATGCCTACTTCTGCCTTCTCCTAAATCTACGCTGGTCGAGGTAGGGTAAATAAAGATGCTCCTTTTATTCCACTCTGTAATAATTGAACGGCAAAAAAATGATTCTGTGCATTCTAAACAATACCCGAATAGAATAGTCTTAGAATAAAAAGAGTAAAAAGAGGGACTCGAGTAGGATGAACGCAGTTTAAATCAAACAACATTAACATTTTATTTATTATACTCTACTCAACCACTATGTCATGTCTGTAAATATGAAACCGTAATTTGCACATAGATGGCACTGCAGTTATTGTCAAACCGCGTCATTGGCGCCATTATATATATATATATATACATGCATCGGATGTTTTTATAATTGTAAAAAAATTGTGAATGTAGCACAGAGGAAGAAAAATTGAATAAAATTTTCAAAACATTTGCCATTTTGATGAATAAAAAAAAAATATATATTTATATAAAGTCAACTAATTTGTTAGTAATAAAAAGAATTATTTATTAAAGAAACAGAATGAAAAAAATAAACAAAATGAAAATTTGTTACAAGTAAACTATGAAACATTAGAAAAATACAACTCAATACTTCAATGCGAAAGTTACATTGAACAATTTTTTATGTTTCATAGTTTAGTAACATTTTATATTTTCATGTTTTTGTTTATTTTTTTATTATGTTCTTTTAATAAATAATTGTTTTTATTATCTTACTTTTATATAATTGTTTCAATTTTGAATCTTTACATTCAGAAACGAAGAAAACGTTATTTTTTGTACAGAATGATGTAGGATATGACATTTCATTTTTTTTTCAACTGTTATAGAGCACCCTGTATTTTTGAAAAACAGTTGTTGAAAAAGAAATAGCAGAGAAAAGGAGAGAAGTATATGCGTCATTTCTGCACGGAATTTGATAGTGTGGATAAGAGAGAAACTGTGGAAGTGTATGAGACAGAATTAACGAGCACCTGGTAAAAAGAATGGAAGAAAGATTTTGGACAACGAAAGGAGTAAAACAGGGCTGTCTATTCAGTCCCACTTTGTTTGTAACCTACATATCATATATAGAAGAAAAACTGAGATTGGGTCAAGCAGGGAGGGTAGTAGTTGGTAGAGAAAAAGTGTGGTCGTTAGCATATGCCGACGACATGGTATTACTGGCAAAAGAAACAAAGGAAATGAAAGTAATGATGAAAGTTTTAGAAAAATAAATTTGGAAGTTAATTATAGAGAAACCAAAAATGATTGTTTTTTTCTCTCACCCCCTGATAGGAGAAAAAAAGTGAACTGGAAACGGAATGGGCAAGGTATTACTTTTAAATATTTGGGGTTCTGTTTTTTGCACGAATAACAGCGGGAGCGAGCACATTAAAGAGATGGCTCGAAAAGCAAATAAAGTAACAAGTATGGGGAATAAGTGAAATTTGGGTGTATGGGAATAAAAGAACTTATGTTCTCCACATATATTGTGCTGGAGGAAGTCAAAAAAGATAAGTTAAGAGTAGAAGCAGGAAAAACAGCAATGAAGTATGAAGAAAGAATGAGGCTCACACGAATTTAAAATTTTACAAGAATGCATGAAAGTGCAAATTACAGCAAGAAATGGAAAGTTAGGGGAGATCAGGGAAAATTATTACAACAGAAATGGTTACGCTAGCCAATAAATGAAAAGAATGAGATAATCTGTGAGAGAGACATGGGACGAAATTATGGAAAGAGATAGAGATATACAAAAGCAAGAAAGGTGAATACGAGTGAAAGAGTCTAGCTACAACGCAAATTATGAACATATTATAGAAAGTGAACTGCAAATGTACCTAGAGAGCGATAGATGTAGTAAATATGATTGCAAGATTCAGATGTGGTAATGAGCAAGTGACAAGATTTTGGATGGAAGAGGATTTGAAAATGTGCAGAATGTGCGTAGAGACTAAGGATACTATGGAGCATATGTTAAAAGAGTGTTACGAAATGAGAAAAGAACAGATTGGAAAAAATGAGATATCGAAAGGAGAAGAAGGATAGAATGGTTGAGGGCAGTTAATAAACGAAGAAAAAAACTAATAGAGAAGAATAAAAAATTTAATTGTGTTAATTTTATAAGGATTATGATTTATTATTTTGGGAAGTTATAAATATATTGGTAAATGTAATTTTCAAGGCCGAAAGGCAAGAAATAAACATTATATATATTATTGAAAAAGAGATAATTTTATGTATTTTGAAATACTCAATATTTATTTATTTAAATAAATTATAATTACCTTTAAAATATATTATTGAAAAAACAGTTAGTTATGGTGGTTTATTTGTGCTATATCAAACATTCTGAAACTTACTGTGCATTGTTGAGTTCCTAATATAGAACACTCTTAGAACAAACAAACGTAAATAGAAAAATGGTCTTTATTCAGCAGGGTGGTTTGGAAGTCACGTAATAAGCTCTTGATCCCATCAAACTTTTTTAAACAAGTAGTAAACTTACTGTGGCGGTGTAAAATAGCCTTAAAAAGCACAATAAATGAAAAAAAAAAGTAATAAGTGAATGATCGGAATTTCCTAAAGCAGATTCAACAGTAGTTGTTGTAATCTCTGCAAAAGTGACTGATACAGATCTAATAACCTTAGTCTACCAAAAAGTTCATGCAGAGAAAAATTGGTGGATTTCTGAATAAGTTGTGTAAGATTATAAGAAGCAGAAAAAATCATAGCTTTTTGGCTGGTATTATGTGCATTAAAATCTCCTAACAAAATAACTTCAACTTTTCTGTGATTACCTTGAAAAGAATCCTATCAAAATTGAAAGGTCATAAAAGAAGTTTGGAGATGCTTTATTTGCGAGTGATATGTGATATACATATTACAAAAATGGTCTTAACGGAAAGATAGAATTGAACTATAAATTAAGTCAATGTTGATAAAATTGGTTTGTGAAACAGACAGCTATATTTGACCTTCATTAGATTCAATCCAAGCATCTCATCTCACTAGTCATCATAATAATAACATCAAGTGGTCATAGTATTATGATTTTGGGGCAGCTGGGTACGCTAGGTCATCACTTCTCAAAAGTTAGATCTGTTCACTCAGAATTTCAAAATAAAAACTTTTTAATTTATTTATACATGGTGACTGTTTTTAAGACTTCTATTCTTTACTTATACATATGTTTTGTGGTATGAGTGGTTCTGTATTATTAGATTTACTAATAATTTAGTCTAATTACATTATTTTGTATATGCAACTTTTTTTCAAATCTCAAAATTAAACTTTTTTTCTCTATATGCATATTTATTGAACATATTTTAAGACTAAGTTGCAAGTTTGTTTTGTAAAGTTGTTCATATTATTAATTTAGACATCACAAATGTTTTTACATGGCTAGTATTCAGACTGCTATACTAGTGGTTAGTTTCACCTTCTCAAAAAGTCTGTTTAATTTTTTTTTTATTATTTTTAGGGTCAAACACCGTTTGACGTAGCAGATGGTGAAATGTTCAGATATTTAGAAGATTTAAAGAGAAAGCAGAATAAGGAAGAGGTGAATAAAAGGCTGGCAAAGAAGAAATTGGAAACGGAAGAAGGTGAAACACCAACTAAAGTTAAAAAAGTGGAATTGGAAATTCAAGAAGATAAAATTAATGCTGATAGTATAGGTAAGACATGAATATTCAATAGTAAATTTTAAATTTGACTTGTAGATTGTACCTGATTTTTTTTATGTTCCTACTTAATAGCAGACTTAAGACAAAATTTGTTTTTCTTTCTTATTTATTTATTTATTTTTTTGTTATTATTTACATAATAAACATTAATATTTTTATTGATTTTATTTTACTTTTTTTTTTAATTTTTCATTTTTCATATCATTTTTTTTTAATAGATTTAGTAAAAGGGGTTATAGATTATAGATAAAGTTAATTATTTTATTGAATTTTCTTGCTGCAAAGGCATGGATGTCTCAAGTGAAAGTGAGACTGATTCAGACAGCTCCGATGAAAGTAGTGAATCGGAATCAGATTCAGAGGACATCTCAGATGGTAAACATCAGTCAATGTGCTCACTGTTGTTTTTTTTTTCTAAATGTTTTAATTTGCACATTTATTACTGTTTTAATAATCAATATTTTGCTGTCTTGTAATTGTTTCTGCCAACATAAAATGCTGCAAAATATTATCATTTAAATCAATATTAATTTGAATTCATATTACAGAAAAGAAGAATAGGGTAAATTCGAATATGGATACAGTACACATTAGTACAAAGGATGAGGAACCTGTTAAAGGACCACCATTATCTCCACCCAAACAAATTAGTAATGATGACAGCAATACGGAAGACAATAAACCATCCTGGAGACGGCCTGTTCCAGGAAGACAACCTAAACCAGACTCCAAATCTGAAATCAAAAGTAGTTATAGTTTTAGTAAGTTTAAATTTAAATTTAAATAATGAGAATAACTATTTTTTAAATTTATTTTTATAGAGAGTAAAGATAATGAGAATGAAGTTGTATTAAGAAGAACAAATAGCTTCCAAAATGATCCAGAGTAAGTATTCTAATAAATTGCAAGCTTATTTAATTCAATTATATAAAAAAAAAACAAATAACTCCTTAGCAAAATGATTAGCAAAGCTTTTATTAACCAGTTTATATTTTGAAATCATTGAGTGATTAACAATTATTAATTTGGTGTTTTTTATATGTTTAATAAATATTTCCCATAAAAACTTTGTCGCTTATGCTTTCATGTTGCAAGGGAGTCAATTAAAATGAACTAAAATTCATATTAATTGAAATTTAGTTTTTCTTATATTATTTTATTTAACTTTTCTCAGGTTGTTTTGATACTTTAGATTATTTTGTGTAGACATTAAGAACAAAATGTTCAAATTTGTGTAGGTTGATTATGCTGATTCTAGCATGTTCTATTTGGGGTGGGCATGTATTGGCAATTCGTATTTATTTTTTTGTGTTTCAAGGAAAGGATTTTAACTTGCAGAGAGTGATAATATCTAAGTTATTGATTTAAATTTTTGATTGGCATGATTTTTAACTTATTTTTTACATAATAAGTTTTTCGTTTTTATTATTTGCAAACAAAATTTATTTAAAACAATCTAAAGTAAGGAAACATCCTGAGAGTCTGTTTGACTCACATTGCTTGCATGTTTAGGTTCTACGCGCGATATAAGGCTCTGCGCGCACGCATCCAGGCCAGTTCCTTCCCTACTTACCACCACCCACGTACCACTTACATCATCCCGCCCCTTCCTCACCAGCAACAACTCAGGTATGCACGTTAGATACTTATATTTACACTTTATGTTTACATTAGTACGTTATTTTCACAAATAATTTAATATTTAGATAATTATAATCAAAAAAATTAATTAATTTTATATTTTTAGTTATTTATGTGGAAATAACAAAAGCAATATTTAGAACCGATTTTTCTTTAGCTTAGATTAATATTAAATATTTTTTATTAGTTATTTAATTTAGTTATTATTTTCTGGTGAAGATATTTGAAATACAAAAATAAAAATTCATTATTATTTCTTTCAATCGCTTGCTTTGCATGTAAAAAGTAATACATACATTGTCATTGTAATCTACAAAGCTTATTAAATTTTTCTATTAATAACATTAAACAATTAATTTATATTATTAATGCCCGTATTCATAAAAGCTCATTAAATTTAATGATTATTAAATGTGACAACATAACCTCACAATTCGATAAAACGTCAAAACTATTTTTATAAATTTGATAGAAATACATGTTATTTATTTTGCGTTATTATTAAATATTATTTTTCATTCATTTTTGATAGTTATTTATTATGCCAAACTTGTTTTTATGGTAGAAAAAGTATAAATAATTTTCCGGTTGTCAAATTTAACGATCCGTTACTGTAACTGACTTTTATGAATACCGGCATAACTGTATTAAATATATTTATCAGTAATCATTCATTTTAAGTTATATCAGTTTCATTTACTAAATAGACTTATGTCAGTATAGTTACATTAATAAAAAACTTTAAGGCATATACTAATTTAAATACACAGTTCAAGCAAAGAAGAGAATGCTGATAGTATGGAAAGTACAACAACTAGTACAACTAGCGCTACAAATTCACCAAATAAAAATTCAAGTTCACCTGCTTCCAGTCCATTACCAAATAGTCAACCTGTCCGAAGGTAAGAAAATAGTTATACATATTTATACTATTTAAATTTAAGTAATAAACAATTCAAAACTACAGAAGGATATATAATAATGTTTAATTACGGTAGTGATATAAATGTGGCAATAAGTGAGCCTTCACCAACAACAAATGGTACTTCGTCACCATCAACACAGACAGCTGCTGCCGCTACCGCTCAAAACAATCGGCTCACGATGATAAAAAACTTCTTTAAGTATGACGTTATTGAAAGTGTGGAAAGTGTGCACCCAACTAATAAATCCTTGATTGTCACTAAATTAGTTTATTTTATTTTTAATAACAATTTTGTTTGTATAGTGAATGCGTATAATATTCAAATTTTTATTCTGATGATTTACAATATTTTGTTGTACAGAAATGAAAAATCCCTGCATCACAAACTAAATGTGTATTACTCAATATACTTAGAAAACCACTGCTATATTGTACTGTTATTTATTACTTATTTCAATGTTCTACACTTTACACAGATGATAAGAATAGCAATTGATTGATAGGTTGTTAGGATTCTACATTTCTACTTGTCACTTCTGACACATCATCATACTTTTTGCAAGATTATTTTATTATCCCATTGAAGACAAAAATTTCTTATATGAACTTACAATGTCATTAGACATAACTTTTTTCTATAACATTTTTAAGTTTGTTAAATAACTTATATTTGATTATATTTGATTTTTTTTTTAATATGGTTTGTGTTATTATTATAATTCAAACTATAATAATAGTTTGTAAAACGGCTATAAGTAAAATATTTGATTTGTACTGATTGTGTTTTACCGTTGATTGACAAATATATCAATTTACGCAGCCCGGGATAATATTATGTTCATGACATGTAGATGGCGTATACACGTCAAAATATTAATCAAATTATTAACGAAACTGTAATAACATTTATTTTGCAATTGTTATAAATATTTTACTTATACATATCTCCATTATTCACTATAACATCATTGCTGTTGTAAACAGAATTTACGTAATATAAATGTTTATAAATTTTTGTGTCAGTGCCATCTATATCTCGTGAATGGTATTTTATCTCAGGTTGCGTATCTTAGTAAATTTATCAATCAACAGTTTTACTATCCAGTTTACCATTATATTGATTTTATTCAAATTGTACTAATATGTTTTACATTCAAACTCAATTGTGAAATAGCCTATATCAGATTTTAGACTTGAATCTTTTAAACTAACCAAAATATTATTTTTTATTGTTCTTATTTAAGAATATTGAACAAAAGAATTATAATGCTCACAAGCTCTACTCTAGATAACCTTACAAAAAATAATTACATGCTGTAAGATTTGTCAATTTTGGGAACCACCATCCTGACTTTTGGAGATTATGCGACTCGAAAACATTTTTGAACAGAATTTAATGAAACTTTTATCATTAAAGTAAGATCATGTTGGTATGCTGTAGGTTTATATTATTTTGTGAAAATATTTTCAATTCTTTTGTCAAAAATATTCAAATATTGTTTTAAAGTGCACAGTGTTTTATCTGAGTTTCACTCAAGTAGGGAGAATTCTTCTGTGATTGAATGAATGTTTAAATTTATGTGGTCAAACACCAAACAAGTTAATAACAAAAGATGTCAATTGCTCATAACTATGAAATTATTTTTTTGTAACTTTTCATTCTCGTGGACTCCATTGTACCACACTAACTAAATGTTAAACAAGAAATGTTTTAGGTTTCTAAGTAACTAATATATATATTTTTTATTACATTACATACATTTTATGATACAGGGATTACTACTAATTTTTTTCTTTTTATTTACTACAATATTTTCACATATTTATTAGAAATAATTACAACAATCATTATCATTTTCAGTTAATCAGCAAATACTCTTTCTTGATCATTAGTTTGTTTTAATTTTTTTTTTTGTCATATTATATCTTAACATATACAAATTGTAAACAGTTTTTTGGAAATGAATAGTCAATTTGATCTTAAAATGTTAATAAAATGCAATAATAATAATATGTGAAATTATTTTACAATTGTAATAACAATATATATATATATATTTTAACTATAACTATGTAGTCCTATTAATTTATATTATTATTAAAGGTCATTTGTTCCTCCTGTACGTGATGAAGAGAGTGAAACGCAAAGGAAGGCCCACGCAAAGCGGGTGAGGGAGACAAGACGATCAACACAGGGTGTTACTTTGGAAGAAATTAAATCTGCAGAACAGCTTGTTAAAAAACAGAATCAATCTGTTAACAATAATAACAACGAACAGGTAATTAAATGTAGTAATCATTGTGTTATAATCTTTATTTTAATATCATTAAATCGATTAACTACTATTAGTAATTATAATAGAAAAATGTTCATTGAGAGTTAAGGTTATGGTTTATAAATTCAAAACGAAACGATCACCACCCTCATGGTCCATTGCTTCATTTTTTGTTGCTTTTCATACTAACAGCCTAATGGTGCTAACGGGGTGAGTGTGAGCGCCACGATAACGACTGCGGCGCCCACTGTACCAACTAGAGAAACTACCAACGATGAACCTGCTTCCACGCAAACTCCACCCACACAAGAAAAACGGACTTATTGGAGATTGCGAGTCGATAATGGCAGTAAGGTATGTAGGCTTTTGCACATGGTGGCAGATCATTGGTTTTTTGGCATCTATTTTTCATATTTTTTTTGTAATCCACTTCACACTGTAGAAACAACAATAGTTAAGCAGATTCAAATTTGATTTAAATTGGAATTCTAACTGTTATTTTGGAATATTTAACTCCATTAGCAGGAGTTTAACAAATAACGTGTGAGAACATCAAATTATTTACTTCATTTTTAGTTTATTTCAAAAATATAATGTTTTGATTTTCAATGCATGACATGACATCATTAACAGTTTTTTCTAAAGAACTATCCTGCATATATTATTATTTTTTAAAAAGAATTTATTAACAATTACAATGATTTAAGGTTTTATATGTCTGCGACTTGCGGTTTTCAAAATATTTATTAAAATAATAAAACAAAATGTAGGTTACGATCCAGTTATCATAGCAACAATTAAAAACATATATTGTTTGTCTGTTATTCTCAATACAATTTAATAAAAAAATAAAGTAATTAAGTCCACTTACTAATTAGATTTTAAATGAAATTTTAGATCAATATACTCTGTTAAATTGTTTTTTAATTATCATTATTCTAAAAATTTACGCCCGGTTTCTCCAACGTCACTTGAGACGTTACTTGGCTAAGCTTAGCTTGTAATCAAGCCCAGCTTATGTCGAATTTGTGTTGAATCATGCATTTAGAAACGACGTCTTTGCTAGGATCCGAATAGATTTGGCAATGTCGCCAATATTCACAATGCTGTTTTCTAATTGGTCAATAAAAACTTTTTTGTCTTAATAAATTTTTTATTGACATTAATTTATTATAAAATATAAATGTCAGAAATTGTTACATTATGGTTATGTATGTGTCAAATAATTATAATTTTTAAAGATCATATTAATTAGAATATTTTGAAGCTAATTATACTGTAACTTATTAAATAATAAAATCAAAATTAATATGCTTTACAGTATATAAAGGCAAGTAGTAGTAAATAATTGTTTAGAATATTGATGACAGTTGCAGAGCTTGAGCTCTCAAAAGCGGCATCTGTTATTTGAGCTCTGCTTGACGCAAATAAGGTGAGATTTTGTTTTGGTGCAACGAAATAAGCTCGGCTTTCAGCTTAAGGCCTAGCTTGAGGTCTAGTTAGAGCTTGAGACATGCTGGAGAAACCGGGCGTTAGATACTTTAATTAGGGAAATGGGTTTACCTTTATAACTTCAAAGACGGTGCGACACGTGTTTTTTGATTCTTAAGGGCTAAAATTTAGCATGGCTTACTTTTTTTGCATAAAGATTACTTTCTGAGGGTGCACATAAAAAACTTCACAAATATAAACCATTTATGGTTTAATGGTTTTTAATCATCAATCAAATTGGTTAAAAAAGTTATTCAGCCGTACATTATTGGTTTAACACCCTGTATAAGCGCTACATTCCAAGTGGAATCTGGCTGATTCTTTTCTGAAGCTTTCATGATTCATCTTGTGGAGTAGATCACTCCCCATTAATATTGTGCAATTTCACTGTTTATTCTATAAATTTTACCACTTTTTCTCTTCATTTTTTTCTTTCAATTGTTTAATCAATAAATAATATTCATATAATTATAAAATAACCTTGTAATTGTATGTGGTTTTTCCTAATATCCTTGCGTCACAAATTGGTAGCGGTGAGGTGACATTTTATTGTTTATATCCGGGAGCAACAAATACCGCTCTAAAAAGAGCGCTCAGCTCACGCCTTCCTGTACGCATCAATTTATTTATTAAATGAATAGGTAACTTTGGTGCAAATGCAAATCTTTATTATAAATTTTTAGATAATCTATTGTCTTGTATGTGGCACATGGTGTCCTTTATCACATTCTTGATGCAAACCCTAAATGTAAATGAAATAATAGTCAGTGACCTAGAAATTATATGTAATTAAATTTTAATTTTATTATAAATATAAAATAATTTATATTAAAATTTAATATTGGTTCATATACAGTTAAAATTACGGGAACACCTAAATAATTCTCCAAAAATATTTTAAAAAAAATGTATTTTAAAGTTTATTTGGTTGAAAACAAGACTAATCTAAAATCACTACTGAGTATTTAATAACTTGTTCCAAGAGCACATAAATCAATTACTCAAATTCAATCATCAAGCGATGCTTGAATTTGAGTTTGAGTAATTGATTTAAAAAAATTATTTTTTATTAAACTATATTTGACTTGCCTTGCTCTTTTGGCTTTGCGATTTAGTAGTCGATAGTATTTGTTTTTTTTTATGGGTGACACAACAACCAATGATTACAAATTATGCCAACGTAGTTCAATAACCTAATATCAGATGTAGGCACTGGCATAACAATTTAGAAAAAACTTAAAACGCCATTATAATAATTTGTAATAATATTATTTTGTAATTATATAAGCAAATGAAATATTAGCTTTTATAATAAATTTAAAAAAAAAAGAGATATTTTGCTTTTAACAGTGGGATTGAAATTACATACAGTGGTTACGTAATTTTATAATATTTATATCAATGCTAAAATAAATAAACAGTTTACTTATTCAGAAAAATGTTGTTTTTACATTGTTAAGTTTTTGTATTTGTGATTTTATAAAATTAAAATCTATTTTTTTTTTAATTTTTGAAATATATTTTTTATGTATTATCTGTTTGCAGATCCCTATTTGCATTATACTTGTTTTCTGCTTGTACTTACTGTTACATCCTTCCTCTTATATAATTTATTTAATAATTTTATTTATACTTAGTTACTTCAAAGTAGTTACATGAACTAACTGTATTTACATTTTTAGTAGACCTGTGATAGTTTTGTATTACTTAGTCTTGCTTATTATTTGTGCCTGTATATTATATATTTTTTATTAATCAATTGCTTAACTGTGTATTATTTTTTTAATAAAGGCAATGAACAGATATAAATTAATTATTTTAATCATACAACCATAAATTGTTACATGCTGAGGCAATTGATGGCCTTGAACATAGTGGGATATGTTACTAAAAAGCAATGCTAATAAATCATCATTAAAAATAATTAGGTTAAATTGATGTCTTACTTATATACAATTTGAATTACAATATTTATTAATAATTGAGTTGTTTTGTTTTATACTCAGTTTAAATTGGAAGATGTAACCAAAGTAGCAGAACCCCCATCTACACCTTCATATGTTAGAAGACAAGTTAATAATTCAGTTCCCCGTCCATCTTCAGCACCTATTGATACTGCTGAAGCAACTGTTACACTGCCACTACGAAGGCCTAAATCTGTAGATGATAAAGGTAAATTAATATTTGATTTGGTGATTTAATTAATTGTATATTATATTATTTTTAGAACAAGATAAAGAAAATGATGCACGAAATGCTCAAGCAACACTTGCAACTCAAGCTGCAATCCAAAGGAGAAGAAGGCCAAAACGACGGTCCACAGGAGTTGTAGCATTTGATAATATGGATGTAAGTTTTCTTAAACGTAATAATATATCTAAATTGTTTTTTTTTTAAAACATTATTTTTTAATTTAATTGTTTGAATTGAATATATATTATATAGAACGCTCATTCCCATGTACGCACGTACTTGGTACAGTGGCATCCTGATAGATGGTGCCTTCTGTTACTTTCCTCTCTGTTTGGCAGTTTTAAGCATTGGCGAACTTGTTGGGTTCATAACAAGGAAGATACGGATCACGATATAATAGTTTAGCTAGAATTCAATATAATTAAAACAAATAAATAGTTTTTAGCAATTGAATTTTAATAAACAAATTCTTAATAAATGATTAAAAATAATGTCTACCAATCGAAAATACTAAAACAATTTAAGATATTCATATTATATAACTGCGCTTAATAATATTAATGTGTGAACTTTTTCTTAATTTTATTATGCACTATACATATAAACTAGATTTAGATAACAAAACATAAATACAACAAACATTAAATTTACTACAATCTTAACTTTTGAACAATTTTGTGCAGTCTGTTAACGTTAAAATACAAACAACAATCGTTTTAATATAAAAAACCTAATCAAATTTATACAATTATAATTTATCGATTTTTATTAAATTTTATTTAGTCGTGAAGTAAATTTTGAACATTAAATAATTTTTTTATAAAACTGGCACTTCATTTTTTTAAATATTAAAGTTTGAATGACCTTTTCCTTTTCACTTTTTTGCTTAAAATTTTTTTATTTCTGCTGGCTTATTTGCAACAGTTTTATTAATATTAATAAATCTATAATATATTCACAATGTTTTTCACATTTATTCGATATGATAAATTTAATTGGTAATGGATCTTGTATTTTAACTTTTGTGAAGGGATGCCACCGGAGTGGGAAATTTTTTTTGTGCGGACCTGACGGGCAGCCACTTCAATGGCACTCATAGAGGCACAGTTTGGGACGGAAAAACAGGGCAGATTAGCATTCTTAGATTACCTTACATGATCATATTTTAGTGTGCCGGCCCATAAGGGCGCCTGATCGGTTGCACTCCTCCCTCTTAGATCGTGACGGGAAGCCACCGGAGTTGCGAACAATTGTGCATTTTATTTAATTAAAATTTTGTGCAATGTAATTATTTTTTGAGAAATTTTGTCGTTTTTTGTTTTCAACGTTTGTTTTTTTTAACTTCCATGTTTTTTTAAATAAAAATGCCTTTTTATTTAATTTTAGGTTCTGTTAACCTAAACAGTATTGAAAAACGGGAACTAAATAAAGTAACATCTTTGGGGGTTCGAGACCGGAAGCTACTGGAGTAGCGGGCCCTTCCCGCTGCCGGCCTGGCAGCTCGGCGCGCAAAAACAGTTGCAGTCATAAAAAAGTTGATCAATACATACTTTTTTGAATATTAACCATATGCGGTTGATTTTTAAAATACCTGTCAAATTTTAATAAAGCATTACACACGGTGGTATAAAAAATGTTGCTTTAAGGGTACAATCTTTTATATTTGCTTTATACGACTTATTTAAAATGTAAATTTGTTTATGATCCCCAATATCAAATTCTTTACATAAAAATAGTTGACACTTTTTTTATTTACACTTTTTTTGCTAAATTTCTAAAATGCTTGTCATCTGACAGAGCACAAGCAAATGGATTGGAAGCATATTTACGTTCGCTATTTAAGCAATCAAATAAGTTGTTCATAATTTTAAAAAAAGTGGAAGTATTTAGCGTTGTAGCCTAAATTAGTAATTTTAAATCCACACAGGATTTTATTGACTCAACAAATGTGTGAAAATATTTGCAGCACTAGTTTACAAGACATTTTTTTTAAATGGATTTGGATCTACATGTAATTTTGTTATTTTTGGTAACATTTTTGAAGTATTAGACATTTGATCAATAATAAATAAAAGTGTTTCTAGTATCATTAAATGAAATTTTTCTTTCAGTATTTTCAACAAAATCATTTTTAAGCAAATTATTCCGAATATATATATATATATATACAGGGTGTAGATTAATTGGCGGATAAACGCCAGGTAACTTTATAGATCGTGCCAAAAGAAAACAAAAATCTTAATTCCAAAATTCTGAAAAACTCTTCGTTTGGCCTCACGAGGTCCTCCAAGTTTCAATTTTGTCAATACAAATATTGTTTTAATTGCGTATATTATGTACCAATTTGCTTTCTTTTTTAGTATAATAAAAATTACGATGTTTATTGAAACTTAATAATAAAAAACATTGAAAAATGTGCAAATTACTTTTGAAGAATAAATCAAATTTAAATTAAAAATACGCTTGGCAACGTAGCAAAATTTTTAATAAAATTCAAATTATAAAGTAGGCAATGCAATAAATGTCAGTGGGTCAATTCCGTCAATTCTGATCTCCAGTGACTTTTGTCATCAGTGACTTTTAAATTCAAATAAAATTCAATTTAATAGTGCGTTCCGTATATCAACCGAAGTAACCGGCGGTTAGGTTACGCCTTTGATCGGTTGCTGAAAATCTTGATTGATTTACGGAACGACAGCGGTTATAGAAACGTCAAAATACAAAACTGAAATATTATAGGCTCAAACTTCATGAATTTATTTATTATTAGCTTTAGGGCCGTAATATCCAACTCCTAATAAAGCACCTAATAAACTATTAGCTGAATAACCTAACTTTTTTCAAACTTTAATTTGATTTATTTTTGTTACATCTCTAAGCGGCTAATAAATTATATGCATATGCTCGTATTCATAAAACATTTTTGTAACGATTCATTATCAAACGAATCATTATAATTTAATGAACATTAAAAATATAATGATATTCATAAATAAATTGTCATTAATTAAATTATTTAGTAACTTTTTAGTTACTTTTGTTTTTTATAAGTTATTAATATGTTAACCTATACAATATAACCTCAAATACTATGAATTAATACAAATAATTAGACATTTTCAAATCAAACAGATGTGTCAATTTAATGATTCGTTTTGTTTTAATGGACCAAAAATAGTGCGTTAAATTTAATGAATAATTTAATGAACATTATTGCTAATGAGTGTTTATGAATACGAAAACTCGATTAAACGTTTCGTTATATTTTTAACAAATCATTATATATTTAATGACGTTTTATGAATACGGGCATTAATGTATTTATTTGTTATAAATGTATGTGTTAAGCATATATTTAAATGGCTGTTCATAGGTTTTAATAAAATAAATAAAATTAAAAGTTAGGTTATTCAGCTAATAGTTTATTAGGTGCTTTATTAGGAGTTGGATATTACAGGCCTTAGATTAGATGATTGTATGTATTTATCTACCTGCTAATACAGTAATCCCAGTAGAGGTTGGCAGGTATAACAGGCAACTATACACAATAATAATGTTTGCTCTGTTGCACTCATGCCTTTGCCCGTTTTAGCATTGACAGGAACATACATATACATTATAACCTATAATTAATAATTTAATAAAACACACGAGCAACATTTGACGCTTTTGTTCACTTTTGATTGTATTTCAAATTTACCGCCATGTATAACCACGATTAATAGAAATTCACCGACGTTAGTTTATGGTGAGTGCGGTCGCAACCTTTGTAACCTTTTTCAGGTAACCGCGTTCCGTATATAAACCTGTTTCACGATAACCGGGATTTCGGTCGCTTCGGTTGATATACGGAACGCACTATAAATATTATGATATACTTTATTCTTTTGATAATCATTAATTTAAAATAGTGTGAGGTTGCACATTGACGACACATACCGCATTATTAAATTATGAATGGTGTTTTGATGCATTTGCGAAATATATTATGTTGCGTTCGTCTAGTATGCGGCGGTCTGCCTTATGTCTGTCTCGGATTAACAACTACTACGTTGCCATGTCAATCCCGTGACCACCCTTGACAAAAACCATCAGTGACTTTTGTCGTTTCACCATGCGGCTAAAATGCGTTTTCAAAATAAATGTGTGAATCCAGCAAATATAATTATTATTGAATTATAGAAGAATTTATACATTGCAGCTGATACAACTATTATAAATTATTAGATTCTGTCATAAATAAAAATATTAATTATTTCAATGCACAATTGATTGTTTGAAAATATATTTAAAATAATTGACATGAATATATCAACTCTGACTTTAACATTTAACGCCGACGATGCTTGAGAACGTCATAAATTCGATATCGATACGTGCTGTAAAGTGTTTAGAAGTAAACGGTGGCCAATTTGAACATTTGTGGTTTATAATAAAAAATAAAATTTGATGTGTGTATTAAATTGCCTATTTTATGTGTATTAAGTTGCCTACATTATAGGTTTGAATTTAGAAAGTTTGCAACGTTGCCAAGCGTAACAAAACTTGAGAACCTCGTGAGGCCAAACAAAAAGTTTTTCAGCATTTTGGAATTAAGATTTTCGTTTTCTTTTGGCACGATCCATAAAGTTACCTGGCGTTTATCCGCCAATTAATCTACACCCTGTATATATATATACGTAAACTTTTTTGTTTTCAATTAAAACATAAGGCTTAATTGAGGTAACCCTTAAGTTTTTAAACTCATAAAGCCATTTTAATGATATTTTTTAAATGTTTATGTTTTGCTGTTGTAATACGCAAACGGTAGTTTTCAATTAGAATACAATCCTTGCAACATAAAAACTGATTGTTCAATCTTATACATACGAGAGTACTCTAAGAAAGATTTAATTTTTGTTTTTTTCATCAAAACATACCACAGATTTTTTCTTGCTCTGCTAATGTCTGTGATTTCAATTTTATTTGTTGCATAAATTTGGCGCTAAATCCAGGTTTAAATTTTGAACTTCCAATTCATTCTTTACTGTACTCATGCCTTGGTAAACATATTTTTTCTCTTATAAAAAACTGTACTCAGATTGTGATTTATAGTAAAAAGATAAAGCAAAATTACGTTCTGGCTTTGACCAATTAGTTTTCTTCTTACGCAACAACTTCATACTGACTATAACTTTTGAAGAAGTAGATGGAAATTTAAAATTATTGATAACTTTTTTAACTGGAAATTGTACAATTTTTTTATTTTTCAATTTTGCAGTAGTACTACGTTTGTTATTCAAAAGTATATTCTTTTTCAAATTTAAACTTCATTTTTTTTAAGTTTGATTGCTATTCAAATCTAGTTTTTGTTTAACGAAACCTTCTGGAAGATCAATTAGTTTGTAACGTTTATGAAATTTAATTTGACGTCCACGGCTAATGATATTTTTACATTTTTTATTATTTTTAAGTAATAATGACCTCTGGTTTTACTTGATTTTCTCAAAAACCTTGTATCTGATCAAAATTTATCGAGACAGAAATGTTTTCAAATTAAATAACAAAAAAAATAGATTTACCTAAAAATTAAAAAGTTTCAGAAGAAAGAATCTTAAATTACTATCTTCCTGAAGACTTTTTTTTATTCAAATTTTAACAGTTTGTGTAAATAAGAAATAAACTATTGTAAACAAAAAATTGTTACAAAATATTAAAAATGAAAATAGAAAAACAAAAATTTCTGTAAACTTTAAACTTTGAATTTATTAAAAATAATATACTACTTTTAGGTCAATATTACTCAATTTGCTTGTAGTTTCTGGCATTTATTTTATAACTAGTTAATTCGGACACCCTGTATATTCAATGGTTATACTATTTGTTATGGTTTAGTTATAGAAATAGTTATAATAATATTTTAAACTTCTTTCTATAAATTCTCAAATTCTGTTTTACATACAGTATAAATGACATTACTATAGAACCAGGAATGCGCATAAGTGGTTTTCTGTCTCAGTTTGTTGATGACTTGCTGTCAATTGAGTGAATTAAGCTAACTTTACTTCATTGATTGTCAACTAGTGATTGTTTTGCGAAATATGCATAAATAATAATAATAAACTATTTATTGCCAGATTTAAAAATACATATAACAATACATTAAAACACATTAAAAATGGGGCAATAGGTTTTAGGATCAGTTTAGCTGTAATACTACAGCTACGCTGTTCTTCCTCCTAAACCTTTAACAAACAAAAACAAAAAATTAATAAAAAAAAAAAAAATTGTAATAAAGTAAAAAAAAAAGTCATAAAATAATACATATTTATAAACAAAGACGAAAACTAAACTTAGTAAAATGTTCACCAAAAAAGTATATATTAAAACACAAATTATTTTTACATATCATGTTGTTTGTCTTGCAGTACCGTTTTAATATAAAATTTGTAACTTTTAACAAATTTGATGTATTCAAAATTATGATAACTATTTAGCGTTTTAGAGACGTTTATGTAAATGACCTTTTAAAAATTTCTGTTTTATGAGCTGGGATGGAAAGTAAACCTTTTCGTCTAACATTTACATTGTGCACATCTGTCCTAAAAGATATTTTATTATGCAAATATTTCGGTGATTTTTCGTTTACCGTTTTATAAAAAAAACAAGTTTTTTTTTTTTTTTATTTTTTTTATTTGTAAAGCAAACTTTTCTTGTTCTTATCATTTTTCAATATTTAGTATTATTGTGTTATTTCTTATGGTTTTTACATATTTACAATTTATATTATTTGTTTTTTCTTCCCACTTGCTACACCGTTTCCATGTGGATGGCTGCAGAGCTTCATATTCGGGTTGAATGAAGTGTTCGACGATTTTTCATATTTAGCCACTTTAGGT
The DNA here is from genome assembly GCA_963932245.1 of Tachinus rufipes. Taxonomy (NCBI): domain Eukaryota; kingdom Metazoa; phylum Arthropoda; class Insecta; order Coleoptera; family Staphylinidae; genus Tachinus; species Tachinus rufipes. The sequence continues at coordinate 69,779,368 of OZ010742.1, forward strand.
CTTTCAATTTATGTGATCACCTCATACACGAATTTTGCATTCTTTGAATTTTGTTGCAATCTGAACTGTCAATAAAATGATTGTATACTACGTCGAAGTAAATAGATAAAATGGATACAATCAAAAATGTATTGACAATAGCTATCTGTGGAGCAGCGGTGGTTAAAAGTAAACAAATCAAAGAGGTTATGAAGCTAAGCTATACTCTTGTGTCAGGAACTGCCGAGTTAGAGCCGTCTGACACGATGCTTATTTTAATATTACATTTAATATTAAATGATGCACGCGCTACTTTACAATAAGAATTTAGAATTTTTAGGCAGTTGCTGTATGACACGAAAGTTTATAAAATAAGTATGTGAGCTTGTGCTCAATGCTTGTCAGTAAAAGCGAAATGTCAAATATCTGAAATAACCTCATAATATTTCAGTTAACGCACTATTTCTCACTTTTTGAACTAAAATAATCTTTAAGATTAGTATATTCTTGATTTATATTTGATGTAATTTTATATTCTAAGAACACCGGAATTTCCACGCAGTTTTGAGATCTTAATTCGTGTTTAATCTTGTACCTGAGGGTTTATATTTTTATTTAAAATGATAAATATGTTTTGTTTATTTTTATGTTTTTTACTTATATCAATACCAATTTTATATTTTTTACAAAACCGCTGCCAGTGACGGTGTTGCTAGGATCAAAGTGACGAAAGGTTAAATAATAAATTTAATTTTAAAATTTATGTAATAATGATAAAATTAGTATAATAATATTTAAATATAGTTAATTAATTTTAAGTTAAGTAAAGGAATTTGGCAAATATATTTCTTTAGACATAATTAGGCACTTGCTAATGTAATAACAAATAAAATTAACAAGTCAACAGAAAGCAACAAAACTTTTTTTTTTTTTTTTTTTTTTTTTAATTGAGGGGGGAAAATGCCTTACGCACTTTGTGTGGGGCTCCCGGTTACCCGTATACCCACTAAAAACCTTAACCTCTAAGCCCTCCAAGCCTTGTGGGATTACCGTTGTGGTATTACTTCACAAAAACTGGACACCTTCTATTTATCCTACTATCCTTGACTTCCTGCTCTTGCTTTCTCCTCTTCTTCTTTTGTTGCCATTATACTCCGTATGCCATCATCAATGGCCCTCCAGTTGTATGCACTTTCAAGCATGAGTGTGGTCAGGTTGTTTACGGTTATCTCTTTACCGACTCTTAGCTGCATCTCTTCTCTGGTGCTTCTCCTGCGAGGGCACTTTACCATTGTGTTCTCCGGGGTATCTTTCTCTCCACAATAGGGGCATTTGTCCTGTTCTGCTAGGCACATTCTTTTTAGATGTGACTCAAAACATCCATGACCTGTTAGGATCTGTGTGAGGTGGTAGTTTAGGTTACCATGTTTTCTGTTTACCCACGGTGTCACCAAGGGTACGAGGGTCTGTGTCCATCTGGCGACGTCACCCTTGCACTGCCATTCTGCTTCCCATTTTTTCATTGTTTCCACTCTCTTGTCTTTCCTGTGCCCCTTTGGTTGTTTCCCTTTACCTTCGGCCCGCTCTTTGGCGAGAAGGTGTATGGGGATTGTGCCCGTTATTGCTTGTATGGCCTTGGACGAAACTGTTCTGTAGGCACTGGCTATTCTAATTGCCATTTTTCTTCTGGCCCGCTCTAGTATTATTCTGTATTTTTTTTTCTCGCAGCTTTCTATCCAGATGGGTACGGCGTACAACAGTATTGAGTCCACCGTTGCACCCATAACTTTACGTTTCTCCGCCCTTGGACCCCCTACATTCGGCATGATACGTGCCAGGGCCATTACAAGTTTCTCTGCTTTTTGCTTTACCTCTGTTATATGAGGGCCCATATTCCAGTTTTTACCTATCCTCATCCCTAGGTATTTGATGCTGCCTTGGGATGTGATTGTTGTATCCCCTAGATTGGTTTTAACTGTGATGTCTTTCCTTCTACCCACCAGGACAACAGCTTCCGTTTTATGGGTTGCCAGTTCTAGACCCATTTTTTCCTTCTTATCTTGTAGGACGCCCACTCTGCCTCCTCTTCTATTTCCCTTATACTGTTACCCCTGACAACCATAGCTAGATCATCAGCATATGCTATTGTGGTAATCCCCTGTGTCATCTGCTCTCTCAGCAGACCATCATAATATATATTCCACAAGGTGGGACCCAGGACAGACCCCTGAGGCACCCCGCAAGTCATTTCCAGAGTTGCTCCGGAGCTGCATTCTATGATTCTATCCTGTAGATAGTGGCATAAGATTTTTCTGAGGTATGTTGAAATTCCCCTTCTCTCTAATTCTTCTATTAGTCCCCTCCAGGGCACCGAGTTGAAAGCATTCTTTATATCAAAGGTGATCAACACCGCCAGTTTGTGTGTAGGATGTTCAGCTACCTGCCCCACTGCTTCCCTAACATGTCTAAGTGCATCCAGTGATTCCAGTGTGGAGTGGCCACCTCTGAACCCGTGTTGGTTTTTACTCAGGCCTCCATTCCTGTCTAGTTCCTCTGTAAGTCTCGTGTTGAGGACGTGCTCATACAGCTTTCCCAGTGGGTTCAGTAGACATATAGGTCGGTATGCCTTGTCTTCGTTTTTTTTTGGTAAGTTTCTCGATTAGTACTAATTTTGCCCTTTTCCAGTCCTTGGGGAAGATGCCTTGCTTTATGAGTTTGTCAAGGACCTTCGCGCAGAGTTGAGGTCTTTTTGTTGCTATCGCTCTGATCACCTCCGGCGGTATCATGTCTGTCCCGTGTGCCTTTTTTCTTTTAATTTTACCCCCTATTTCTTCTTCTGTACATTCCGGTATCATATCCATATCTGTTCTTATCTCTAACCACGTTGTTCTGCCTAGGTTCGGAAAGAGTTTCTTGGCTTCAGCCGTTATCTCCTCCCCTGACAGTGTTATTGGGGATCTTTGTCCTATTTTATTTGTGACAATTTTATATCCTTTGCCCCATATATATTTAGTTTCTCGCACAGTTTCTTCCAGGCCATCTTCTTGGATTCCATTATTGCCTTCTTAAGGTCTTTTCTCTCACAAAACATATTAACAGAACAAATCAATAGATAAAACCAAACAAGCAAAAGTAACGAATGTAAATATATCGATACGTGCTCTTTTTATGCGCACATACATATTAACTTGGCATGTGCATCATTTAATATTAAATGTAATATTAAATTTAGTATTGTGTCAGATGGCTCTAAGAGCCGTCTTACACGAGACTGATTTTAATACAAGTGTCAGTACAATAATTTTGCGCGCCTTTTTTTCAAATATTTAGCAAGCTTTTAAGCAATAAATTAGAACAAGTTTTAATTTCTTGGATGAAATCTTACTGGATTATAAAATAAAATTTTTAAATAATTGGCGCGCATAATTATTGTACTGACACTTGTATTAAAATCAGTCTCGTGTAAGACGGCTCTTAATTCTAAATTCTTATGTTAAAGTAGCGCGTGCATTATTTAATATTAAATGTAATATTAAAATCAGTATTGTGTCAGACGGCTCTAAGAGCCGTCTGACACGAGACTAATTTTAATACAAGTGTCAGTACAATAATTTTGCGCGCCAATTATTTAAAAATTTAATTTTATAATCCAGTGTTCTTGGCGACATTTCTATACATTGGCGGATTTATGTGTCAATTATTTAGTAAGATTTTATCCAAGAAATTAGAACCTGTTCTAATTTCTTGCTTAAAAGCTTGCTAAATATTTGAAAAATTGGCGCGCAAAATTATTGTACTGACACTTGTATTAAAATCAGTCTCGTGTAAGACGGCTCTTATGCATAGTAAATTTATACATATGTAAAGAGAAATAATAATAAAAACTTTCTTAATAATTTAACAACTATACAATTTTATTAAGGTTAAGCCTAATACGAGGGGTTAACAACTTGCGTAATCAGTGTACAAAACAAAAATAATCATTACAGAATCGAATAATAATTACGTAATATTCGTAATCATTACATAATCAAGTAATCATTATATAATCACGTAATAATTATATAATCACGTAATCATTACATAATCTTGTAATAAATAGTGTAATCAAATATTAAAACACGCGTATTCAAATATTGATTACGCGTATTCAAATAATCAAATGTTGAGTACGCATATTCACATAATCAAATATTGGTTTTATGGAATCATTTATATTTGCATGGTAAATTCAGCCGTGTCCAATCTGTATCTAATTGTGCCGCTAGAGATTTATTCCCAGACAATTTCACAGGTGTTTTTATACAACTCTTGGCATGTGTGTGTGTGTGCAGTTATTTATTTATTATATTAAAATAAAAACCTACTTCAGTCGAATATAATTATTTAGTGGTACAAATTTTATTATGTATTAATATTATTTTTGTTGAAAAGATTTTTATATGTTTATTTTTTAATGTAATAAATCACATTTTTATTCTTGGTGGTAAATTTTTTCTAATCTACATAAAACATTAATAAACATCGAGATAGGTATATTTTTAGTTTATGTTTCTTATTATCTGTAAGAATTTGTAGTAAGTACTTGATTCAAGATTATTATAAAACATAAGTATTATAATAATATATTAATATTAAACATTATCAAAATAATTTTATGATCGGTATAAAATAATTAATGCATGCAGATTTAATACAGAAATATTAAAGCTTAAAAAAAATTTATTGAATAATCATGTAATCATTACATAATCACATAATCATGTATTCATTGAATATTTATGTATTCATTACATAATCATATAATCATTACGATTTCAATAAATAATCACGTAATCATTGTGTATTCATTAAATAATCACGTATTCATTGTGTATTCATTAAATAATCACGTAATCAATGCATAATCATGTAATCATTACATAATCACGTAATTATTACATAATCACGTAATCATTACATAATCACGTAATAATTACGCGTATTCATAATCAGGTGTACATTTTTTTACTAAGTTGTTAACCCCTCGGCCTAATACTTGCACTCTGCACCTTGAATTTGCATATCAAAAATATATTAAAGTATTTTAAATATTCCAATAAAAACTTGTTTTTACATATAAATTAGATAATATAGTTGGTAAACTATAATAGACGGAGAGCTTTCTCAGCCAAAAAAACTATGATAAACGCTAGTTTTTTAATATATTATTTTAGTAGTGGTTCACATTAACATACTACGGTCAATCAAGCTCTTGTTGGGACAGGTGTCATTGGTACCTCCTCAAACTTTTCTTGAAAACCGAGGTAAAAAGTAAGTGCTGAAACTTTGCACGCTGATTAAATATTTCAACAAGGGCTTGAACGAACCTAGTATGTTAATATGTACTACTACTAAAATGATATATTAAAAAACTAACGTTTATACTTTCAGTTTTTTTTTTGGTTCCGAGCTTAAGGACTATAAGTCTGAAAACAAATTCAAGCAGGTTAGACAAGCAAAAATCTTCCACAGATATACAAGCCTTAAAACCTATTCTTTTTTTAAATAGATGATTTGTTTTAATCTTCAACAAATGCAATACATGCAGGCACACATCAATCACACTTTTGGAAAATAATGATTCATTGATTGCCAATTTTATGTTGTTCATATATGGATAAATTATTTTGGAAATATTTAATAATTTTGACTCATAACTAATCTCAGAATATATATTATTTGAATGAATGTGTAAAAATTATTAAAATGGGTCATAACTGATTTTTGCTACAAATTATTTATTTTTCTAGGATATGGAGCCTGATAAGGACCATTTGGGAGGTGGGGATTTTGAAGACACAAATAAACAAAATCATCAAGAGGTAAGATTTTTTATTATTTTATGAAGCTAAGTATTAAATTTAATAGTCTGTAATTATTATATGTACTCTCATTAACAATCATGCTCTGACAGTGTTGTTAAGGTTTAAAGATTTTCTTATTCTATCATTTTACTTCTCTGAATGTTCAAAATAAGAATTTTATAATATATTTTACAAATTTCAAGTGGGAATATGCATATTTTAATATTTACCATAGACAATATTTTTAATTAAATAGACTTTTTTATTATGATTTTAATTCAATAACATATGAATCAGTATACACGGTGAGATTGTGTAACAGCAATTTTGCAATCGTATTGTTTTTGTTTAATTTAATACTAGTTGGTTTTTTTGAAACCAATTATTTGCAAGTTGTAGCGCATTTTCACAACTCTGGTTAAGATTGATTGTATTATTAGCTTGAATCAATAGATTGGGTATTATCTGCATAATGAATTGTACATATTTGTTCTCTATTGATTGTTCTGCAAAAATCGTTTATATAAATAATAAACAGTTACCTATCCAAGGATGCTACCTTGGGGAACACCCATCTTTACATTCAGAGCATTTAAAATTGCAGACTCGCATCACTCTCAAGCGAAACTAATTGTTTACGTCCTACTAAATATGAGGTTTGCAATTCCCCTAATTCCTAATTTGTGATCAATGCAATCAAATGTATATTTGTACACAGCAGTTTCAACACTCTTGCCTTTTAAAAACACATGCTGGTTTTGGTTTATTAATTTTTTTGAATTAGAAAGCAAGTAACCGCGATTAAATACAACTGTCTCAAAAGTATTCAGAAATAACTATCAAGTTTGTTTCTATTTCCTTTCTTGTAGAGCAGTTTGATTTTTGCAATTTTTAAAGATTCCAGAAAACATCCCGTTTCTAAAGAGGCATTAATAACATGACATATTGGTTCGTTGGTTGAGCAAGTATACTTACACAATATTTAATGATGTTATTATATTTATAATTTTGTTTTCTTTAGCGAGATATAAAAACAAAGAACTTTCAATAGTGTTACCAAAATCGTTTGAACAAATATACAGTAGTTCAATATGTAGATTAAATGGCGGACAAACGCCAGGTAACTTTGTTGACCGTGCCAAAAGAAAACGAAAATCTTAACTCCAAAATGCTAAGAAATTCTTAGGCCTCACGAGGTCCTTAAAGGTTCAATTTTGTCAATTTGTATATTGTTTTAATTGAGCATTTTATGTATCAATTTTTTTGAATATTAAAAAATATTGAAAAATATGCAAATTACTTCCGAAGAATAAATCAAATTTAAATTAAAAATACGCTTGGCAACGTACCAAAATTTATAATTAAATTCAAATTATAACGTAGGCAATGCAATGAATGTCAGTTGATATTTCTGTTTTATTATGGCTTTTACTTTGAATGAATATGCAGATATGTATATGGCATAATAATAATAATAATAATAATTCTTTATTCCAGTTGACCTTTTAGCAAGGTATAGGTACAGTCAGGTTATATTAAAAATTAATTTACAATTAAGAAAACATTTAAATTAAAAAGAAAGAAATTAAATTACAAATTAAAAATTACATAAAACTAGTGTCAGTCATAAAACAAACAGTACATATAGAACATAATATTTAAAAAAAAATATATATAATATGGTATCACATCAATATCACATTACCAATCATCATTCAAAAAATCGTTGTATGTATAGTAACATTTTTGCAGTAATGTAGATTTAATATTGTTTTTAAAAAGTTTTATGTTAAGATTTCTAATACTTTCAGGCAATTTATTGAAACATTGGATGGCTGCATATTTAGGACTTTTTTCATACTTTGTAGCCTATGTATCGGCGTTTCTAACTTCAATCCATAACGTGTATTATATGTATGGGTGCTATTTAACGTCTGCATTTTGGTACAGTTTTCTTTTGCATATATTAAAGTTTTATATATAAAAAGTGATGGCAGAGTAAGGATGTTTAGTTGTTTAAATAAATCACTGCAATGGGTTCTACTTGTTTTGTTTAAAGTATATCGAATGGCTCTTTTTTGTATTCTAAATAAACGTACAACTTCTGTGGATAGACCCCACGCTAATATGCCATATGCCAATAAGGATTCTATTTTTGCAAAATAAAAAGATTTTAAAATAAAAAGATCTACTACTGATCTAAGTTGCTTGATGATGTAACTGTATGTAGTTATTTTTTTGGACAATTGATCAATGTGCACATCCCATTTGCAAGATGTGTCAATGTATAATCCTAGAAATTTTGTGTGTTGTTTTGTGGTGTTGATAACTAATCCATTATTTAATTGATCATTTGTTTTTTCAACTAAATGATGTTTACATTTATCATTTATTAATAGAGACGTATCATCTGCAAATAAAATAGGATTTTCACTAGAAATGTCATTGATATATATAATAAACAATAAAGGTCCTAATACTGACCCTTGTGGTATGCATTTATTTAAAACTAAAATATCAGATACTTCATTGTTTATTTCTACATAATGACTTCGAGATTTTAGGTAACTTCTAAAACAAACAGAAATAACACCACGCACACCATATTTATTCAGTTTTAAGATTAATCTATCATGATGTACCAGATCAAAGGCCTTGGTCAGATCAAGAAATATACCAAGGTTTTGTTCTCCTTTGTCTAGGTTTGTATACAAACTGTTTAAAAACTCTATAATTGCGTTTGCTGTCGATTTACCTTCTCGAAATCCAAATTGCCTATTATTAATTAATTTATATTTATCAAAGAATTGTACTAGCCTATTAGCAACTATTTTCTCAATGATCTTTGAATATGTACTGCAAATAAACAGTGGCCTATAGTTATTTGGATCGTTTTTGCTCCCTTGATTTTTGAATATTGGTACAATTTTTGACAACTTTAACTTACTCGGGAATATTCCTTGACTGACGGAATTGTTAATAAGTACTGCCAATGGTTTTGATATTGACAAGGAACATGCTTTTAATATGTTTGAATTAATTTCATCATAGCCTGATGATTTGGTATTTTTTAATGATTGTATTACATTATGTACTTCAGTCTCTGTCACTGGTTCAAAATAAAAGGTTCTAGTATTTTCTATTATATTAATATAATTCATATTTAATTTGTTAATAACAATTTTCTCAGCCATCTTATTAAAATAATTGTTAAAATACTGGACTACATCTGATATGTTACTTATATCATCATTTTCTGTTTTTATATGATAATCTACAGTCTTCGGCGTTTGTCTTGTATTTTTATTTATTATTTCCCAAGCAGTTTTTGTAATGTTTTGTGATTTATTTAATATTTTAGAATTATGTATCTGTTTGGCGTTGTTTATAACTGCTTTGTATATTTTTTTATATGTTTTATAATAATCTAAGACATCAGTATTTCCATTTAAAGTTAACTGATAAAGATCTTTTAATTTCTGTGAAGACTTTAATATCCCTTTTGTTATCCACAGTTTTTTTGTATCAGTTTTATTATTTATTAGAATTTTTGGAAATGAACAATCAAAATTGTAATAAATTATATTATGTAAATATTCAAAGATTTTATCAGGGTCATTATTGTTCATTAAATTTTGCCAATTTTCAATTTTTATATTTTCGGAAAATTTTATTAAGTTTTTCGGATTACTTAATTGTTTTACTTTAATAATACTTTTAATTTCTGGTTTAATTTGATCATACAATTTCAATTGCTGAGCATGATGATCAGATAATCCATTAATTACCACCTTACCAACACAGTTAACAGATTGATCTACACAAATATTATCAATGCAGTTGTTCAAACGAGTAGCACTATTTATTTTAGGAATAATGTTAAATTCATTCAGCAAATCTATAAATTCTTTTGTTTCTTTTGTACGTACAAGAAAGTTAATATGAAAGGCGCCTAATAGTATTAAGCGCCGGTTTGATTTGTTACTAAGTTTCAATAAGACATCATACATTTTTTTAAAAAATACTTTTAAGTCACCTGTTGGACTTCTATATAATGTTACTATACATAAACCTTAATGTGTACATTGTAGAAGTATTGCAGTATATTCAAAGTCTTTTTCTATGCATGTTTCATTTAATGTTATATTTGATACAACATATTTATTTGCCACAAATATTAAAACACCACCATTTTTATATTTTTCTCTGCAATAGTAATTAGCAACATAAAAACCACTCAGAGAAACTGCGTCAATTTGGTGTTGGCGCAATCCGGGTTCAGATACACATAAAACGTCACAACAAATACTACTTAAAAATACTTCTAAACTGCACATATGGTTATTGCAATGGTAATGCAAATGCAGCCAAAGATGAATATCAAAACAGATTCAAAACAACATTTAATCTGTGTATTAAGTTGCTTACATTATAGGTTTGAATTTAGAAATTAAAATTTTGCTACGTTGCCAAGCGTAAAGAAACTTTGAGGACCTGGTGAGGCCAAACGAAGAGTTGCTCAGCATTTTGGAAGTAAGATTCTTTTTTTCTTTTGGCAAGTCTACAAAATCTGGCGTTTGTCAGCCAATTAATCTACACCCTGTATAATATAATTTTATGAAATGGTGTTAAGGCAACACAGCATTATCTTAACATTTTTAGACAATAAAAACAAAAAAATTCAAACATTTTGCACAAAAATAATTCACAATTTGGAACATGTATGAAGACAAAAGATTAACAAAATTGGTTGGAAGAAATGCCTGAATATTATTTTAAAATGAAATTTATTATAAAAATAAATAAAACACATTTACTATGTACTATATCACAAATATATTTTAAAACCCGTAACTAGTTTCAACTTTTTACAAGGCCATCATGTGAGAGACTTGATTAATTTATTACAATACATAATTGATATGCGAATAAATTTGTTTTTTAGACAATCAAACCAAACCAAAAAAAAACTTTTGATGACCAATAATTATAATGACATTACTTTTAATTTAAATGGAATAGCATTTACTTTTTGGCTAACGGTTTCAATTTACAAATAATTTTTCACAATTTATTCAGTCTATAATGACAATTAAAAATGAATTTTGGAATATGCAAAGGATTTTGAGAATCACGTAAAGTTTGTCATTGTAAAACACACTTTTCATTAACTCTATATTATTTATATCTTGATAGATAAAATCATCATCTGCAATCTTTATATAGCATGCAACTAAATTACGTAATTATTTAGTGTATTTATGAAATATTTTTGGTAAATTAAATCTTCTTTTCAAGAATTTGTTAAATTGTATGAAAAACAATAATTTTTAAATATTGTGTGCAACTTCATATATTTTGGCCAAAATGTGCGAGTCCCGATTAAGTGGAATAGACTGTATATAATTTTATCATTTGTATATTTCACCGACATAAAATAATAATTTGAAAAATGTATATAATTGCTTAAAATGGAACTTGGATAATCATTTAGTATTGGATATTGAGATATGGATAACCAGGACTTTGCTGTATAAAAATGGTATTTCAAATTTTATTAGAAAATACACAAATGATCACATAATTTATGGTACAAAATAGGATACAGAAAACATAACTATATATTTTTACTGTTTTAAACATTTTTAGTTGGTATTTGGTATTGGACATCGTATAGAATTTTCACAATTAGGACACTGTCCAAATAAATTTTGTAAATAACAATTTCTGGAATTAGTTGAATATAGCCACTGATAAAGGCATTCCACATGAAAAAAATTATTACAAGAGGTGTTTTGGCAAATAATTTCAGGCAACTTAGCATTCAACCGCAAAGAAAAGCAGATGCAGCATTCACCTACATTAACTAACAAAATATTTTCTTCTTTATCTGTCATAGGTTTACGTGGAAAGCTATTTAAATCTAGCAATTTCAAAAGTTCACCCATAACATCAGACTTCATATCCCAATTTAACATATTTGTTTCTTTTTTTTCGGCAAGATCTTTTGTAATGCTTTTGGGTCCCAAAAAATTGATTATAGGAAATTCTCTTACATTTATAGGATTGATTGTTACTACAATAGACAAGTTTTTATTAAGTCCAATTCGCCTATAAGCATCTTTTCTTTGTGGGTGTTCTGGATCTAAAATCCAACATTGCGTATCTATTTCTTCCATCAAATTAAAGAACTCATCATATTTATTAATGGCAGCTATAAATGTTTCATATAAATGAATCAGAGAATTGTCAGGTTTAAAGTGTTCTTGTGGTAGATCATAACTACAAATGCTGAAGAGTTTTTCATTTTCAATGTAATTTACTTGTATTATAAGTTCATGGGTTCGTTTTGACATATCCAGATTTGTTAACGTAATTTGTGATAGATTGTCCGATATTTTTGAAAAATTTATATTCATGTAAAAGTTTTTCAATTCAATATATTCTGATATAACTTGTCGGTAAATATCTGTATTTATTTTAGTAACCTTTGATGTTGATTGTTGTTTGATTAAATCCACAAGTTTATTTAAAACTTGTACGGGATGTGATAAATCTATGGTAGTAAGAAACAAAATCATTTCATTCCTAAATGGTTCTAGTTTTTGAGAAAATTTTAATTCAAATTTTTGTTTGTTTTTATATTCAACTATTCTCAAATCTATAGGATATGAGACATCCTTAACAAAAATATAACCTTCAAAATGAGTCATTTTTTCATCTACTGGAATGATTGCTGGGTAGTGCAAAAGGAATTCCATTTCAAGTGTTTTTTCCATAATAATAGTGATTTAGACTAAGAACAGGCTACAATTTAAAATTAATTATTCCATTTCCAACTGCTCACAACCAAATTTTATGATTACTGCACAGTGCACACACAGCACAATTCACCAAATTACTATAAAAATAACTGACATAGTGCGCCTGCGCCCGCCATGTATTGATTGACCATGAATATTGGCGGGAAGATTTAATTTTACTTCACCTAAGAATCATGCACCAGTAAAAGGAAGCGTCTATAGTGTGCATTGAGTGAGCAGTACGTTTACATATAATACATATATATATGAATGCATGAATGTTCTATGAGCTCACTAATCAATCGATGCGTGATCGATTTATAATCGTGCGCTGAACATTTTGGTGTCGTATTTTCGGTTTATTCGCATATTATGCAGCTTTTTGTTAATAAATAAGATTTTGAACGCAATTCTTTTCATGGCTTTATAGTGGAACTGTGGAAGGCTGCGGACATGAAGGCGACCTCGCTCGACATATCGCTTTAAACTTGAAATATATTTTGCATTTAAAATGTTGCATTGACATTAATTAATTCATTGAGTTCAATAATATAGTAGCAAATTGCAGCAATAAACGAATAGTTATTTTATAAACTTTACTTATAGTTTCATTATAATTAAAAAAAAAAATTGTATATTTAAATGGATATCGATCGAGTTCTTAGTATTATTTATATAAAATAAATACAAAATATTTATGTCAGTTGGGTGAGAGGGAGAATTAATTCTCGAATTGACCGAAAAATGCGTCCAATAGTCGATATAATCCTAGACTCGCCAATCCGAGATTGCAAATAAACCTCTCTCTCACAAACTTGCTCGTACCCAAGATCAATCCTTGATTGTTGGTTAATTTATAACCTATAACTTCTATTTCTACAAAACGGGACCTTTTGTTTAAAACAATATAAATAAAAATATGAATGCAATTGAACTCTGAGACTTAACGTTAATAATTTTCATATGCAATTTTTTTATAATCAATTAATTTAAATTAGAATACAATGCATCTTAAAGAAACTTGTTTTATACTGATACAATTCAAAACAACAAGCACAACCGCAGTTCATAATGTTAAATGTTTGTAAAAATCTAAAATTACAGTAAACCCTGATAAGCATCAAAATTATTTAAATTTTGGATACTGTACTTTGACAATATTCCATATTAATTTAATTCACATTTGCATATTACTACTTAAAATGTTTTATGGTTGAAAGTTTGCAATAACTTGACGCATCTTACTTTTGCTTTAAGATTTTCCACAATGTATTTAACTGTGCATTGTTTCTTATCTTCACAACATCTGGTTGACTATTATATTCGGAGGTCAACACTTCTCATTCCTTAAACTTTTCTTCTACGGTCGCACTATCAGTTTTTTATTATTTTATTGAATGCTGTTTAATGAATATAGCAAGCATTTTTTTCATTTTCGTATATTGCTCGCTGTGTATTTTTTTAAACTTAATATAAAATAAAATCAACACTTGTTAAACAGATATTACTTCACAATTAGTTAGATTATAATTTAAAATGAATAAAATAAATTTAGTATATCTGTTAAAAGAACCATACAAGTATTACTTAATTCTTTAATATAATATTCACTATCAAAATAAACAAATTCCTCACAAGTTGAAAAGTTGTGTTTTTCCATGGATATTTATGTATATATATATATATAACTGGATACCCGACTCCCTACATTGATGTGTTTCTATATAATAGTGAAGCAAATTATTTTTTAATTTTTTTTAATTCAAAACAAATATTAAAAACATCTTACATTCTATTATTTTAGGGTTTTAAACATGTAAAACATACATTGTGTTATTAACAATAAAAAGAAACCATTCATATAATTCAAACAAAAATTGGTCAATTGGATCCAAAGTTAAAACTGAAAATGTGTTTTCAATAAACAATGGATATCTTTTAAATGGACACACCAACTTAAGCCAAGTTTTTGGACAACATTATTACACGTATTACTGCCGTTTTATTATCATAGTAAACTTTGTATATGCAGTGATTTTTGCAGTACAGTAATAAAAAAAAAACTTGAAAATTCCTAAAAAGGGTAAACCTGCACAACTTTTTTATGAGCAACAGTATGAAAATCGGCAACAATCGTAAAGCAGCGCAATATATAAGCCATATAGATGGTGCAATTAAATTTTTGTTTGTTAAATTCTGTGCTTGCCTTCTGCAATGGTAGTAATTTTTTATATACGCAGCATACTGATTTAATTCCTCCAGTGCAATTACCAACTAAAATAAGTTTTAGCATTGTATACATTATATTCATTACGCATTTGGTAGGGTAGCAATGTTGAAATTCTGTGAAAATTTAAAGAAAATTGTTTTCTAAATAAATCAGTAGCGTGCAAAAAAACAAAAACTGTAATTCTGAAATTAAATATTATTTTGTTCTTTTGCACGACACTGATTTATTTAAAACCTGATTTCCTTGAAACTTTTACAAAACTCCATTGTTATCAACATATACATTTTTTTAACGTAGTGAGGTGTTGGCCTCAACAAGTGGCCCTTAAGAATGACTTACGCATGGCAATACCTTCCGGTTTTCTTCTCTGCGTAAATCTTGTTGTATGTTCTTGTCAAACTAGTCTAGATTTAGCAGTAGTTCGAGGTTGGCTGGTTATTGCCTTTCACACAGAATCTGTGGCACGCATGCTGTCCCCGGTCCCTCTCTCCCTGTAGCTTCTACCTTTTTCTGTGTTTTTTGTTTTTGTTTTATACTTTTTTTATCTGCACTGACATCCAGCTTTACATTCTCTTCTTTCTCCAATTAGTGTGTTATTTATTCTAATTATTTGGTTTGTCTTCAGATGCGTTCTTAGTTTTTTTAGGTCTTTGTTCCCTTCTTCTTCATTGTATCCTTTTTCCTTCATGAGTAGTTTATGCAGTTCCATTAGCTGTGTTCTTTTTGGCATTCTTAAATTTGTTAGTTTTATCTCCAGAGATATCTTTGTATCTCCATCTGGGATTACTTCTTCGTGTCCTCCTGTTGCCATTTTTATTTTATTCTGACCATCTCAAAAGTTGCGTTATCCGTCAACCTTGAGATAGCGTATCTACTATTTGGTATTTGCCTCGTTATTTCTGTTATTCTGCATTCTATTTCTTTTCTCCTTCTTCTTATCTCTGCAATTTTGTTTGGTATCGCAGTTTCTGTAAATGTTCTTCTATTTTCTTCTATTTCTTGGTATGCATAATTGTCCCGACCTTCCTTATTTCTTTCTTTTTGATCATTTTTCTGTTTTGTTGTTTCCATTTTGCTTCTCTCGTTTCTCTTCTTTTTCTTCTATGACTTTTATTTTGTGTGTTTGTTTCCGTTATTTGTTTTTTTCTATATTCATTCTTTCATTGTCAAACTTCTCATTTTTTTTCTTAGTACTCTTTTTGCAAAGTTTCTTAGCGCCCTCCATTTATTTTCATCTTTTAGGCATTTTTTAATGATTGTTTTGTCCACTTTGCTCTCCAGTATTTTTTCTAGTTCTTTTCTATCTTTATCTCACGCTTCGCATTCTACTAGAGTGTGTTCTGCATTATCGTGTGTTTCTTCCTAACAGAATGTACATCTTTCGTCTTCCCCGATTTTTTTAATTTTTTGCAAGAACTTTCCAATGTCTCCATTTCCGGTCAGTATTTGTGCTGTATAACAGCACGTCTCGGGTTTGTTCTCTACCCACTCTTTTATCTCCGGGATTAGTTCTCTTGTCCATTCTCCCTTTTCTCCTCTACTCCACTGTCTCTGCCATCTTTCCATTGTCTTCTCTCTTGCTCTTAATTTAGCTTCCTTTTTATTGGTTCTTTCTTTTATTAGTTTCTTTATTTCTATCCTTTCTTCCACCATCATATCCGCGGGAGGTGTTGCCGCAATCACCTCTACTGTCTCTTGTGACACCGTTCTGTAAGCCCTGCAGATCCTTAACGAACTGGCTCTTGTAGCTCTTCTTATTTCATTTCTGTTTTTTTTGTCTTTATGGCTTCTCCTCATGTTTCTGCGGCGTATAACAATTTGCTTCTGGCTGCTGTTGCTATTAGCCTTCTGGCTTTTTCTTTTTGTCCTCCGTTGTTTGGCATGAGTCTACCGAGCTTTCTGTATATTTCTACCTGTATTTTATCTGTTCCTCTATTAGTCCTCTTAGTCGATAGCCAGGCCGCTTCTGCTTTTTGTGTTGCTAATTTAAAACCTTTATCTTTCATTCATAACTGTATTATATCTATTGCCAGCTCTAGTCTTCCGCAAATGCCGTTATTGTCACGCCTTCCGGCAACCTCATTCGAAGTAACTCATTTTAAAGGTTCCATAGTTTTGGTCCTAGTGCTGAGCTCTGTGGTACCCCTCTCGTAAGTTTGAATCTTCCGTTCTTGGCCACTAGGTTTGTACTCTGTAAGTAGCTTTATATGATCTTGATTCTTGATTGTTTTCTTGTTTAGTTCTCTTTTCTTTGCCGCCTCTATAATTGCTTTCCATAACACGCTGTTAATTCGGTTCTGTATGTCCAACGATATCATTACACAGTTCTTTTGCTTTTACTTTGTCTATAGCTCCTAAGGTTGTTGTTCTCTTGGTAAATCCGTATTGTTCCTTTTCCCATCTTCCTTTTTCTTCTATTTCTTGTTCTATTCTCCGTACAATGACTTTTTCCCTTATTTTAGCTAGTGTGTTTATTAAGCATATTGGTCTGCATGAAGTCGCTTTTCCTACTTCTTTCTTTTTCTCAATCAGTACTAGGGTGGCTTCTTTTCAACATTCTGGAAAAATTCCGTCTTTCAGGCATCTGTTGATTATTTGAGTTATTTCTACCTCATTCCCGTCTAGAGCTGCTTTAACAATCTGTTGTTATTTTGTCCGGACCTGGTGCTTTGTTGTTAGGCAATTCTTTTATGATCTCCTTTATCTCTTCCACTATTGCCATAACTGTTTTTTCTTCTTCATTTTCTGGTTCTTCTACCGGTTCTCTCTTGGGAAACAATTTCTTAATTATGACTTTATATACATAATGCATATAATATATACATTGTTAAAACTTATTGTAATAACTATATAAGAATTAAAGCCGCCTGATATTGCCTGTTTAGCGATTAAAATGCAAGTTGGCTCAAATTTTGTTCAGTGATGAGGTTTATTTTTGGCTCAAACTGTATCAACAACTATAACTGTCGCACTTGGAGTGAAGAGAATCTACAAACGATTCTTCAAAAGATAGAAAACATACAATTGGGTGTGCTCTATGTGCTGGAACT
This sequence comes from Tachinus rufipes, assembly GCA_963932245.1. NCBI lineage: Eukaryota > Metazoa > Arthropoda > Insecta > Coleoptera > Staphylinidae > Tachinus > Tachinus rufipes. The sequence goes on from OZ010742.1 coordinate 69,797,276, forward strand.
GTCATTGTATAATACTTTTTTTTTTTCAAAAAATTAAGCCGACTGCGTGTATCATAATGGTGAAGGTTAAATTATTTAATTTAAACTTATTTTGTTTCTCAGTTGGGTGGAATGAATTAAAAGTTTTAAGATGGCCTACTTAAAGATCAGATTAGATATTTTAAATTGTGACATCTTCTGTAATAAATAACATTTTTAGTTTTTTGTTTAATAGTATGGTTCTAATTACTACAATGTTTTTTATAGAAATATGCACATTGTAACCTATTAGCTAGTCTTATATGGACTATAATATATACATGTATATGTATACAGGGTGACTGGTGAGTCGGGAGGAACGGAGTGTGTCGTTCACTTGAAAATAATTTATAAAACTCATAATATGTTGATATCCGATTTTTATTTGTTTTCAAAAATAAAATTTCATACAATAACGTTTTGGTAATCATAGATTTCTTATAATGAATGTCAACCGCCCAGGTGAAGTAGTGGTTAGCGTACTCTACTGCTAAACAAGGGGTCTCGGGTTTGAGTTCCCTATTTGGAGGGCAAGTTTTTCTGGTTAAGAAAAAATGTGTTGTGATGAGTACGCTTTTTTCGTATAAGAAGAAACACTTTAGTAGGTTTCGTGTACTGCCTCTGGCGTAGGTGATTAGCCTTGGCGGCAGAAATAGACCGACATTAAATAAATAAAGTAACTAACTAACTATAATAAATATTAAAAATTCACATCTAAACATTTTCTGCTCTCCTGATTGAGTTGAATTAGTGCATCCCGAGTGTGCATTTTTAATTTGTACATTTTATCTTTGAACCAGCCTCATAACAATAATCTAGTGTTTTGCGATTTGGAAACTTGAAGGTCAACTAATAATATCCTCTAGTAGTCCGTGTAATTAATTTTTTTTAAACATGAAGTAGTTGTCTTCTGTGTGGCGATTCTTAAAAATGAAAGGGCCTAAATAACTATCTACCATACCACACCACACGTTTACCGAAAACTTATGTTGAAAATTACTTTTGACTGTTTTGTGGGGATTTTTGTACATATTATTAATGCCGTTACGAGTGAATGTTGCTTCATCTGTAAAAAGTATGCGCAGTTTAACACGAGGATATAATTTGAAACAACTAAAAATTGGATAACAACGAGTTTTTTTTAATTATTTTCACGTGTACAATTCACTCTTGTAGTTTAGTCCGCCGACTCACCCTCTATATAAATATATATCTATATGTTATCTTCAACTTTAATATACTAGTAAATTAAGCATATACATATCCAGGATATATGTATACTTAGGTACATACTTAAACATTAATTTAATTAAGTATTTGGAAACAATGTTCTTGTTAAAAATACAACATGCATCATAGTGTGAGTAATAATTGGAGCAAGGAATAGAACTTTTGTATTTGCACACCTGACTTGACAAATGACACGTGTTGGTGCCAAATTTTCATGTGTTTGTATTTTTATAATACATATTACAATATGCTTATTTATTTCAATAATTAACTACATAATTTATGAGTTTGTTATCCTTAACGATTTTCTGGTTATTTTTTATGAGTTATAGCTATCTATTCAATTCATGTTAAACAATAATTTGAAGCTATCTACATTTCAAAATAAATTTGTTATATTTTAAAATAAGAAGTGCGCACGCTTTTATTTTGCGTATTTTGCTAAATAGGTCGTAAATGCAGACCCGTTGTATTATGTGGAAATAAAAAGTCTTACATACACACAGGACCATTACGTACACAGATGCCTAAATATAAGCTTCTGTTCCTAAATTTAAACATGCTCTCATCATATACGAAAAGACGCAAGCGTTTGTAATGTGGGTGCAAATGAGATGGCAACAACTGCTTATTTGATTAAAAATTCACTTCCAACAATACCGAGAAATAATTTGATAGTGGTTATAGAATTAATTATCACTAGTTATTTCTATTTTAGTATTTATAATTTTAGAATGTGTTGCTAAATATACCATAAACCCACCTGCATTATTTGGTCATTAAAAGGTCCACCTACAAGATTTCAATTCTCAAAACCGCATAAATTTCAAAAATATATATGCAGTGGGAAATTTAATTTTGAACGGATTGTCATTAAGTAATAAAAATTAAATGTTCAAAAGTATAACTGTTTACAGTAGCAGAATATTTATTTATTTCTTAATTAGCTATAAGCGTGCGTAATTAATGGTTCACAACTAAGATTTATTGTTTCTAAAAAGTAACTACCAACTGGCAAATTTCGATCATAATTTGTTAGCAGTTGCCAAAATATCAGTAATGCATTATGTTATTTTCACCTTATTATTTTTTAACTATCTCTTATAAATACGCAAGCATGTATATACCAGATATCAGAACATGATGTATAATTCAGGAACCACGTGTATTTGTTGATCCAGGTGTACAAGGTTAATAACAACTTTTGGATGTCGTCCAGAGATTTACATAAAAACGTATGTGCCGCAACATGAATTTTTCGTGAAGCATCCTACCTTCCAAACGATGAATGGTAACTGACCGTTGATCTAAAATGAGTATAGTAAACACAGGGTATTCTGCTTAAATAAATCATCAATTAGTTTTTTTCAACACATTTATAATTTCATGTGAATGCATATTTGTTTTTGCACGATTATGTTACTTTCAGAGGTTGATAGTAAGTTAATTATACCGAACGATGATTTTTTTCACAAGTCTTATCCAAGATCGTAATACTGCAAAAAAAGTACATGTGCGGTGGTAAGTAATTGTATACTCAAAAGTATATATAACTTAAATTGCACACTCAACGCGACTAGGAATATACAAAAAAATAAAATAAAACAAAAGGTTTTCTCATACCAACGAAATAAATAATTAAGAAATAGAAGTTTAAATTGTAATAAGCTATTTCCATAAACTTAAAAAAAAAAAAATTATTTATATTTAACAGTTTCTTATTTTATAGCATTTCAACTTATTTGTCAGATTTTTAATTCAAAAATTCACTTACAAGTTACTATTTTAAATATTTAATATTACATTCAAATTTAAATTGATATTTTTTTTGTTTCATTAACAAATACATGATTGTGTAAAAAAATACGATATTTTTTTAGTAAATTTAGCTCTCGAAAGTTAGCAAATCTCGGCAGTGTGGATTTGGTTTTGCTATATTATTTTCTTGATCTATAAAATACATTTACTGAATACATACTATTCTTTTATCATTACATATCATTACTTAATTTACACTTATTTCACCTATTGTGCTATCGAAATACTAACACTAGATACTTATTGATATACTTTTCAAGACAATAATTGAAACTGATTTCCCTGAAATTAATATAGCGGCATTTACATTTGTTATAATTAGTAAAATTTATACCAAACACGAGAAGTTCAATTTTTCAGCAAAAAGTGATGTTGATCTTCTGAAGCATTGGGTTGTATACTGTTGAGAATTTTATAACTTTATTTAAGGATCTTTTCTTTGTTAAATGTGTTAATTCCGTGCTGAATAGGTTTATCATACTTATAGAACATAAAGAACTGACAATAGATGCTTTCCTTTCACTGTTCGGACGGTTCTGAACAATTCTGTGCTTGACGCCTCATGTACTTTTCACAGAGAGCGCAACGTCCCAACTTGTTCCGAGTTTCCTTCCCTTCTCCCCTCATGTATCACCTAGACGGTTTAAGGAAAAATGGTTTTTAAAGTTCTGCTAAATTTAAGGATACACATTTTTGGCAGTAAAAAATGATTCTTTGGACAATTTTGAAAAAAGTTCATTACAAGCTTTTCTTAAAAATGCAATTCTGAGAAGTTACAAACGATACAAAATTAGGACTCATGTAGAGAAAGGCATTTTCAGTGGTTTGAGCAAAATCAAATTTTTGTTCCGTACACTTGACTCGGACATGGCCATATATGTTAACCCTGACTATATATATATATATATATATATATATATATATATCCTCGGATAACTATACCCGGAATAAATTTAGTAATATAAAACAAATATTAAAAATTTGCCGTCCAACAATAATAATACTAAGTTATTTATTTGGTAGTTTAATTAATAAAATTATCGAATTTAGAGATACGTGTGATAAAGCAATATTAAATAATAAATTAATAGGTAAATATACTTTTACCAAATGTGATTTGTTAAACTGTGCGTATGTCCAACTTTGCTTTGTTTTGGCGGCATTCTTCAATTAACAGCCGCACAGCTGCATTTTGCCATTCCATTTTTTCTTCCGCAAAAAAGTATAATTTAATTTCAAAATTTAACAAACAATTGAATATTTTGATTTTAAATAGGAGTTAAAACGCGTAAATTTAACTATGCACAATACTGACAATCACAAACAGCGTTTCGTGTCAGTTGAAAAAAAAAAACCTAATAAGTTTATATCATAACTGAAGAACTATAGGATATAAACTGATCCACCTCATAGATTGTTGGTTTACACATTACCAAATCAGAAAAGCTGGTGTTCCTCAAGGTTTTGCTTTTTTGTCGACTCTATTTTTGATCTAGATTACTGAACTTTTTCAAATAACCAAAAGTCTTATTCATAGTTTTGCAGATGATAACTCCCTTCGTACTTCATACATACAAATATTAAACTAAACGACAATTCTATATCTAAATATTCTTCAATTTGTTTTCTCACATAATCTTCTCTAGAACGACCATGTTGTTGACATGACATAGCTTTGAAAGTATCTAGACAACTAGGATTTCTTTACAGATGTTAACAGTTTTTTTTTTTTACTTTAGTGCAATATTTGCATATACAGTCGATTCCGCTTACTCGGAAAACATTGGGACCGGCTGGTTTTGGTTCAATTAAGCGGCTGGTCCATGCAAAAATATTACATAAAAATTAAAAAAAAAAATATGTTTTTCAATTCGACGCAGGCAATCTTATTTGAGAGTGTTAAATCATTTTTAGGCATTTTGAATTGTCAAACATGGCGTATTGGCTTTTACTAAAAGTTTTTTTGTGTTAATTTGATTACCAATAATGTCTTCTTGATTATTTTTGACTGCCCTTCGCTCACAAGAAAAACATGCTGTTATTATTCAATTTATAAAAAAATTGATAGAACACATTTTTTTTGTTTTATAGCTAACTAAATTTAATTTAATTTACTGACTTGATAATACGGAATTTTGTTCCAAATAAGTGATGTAAATTACTATTATTTCTATAATTAGGTTTCTGTTCTTGAAGATTTGGTCTATATAAACGGCTGGTTTAATTAAGTGGAATCGACTAAGTATGGAGAGGGTCATCTGAAACTACATGGTCTCTATAAATGAATAGGATTATGTAATCACTTTAAATATGCCGCTTTTTTAAAATTGTTCACTATATTATTTGTTTTGACAGCTGTCAAGCAAGCAAGGTTACAAGAATGTATACAAATGAAGAGAATATTTTTATTATTGAATCCTACTTTAGGAGTGGACGGTTTAATAATGGGGAATGGTTCTATTCTATTCCGGAGATTGATAATTATAAACATGTAAACAATGTAAACATATGAAAATATTTTTGTTATTGAACCCTAAGAGGCAACTTTATTTACGCATTTCACTAGAGCGGCCCAAACGTACATTAGATGGTTACATAATCCCAAGCATTTATAATGACTCTGTATATTATATGTCAAATTGACATTTTGGTTATGTTGACATATTTATGCCTATTCTATAAGCAAATCTTTAAGATTTAAAGATGTATGAAGTTAACTCGAGTCCGCTAAATATTTTAATTGTCAAATTAAAGATTTGTGGTTATGAGCAGTCTTTAAGTTAACAATCCCGCGCTACTGTGGTTGGTGGCCTTAAAGATATCCTTAACCTAACAATTTACTTTTATAAATGTTCAAAATAAGAATTATTATAATATATTTTATATATTTCAAGTGGGAAATTAATTATAATAATAATAATTATATTACAAGTTTAATTATATCGTGTATCCGAGTTTATTAAATACAGCTGAAGTTGAAATGTCAAAACATTTAGCTGCGATCGGCTATTAATTCGGAGAGTAGTGTTGGAGTAATTTTTTGTCACGTGATCACGGTGTTTTTAGAGTCAAACTAGCCGAACGCATTAAGAAGTTTGTCAATGTCAAATCTCAAATAACCAACAAAACAACAAACAAATTAAAAAATGTTTCACATAATATTAAATACAGCAAAAGAAATAAATTATGTTTTTCTTCATGGTTGTTTGGAAAATTGTTTAATATATTTTTTAAATTTTCATCCCTAAATACAAAACCAATTTCTTTTGCTAAATAATAAAAATAATAAATATTTGATTTTTCTAGTATTGATAAGTATCTTCAAAATGTACATACAATTAAAACATATAAATTACACAAACCCATCTAATTTTATTTGAGTTTTTTATTGTCGTCTAATTATTGTTTCCCCATATTATGTCAATCATGATTTTAAACCACGCGCCTATTTCTGCTGCTAACTCCTATATCCACGCTAGTCGAAGTAGTGTAAATAGAGTTGTTCTTTTTATTCTACTTCGCGTGAGAACAATGCGCCACACGTTTTGATATTCTTGAACACCCGTAGGATCTCAATAGATCTCATGAACATAATTCGTGTGCGTTGCTTTATTACTATGTGGCAACATGGCATTATTCTGTCATTTCGGTTTGTTTACTCATTTTTGCACATATTTAAGGGTTATGTTTGAGGTTACATTAATTAAATAAATTCTTATTTGCTTTTTATAAAAACATGTAAGAACTAAATTAATGAATGTTACCTCAAACATAATTATACAGTCAAATACGTCTGTTATTTTCTGGATTCACCAGCTAACTGAAGGCTGACAATGCCATGTTTATACATTTATATTTTGACTAATATTTATTTGGTAACTTTCAGATGCAAAATTTGCTTTTGGTGTTCAACAATGTAATTAAAATTAAATATATTAAAGACCGCAATATCGTGTGCGTAATACATATTGATAAATATGTTTATTTTTTGTTATTACTTTTCTTAAAATATCTAAACCATATACTCTGCATGGCAATATATTCTTGTAGTAAATCTATTAATTCCTTTACTATATATTTTTTTAATGAAGTATTAAGTATAAAATAAGAAATGAGTATAATAGGATTAAATTAATGTGTTTGTAAATTTACAACAGCTTAATTAGTTTTTACTTTCAATAATCTTTCAATTACAAACCGGTATTCAACAAGTAAATATTAACAAAAGTCCAATTATTTATTTTTTCCAGTATTTTCCATCATAGTTTAAGTTTCGCGCTTCACTTTCGGACGAGAATTGAGTAAAACTACTGGTTTGTATCAGTAGAACAATATCATGCGAAAGAGTCGCATAAGATTCCGTTCGTCCGATTCAAGAATACCTCAAACACAAAATGGTACGCAAATATGGCGGATTCGAGTACAAAACTCGTTCGTCTAACTTCGAGAATAGCAGCAACTCCAAAAACAATACCCAAACGGTCGTAGAACAAAAAGAGTAAAAATAGTGACTCGAGTAGGATAACCGAACGCAGCTAAAGTAAATAGTTTGGTGCACATTTTAAAAATAGTTGTGCATATTTAAAGTGATTACATAATCCCAGACATTTATAGAGACCCTGTACATTCTATCATTGCTTTTAAATAAAATTAACACCAATAGCCTATGTAGTTTTAGTATTTAATTTCTACATGAATTTTATATTTAGGTAATATTTTTATAAGGTTAGGAACACTGTTAGGAATTTGTAAACATTAAAAAGAGAGGCTTCTCTAAATGCGATAGATGCATGCACGATTCAATCACGCTTGCAAAGCAGTGATGGAATGCTAACTTCATGTAGTTTATATAAAGATAAATTGTTAAGCAAATATTGAATAGTGCGTACACACTTGCAACAATGTGCCGTACCGCAACATCTTCGCGTTACATCACCCCGCAACACCGAACCAAATTTCTTTGATCCGACGGCAGAAAACCGACAAGCGATGGGACGCAGTTGCGGGGTGATGTTGCGCGAGGATGTTCTTAGTGAATAGCAATATTGAACATTATTGTTAAGAAAATCGTTACGAGTTTTACCATAACGATGTTGTTACTGAACATCTTTAACTAGAAAAGTTACAGAATAGGCCTGATTAGTAATTCTTAAATATCACATTTTGAAATTAAAAAAAAATAGTTACGTAATTATAATTAATATAAGCACAACCAGCACTTTGTTTATTAACATCCCCTTAACGCTCATGGTGCATAAATTATTTATTTATTTGTTAAATAATCGTAAATAATAATTTAATTTATTTTTAAATAATTAATATTTACTTATTTTGTTTGTATCTTTCCGCAAATAAATTATTAAAATTCTAAAGAAATGTTTAAAAAACTTGTTTTATACTGTTTAAAACAAAAACGCATAAACAACGAGATCTCGGAGCAAACAAAATATGTTTATTAAATTTTGGATATATTATTTTAGTAGTGGTCCACATTAACATACTACGGTCAGTCAAGCTCTTGTTGGGTCCTCAAATATGTCGTGAATACCGGAGTTGTAAAATGAGTTTATAAAGGCTGAAACTTTGCACGCTGGTTAAATATTACGTAATCCTGTAGTTGTCGGTCAGGTGTATGTAGAAACGGGAGTTGCAGTTGGTCAGTCGGGCCCTAAGTACGTATGAAAAATTATAAAAGTGTAACTGAGTGTACATATGTGTCAGTTTTGACAATCACATAAATATCTTGTATAATCGACGCAAAACTGTGGGATTCCCATGGCATTAGTGTGACAAGCATACATAAGATGCTGCATGAACATTTAGCCGTCAAAAAGATTTGTTTGCGTTGGATTCCGAACAATTTAACAATCAATGAAAAAAGACTCTTATGAATTGGTGCAAGGAAATGATTACAAAATACAACCTCGGTGTATAACAGCTACATAGGTGATAAATTTTGGATTTATTATTTATGAGCCCGAAACTAAATGAGCCTAATCCAGCAAAAGTTGTTCGTCCTTGCAGCACTTTGAATGAAGTAGTGGCCTGTTTCTTCGGTATGATCATTTATGTGGCAATCGTGCCTTTAGAGCAACTTAGAACAGTCAACTCTGAATGTACACTTATTAGCACCCAATGATTTTAGAAAAATGCTATGCCAATTGGTTTAATCGAATGTAAAAATGTATATATCTTAAAGGAGAGTATTTTGAAAAAAAAAAAAATAAGAAGTTACATTCCAATCATTGTTTTAGTTGTTCACCCTCGTATAATTTAATAGAGAATTAGAAATAGTGTCACGCGGTTATTAAATGGTAAAAATAAACATAACCTCCTTAAAAATATCTTTACAATCCTAATTTTATTTAATAATAGTTAAATTTAGAGTAAAATGGCAAAAAACATAATTTTTATTTGATATTTAAAATGCATTTATCGTTGGTTATAATCAAATTTTAAACATAACCAACGAGGAATGTAATTATACCTTCATTAGTAAATTAGTTAAAATTCTCATTTCTTAGTAGACCCCAGGGGTAGGGAGGAGGTAATTTTTTTTTACTTTGTACTTGCTGTTTATAGATTAGTAGCAAAAGGAAAGCATGAAGCTTTTGAAACAATGGACAAGTCTCTAAAAAATAGAGTAATTTAAAATTAAAAACTATAGCTAGTGCAATTTAATACGCATACTCATTTCACGGGGTTTAAACAATTTTGAATCATCAATGAATTAATTATAAAATGATAATTTATTTAAACTCAATAAACGACCACAGCTGCTAATTGAATAAATGCTAAATGATGCTGATGGCTAGTTACAATTAGAAAGAGACGCAGGAATACAAATCAGCCCCGTGCTCCGGAGTAGTGTACGGCAAGTTGACAGCGTGATTTTCCTCACTTACAATTACAAACAATATCTTTTTTCTACAAATATATAACATCTTGGAGTACCTAAAAGTATGATGACAGTTGTCAGCTTGAAGTTTGCAGTGATGAGTCGTCCTAAACGCAGCCATAGATAAATAACTGTGTTAAATAAAAAAAATTGAGTTAGAAAAAGAAACCTCTTTATAAAATGTCATTTGTATTTTGTATTTTATATATTATTTGCTTAATTAAACTATTGAACTTAATAAACATTATATAGAAATAAGTAGAAGCCAAATAATAACCTATTTAATTATGCCCTTTCTAATCGGAACGCCTCATTTTATATGTGGTAACTGTTTGGTCTAGATATATTTAAAAGGTCAATTAGCTAAATTAGCACAAACTCTTCCGGAATATTACTCTAGTTGGAATTGGCGTTTAATGAATGGACTGTTAGAACTAACGTAAATACATATTCGTCATCATTTTATTGAAGACGCAGATATTTTATTTTTTGTTGTATATAAATAGATTTATTCATTGACAATGACATAATATAATAATATAACATTTTGGACTATTCAGTTAATTAAATCAATAATTTGATGTATTCATCTTCAACAATAAATTATTATGTTGCTTTTATAAATAACATATTAACCTTCAATCTCTATTACTTTCTGCCAATTTGCGTAACATATAGGGGGTATTTGGAAATCAGGTTAATCCACATGTCGACTATATTATTGCATATTAAACAGTCGGTTTAAAAAGTTATCGTCACCTGTTATTTGTTCTTATTGCAAAAATGATACGTATAATTAACATTAACATTAATTTTAAGAAAACTACATATATTATGTTCAAAATTAGTGTGGCTACAAACAATTATGGCCGTGCCGATATACTTTTTAACATAATAATAAGTAGTATAAATCGAGTATATTGATGTTCAATCTATTTCTACTTTGTTTTGATGCACTATATAGCAAACTAGTCATATGTAAATGTGGAAAAGGCGATTTATTTAGATTTAGACTGAATGTTTTAAATAGCTCTAATATATAGTAAGGTATACTCATGGGAAAACTGCGATATATACACGGGAGCACGCGCGCTTCCCAAACAGTCTAGCAATTGCAATCGTCAGCAACGACAGCGATTTCTTATTACAAAATAAAATATTTGTGACATTGCGGATTCTTTAAAATATTAATTTATAGTCGATATTTTTATTGTGCGCGGAAATATTGTGTATATGTTCCTTATAATTTCTTTACTGACAAGAAGCAGACATAAAATTACATTTGATTTTTATATATAAATTATGTCTTTCCGATCAAAACAACCGGTTGTTCCAAATCGACGCCGGTCGTCGTCGGGACTTCGCAATACTGCTGCCTCTACTACTTCTTCGTATTCCTCGCGCCCGCGTAGTATGAGTTATTATGGAGCTCAAACTACCCCGTACAATTCTTATCCCACTAATACCCCGTATACTTCTGCTTCAAGTTATAATCACTCATCACCATCGTATAGTAATTACAATAGTAATGGTTATTCATCAAGTAGTGCTTATTCATCTAATTACAAAAGTCCCTATTACCCTAACGGTTATCGCGGAAATTCAAGTTCTGGATATTCAGGAAATTCAGGGTATACAACAGCAAGCTTGACAATACCTGCAAAAACAATAGCCAATGTTAATTATGGTCAAAATTATGGCAATGAAGGGCGCAGGTCAAGACAAGTGTCTAGAAATGGTAGTTTCAATAGCAAAGAAAGGTCACATTCAAGATCCAGGTCACAAAGTACAATACCAAGTATGGGATCTAAATCTTTGAGCATGACATCTTTGAATTCGGAAGGATATGTTGTAAGCTGTACTTTTCAAACTCAATAGAATATTGATTAACACTTATCTAACACACTTACAAGAATTACGTCTATTTCTTATTATAATTTACAAATAACTGCTTTTATTTCTTTTTTAAAATATATTCTACAATTATTCTTGTTAGTTCAATATATTATTTTTAGTCTCAAATGTCTATTTTTATATATAAATGCGTAATTATAATAAAAACCTTGATCCTATTTTTATTCATTTCACTGTCATTGTTAACTGTTTGAAATGAATAGGATCATTTCTTTTTAAGTTCTAAGTCAATCGATTTATTATTCTAACTAATATTATTTATTCAACTTTTATTATTTTGGTATAATTATAAAATTATCAAGTTTTTAAATCTAATATAATTTTGTTGCAGAGTGGAAATGACAGATCTAGCAGCAGAAGTTCTAGAATAGGCAGCTCAAATGACTTAGTTCTTCGAGGAGAGAATGGTGAAATAGATTACAAGAGGTTGTATGAACAAGCAATTACAGATAATGATAGACTTAAGGATAAACTAAGAAAATCGGATGAGGAACTCAGGGACACTAAGTTAACTTTAGAAAAACTTAATACAGTTGTAAGTATTTATATATTTTAAATGTTAAATTGAATACTTAAATAATATTTTATATATCTTTATATCAGACAAGTAAGAATTCTTTATCAGAATTAGAAAAACGAGAAAGAAGGGCAATGGAGAGGAAGCTTAGTGAAATGGAAGAAGAACTCAAGGTTTGTACTTTTTTCATTAACAACATTATCAATCAATCATCTTGTTTTGCCATGCTATTTAAAAATATGTTTTCATTGTGATTTTTTTCTTAAGTGATTATTTTTATGACTTGCTTGCACTTCATCTTTTTATCTCTTTAGCAAACATGACATAACATAACTTAACTTATTAACATCAACTTTTTTGAGTGAAATTTTTTTGTATGGAAATTTTTTTATCTAGTAGCAGATTTTTTAACTCTTAGCACAAATACCACAAACATAAACAGTTTAATTTTCTATCTAAGAAAAAAATGTTAGAACATGTATATAAACAGATTCAATACTACTTAAAAGAAATTTTTCCAATTTAACATTTAATAGTCGTCGCAGGGTTCAAGATTTTTTTCTTAGATATACGTAATTAAACATTTAATCTTCATAATTTATTTGGTTTCTTATTAATTGAATTGATAAGGCATTGAAAGTGGAAATTATTTTGTTTTTAGCAATTGCAAAAACTTAAAGCAGAGAATGAACGTCTGAGGGCTGAAAATAGGGCTCTAACTCGTGTCGTCAGCAAACTTAGCAACTCTGCCACCAAATAGGTAACCTAAAATACGGGCTACCTTTTTAAAATTAAAAAGACTTTCCCGTTGACACATTATTTACATGTTTTAATTTGTTTTTGTTGTCGCCATAGCACATTCTGTATTCAACAACATACGTATAGAAATTTTCTATTAATGTAATGTTTGAATTTTCTATATTGCAGGTTGTTTTATACGTAAAATTTAGAAGTATATAAATAATTCTTTATCTCCTTTATTTTACATTTGATTCATTTGTTTTTACTGGATGATTTTTGTTTGATAATTATTTTCTAATTATTAGTTATTTATTTGTAGTATTTTTTATCAGCATATTGCAAGCAAAAATAAGGGATAAAATTAACATAATGGTACAATAATCAAGTAACATTTAGTAAACATTTTCACTTTTAGTGTTAAATGAAGAAAACTAACTTTTTCAACAGATTTAGGAAAAAACCATTGTGAAACTTAAAAATGGAACTGTTGAGCTGAAAATTAGATAGAATCTGCAAAGCAAATTGACTTGAGTATAAAGCTGCAGAAGGATCTATGATTGATTTAAAGCAGACATAGAAGTTAATTGATGGTTTTTGGGGAATGGAATGGCCTACTGTACTGGAGTGCATCTGCGACTCAGATTTTGAACAAAAAATTGCATGACAAAGACGGTAGTTAATGGTGATTATTTAATTTTGTGGTAGAAAGTATTGGAAAATTTGTGTTAGCTAGTTATAAAAAGTTAAATCTTACTTACTATAGCTGCTGGCACTACTACTACCTAGTGATTCAGAGAGACAATGTACAAAGGACTGAGTGTTGATTACAGGCTATTTCCCCAACAATCTGGAAAGCAGAAAATGTTGAAAAAAAAAATTGGTTGTATTGCCAAAAGTTGCTGTGAGCAGATTTCTGTTATTTATCAGCTATCATCGGATCATCTCAAGGAAATGATGCAGCATTGCTTAAAATCTATAGTACCATTATCATTCTATAAGTTGAATTTCTCAATTTTTGAAGGTCAATGCAACATGTGCTTAATTCCTAAATTTCATTTGATTTATAATTATGGTGCCTGGAAAGCATTGACTAATGGTGCTTCTTGAACTAAAAATATATTTAGTCACCATCATTATGTTATGGTTGGCAATGTTGCAGTGTTTGATATTAAGGTAGGATATATAAAAAGAAAATGTTGCTTGCATATTTTTTTTCATATAAAGTATGTAAATAAAGGAGCTTCAGAAAGAAAAAAGGTATCTTGTATGTAATAGAAAAGATATTGTCTCTTTATACAATGTTTTATTTAAGAAACATGATTTTATTATCTATTTGCTATTCTTCCTTTTAATTAGTTGAGTACAGAATTAATACGCAATGATATGAAGTCCTCAATTTAATACACTAACCTTCTTATGTTGTTTGTCACAATTTTCTATTTAAACGATCTGTTGATGATACACTTACTGGTTTAATATGTGTTACCGTTGTTCTGCATGACGCTTATGAATTTACATATTTTTTCTGAAATGTAATTAAAATGTTTATTTAATTTTAGCAAATGGAGCTACTAAAGAAAGAAAACCAACGTCTGAAAGATGAAAATGGAGCATTAATCCGAGTAATCAGTAAATTATCCAAATAATTTTTCTTTTTGTTATTTTAAGCATTTTTAACTGTATTATTTCATTTGCAAAATTGCATACAATGTTTTTCTATATTTATGTATACACTACCCCATTATTAAGTATTATATCATTTTATTTATTGACAGTTTTTTTCTTTATTAATTTATGTGATTATTTTAAATGGCCGTTTTCATTACTGACTGCAACTAATAATAGCTATTTTACTGTTTTGTAAACTTGATCAAAATATTTATATTTTTTGTTGTACTTTAAAATATTTTATTTGAAGGAAAAAAAACGATTAGTCTAAGTGAAATTTTAAATTGTAGAATATTGTGTATTATAGTTTTTAAAAATAACATGTGTTGTGATTCTCTAAAAAAAAGGAAAGATTAGTTTATAAAGAATAGGTAAGCTGTTTCTATAGTTTCAATGAAAATTTCATAATTTATTTTTACTCATAGGATATAGATTTTTATAAATATATTATATTATAATATATAAAATGTTTTATAATGTTTTGTGCTGTGCAAATATATGACAAAATATCTAGTCCCTATAATTGCGACTTTAAAATAATTCATATCTGTTTTAATATAAATTAATTGGACCAACTTGATTTGCAAAGCAGCATTAAAACAAAATACTTATTTAAAGGTGCTATTCAAAATAACTGAATAAAAATTCAGCATAATTGTTACTTCATGTTGTAGCTGATGCAAAGAGAGTAATATTAAGTTTTAATCCTATTACAACGAAAGTTAATTATCACCCTCTTTGCTAAACGTATACAGAAAATACTATTTGTACATTTATAAGTATCATTTTTAAAACTAAGTATGGATAAGTTCTTTTTTTGTAAATATAGTTTATTAGGATTTTGCTGTTTAATTATGCAGAACTTTTTTTTGCATTCTAAATTCATCTACTTCATCGACCTTGTGCCTTGCTTTCATTATATTTATTATAAGATCATTGTAAATTATTATTTGTGTATTTATTCTGTATTATGTAGTGTAGTCAATGTGAATTGTGAATAATTTTATAGAAACTAAAAATAAAAATTGATTACTTTTAAAATATTATTAAAAAATTATTGAATGTTAAAAATGTTTATTGCAAATTCTTTTTTTGACGTGAGGGGGGAAATGCATTGCCCACTTTGTGTGAGGCTCCAGGTTGCCTGTACACCCACTAAAACCCTGAACCTCTACATCCTCCTAGCCTTGCGGAATCACCGTTGTAGTATTACTTCACAAGTTCAAGTTGCCAGCTGTAAACACATCTTTCTTCTTGAACCACTTCATAATCAAATAGGACGCCCATGGCATTGAAAAATTTGCTTCAGTGTTTTTTTTTTTGTTTCTATAACTTATTACTAGTTTTTTGATCGGTTCATGAGTATGAAACCCTTAAATATTTTTTTTGTCGTTTTAATTTTGACTTTGAAAAATCGCATTTCTTGTTTAAATCGCAATTTTAACTAAAAGAAAAATATTTTACTAGTGAAATCAATCAGAAATTTTCCGTAGAATCCAACTCTGGCGTTTCAAGTGTATATAGTGTCTATAAGCCGCAAAAGCCATAAAACCAATTCTTTGTTCTCAGTGGGCTATGCAAAAAGAAGCATATTTTAGATTCTTTAACCGTCGAAGTTTACGTATTTTGATGTAAATTAGTTAGAAAATATAAATTTGTTCTGTGTATTTGGGTTTTAGAGGTCTAAAACTCGAAAAATCTGCAAAAGTAGGCCTATTCTTCAACATAAACTCTTACAAATACATGTTTAGCCGCGTTTAGAGAAACAACACACCAAATATTAAAAATTTGAATTCTGGGGACAATTCTATATGGAAAATAGTCTGTATAGTGCTCATCGGCTGTAGAAAAGTCCACCTAGAAAGAAATTTTTACATTTTCAGGAGAAAAATGCGTTAAAAGTTAATTATTTTTTCATATTTACAAAAAATATTATAAACACACTAGGGTGTGGTTTAAAACTTGTAAACTATAATTCTTCGAGTTTATGCGATAGGTTAAGAATCACCCTGTATATTATTATATATAATATGAATCGTTTAATAAAACCAGTAAATGCTAGGTCAAAATAATAGATTCTTGCTATAAAATGATAAATAAAACAAATCAGTATAAATATACTGGATAAACTATTAAAAATATAAAATCATATTTTCTAACTAATAAATGACTAGAACATATGGCAGCTGGCTGAAGTTAGCTTCGGCTTCGGCTTTGGATCAGCTTCGTTTTTTATAAAAGTATGTGCGCACGCACGCTAGGTACAGCTGCCCAGCAAAGTCGACACGATGTTTTAAGAAACGCTGTCTTTTAGGATCCGCCGGCAAAATGAATTCCATATCTTTTTTATAAATAACTATAAATCCGTATAAAATTGTCTTGTTTCTTTTTTAATTACATTTATAAAATATATGAAATAATACCGGACAATTTACTGCATATTATAAATGTACACAGAGAAGGTAAAAGCAGTAAATGAAGTAATCGGGATGCTCGCAGATGAGCAAATATTACACAATAAGAAGAAATATTTTTATTTTATATTTAAATAAATTATCATTAAGTTAATAACAAATTAATAAGTTAGTTTGAAATTTGAATGAAATAAAAGTGTTCTACTCGCGGAAAGTAGAATTATCTCGCTTATGCAAAATATGTTCTCTTTTATTTTTCAATATGTTATTACTAATTTAATAACGAATCACAAGATCTTTTCAAAGTTTAAAAAAAAGTTACTGAATAACAATTGGAGCATTTTTAATTAAACATACGCGCTCGCGGAAAGTTGAATTATCTCGCTTATGAAAAATACCTTCTCTTTTATTTTTCAATATGTTATTACTAATTTAATAACGAATCACAAGATCTTTTCAAAGTTTAAAAAAAAGTTACTGATTAACAATTGGAGCACTTTTAATTAAACATACGCGCTCGCGGAAAGTTGAATTATCTCGCTTATGAAAAATACCTTCTCTTTTATTTTTCAATATGTTATTACTAATTTAATAACGAATCACAAGATCTTTTCAAAGTTTAAAAAAAAGTTACTGATTAACAATTGGAGCACTTTTAATTAAACATACGCGCTCGCGGAAAGTTGAATTATCTCGCTTATGAAAAATACCTTCTCTTTTATTTTTTAATATGTTATTACTAATTTAATAACGAATCACAAGATTTTTTCAAAGTTTAAAAAAAAGTTACTGAATAACAATTGGAGCACTTTTAATTAAACATACGCGCTCGCGGAAAGTTGAATTAACTCGCTTATGAAAAATACCTTCTCTTTTATTTTTCAATATGTTATTACTAATTTAATAACGAATCACAAGATCTTTTCAAAGTTTAAAAAAAAGTTACTGATTAACAATTGGAGCACTTTTAATTAAACATACGCGCTCGCGGAAAGTTGAATTATCTCGCTTATGAAAAATACCTTCTCTTTTATTTTTTAATATGTTATTACTAATTTAATAACGAATCACAAGATCTGTTCAAAGTTTAAAAAAAAGTTACTGAATAACAATTGGAGCACTTTTAATTAAACATACGCGCTCGCGGAAAGTTGAATTATCTCGCTTATGAAAAATACCTTCTCTTTTATTTTTTAATATGTTATTACTAATTTAATAACAAATCACAAGATTCTTTCAAACTTTAAAAAAAAGTTACTGAATAACAATTGGAGCACTTTTAATTAAACATACGCGCTCGCGGAAAGTTGAATTATCTCGCTTATGAAAAATACCTTCTCTTTTATTTTTTAATATGTTATTACTAATTTAATAACGAATCACAAGATCTGTTCAAAGTTTAAAAAAAAGTTACTGAATAACAATTGGAGCACTTTTAATTAAACATACGCGCTCGCGGAAAGTTGAATTATCTCGCTTATGAAAAATACCTTCTCTTTTATTTTTTAATATGTTATTACTAATTTAATAACAAATCACAAGATTCTTTCAAAGTTTAAAAAAAAGTTACTGAATAACAATTGGAGCACTTTTAATTAAACATACGCGCTCGCGGAAAGTTGAATTATCTCGCTTATGAAAAATACCTTCTCTTTTATTTTTTAATATGTTATTACTAATTTAATAACGAATCACAAGATCTGTTCAAAGTTTAAAAAAAAGTTACTGAATAACAATTGGAGCACTTTTAATTAAACATACGCGCTCGCGGAAAGTTGAATTATCTGCTTATGAAAAATACCTTCTCTTTTATTTTTTAATATGTTATTACTAATTTAATAACAAATCACAAGATTCTTTCAAAGTTTAAAAAAAAGTTACTGAATAACAATTGGAGCACTTTTAATTAAACATACGCGCTCGCGGAAAGTTGAATTATCTGGCTTATGAAAAATACCTTCTCTTTTATTTTTCAATATGTTATTACTAATTTAATAACGAATCACAAGATCTTTTCAAAGTTTAAAAAAAAGTTACTGATTAACAATTGGAGCACTTTTAATTAAACATACGCGCTCGCGGAAAGTTGAATTATCTCGCTTATGAAAAATACCTTCTCTTTTATTTTTTAATATGTTATTACTAATTTAATAACGAATCACAAGATTTTTTCAAATTTTAAAAAAAAGTTACTGAATAACAATTGGAGCACTTTTAATTAAACATACGCGCTCGCGGAAAGTTGAATTAACTCGCTTATGAAAAATACCTTCTCTTTTATTTTTCAATATGTTATTACTAATTTAATAACGAATCACAAGATCTTTTCAAAGTTTAAAAAAAAGTTACTGATTAACAATTGGAGCACTTTTAATTAAACATACGCGCTCGCGGAAAGTTGAATTATCTCGCTTATGAAAAATACCTTCTCTTTTATTTTTTAATATGTTATTACTAATTTAATAACGAATCACAAGATTTTTTCAAAGTTTAAAAAAAAGTTACTGAATAACAATTGGAGCACTTTTAATTAAACATACGCGCTCGCGGAAAGTTGAATTAACTCGCTTATGAAAAATACCTTCTCTTTTATTTTTCAATATGTTATTACTAATTTAATAACGAATCACAAGATCTTTTCAAAGTTTAAAAAAAAGTTACTGATTAACAATTGGAGCACTTTTAATTAAACATACGCGTTCGCGGAAAGTTGAATTATCTCGCTTATGAAAAATACCTTCTCTTTTATTTTTCAATATGTTATTACTAATTTAATAACGAATCACAAGATCTTTTCAAAGTTTAAAAAAAAGTTACTGATTAACAATTGGAGCACTTTTAATTAAACATACGCGCTCGCGGAAAGTTGAATTATCTCGCTTATGAAAAATACCTTCTCTTTTATTTTTCAATGTGTTATTACTAATTTAATAACGAATCACAAGATCTTTTCAAAGTTTAAAAAAAAGTTACTGATTAACAATTGGAGCACTTTTAATTAAACATACGCGCTCGCGGAAAGTTGAATTATCTCGCTTATGAAAAATACCTTCTCTTTTATTTTTTAATATGTTATTACTAATTTAATAACGAATCACAAGATTTTTTCAAAGTTTAAAAAAAAGTTACTGAATAACAATTGGAGCACTTTTAATTAAACATACGCGCTCGCGGAAAGTTGAATTAACTCGCTTATGAAAAATACCTTCTCTTTTATTTTTCAATATGTTATTACTAATTTAATAACGAATCACAAGATCTTTTCAAAGTTTAAAAAAAAGTTACTGATTAACAATTGGAGCACTTTTAATTAAACATACGCGCTCGCGGAAAGTTGAATTATCTCGCTTATGAAAAATACCTTCTCTTTTATTTTTTAATATGTTATTACTAATTTAATAACGAATCACAAGATCTGTTCAAAGTTTAAAAAAAAGTTACTGAATAACAATTGGAGCACTTTTAATTAAACATACGCGCTCGCGGAAAGTTGAATTATCTCGCTTATGAAAAATACCTTCTCTTTTATTTTTCAATATGTTATTACTAATTTAATAACAAATCACAAGATTCTTTCAAAGTTTAAAAAAAAGTTACTGAATAACAATTGGAGCACTTTTAATTAAACATACGCGCTCGCGGAAAGTTGAATTATCTCGCTTATGAAAAATACCTTCTCTTTTATTTTTTAATATGTTATTACTAATTTAATAACGAATCACAAGATCTGTTCAAAGTTTAAAAAAAAGTTACTGAATAACAATTGGAGCACTTTTAATTAAACATACGCGCTCGCGGAAAAATGAATTATCTCGCTTATGAAAAATACCATCTCTTTTATTTTTTAATATGTTATTACTAATTTAATAACAAATCACAAGATTCTTTCAAAGTTTAAAAAAAAGTTACTGAATAACAATTGGAGCACTTTTAATTAAACATACGCGCTCGCGGAAAGTTGAATTATCTCGCTTATGAAAAATACCTTCTCTTTTATTTTTTAATATGTTATTACTAATTTAATAACGAATCACAAGATCTGTTCAAAGTTTAAAAAAAAGTTACTGAATAACAATTGGAGCACTTTTAATTAAACATACGCGCTCGCGGAAAGTTGAATTATCTCGCTTATGAAAAATACCTTCTCTTTTATTTTTTAATATGTTATTACTAATTTAATAACAAATCACAAGATTCTTTCAAAGTTTAAAAAAAAGTTACTGAATAACAATTGGAGCACTTTTAATTAAACATACGCGCTCGCGGAAAGTTGAATTATCTCGCTTATGAAAAATACCTTCTCTTTTATTTTTCAATATGTTATTACTAATTTAATAACGAATCACAAGATCTTTTCAAAGTTTAAAAAAAAGTTACTGAATAACAATTGGAGCACTTTTAATTAAACATACGCGCTCGCGGAA
Organism: Tachinus rufipes; assembly: GCA_963932245.1. Taxonomy (NCBI): domain Eukaryota; kingdom Metazoa; phylum Arthropoda; class Insecta; order Coleoptera; family Staphylinidae; genus Tachinus; species Tachinus rufipes. The sequence goes on from OZ010742.1 coordinate 69,818,918, forward strand.
AGTTGAATTATCTCGCTTATGAAAAATACCTTCTCTTTTATTTTTCAATATGTTATTACTAATTTAATAACGAATCACAAGATCTTTTCAAAGTTTAAAAAAAAGTTACTGATTAACAATTGGAGCACTTTTAATTAAACATACGCGCTCGCGGAAAGTTGAATTATCTCGCTTATGAAAAATACCTTCTCTTTTATTTTTCAATATGTTATTACTAATTTAATAACGAATCACAAGATCTTTTCAAAGTTTAAAAAAAAGTTACTGATTAACAATTGGAGCACTTTTAATTAAACATACGCGCTCGCGGAAAGTTGAATTATCTCGCTTATGAAAAATACCTTCTCTTTTATTTTTTAATATGTTAATACTAATTTAATAACAAATCACAAGATTCTTTCAAAGTTTAAAAAAAAGTTACTGAATAACAATTGGAGCACTTTTAATTAAACATACGCGCTCGCGGAAAGTTGAATTATCTCGCTTATGAAAAATACCTTCTCTTTTATTTTTTAATATGTTATTACTAATTTAATAACGAATCACAAGATCTGTTCAAAGTTTAAAAAAAAGTTACTGAATAACAATTGGAGCACTTTTAATTAAACATACGCGCTCGCGGAAAGTTGAATTATCTCGCTTATGAAAAATACCTTCTCTTTTATTTTTTAATATGTTATTACTAATTTAATAACAAATCACAAGATTCTTTCAAAGTTTAAAAAAAAGTTACTGAATAACAATTGGAGCACTTTTAATTAAACATACGCGCTCGCGGAAAGTTGAATTATCTCGCTTATGAAAAATACCTTCTCTTTTATTTTTTAATATGTTATTACTAATTTAATAACGAATCACAAGATCTGTTCAAAGTTTAAAAAAAAGTTACTGAATAACAATTGGAGCACTTTTAATTAAACATACGCGCTCGCGGAAAGTTGAATTATCTCGCTTATGAAAAATACCTTCTCTTTTATTTTTTAATATGTTATTACTAATTTAATAACAAATCACAAGATTCTTTCAAAGTTTAAAAAAAAGTTACTGAATAACAATTGGAGCACTTTTAATTAAACATACGCGCTCGCGGAAAGTTGAATTATCTCGCTTATGAAAAATACCTTCTCTTTTATTTTTTAATATGTTATTACTAATTTAATAACGAATCACAAGATTCTTTCAAAGTTTAAAAAAAAGTTACTGATTAACAATTGGAGCACTTTTAATTAAACATACGCGCTCGCGGAAAGTTGAATTATCTCGCTTATGAAAAATACCTTCTCTTTTATTTTTCAATATGTTATTACTAATTTAATAACGAATCACAAGATCTTTTCAAAGTTTAAAAAAAAGTTACTGATTAACAATTGGAGCACTTTTAATTAAACATACGCGCTCGCGGAAAGTTGAATTATCTCGCTTATGAAAAATACTTTCTCTTTTATTTTTCAATATGTTATTACTAATTTAATAACGAATCACAAGATCTTTTCAAAGTTTAAAAAAAAGTTACTGATTAACAATTGGAGCACTATTAATTAAACATACGCGCTCGCGGAAAGTTGAATTATCTCGCTTATGAAAAATACCTTCTCTTTTATTTTTTAATATGTTATTACTAATTTAATAACGAATCACAAGATTTTTTCAAAGTTTAAAAAAAAGTTACTGAATAACAATTGGAGCACTTTTAATTAAACATACGCGCTCGCGGAAAGTTGAATTAACTCGCTTATGAAAAATACCTTCTCTTTTATTTTTCAATATGTTATTACTAATTTAATAACGAATCACAAGATCTTTTCAAAGTTTAAAAAAAAGTTACTGATTAACAATTGGAGCACTTTTAATTAAACATACGCGCTCGCGGAAAGTTGAATTATCTCGCTTATGAAAAATACCTTCTCTTTTATTTTTTAATATGTTATTAATAATTTAATAACGAATCACAAGATCTGTTCAAAGTTTAAAAAAAAGTTACTGAATAACAATTGGAGCACTTTTAATTAAACATACGCGCTCGCGGAAAGTTGAATTATCTCGCTTATGAAAAATACCTTCTCTTTTATTTTTTAATATGTTATTACTAATTTAATAACGAATCACAAGATCTGTTCAAAGTTTAAAAAAAAGTTACTGAATAACAATTGGAGCACTTTTAATTAAACATACGCGCTCGCGGAAAGTTGAATTATCTCGCTTATGAAAAATACCTTCTCTTTTATTTTTTAATATGTTATTACTAATTTAATAACGAATCACAAGATCTGTTCAAAGTTTAAAAAAAAGTTACTGAATAACAATTGGAGCACTTTTAATTAAACATACGCGCTCGCGGAAAGTTGAATTATCTCGCTTATGAAAAATACCTTCTCTTTTATTTTTTAATATGTTATTACTAATTTAATAACAAATCACAAGATTCTTTTAAAGTTTAAAAAAAAGTTACTGAATAACAATTGGAGCACTTTTAATTAAACATACGCGCTCGCGGAAAGTTGAATTATCTCGCTTATGAAAAATACCTTCTCTTTTATTTTTTAATATGTTATTACTAATTTAATAACGAATCACAAGATCTATTCAAAGTTTAAAAAAAAGTTACTGAATAACAATTGGAGCACTTTTAATTAAACATACGCGCTCGCGGAAAGTTGAATTATCTCGCTTATGAAAAATACCTTCTCTTTTATTTTTCAATATGTTATTACTAATTTAATAACGAATCACAAGATCTTTTCAAAGTTTAAAAAAAAGTTACTGATTAACAATTGGAGCACTTTTAATTAAACATACGCGCTCGCGGAAAGTTGAATTATCTCGCTTATGAAAAATACCTTCTCTTTTATTTTTCAATATGTTATTACTAATTTAATAACGAATCACAAGATCTTTTCAAAGTTTAAAAAAAAGTTACTGAATAACAATTGGAGCACTTTTAATTAAACATACGCGCTCGCGGAAAGTTGAATTAACTCGCTTATGAAAAATACCTTCTCTTTTATTTTTCAATATGTTATTACTAATTTAATAACGAATCACAAGATCTTTTCAAAGTTTAAAAAAAAGTTACTGATTAACAATTGGAGCACTTTTAATTAAACATACGCGCTCGCGGAAAGTTGAATTATCTCGCTTATGAAAAATACCTTCTCTTTTATTTTTTAATATGTTATTACTAATTTAATAACGAATCACAAGATTCTTTCAAAGTTTAAAAAAAAGTTACTGATTAACAATTGGAGCACTTTTAATTAAACATACGCGCTCGCGGAAAGTTGAATTATCTCGCTTATGAAAAATACCTTCTCTTTTATTTTTCAATATGTTATTACTAATTTAATAACGAATCACAAGATCTTTTCAAAGTTTAAAAAAAAGTTACTGATTAACAATTGGAGCACTTTTAATTAAACATACGCGCTCGCGGAAAGTTGAATTATCTCGCTTATGAAAAATACCTTCTCTTTTATTTTTTAATATGTTATTACTAATTTAATAACGAATCACAAGATCTGTTCAAAGTTTAAAAAAAAGTTACTGAATAACAATTGGAGCACTTTTAATTAAACATACGCGCTCGCGGAAAGTTCAATTATCTCGCTTATGAAAAATACCTTCTCTTTTATTTTTTAATATGTTATTACTAATTTAATAACAAATCACAAGATTCTTTCAAAGTTTAAAAAAAAGTTACTGAATAACAATTGGAGCACTTTTAATTAAACATACGCGCTCGCGGAAAGTTGAATTATCTCGCTTATGAAAAATACCTTCTCTTTTATTTTTTAATATGTTATTACTAATTTAATAACGAATCACAAGATCTGTTCAAAGTTTAAAAAAAAGTTACTGAATAACAATTGGAGCACTTTTAATTAAACATACGTGCTCGCGGAAAGTTGAATTATCTCGCTTATGAAAAATACCTTCTCTTTTATTTTTTAATATGTTATTACTAATTTAATAACAAATCACAAGATTCTTTCAAAGTTTAAAAAAAAGTTACTGAATAACAATTGGAGCACTTTTAATTAAACATACGCGCTCGCGGAAAGTTGAATTATCTCGCTTATGAAAAATACCTTCTCTTTTATTTTTCAATATGTTATTACTAATTTAATAACGAATCACAAGATCTTTTCAAAGTTTGAAAAAAAGTTACTGATTAACAATTGGAGCACTTTTAATTAAACATACGCGCTCGCGGAAAGTTGAATTATCTCGCTTATGAAAAATACCTTCTCTTTTATTTTTTTAATATGTTATTACTAATTTAATAACGAATCACAAGATTTTTTCAAAGTTTAAAAAAAAGTTACTGAATAACAATTGGAGCACTTTTAATTAAACATACGCGCTCGCGGAAAGTTGAATTAACTCGCTTATGAAAAATACCTTCTCTTTTATTTTTTAATATGTTATTACTAATTTAATAACAAATCACAAGATTTTTTCAAAGTTTAAAAAAAAGTTACTGATTAACAATTGGAGCACTTTTAATTAAACATACGCGCTCGCGGAAAGTTGAATTATCTCGCTTATGAAAAATACCTTCTCTTTTATTTTTCAATATGTTATTACTAATTTAATAACGAATCACAAGATCTTTTCAAAGTTTAAAAAAAAGTTACTGATTAACAATTGGAGCACTTTTAATTAAACATACGCGCTCGCGGAAAGTTGAATTATCTCGCTTATGAAAAATACCTTCTCTTTTATTTTTTAATATGTTATTACTAATTTAATAACGAATCACAAGATCTGTTCAAAGTTTAAAAAAAAGTTACTGAATAACAATTGGAGCACTTTTAATTAAACATACGCGCTCGCGGAAAGTTGAATTATCTCGCTTATGAAAAATACCTTCTCTTTTATTTTTCAATATGTTATTACTAATTTAATAACGAATCACAAGATCTTTTCAAAGTTTAAAAAAAAGTTAATGATTAACAATTGGAGCACTTTTAATTAAACATACGCGCTCGCGGAAAGTTGAATTATCTCGCTTATGAAAAATACCTTCTCTTTTATTTTTCAATATGTTATTACTAATTTAATAACGAATCACAAGATCTTTTCAAAGTTTAAAAAAAAGTTACTGATTAACAATTGGAGCACTTTTAATTAAACATACGCGCTCGCGGAAAGTTGAATTATCTCGCTTATGAAAAATACCTTCTCTTTTATTTTTCAATATGTTATTACTAATTTAATAACGAATCACAAGATCTTTTCAAAGTTTAAAAAAAAGTTACTGATTAACAATTGGAGCACTTTTAATTAAACATACGCGCTCGCGGAAAGTTGAATTATCTCGCTTATGAAAAATACCTTCTCTTTTATTTTTTAATATGTTAATACTAATTTAATAACAAATCACAAGATTCTTTCAAAGTTTAAAAAAAAGTTACTGAATAACAATTGGAGCACTTTTAATTAAACATACGCGCTCGCGGAAAGTTGAATTATCTCGCTTATGAAAAATACCTTCTCTTTTATTTTTTAATATGTTATTACTAATTTAATAACGAATCACAAGATCTGTTCAAAGTTTAAAAAAAAGTTACTGAATAACAATTGGAGCACTTTTAATTAAACATACGCGCTCGCGGAAAGTTGAATTATCTCGCTTATGAAAAATACCTTCTCTTTTATTTTTTAATATGTTATTACTAATTTAATAACAAATCACAAGATTCTTTCAAAGTTTAAAAAAAAGTTACTGAATAACAATTGGAGCACTTTTAATTAAACATACGCGCTCGCGGAAAGTTGAATTATCTCGCTTATGAAAAATACCTTCTCTTTTATTTTTTAATATGTTATTACTAATTTAATAACGAATCACAAGATCTGTTCAAAGTTTAAAAAAAAGTTACTGAATAACAATTGGAGCACTTTTAATTAAACATACGCGCTCGCGGAAAGTTGAATTATCTCGCTTATGAAAAATACCTTCTCTTTTATTTTTTAATATGTTATTACTAATTTAATAACAAATCACAAGATTCTTTCAAAGTTTAAAAAAAAGTTACTGAATAACAATTGGAGCACTTTTAATTAAACATACGCGCTCGCGGAAAGTTGAATTATCTCGCTTATGAAAAATACCTTCTCTTTTATTTTTTAATATGTTATTACTAATTTAATAACGAATCACAAGATTCTTTCAAAGTTTAAAAAAAAGTTACTGATTAACAATTGGAGCACGTTTAATTAAACATACGCGCTCGCGGAAAGTTGAATTATCTCGCTTATGAAAAATACCTTCTCTTTTATTTTTCAATATGTTATTACTATATTAATAACGAATCACAAGATCTTTTCAAAGTTTAAAAAAAAGTTACTGATTAACAATTGGAGCACTTTTAATTAAACATACGCGCTCGCGGAAAGTTGAATTATCTCGCTTATGAAAAATACTTTCTCTTTTATTTTTCAATATGTTATTACTAATTTAATAACGAATCACAAGATCTTTTCAAAGTTTAAAAAAAAGTTACTGATTAACAATTGGAGCACTTTTAATTAAACATACGCGCTCGCGGAAAGTTGAATTATCTCGCTTATGAAAAATACCTTCTCTTTTATTTTTTAATATGTTATTACTAATTTAATAACGAATCACAAGATTTTTTCAAAGTTTAAAAAAAAGTTACTGAATAACAATTGGAGCACTTTTAATTAAACATACGCGCTCGCGGAAAGTTGAATTAACTCGCTTATGAAAAATACCTTCTCTTTTATTTTTCAATATGTTATTACTAATTTAATAACGAATCACAAGATCTTTTCAAAGTTTAAAAAAAAGTTACTGATTAACAATTGGAGCACTTTTAATTAAACATACGCGCTCGCGGAAAGTTGAATTATCTCGCTTATGAAAAATACCTTCTCTTTTATTTTTTAATATGTTATTAATAATTTAATAACGAATCACAAGATCTGTTCAAAGTTTAAAAAAAAGTTACTGAATAACAATTGGAGCACTTTTAATTAAACATACGCGCTCGCGGAAAGTTGAATTATCTCGCTTATGAAAAATACCTTCTCTTTTATTTTTTAATATGTTATTACTAATTTAATAACAAATCACAAGATTCTTTCAAAGTTTAAAAAAAGTTACTGAATAACAATTGGAGCACTTTTAATTAAACATACGCGCTCGCGGAAAGTTGAATTATCTCGCTTATGAAAAATACCTTCTCTTTTATTTTTTAATATGTTATTACTAATTTAATAACGAATCACAAGATCTGTTCAAAGTTTAAAAAAAAGTTACTGAATAACAATTGGAGCACTTTTAATTAAACATACGCGCTCGCGGAAAGTTGAATTATCTCGCTTATGAAAAATACCTTCTCTTTTATTTTTTAATATGTTATTACTAATTTAATAACAAATCACAAGATTCTTTTAAAGTTTAAAAAAAAGTTACTGAATAACAATTGGAGCACTTTTAATTAAACATACGCGCTCGCGGAAAGTTGAATTATCTCGCTTATGAAAAATACCTTCTCTTTTATTTTTTAATATGTTATTACTAATTTAATAACGAATCACAAGATCTGTTCAAAGTTTAAAAAAAAGTTACTGAATAACAATTGGAGCACTTTTAATTAAACATACGCGCTCGCGGAAAGTTCAATTATCTCGCTTATGAAAAATACCTTCTCTTTTATTTTTTAATATGTTATTACTAATTTAATAACAAATCACAAGATTTTTTCAAAGTTTAAAAAAAAGTTACTGAATAACAATTGGAGCACTTTTAATTAAACATACGCGCTCGCGGAAAGTTGAATTAACTCGCTTATGAAAAATACCTTCTCTTTTATTTTTCAATATGTTATTACTAATTTAATAACGAATCACAAGATCTTTTCAAAGTTTAAAAAAAAGTTACTGATTAACAATTGGAGCACTTTTAATTAAACATACGCGCTCGCGGAAAGTTGAATTATCTCGCTTATGAAAAATACCTTCTCTTTTATTTTTTAATATGTTATTACTAATTTAATAACGAATCACAAGATTCTTTCAAAGTTTAAAAAAAAGTTACTGATTAACAATTGGAGCACTTTTAATTAAACATACGCGCTCGCGGAAAGTTGAATTATCTCGCTTATGAAAAATACCTTCTCTTTTATTTTTCAATATGTTATTACTAATTTAATAACGAATCACAAGATCTTTTCAAAGTTTAAAAAAAAGTTACTGATTAACAATTGGAGCACTTTTAATTAAACATACGCGCTCGCGGAAAGTTGAATTATCTCGCTTATGAAAAATACCTTCTCTTTTATTTTTTAATATGTTATTACTAATTTAATAACGAATCACAAGATCTGTTCAAAGTTTAAAAAAAAGTTACTGAATAACAATTGGAGCACTTTTAATTAAACATACGCGCTCGCGGAAAGTTCAATTATCTCGCTTATGAAAAATACCTTCTCTTTTATTTTTTAATATGTTATTACTAATTTAATAACAAATCACAAGATTCTTTCAAAGTTTAAAAAAAAGTTACTGAATAACAATTGGAGCACTTTTAATTAAACATACGCGCTCGCGGAAAGTTGAATTATCTCGCTTATGAAAAATACCTTCTCTTTTATTTTTTAATATGTTATTACTTATTTAATAACGAATCACAAGATCTGTTCAAAGTTTAAAAAAAAGTTACTGAATAACAATTGGAGCACTTTTAATTAAACATACGTGCTCGCGGAAAGTTGAATTATCTCGCTTATGAAAAATACCTTCTCTATTATTTTTCAATATGTTATTACTAATTTAATAACGAATCACAAGATCTTTTCAAAGTTTAAAAAAAAGTTAATGATTAACAATTGGAGCACTTTTAATTAAACATACGCGCTCGCGGAAAGTTGAATTATCTCGCTTATGAAAAATACCTTCTCTTTTATTTTTTAATATGTTATTACTAATTTAATAACGAATCACAAGATCTGTTCAAAGTTTAAAAAAAAGTTACTGATTAACAATTGGAGCACTTTTAATTAAACATACGCGCTCGCGGAAAGTTGAATTATCTCGCTTATGAAAAATACCTTCTCTTTTATTTTTTAATATGTTATTACTAATTTAATAACAAATCACAAGATTCTTTCAAAGTTTAAAAAAAAGTTACTGATTAACAATTGGTGCACTTTTAATTAAACATACGCGCTCGCGGAAAGTTGAATTATCTCGCTTATGAAAAATACCTTCTCTTTTATTTTTCAATATGTTATTACTAATTTAATAACGAATCACAAGATCTGTTCAAAGTTTAAAAAAAAGTTACTGAATAACAATTGGAGCACTTTTAATTAAACATACGCGCTCGCGGAAAGTTGAATTATCTCGCTTATGAAAAATACCTTCTTTTTTATTTTTCAATATGTTATTACTAATTTAATAACGAATCACAAAATCTTTTCAAAGTTTAAAAAAAAGTTACTGATTAACAATTGGAGCACTTTTAATTAAACATACGCGCTCGCGGAAAGTTGAATTATCTCGCTTATGAAAAATACCTTCTCTTTTATTTTTCAATATGTTATTACTAATTTAATAACGAATCACAAGATTTTTTCAAAGTTTAAAAAAAAGTTACTGATTAACAATTGGAGCACTTTTAATTAAACATACGCGCTCGCGGAAAGTTGAATTATCTCGCTTATGAAAAATACCTTCTCTTTTATTTTTTAATATGTTATTACTAATTTAATAACAAATCACAAGATTCTTTCAAAGTTTAAAAAAAAGTTACTGATTAACAATTGGAGCACTTTTAATTAAACATACACGCTCGCGGAAAGTTGAATTATCTCGCTTATGAAAAATAACTTCTCTTTTATTTTTTAATATGTTATTACTAATTTAATAACAAATCACAAGATTCTTTCAAAGTTTAAAAAAAAGTTACTGATTAACAATTGGAGCACTTTTAATTAAACATACGCGCTCGCGGAAAGTTGAATTATCTCGCCTATGAAAAATATCTTCTCTTTTATTTTTCAATATGTTATTACTAATTTAATAACGAATCACAAGATCTGTTCAAAGTTTAAAAAAAAGTTACTGAATAACAATTGGAGCACTTTTAATTAAACATACGCGCTCGCGGAAAGTTGAATTATCTCGCTTATGAAAAATACCTTCTCTTCTATTTTTCAATATGTTATTACTAATTTAATAACGAATCACAAGATTTTTTCAAAGTTTAAAAAAAAGTTACTGATTAACAATTGGAGCACTTTTAATTAAACATACGCGCTCGCGGAAAGTTGAATTATCTCGCTTATGAAAAATACCTTCTCTTTTATTTTTTAATATGTTATTACTAATTTAATAACAAATCACAAGATTCTTTCAAAGTTTAAAAAAAAGTTACTGATTAACAATTGGAGCACTTTTAATTAAACATACGCGCTCGCGGAAAGTTGAATTATCTCGCTTATGAAAAATACCTTTTCTTTTATTTTTCAATATGTTATTACTAATTTAATAACGAATCACAAGATTTTTTCAAAGTTTAAAAAAAAGTTACTGATTAACAATTGGAGCACTTTTAATTAAACATACGCGCTCGCGGAAAGTTGAATTATCTCGCTTATGAAAAATACCTTCTCTTTTATTTTTTAATATGTTATTACTAATTTAATAACAAATCACAAGATTTTTTCAAAGTTTAAAAAAAAGTTACTGATTAACAATTGGAGCACTTTTAATTAAACATACGCGCTCGCGGAAAGTTGAATTATCTCGATTATGAAAAATACCTTTTCTTTTATTTTTCAATATGTTATTACTAATTTAATAACGAATCACAAGATCTTTTCAAAGTTTAAAAAAAAGTTACTGATTAACAATTGGAGCACTTTTAATTAAACATACGCGCTCGCGGAAAGTTGAATTATCTCGCTTATGAAAAATACCTTCTCTTTTATTTTTTAATATGTTATTACTAATTTAATAACAAATCACAAGATCTGTTCAAAGTTTGAAAAAAAGTTACTGAATAACAATTGGAGCACTTTTAATTAAACATACGCGCTCGCGGAAAGTTGAATTATCTCGCTTATGAAAAATACCTTCTCTTTTATTTTTTAATATGTTATTACTAATTTAATAACGAATCACAAGATCTGTTCAAAGTTTAAAAAAAAGTTACTGATTAACAATTGGAGCACTTTTAATTAAACATACGCGCTCGCGGAAAGTTGAATTATCTCGCTTATGAAAAATACCTTCTCTTTTATTTTTCAATATGTTATTACTAATTTAATAACGAATCACAAGATCTTTTCAAAGTTTAAAAAAAAATTACTGATTAACAATTGGAGCACTTTTAATTAAACATACGCGCTCGCGGAAAGTTGAATTATCTCGCTTATGAAAAATACCTTTTCTTTTATTTTTCAATATGTTATTACTTATTTAATAACGTATCACAAGATCTTTTCAAAGTTTAAAAAAAAGTTACTGATTAACAATTGGAGCACTTTTAATTAAACATACGCGCTCGCGGAAAGTTGAATTATCTCGCTTATGAAAAATACCTTTTTTTTTATTTTTTAATATGTTATTACTAATTTAATAACGAATCACAAGATCTGTTCAAAGTTTAAAAAAAAGTTACTGATTAACAATTGGAGCACTTTTAATTAAACATACGCGCTCGCGGAAAGTTGAATTATCTCGCTTATGAAAAATACCTTCTCTTTTATTTTTCAATATGTTATTACTAATTTAATAACGAATCACAAGATCTGTTCAAAGTTTAAAAAAAAATTACTGATTAACAATTGGAGCACTTTTAATTAAACATACGCGCTCGCGGAAAGTTGAATTATCTCGCTTATGAAAAATACCTTCTCTTTTATTTTTTAATATGTTATTACTAATTTAATAACGAATCACAAGATCTGTTCAAAATTTAAAAAAAAGTTACTGAATAACAATTGGAGCACTTTTAATTAAACATACGCGCTCGCGGAAAGTTGAATTATCTCGCTTATGAAAAATACCTTCTCTTCTATTTTTCAATATGTTATTACTAATTTAATAACGAATCACAAGATTTTTTCAAAGTTTAAAAAAAAGTTACTGATTAACAATTGGAGCACTTTTAATTAAACATACGCGCTCGCGGAAAGTTGAATTATCTCGCTTATGAAAAATACCTTCTCTTTTATTTTTTAATATGTTATTACTAATTTAAAAACAAATCACAAGATTCTTTCAAAGTTTAAAAAAAAGTTACTGATTAACAATTGGAGCACTTTTAATTAAACATACGCGCTCGCGGAAAGTTGAATTATCTCGCTTATGAAAAATACCTTTTCTTTTATTTTTCAATATGTTATTACTAATTTAATAACGAATCACAAGATTTTTTCAAAGTTTAAAAAAAAGTTACTGATTAACAATTGGAGCACTTTTAATTAAACATACGCGCTCGCGGAAAGTTGAATTATCTCGCTTATGAAAAATACCTTCTCTTTTATTTTTTAATATGTTATTACTAATTTAATAACGAATCACAAGATCTGTTCAAAGTTTAAAAAAAAGTTACTGAATAACAATTGGAGCACTTTTAATTAAACATACGCGCTCGCGGAAAGTTGAATTATCTCGCTTATGAAAAATACCTTCTCTTTTATTTTTTAATATGTTATTACTAATTTAATAACAAATCACAAGATCTGTTCAAAGTTTAAAAAAAAGTTACTGAATAACAATTGGAGCACTTTTAATTAAACATACGCGCTCGCGGAAAGTTGAATTATCTCGCTTATGAAAAATACCTTCTCTTTTATTTTTCAATATGTTATTACTAATTTAATAACGAATCACAAGATCTGTTCAAAGTTTAAAAAAAAGTTACTGATTAACAATTGGAGCACTTTTAATTAAACATACGCGCTCGCGGAAAGTTGAATTATCTCGCTTATGAAAAATACCTTCTCTTTTATTTTTTAATATGTTATTACTAATTTAATAACAAATCACAAGATCTGTTCAAAGTTTAAAAAAAAGTTACTGAATAACAATTGGAGCACTTTTAATTAAACATACGCGCTCGCGGAAAGTTGAATTATCTCGCTTATGAAAAATACCTTCTCTTTTATTTTTCAATATGTTATTACTAATTTAATAACGAATCACAAGATCTTTTCAAAGTTTAAAAAAAAGTTACTGATTAACAATTGGAGCACTTTTAATTAAACATACGCGCTCGCGGAAAGTTGAATTATCTCGCTTATGAAAAATACCTTCTCTTTTATTTTTTAATATGTTATTACTAATTTAATAACGAATCACAAGATTTTTTCAAAGTTTAAAAAAAGTTACTGAATAACAATTGGAGCACTTTTAATTAAACATACGCGCTCGCGGAAAGTTGAATTATCTCGCTTATGAAGAATACCTTCTCTTTTATTTTTCAATATGTTATTACTAATTTAATAACAAATCACAAGATTCTTTCAAAGTTTAAAAAAAAGTTACTGAATAACAATTGGAGCACTTTTAATTAAACATACGCGCTCGCGGAAAGTTGAATTATCTCGCTTATGAAAAATACCTTCTCTTTTATTTTTTAATATGTTATTACTAATTTAATAACAAATCACAAGATTCTTTCAAAGTTTAAAAAAAAGTTACTGATTAACAATTGGAGCACTTTTAATTAAACATACGCGCTCGCGGAAAGTTGAATTATCTCGCTTATGAAAAATACCTTCTCTTTTATTTTTTAATATGTTATTACTAATTTAATAACGAATCACAAGATCTGTTCAAAATTTAAAAAAAAGTTACTGAATAACAATTGGAGCACTTTTAATTAAACATACGCGCTCGCGGAAAGTTGAATTATCTCGCTTATGAAAAATACCTTCTCTTCTATTTTTCAATATGTTATTACTAATTTAATAACGAATCACAAGATTTTTTCAAAGTTTAAAAAAAAGTTACTGATTAACAATTGGAGCACTTTTAATTAAACATACGCGCTCGCGGAAAGTTGAATTATCTCGCTTATGAAAAATACCTTCTCTTTTATTTTTTAATATGTTATTACTAATTTAATAACAAATCACAAGATTCTTTCAAAGTTTAAAAAAAAGTTACTGATTAACAATTGGAGCACTTTTAATTAAACATACGCGCTCGCGGAAAGTTGAATTATCTCGCTTATGAAAAATACCTTTTCTTTTATTTTTCAATATGTTATTACTAATTTAATAACGAATCACAAGATTTTTTCAAAGTTTAAAAAAAAGTTACTGATTAACAATTGGAGCACTTTTAATTAAACATACGCGCTCGCGGAAAGTTGAATTATCTCGCTTATGAAAAATACCTTCTCTTTTATTTTTTAATATGTTATTACTAATTTAATAACAAATCACAAGATTCTTTCAAAGTTTAAAAAAAAGTTACTGAATAACAATTGGAGCACTTTTAATTAAACATACGCGCTCGCGGAAAGTTGAATTATCTCGCTTATGAAAAATACCTTCTCTTTTATTTTTCAATATGTTATTACTAATTTAATAACGAATCACAAGATCTTTTCAAAGTTTAAAAAAAAGTTACTGATTAACAATTGGAGCACTTTTAATTAAACATACGCGCTCGCGGAAAGTTGAATTATCTCGCCTATGAAAAATACCTTCTCTTTTATTTTTTAATATGTTATTACTAATTTAATAACAAATCACAAGATCTGTTCAAAGTTTGAAAAAAAGTTACTGAATAACAATTGGAGCACTTTTAATTAAACATACGCGCTCGCGGAAAGTTGAATTATCTCGCTTATGAAAAATACCTTCTCTTTTATTTTTTAATATGTTATTACTAATTTAATAACGAATCACAAGATCTGTTCAAAGTTTAAAAAAAAGTTACTGATTAACAATTGGAGCACTTTTAATTAAACATACGCGCTCGCGGAAAGTTGAATTATCTCGCTTATGAAAAATACCTTCTCTTTTATTTTTCAATATGTTATTACTAATTTAATAACGAATCACAAGATCTTTTCAAAGTTTAAAAAAAAATTACTGATTAACAATTGGAGCACTTTTAATTAAACATACGCGCTCGCGGAAAGTTGAATTATCTCGCTTATGAAAAATACCTTTTCTTTTATTTTTCAATATGTTATTACTAATTTAATAACGTATCACAAGATCTTTTCAAAGTTTAAAAAAAAGTTACTGATTAACAATTGGAGCACTTTTAATTAAACATACGCGCTCGCGGAAAGTTGAATTATCTCGCTTATGAAAAATACCTTCTCTTTTATTTTTTAATATGTTATTACTAATTTAATAACGAATCACAAGATCTGTTCAAAGTTTAAAAAAAAGTTACTGATTAACAATTGGAGCACTTTTAATTAAACATACGCGCTCGCGGAAAGTTGAATTATCTCGCTTATGAAAAATACCTTCTCTTTTATTTTTCAATATGTTATTACTAATTTAATAACGAATCACAAGATCTGTTCAAAGTTTAAAAAAAAATTACTGATTAACAATTGGAGCACTTTTAATTAAACATACGCGCTCGCGGAAAGTTGAGTTATCTCGCTTATGAAAAATAACTTCTCTTTTATTTTTTAATATGTTATTACTAATTTAATAACGAATCACAAGATCTGTTCAAAATTTAAAAAAAAGTTACTGAATAACAATTGGAGCACTTTTAATTAAACATACGCGCTCGCGGAAAGTTGAATTATCTCGCTTATGAAAAATACCTTCTCTTCTATTTTTCAATATGTTATTACTAATTTAATAACGAATCACAAGATTTTTTCAAAGTTTAAAAAAAAGTTACTGATTAACAATTGGAGCACTTTTAATTAAACATACGCGCTCGCGGAAAGTTGAATTATCTCGCTTATGAAAAATACCTTCTCTTTTATTTTTTAATATGTTATTACTAATTTAATAACAAATCACAAGATTCTTTCAAAGTTTAAAAAAAAGTTACTGATTAACAATTGGAGCACTTTTAATTAAACATACGCGCTCGCGGAAAGTTGAATTATCTCGCTTATGAAAAATACCTTTTCTTTTATTTTTCAATATGTTATTACTAATTTAATAACGAATCACAAGATTTTTTCAAAGTTTAAAAAAAAGTTACTGATTAACAATTGGAGCACTTTTAATTAAACATACGCGCTCGCGGAAAGTTGAATTATCTCGCTTATGAAAAATACCTTCTCTTTTATTTTTTAATATGTTATTACTAATTTAATAACGAATCACAAGATCTGTTCAAAGTTTAAAAAAAAGTTACTGAATAACAATTGGAGCACTTTTAATTAAACATACGCGCTCGCGGAAAGTTGAATTATCTCGCTTATGAAAAATACCTTCTCTTTTATTTTTCAATATGTTATTACTAATTTAATAACGAATCACAAGATCTTTTCAAAGTTTAAAAAAAAGTTACTGATTAACAATTGGAGCACTTTTAATTAAACATACGCGCTCGCGGAAAGTTGAATTATCTCGCTTATGAAAAATACCTTCTCTTTTATTTTTTAATATGTTATTACTAATTTAATAACGAATCACAAGATCTTTTCAAAGTTTAAAAAAAAGTTACTGATTAACAATTGGAGCACTTTTAATTAAACATACGCGCTCGCGGAAAGTTGAATTATCTCGCTTATGAAAAATACCTTCTCTTTTATTTTTTAATATGTTATTACTAATTTAATAACGAATCACAAGATTTTTTCAAAGTTTAAAAAAAAGTTACTGAATAACAATTGGAGCACTTTTAATTAAACATACGCGCTCGCGGAAAGTTGAATTATCTCGCTTATGAAGAATACCTTCTCTTTTATTTTTCAATATGTTATTACTAATTTAATAACAAATCACAAGATTCTTTCAAAGTTTAAAAAAAAGTTACTGAATAACAATTGGAGCACTTTTAATTAAACATACGCGCTCGCGGAAAGTTGAATTATCTCGCTTATGAAAAATACCTTCTCTTTTATTTTTTAATATGTTATTACTAATTTAATAACAAATCACAAGATTCTTTCAAAGTTTAAAAAAAAGTTACTGATTAACAATTGGAGCACTTTTAATTAAACATACGCGCTCGCGGAAAGTTGAATTATCTCGCTTATGAAAAATACCTTCTCTTTTATTTTTCAATATGTTATTACTAATTTAATAACAAATCACAAGATTTTTTCAAAGTTTAATAAAAAGTTACTGATTAACAATTGGAGCACTTTTAATTAAACATACGCGCTCGCGGAAAGTTGAATTATCTCGCTTACGAAAAATACCTTCTCTTTTATTTTTCAATATGTTATTACTAATTTAATAACGAATCACAAGATCTGTTCAAAGTTTAAAAAAAAGTTACTGAATAACAATTGGAGCACTTTTAATTAAACATACGCGCTCGCGGAAAGTTGAATTATCTCGCTTATGAAAAATACCTTCTCTTTTATTTTTCAATATGTTATTACTAATTTAATAACGAATCACAAGATCTTTTCAAAGTTTAAAAAAAAGTTACTGATTAACAATTGGAGCACTTTTAATTAAACATACGCGCTCGCGGAAAGTTGAATTATCTCGCTTATGAAAAATACCTTCTCTTTTATTTTTCAATATGTTATTACTAATTTAATAACGAATCACAAGATTTTTTCAAAGTTTAAAAAAAAGTTACTGATTAACAATTGGAGCACTTTTAATTAAACATACGCGCTCGCGGAAAGTTGAATTATCTCGCTTATGAAAAATACCTTCTCTTTTATTTTTTAATATGTTATTACTAATTTAATAACAAATCACAAGATTCTTTCAAAGTTTAAAAAAAAGTTACTGATTAACAATTGGAGCACTTTTAATTAAACATACGCGCTCGCGGAAAGTTGAATTATCTCGCTTATGAAAAATACCTTCTCTTTTATTTTTCAATATGTTATTACTAATTTAATAACGAATCACAAGATTTTTTCAAAGTTTAAAAAAAAGTTACTGATTAACAATTGGAGCACTTTTAATTAAACATACGCGCTCGCGGAAAGTTGAATTATCTCGCTTATGAAAAATACCTTCTCTTTTATTTTTTAATATGTTATTACTAATTTAATAACAAATCACAAGATTCTTTTAAAGTTTAAAAAAAAGTTACTGATTAACAATTGGAGCACTTTTAATTAAACATACACGCTCGCGGAAAGTTGAATTATCTCGCTTATGAAAAATACCTTCTATTTTTTTTTTCAATATGTTATTACTAATTTAATAACGAATCACAAGATCTGTTCAAAGTTTAAAAAAAAGTTACTGAATAACAATTGGAGCACTTTTAATTAAACATACGCGCTCGCGGAAAGTTGAATTATCTCGCTTATGAAAAATACCTTCTCTTTTATTTTTCAATATGTTATTACTAATTTAATAACGAATCACAAGATTTTTTCAAAGTTTAAAAAAAAGTTACTGAATAACAATTGGAGCACTTTTAATTAAACATACGCGCTCGCGGAAAGTTGAATTAACTCGCTTATGAAAAATACCTTCTCTTTTATTTTATAATATGTTATTACTATTTTAATAACAAATCACGAAATTTTTTCAGAGTTTAAAAAAAAGTTACTGGTTGACAATTGGACTATCTTTAATTAAACATACGCGCTCGCGGAAAATATGCTCTATTTTTATTTTAGATTGTTGTTACTAATCTAATAACAAATTGCTGGATGTATTTACATTTTCGAAAATAAGTCGGAACATGACAATTAAAACAAGTTTAATTGAACTTAGGCGCTCGCGGAAAGTTGAATTATCTTAGTTTAATTATAAAAAACTCTATTTTTATTGTAGTTTGTCTTTACTAATCTAATAACAAATTGCTGGATGATAAATAAAAAAAAAAACAAGAAAAGGTTAATCGAACTAAAATTCATAATCCACTTATTAATTATTTTGCATATAGAAGCCAACTGATTGTAAAATTATTTAGTTATTAGTTGAAGATTTTTTTCATATCGTTTGCATTTAAATATTTTAAATTAAATGTAGTAGTAAATATATTTAAATACAGACATTATTCATATTATATACATACATACATTATACATATTTTTTATTTTAATACTTAAAACGATTATTTCTGTAACTTATATTTACTTCTTGTATAAGAAAATACACCAAACTTTTTATATATATTACAAAAATATGCAAATAACTGTTATAGTGTATTTAAAATTAATTTGCTTTGTGTTAATTATAAGAATTATACAGAAAATACGATCGCATTTCACACATTGTAAATATATGAAGAATAAATGCAAAAAAATAAAAATTCCGGCTCCTTTGATACATAATATATACTTAATGTTTTCTATAATTTTTTTATATTACTACACCAATTTCATGTTGAATAGAAATATATACAGTGTGTCCGCGGATGGGAAAACCTATTAGGAATAAAATATTTATTATTCATTTTACGACCGAAAAGTCATACTTTATAAAAAGTTCTGCTGTTTTGAAAATGAATTGACAATAAGAAAATTTTAGATCTGATGTACATGGTGTTAATAAATTAGGAAAGTATTAAAATGCATTAAGGGATAACTACCATTATTTATTATTTTTTACAATTTTTTTATAAAATAAAGTTGTTTATAAACTAACTTAAAGCCTGAATACAAATTTTGAAATAAAAATTCGATTTTTTAAAAACTATTGTACATAGCTACCTCCCAACTCAACACACTTTTCTGCTAACTTAATAAATCTACCGTATACTTTACAAATGGTTTGCGGCACATTTAGATCATGGATTGCTTCTTTTATGCGTTGTTTTTATATTTCCCTATCATGTGGAAAATCATCTAAATAAACCTTTTGTTTTAAGGCACCCAACAAAAAGAAATCTAATAATAAAAACTCAGGCGACCTAGCTGGGTAATGGTTTGGGCCAAACCTCCATAACCACTTTGAGTCAAAATGACCATGTAA
Organism: Tachinus rufipes; assembly: GCA_963932245.1. Lineage (NCBI taxonomy): Eukaryota > Metazoa > Arthropoda > Insecta > Coleoptera > Staphylinidae > Tachinus > Tachinus rufipes. The sequence continues at coordinate 69,838,960 of OZ010742.1, forward strand.
CCATTGTCTGACCAAGGCTGTGCAATATACAAGGGCTGCCGTCTTGTTGCTAAAACAATTTATTACGTACTTCTGGCTATAACTTGTTAAGAAATGATAAGACAAAATGTTCTAAAATGTTCAAATACACGTGCTGGTTTAAATTTTCATTTATAAAATATGGGCTAATAATCCAATTATAAAAAAATTTACACCATACATGATTTTTTTTGTAACGTAAGCCCAATGACGACTATTCTGTGAAGATAAATACCCGTTTGTGCAAAATGTACACTCATAGGTAAAAAAAATAAATCTATTTTTGGTTTTCAAAGAAATGTTTACCTATCCATTAACAAAACTGTAAACGTCTTTCTTCATCACCAGGTTCAAATGTATGCCGCATATTTAGCTTAAACGTTTTTATTTTGTTTTTCTTAAAAAACACGCTTCCTTAAAAAGAATCTAAGAGTTATCTAAAACTGACATTATTGCTAATAATGTAGCGGCATCATTTTGATCATATTTTTCTTTGATTTCTGTACATTCATCACAGACCCAGTTGCATTAAAAAAAATTAATAATCTTTGCAATACTTTTCATGATTTCCATTAAAAACATCAATAGCATATTTATAAGACACATTGTATTAAGTAAATACGCTCTTCTTTTGTTAACATTTTCGAAAATGCTTTCACAAAATCAGAGTACATGTAAATAAGATTCTGACGTATCATGAACGTATACAAAATCGCCAATCTTGTATTTTTTTTTGTAATATGCAAATAAATAAAAACCACTGTAATTATATTATTTTTAAAAATTTGAATTTTTATTTAAAATTCAGACTTTACGTTAGTTTATAATCAACTTTGTCTTATAATATTTTTGTAAAAAATAATAAATAATAGTACTTATCGCTTGAAGCATTTTCATAATTTCCTAGTTTATTAACATGTGATCTAAAATTTTCTTATGGTCTATTTATTTTCTGAACAAGCAAAACTTTTTATATAGAATGTCCTTCGGTCGTAAAATGAATAATAAATTTTTTTCCCTAATGGGTATCCCCATCCGCGGACACACTGTATATTTGAAAATGTGAACGTATCTTGTTTGATTTTATTTACGCTCAATCAAATCTTTAAAAAATCACGTATACACTAGCCAGGTGTTTATTTTTTATAAACAAAATAAAAAACCTTTTGCTAACATTATAATTTTCTTACTGATAAATCATAGCTTTTGAATTTTATTATTTCACTTTTTGCGACCTTGTTCTAATTGTTATATTCCGACCTATTTCACAAAATGTCAATAAACCCTGTAAATTGTTATAAGATTAATAATAACAAATTGAAATAAAATAAAAGCACTTTTCATATATAAGTGAGATAATTCAACTTTCCGCGAGCGTCTGAGTTCAATTAAACATGTATTAATTATTAATTGTCATTTCCCGACCTATTTTTGAAAATGTAAATACATCCAGCAAATTGTTATTACTATTTTTAAACTTTGAAAAGATCTTGTGATTCGTTATTAAATTAGTAATAACATATTGAAAAATAAAGAGAAGGTATTTTTCATAAGCGAGATAATTCAACTTTCCGCGAGCGCGTATGTTTAATTAAAAGTGCCTCAAGTGTTAATCAGTAACTTTTTTTTGAACTCTAAAAAAATCTCGTGATTTGTTATTAAATAAGTAATAACATATTGAAAAATAAAAGAGAAGGTATTTTTCATAAGCGAGATAATTCAACTTTCCGCGAGCGCGTATGTTTAATTAAAAGTGCTCCAATTGTTAATCAGTAACTTTTTTTTAAACTTTGAAAGCATCTCTTGATTTGTTATCAAATTAGTAATAACATATTGAAAAATAAAAGAGAAGGTATTTTTCATAAGCGAGATAATTCAACTTTCCGCGAGCGCGTATGTTTAATTAAAAGTGCTCCAATTGTTAATCAGTAACTTTTTTTTAAACTTTGAAAGAATCTCTTGATTTGTTATCAAATTAGTAATAACATATTGAAAAATAAAAGAGAAGGTATTTTTCATAAGCGAGATAATTCAACTTTCCGCGAGCGCGTATGTTTAATTAAAAGTGCTCCAATTGTTAATCAGTAACTTTTTTCAAACTTTGAAAGGATCTCTTAATTTGTTATCAAATTAGTAACAACATATTGAAAAATAAAAGAGAAGGTATTTTTCATAAGCGAGATAATTCAACTTTCCGCGAGCGCGTATGTTTAATTAAAAGTGCTCCAATTGTTAATCAGTAACTTTTTTTTAAACTTTGAAAGGATCTCTTGATTTGTTATCAAATTAGTAATAACATATTGAAAAATAAAAGAGAAGGTATTTTTCATAAGCGAGATAATTCAACTTTCCGCGAGCGCGTATGTTTAATTAAAAGTGCTCCAATTGTTAATCAGTAACTTTTTTTTAAACTTTGAAAGGATCTCTTGATTTGTTATCAAATTAGTAATAACATATTGAAAAATAAAAGAGAAGGTATTTTTCATAAGCGAGATAATTCAACTTTCCGCGAGCGCGTATGTTTAATTAAAAGTGCTCCAATTGTTAATCAGTAACTTTTTTTTAAACTTTGAAAGGATCTCTTGATTTGTTATCAAATTAGTAATAACATATTGAAAAATAAAAGAGAAGGTATTTTTCATAAGCGAGATAATTCAACTTTCCGCGAGCGCGTATGTTTAATTAAAAGTGCTCCAATTGTTAATCAGTAACTTTTTTTTGAACTCTGAAAGAATCTTGTGATTTGTTATTAAATTAGTAATAACATATTGAAAAATAAAAGAGACGGTATTTTTCAAAAGCGAGATAATTCAACTTTCCGCGAGCGCGTATGTTTAATTAAAAGTGCTCCAATTGTTAATCAGTAACTTTTTTTTAAACTTTGATAAGATCTCTTGATTTGTTATCAAATTAGTAATAACATATTGAAAAATAAAAGAGAAGGTATTTTTCATAAGCGAGATAATTCAACTTTCCGCGAGCGCGTATGTTTAATTAAAAGTGCTCCAATTGTTAATCAGTAACTTTTTTTTGAACTCTGAAAGAATCTTGTGATTTGTTATTAAATTAGTAATAACATATTGAAAAATAAAAGAGAAGGTATTTTTCATAAGCGAGATAATTCAACTTTCCGCGAGCGCGTATGTTTAATTAAAAGTGCTCCAATTGTTAATCAGTTACTTTTTTTTAAACTTTGAAAGGATCTCTTGATTTGTTATCAAATTAGTAATAACATATTGAAAAATAAAAGAGAAGGTATTTTTCATAAGCGAGATAATTCAACTTTCCGCGAGCGCGTATGTTTAATTAAAAGTGCTCCAATTGTTAATCAGTTACTTTTTTTTAAACTTTGAAAGGATCTCTTGATTTGTTATCAAATTAGTAATAACATATTGAAAAATAAAAGAGAAGGTATTTTTCATAAGCGAGATAATTCAACTTTCCGCGAGCGCGTATGTTTAATTAAAAGTGCTCCAATTGTTAATCAGTTACTTTTTTTTAAACTTTGAAAGGATCTCTTGATTTGTTATCAAAGTAGTAATAACATATTAAAAAATAAAAGAGAAGGTATTTTTCATAAGCGAGATAATTCAACTTTCCGCGAGCGCGTATGTTTAATTAAAAGTGCTCCAATTGTTAATCAGTAACTTTTTTTTGAACTCTGAAAGAATCTTGTGATTTGTTATTAAATTAGTAATAACATATTGAAAAATAAAAGAGAAGGTATTTTTCATAAGCGAGATAATTCAACTTTCCGCGAGCGCGTATGTTTAATTAAAAGTGCTCCAATTGTTAATCAGTAACTATTTTTTGAACTCTGAAAGAATCTTGTGTTTTGTTATTAAGTTAGTAATAACATATTAAAAAATAAAAGAGAAGGTATTTTTCATAAGCGAGATAATTCAACTTTCCGCGAGCGCGTATGTTTAATTAAAAGTGCTCCAATTGTTAATCAGTAACTTTTTTTTGAACTCTGAAAGAATCTTGTGTTTTGTTATTAAATTAGTAATAACATATTAAAAAATAAAAGAGAAGGTATTTTTCATAAGCGAGATAATTCAACTTTCCGCGAGCGCGTATGTTTAATTAAAAGTGCTCCAATTGTTAATCAGTAACTTTTTTTTGAACTCTGAAAGAATCTTTTGTTTTGTTATTAAATTAGTAATAACATATTAAAAAATAAAAGAGAAGGCATTTTTCATAAGCGAGATAATTCAACTTTCCGCGAGCGCGTATGTTTAATTAAAAGTGCTCCAATTGTTAATCAGTTACTTTTTTTTAAACTTTAAAAGGATCTCTTGATTTGTTATCAAATTAGTAATAACATATTAAAAAATAAAAGAGAAGGTATTTTTCATAAGCGAGATAATTCAACTTTCCGCGAGCGCGTATGTTTAATTAAAAGTGCTCCAATTGTTAATCAGTAACTTTTTTTTAAACTTTGAAAGGATCTCTTGATTTGTTATCAAATTAGTAATAACATATTGAAAAATAAAAAAAGAAGGTATTTTTCATAAGCGAGATAATTCAACTTTCCGCGAGCGCGTATGTTTAATTAAAAGTGCTCCAATTGTTAATCAGTAACTTTTTTTTAAACTTTGAAAGGATCTCTTGATTTGTTATTAAATTAGTAATAACATATTGAAAAATAAAAGAGAAGGTATTTTTCATAAGCGAGATAATTCAACTTTCCGCGAGCGCGTATGTTTAATTAAAAGTGCTCCAATTGTTAATCAGTAACTTTTTTTTAAACTTTGAAAGGATCTCTTGATTTGTTATCAAATTAGTAATAACATATTGAAAAATAAAAGAGAAGGTATTTTTCATAAGCGAGATAATTCAACTTTCAGCGAGCGCGTATGTTTAATTAAAAGTGCTCCAATTGTTAATCAGTAACTTTTTTTTAAACTTTGATAAGATCTCTTGATTTGTTATCAAATTAGTAATAACATATTGAAAAATAAAAGAGAAGGTATTTTTCATAAGCGAGATAATTCAACTTTCCGCGAGCGCGTATGTTTAATTAAAAGTGCTCCAATTGTTAATCAGTTACTTTTTTTTAAACTTTGAAAGGATCTCTTGATTTGTTATCAAAGTAGTAATAACATATTAAAAAATAAAAGAGAAGGTATTTTTCATAAGCGAGATAATTCAACTTTCCGCGAGCGCGTATGTTTAATTAAAAGTGCTCCAATTGTTAATCAGTAACTTTTTTTTGAACTCTGAAAGAATCTTGTGATTTGTTATTAAATTAGTAATAACATATTGAAAAATAAAAGAGAAGGTATTTTTCATAAGCGAGATAATTCAACTTTCCGCGAGCGCGTATGTTTAATTAAAAGTGCTCCAATTGTTAATCAGTAACTATTTTTTGAACTCTGAAAGAATCTTGTGTTTTGTTATTAAGTTAGTAATAACATATTAAAAAATAAAAGAGAAGGTATTTTTCATAAGCGAGATAATTCAACTTTCCGCGAGCGCGTATGTTTAATTAAAAGTGCTCCAATTGTTAATCAGTAACTTTTTTTTGAACTCTGAAAGAATCTTGTGTTTTGTTATTAAATTAGTAATAACATATTAAAAAATAAAAGAGAAGGTATTTTTCATAAGCGAGATAATTCAACTTTCCGCGAGCGCGTATGTTTAATTAAAAGTGCTCCAATTGTTAATCAGTAACTTTTTTTTGAACTCTGAAAGAATCTTTTGTTTTGTTATTAAATTAGTAATAACATATTAAAAAATAAAAGAGAAGGCATTTTTCATAAGCGAGATAATTCAACTTTCCGCGAGCGCGTATGTTTAATTAAAAGTGCTCCAATTGTTAATCAGTTACTTTTTTTTAAACTTTGAAAGGATCTCTTGATTTGTTATCAAATTAGTAATAACATATTAAAAAATAAAAGAGAAGGTATTTTTCATAAGCGAGATAATTCAACTTTCCGCGAGCGCGTATGTTTAATTAAAAGTGCTCCAATTGTTAATCAGTAACTTTTTTTTAAACTTTGAAAGGATCTCTTGATTTGTTATCAAATTAGTAATAACATATTGAAAAATAAAAAAAGAAGGTATTTTTCATAAGCGAGATAATTCAACTTTCCGCGAGCGCGTATGTTTAATTAAAAGTGCTCCAATTGTTAATCAGTAACTTTTTTTTAAACTTTGAAAGGATCTCTTGATTTGTTATTAAATTAGTAATAACATATTGAAAAATAAAAGAGAAGGTATTTTTCATAAGCGAGATAATTCAACTTTCCGCGAGCGCGTATGTTTAATTAAAAGTGCTCCAATTGTTAATCAGTAACTTTTTTTTAAACTTTGAAAGGATCTCTTGATTTGTTATCAAATTAGTAATAACATATTGAAAAATAAAAGAGAAGGTATTTTTCATAAGCGAGATAATTCAACTTTCAGCGAGCGCGTATGTTTAATTAAAAGTGCTCCAATTGTTAATCAGTAACTTTTTTTTGAACTCTGAAAGAATCTTGTGATTTGTTATTAAAATAGTAATAACATATTGAAAAATAAAAGAGAAGGTATTTTTCATAAGCGAGATAATTCAACTTTCCGCGAGCGCGTATGTTTAATTAAAAGTGCTCCAATTGTTAATCAGTAACTTTTTTTAAACTTTGAAAGGATCTCTTGATTTGTTATCAAATTAGTAATAACATATTGAAAAATAAAAGAGAAGGTATTTTTCATAAGCGAGATAATTCAACTTTCCGCGAGCGCGTATGTTTAATTAAAAGTGCTCCAATTGTTAATCAGTAACTTTTTTTTGAACTCTGAAAGAGTCTTGTGTTTTGTTATTAAATTAGTAATAACATATTGAAAAATAAAAAAGAAGGTATTTTTCATAAGCGAGATAATTCAACTTTCCGCGAGCGCGTATGTTTAATTAAAAGTGCTCCAATTGTTAATCAGTAACTTTTTTTTTAACTCTGAAAAAATCTTGTGATTTGTTATTAAATTAGTAATAACATATTGAAAAATAAAAGAGAAGGTATTTTTCATAAGCGAGATAATTCAACTTTCCGCGAGCGCGTATGTTTAATTAAAAGTGCTCCAATTGTTAATCAGTAACTTTTTTTTAAACTTTGAAAGGATCTCTTGATTTGTTATTAAATTAGTAATAACATATTGAAAAATAAAAGAGAAGGTATTTTTCATAAGCGAGATAATTCAACTTTCCGCGAGCGCGTATGTTTAATTAAAAGTGCTCCAATTGTTAATCAGTAACTTTTTTTTGAACTCTGAAAAAATCTTGTGATTTGTTATTAAATTAGTAATAACATATTGAAAAATAAAAGAGAAGATATTTTTCATAAGCGAGATAATTCAACTTTCCGCGAGCGCGTATGTTTAATTAAAAGTGCTCCAATTGTTAATCAGTAACTTTTTTTTGAACTCTGAAAGAATCTTGTGATTTGTTATTAAATTAGTAATAACATATTGAAAAATAAAAGAGAAGGTATTTTTCATAAGCGAGATAATTCAACTTTCCGCGAGCGCGTATGTTTAATTAAAAGTGCTCCAATTGTTAATCAGTAACTTTTTTTTAAACTTTGAAAGGATCTCTTGATTTGTTATTAAATTAGTAATAACATATTGAAAAATAAAAGAGAAGGTATTTTTCATAAGCGAGATAATTCAACTTTCCGCGAGCGCGTATGTTTAATTAAAAGTGCTCCAATTGTTAATCAGTAACTTTTTTTTGAACTCTGAAAGAATCTTGTGATTTGTTATTAAATTAGTAATAACAAATTGAAAAATAAAAGAGAAGGTATTTTTCATAAGCGAGATAATTCAACTTTCCGCGAGCGCGTATGTTTAATTAAAAGTGCTCCAATTGTTAATCAGTAACTTTTTTTAAACTCTGAAAGAATCTCGCGATTTGTTATTAAATTAGTAATAACATATTGAAAAATAAAAGAGAAGGTAATTTTCATAAGCGAGATAATTCAACTTTCCGCGAGCGCGTATGTTTAATTAAAAGTGCTCCAATTGTTAATCAGTAACTTTTTTTTAAACTTTGAAAGGATCTCTTGATTTGTTATCAAATTAGTAATAACATATTGAAAAATAAAAGAGAAGGTATTTTTCATAAGCGAGATAATTCAACTTTCCGCGAGCGCGTATGTTTAATTAAAAGTGCTCCAATTGTTAATCAGTAACTTCTTTTAAACTTTGAAAGGTTCTTTTGATTTGTTATCAAATTAGTAATAACATATTAAAAATAAAAGAGAAGGTAAATCTCATAAGCGAGATAATTCAACTTTCCACGAGCGCGTATGTTTAATTAAAAGTGCTCCAATTGTTAATCAGTAACTTTTTTTTGAACTCTGAAAGAATCTTGTGATTTGTTATTAAATTAGTAATAACATATTGAAAAATAAAAGAGAAGGTATTTCAATTAAATTCCGCGAGCGCGTATGTTTAATTAAAAGTGCTCCAATTGTTAATCAGTTACTTTTTTTTAAACTCTGAAAAGATCTCGTGATTTGTTATTAATATAGTAATAACATATTGAAAAATAAAAGAGAAGATATTTTTCATAAGCGAGATCATTCAACTTTCCTCGAGCGCGTATGTTTAAGTAAAAGTAGAACACTTTTATTTCATTCAAATTTCGAACTAACTTATTAATTTGTTATTAACTTAGTGATAATTTATTTAAATATAAAATAAAAATATTTCTTTTTATTGTGTAATAATTGCTCATCTGCGAGCATCACGATTACTTCATTTACTGCTTTTACCTTCTCTGTGTACATTTATAATATGCAGTAAATAGTCGGGTATTATTTCATATATTTTATAAATGTAATTAAAAAAAACAAGACAAGTTTATACGTATTTATAGTTATTTATAAAAAAGATATGGAATTCATTTTGCCGACGGATTTTAAAAGACAGCGTTTCTTAAAACATCGTGTCGACTTTGCTGGGCAGCTGTACCTAGCGTGCGTGCGCACATACTTTTATAAAAAACGAAGCTGATCCAAAGCCAAAGCCGAAGCTAACTTCAGCCAGCTGATTTATGCTTATGTAGTTGATAAAAGTTTACACGGTTGGCAACAGTGGCAAAAAATACCGTTCAGACGGGCTCAGCGCTTAATAGGTCAGCGCTGGCAACTGATGAGTTGTACTGAACGCAGCCAATGTTTGCTCTGTTGCACTCATGCCTTTGCCCGTTTTAGCATTGACAGGAACATACATATACATTATAACCTATAATTAATAGTTTAATAAAATACACGAGCAACATTTGACGCTTTTGTTCACTTTTGATTGCATTTCAAATTTACCGCCATGTATAACGACGATTAATAGAAATTCACCGACGTTCGTTCATGGTGAGTGCGGTCGCAACCTTTGTAACCTTTTTCAGGTAACCGCGTTCCGTATATAAACCTGTTTCAGGATAACCGGGATTTCGGTCGCATAGGTTGATATACAGAACGCACTATAAGTTCAATTAAACGTGTTTTAATTGTTATTTCCCGACCTATTTTGAAAAATGTATTTACATCTAGCATTTTTTTCCTAGATTAATAACAATAAACTAAAATAAAAATAGACTATCTTTTAATTATAACTGAGATAATTCAACTTTCCGCGAGCGTCTAAGTTCAATTAATCGTGTTTTAATTATCATTTTCCGACCTATTTTTAAAAATGTAAATACATCCAGCAATTTGTTATTAGATTAGTAACAACAAACTAAAATAAAAATAGAACATCTGTTAATTATTACTGAGATAATTCAACTTTCTGAGAGCGTCTAAGTTCAATTAAAAGTGTTTTAATTATTATTTCCCGACCTATTTTAGAAAATGTAATTACATCCAGCAATTTGTTATTAGATTAGTAACAATAAACTAAAACAAAAATAGAGCATCTGTTATTTATTAACTGAGATAATTCAATTTTCCGCGAGTTCAATTAAACTTGTTTTAATTGTTATTTCTCGACCTATTTTTGAAAATGTAATTACATTCAGCAATTTGTTATTAGATTAGTAACAACAAACTAAAATTAAAATAGAGCATCTGTTGATTATAACTGAGATAATTCAACTTACCGCGAGCGCTTAAGTTCAATTAATTATCATTTCCCGACCTATTTTGGAAAATGTAATTACATCCAGCAATTTGTTATTAGATTAGTAACAATAAACTAAAATAAAAATAGAGTATCTTTTAATTATAACTGAAATAATTCAACTTTCCGCGAGCGTCTAAGTACAATTAAACGTGTTTTAATTGACATTTCCAGACCTATTTTTAAAAATGTAAATACATCGAGCAATTTGTTATTAGATTAGTAACAATATAAAATAAAAATAGAGCATCTGTTAATTATAAATGAGATAATTCAATTTTCCGCAAGCCGCGGGCGGCAATTTAATTAGAATTGTTGACTTAAAACTTTTTTGTCAATTTTGATTTAATTTATAGTGCGTTCCATATATCAACCGAAGCGACCGAAATGACAGTTATCCTGAAACAGGTTAATATACGGAACGCGGTTACCTGAAAAAGGTTACAAAGGTTGCGACCGCACTCATGGTTATGCATGGCGGTAAACTTAAAATGCAATCAAAAGTGAACAAAAGCTTCAAATGTTGCTTGTGTATTTTATTAAATTATTAATTATAGGTTATAATGTATATGTATGTTCCTGTCAATGCTAAAACGGGCAAAGGCATGAGTGCAACAGAGCAAACATTATTATTGTGCATAGTTGCCTGTTATACCTACCAACCTCTACTGGGATTACTGTATTAGCAGGTAGATAAATACATACAATCATCTAAGATTAAGCACTGAAATTTAAAAAAATATAACACTAAAGCTAATAATAAATAAATTCATGAAGTTTGAGCCTATAATATTTCAGTTTTGTATTTTGACGTTTCTATAACCGCTGCCGTTCCATAAATCAACCAAAATTTTCAGCGACAGATCTTAGCCGTAACCTAACCGCCGGTTACTTCGGTTGATATACGGAACGCACTATTAATAACTTGTTATTAAATTAATGATAATTTATTTAATTATATAAAAAATAATTTTTATTTATGGTGTATTAATTACTCATCTGCGAGCATCCCGATTACTTCATTTACTGCTTTGAAAAGATTTCTGTGTAAATTTCTAATAAGTACTAAGCATTATTTAATATATTTTATAATTGAAAACATGACAATTTTATGTGTAACTATAGTTTTTATAAAAAAAAGATTAATTTCATTTTGCCGACGGAACCGAAAAGAAAGCGTTTCTTAAAACATGGTGTCGACTTTGCTGAACAACTGTGCCTAGCGTGCGTGCGCACGTGCTTTTATAAAAACGAAGCTGAACCGAAGCCGAAGCTAACTTCAGCCACCTATTCCATACCGTGCCCTTGTTACCGTCCTTTATGAAATTGTGTATTGCTAAATTTTGGAATTATTTTTTATCATCTTTATGCAAATGATCTATTAATGGCAATGATGAAATAAATAATTCTTTTACTTTATTTGTCAATGGAACAACTGCAACAATTTTTTTAAATTTATTATTTTTGTATGCCATATAAAATAATAAATGTAATTAAAAAAATAATGGATTACTAATATTATTATCTTTATTTTAGAACATTCAGTTTTTGTTTATATTTTTAACGCCCTATACCCTCGCCCGAACTCGTTCATAAAATGTATTCCCCCATTGATCATGTGACATCACTCTCACCAAGGTGTCACTCTACCCTCACTCCGTGTTTAAGAACGTAACTCTGATGAAAAACCAATTAAATTGCGTTGTGCGGTAAATTTGAAACCTAACAAAATTAAAATAATTATACTTTTATTTAAGGCTACATCTGCTACACCTATAAATAAGTACAACGGTCTTTAGCGTTTCTACTAAATGATTGTTCATATGTTTAGTTTTCATAATTTAAACTACCAGTTTCATTTCCAAAATTTAAAAAGTTATTTGTTATATTATTATTATTATAAACAATTTTAAGTAATTACCCTGAAAGGAAAAAGCGTGACTAGGTAGGATTTGCAATTGAAGCATTGGGTGGAAAAAGAGCGCTATATAAAAAGTTTTTAAGCAAATTTGAAAATTTAAAAAAAATATATAGTAGCAACTAAAACCAGATTCAGTTAAATAAACAAATCTACATTTATGAAAACACCTTAATTTAACATCACAAATATTGTTTTTTAGTTTTATATAGTGCCATGCAAGTTTCAAATAAATAATAGGAAAAACAGCGTTAATTGAATAACTCTTGTTTTCCACCCAATGCATCAATTACTGTGTATTGCTTTTTAGGTTAGTAGGTACATGTATTAAAGTTTTATTATAAATAAAATTATTATTATGTTCATATGACGTTTGAAATTGTTGCATTAAATAACATAAATTCTATACATGTGAACATATAACAATTGTTTTGTTTATATTTAAAGAAACTTTAATACATGTAAAGAAACTTTAATACATGTACTAACGCTAACTTTAAAAGCAACACGATTTTATTGTAAACCAAACAAGCTAAACAACTACGCTGCATATAGTGCATATATGTACCACTCGGTGCGCAAGTGCGTACGTGAGCGGGTCACTCTTTTTTGGGCGTTTTACGTTCTTCCAGTTTTTACAGTACTACCAACCATGTAAACAATAAATAAATTATATTTATATAATAATATTTACCTTGTAGAGGATGATTTTTCCTACTATTATTATTAATTAACCTCCGATTCCCACTTCAAAAAGAGTGGTCCGCTCACGCCTTCCTGAACGCACCCATTATTCTACAGGCAAGTAGAGTAGTGCACCGGCTATTCGAACAGTTCTTGCTCCGAACAAACCAAACTATTCTTCCCACTTGATCGAACGCTGTTATTTAAAAACAGCACGGAACACACTTACGTCAAAACAATAATCATTAACACAATAATAAGTTATTTATTTGGTTATTTTAATTTGATTAACAACTTTTGCCAAATGAGCTTTTTTCCAAAACAAACTAATTATGTATTTGAAATTCAAACATAGAGTATATAAATATTTGACATTGCTTCATAGACTTGTATTCGTTTTATGTTTTGTAAATAGTTCATTCTACTTTTTAAAAGTTGCGTTCTCTTAATTTTTAAGCTAGCCTATAAATTTATTGTGAAATATGGACGTTCTAGATATTTTTCATGCGTTTGTATCTGTCTGTTCAACGGTGTATCAACAAATGGACTTGCCTACCTATTTGTACATGTATAAACATAAATAATTTAATTGAAGTCATAATTTTATAATATAAAGAAAACTCACTTGTTAATAAAATGTTTTTTAAAAATATATTTAAAAACAAGATAAAACGATTTTACTCCAGCTTGATAGAGCAAATAATTTTTATTTACATTCTAATACATTAGAATTCATTATATATATCACACTGTTCATGTAAAAAATATGCACAAAATTAATAAGGAATGAATCAAATAAGTAAAAAGATGAAAGCAACTTACAAATCATAATATTATGAAACTATAGCTGCTGTTTTGGCAATAAAGAACCTGGAAATAAAATCTATATTCTATATATGTAAAAAAATCGTATTATGAACTTCCACAACAAGATTTACTGGTTGCTTCAACTTGATCATCATCATCAACGACTACCACATTTTTCCTCTGTGAACCTTGTCTTGTAATATTTGCATTCAATATTTCTTGCAAATTTTCTCGCTCTAGCATTTTCTCTATTAAAGCTAGGAACATATATTCAATACCGTCATTATTCTTTGCCGAAGTTTGCCAATGTAATGCACCAACTTTACTTGAATATCTGAAATGATTAAAAAAATATAATTAAGTTTCATAAAGTACATTAAAGTCCATTCGCAATCGCCCGGAAACAAACATTTATAAGACCGAGCTGCCCACAGAAGCGGCGGCCGTGTGGCAATTTAACGGCTCTGGCGCGATATATACGATATAATTGTACACTACTATTGAAAGAGTATCATCGGTACTATTGTAAGAGATTGTCCATCGGCGTGTAGTAGATTATAGACGGAGATATGGATATAAGAGAATGCTCGTCTACCTGCGCGTACTTTCTAATAATATGAAGGCAACAATTTTTAACTATGATAAAGGTAAGGTAGTGAGTAGAGCCTTGTTTACCTTATCTTATCAAGATGCCTCACCAAAATGGATATAGATTTTCAATTTTTAACTATGCCTACGTGACGTATGCTGTGAAATATTTCATGAAAGATGTGAACTGTGAAGTGTCCATTGTTTACATTTGTTTTGTTTGTATGGATATTTTATTTAAAATTAAGTAAAAGATGTTTTGTATCTTCACAAAAGCTTCAAAATATCTATTACTTTTTACAGCAACATTATCAGGTTTAAAGTGATCCAAACAAACAAACTTATTTTTAGTTCAAGTCCAAGTTTCTGGATTTATGCCCATAATCTACGATTTCGTTCAACACCAGGAAACCTACAATTTTATTATTGAATTTAAATATGTATATATACAGGGTGTCCGGAAAATACGTGTACAACGTTTGACGACAGACTCCTGACGTCAAAATAGGTCGATCTAAGCCGACTTAGTTATATCCAAAATTGTCTCGTTTAGCCGGTAGAGGGCGTAAATTTGTAAATATTAAAAAGAAATTACCTGTAACAATAATTTTTTAAGTGACCTTGTTGCTATGGCGTTTAATAATTTGACAATTATTGACAAATTGTGACCAGTCTATGAACTTTACTCAAGTATACAATCAACATTCTTGAATTACAAGTTCATTTTACCATTAAAAATGGAAAATTATACAAACTCTCAGAAAGTTGACATGCTCCTGGTATACGGGTTTTGTCAAGGAAATGGGCGTCAGAGTGTTAGGTTAGGTTTTAGGGTTTACATGGAGAGGTTTCCTAACCGTCGAATACCAAACCACCAAACATTTGCCAATATTGAGCGTCATCTTCGGGAAACGGGCAGTTTTGAGAAAAAGTTTGAAGGCAGGGGTCGTATGCGAACAACTCGAACTGTGGAAACAGAAGAGATGATTCTGGAAAGAGTTGAAGAAGAACCAAGTACCAGTACCCGTCTCTTAGAACGTGAGTTAAATGTTCCTAAAACGATTGTCAATGAGGTTTTAAGAGAACAGTTGTTACATCCTTACCACATACAAAAAGTCCAGGAACTTTTACCGACTGATCCCCCCATGCGGCTTACATTTTGTCAATTTATTAGAAACAAAAGAATCCTTGTTCCAAATTTTTGTAGAAAAATTATGTTTACTGACGAGGCATGCTTTACAAGATCTGGGGTAACCAATCTGCACAACGAACATATTTATTCCGATGAAAATCCACATGCCATTAAAGTTGCACATCATCAGCATCAATTTAAAATTAATATTTGGGCAGGTATTATTGATCACTACCTTATTGGTCCCATTGTTATTCCAGACAGGTTAGATGGAAATATTTATTTAAATTTTTTGCAAGACACATTACCAATTCTTCTGGAGAATTTGCCCCTTTTACTTCGGAGGGAAATGTGGTATATGCATGATGGTGCCCCGCCCCATTTTTCAGTTGCCGTTCGGCAATACTTACATCATCAATATCCCAACCGATGGATTGGAAGAGGCAATGATGCACCAGTAAAATGGCCACCACGTTCTCCTGAGTTAAATATGTGTGACTTCTTTTTGTGGGGCGCTATTAAAACAGAAGTTTACAAGACTCCGGTAAACACACGCGATGATTTATTGCAGCGGATTTTAAATGCAGGCAACCACTTTAATAATCCCGAGACATTAGATAGGGTCCAATATCATTTTTTAAAGAGTGTTAATAAGTGTATTCAGCAAGATGGCGGTCATTTTACACATTTGCTTAAGTAATGTTTTTGTTTTACTTAGTTTCTTACAATAGATACTTTCAACTTTGTTATACTTTTGTTTTTTTTGACGCCCTCTACCGGCTAAACGAGACAATTTTGGATATAACTAAGTCGTCATCAAACGTTGTACACGTATTTTCCGGACACCCTGTATATATATATGCATGAGTCAAGTGTAGGGAATGAAAATTTGTTTTTGCTCAAACCCCTTCCTTTACATGAATCCTAATTATGTGAATTTGTACAGATTTTTTCAGTGAGCCATTCCCGAGTAATAAGCAATCAAAATTTGAAAAAATCGAGATTTTTGAGTTTTTTGCGTTTTTTGATCGTTTGTAACTTCTCAGGATTGTATTTTTAGGAAATAGTTTAAAAAGATTTTTTCTTCAAAATTATCCAAAAAAAATAAGTTTTCATAGCCTGACGGGTATTTTCATTTTTTCTCAAATATGGATAAGACACCTCGACACCTAACGGTATTAAGAGGTTATTGAATATATATATATATATGGAAAAGAACGTGTTTTTATATGTGCAAAAGATACCCAGAAAATTTCAAGAAGTGTCGTGTTTTACGCTACGTGATATCTCGGAACGTAGCATACGGCACTTCCTGAAATTTAAACGTCAAATGTTTTATTAATCATAAATTTATGATTTAAATGTCACATTTCCCATAGGGTAAGTGAAAATAAACACCCAGTATATTAAAAATATTTTTATAAAACAGCTTATTTATAACCAAAAAACTTTTTTTGAAACTTTTTTATGGTTGGAGAATTATTTAGGTGTTAGGTGTAATTTTGACTAACCTCGTATAATGGTCATTGTTTAAATATGGTTAATTTAATAATAACTTATTAATTAATTAATTGTAAATTTGAAATGAATTATGTGTTATGCAAACTGTGAATTGGATGTTTCTTTTATAGTGAAGGCTCATTATCGCAGTGCAACTTTCATATGGAACTACAGTTTGGACAGATAGTTTTGTCATTGATTTTTGTGGACTTTGCTCTAGTCGATGATGTATATCATGAACAACCTCTTAAAAAAACTTTTCAAATACATATTCTAAAACACATGTTTAAAAGTCAACAACAACAATCCAAAACAATAATTTTTTGTAGTAAAAACTGATTAAAAGTCATGAAAAGACATCTTTTGTGTTTGTAAAAAGCATGTTACAGTTAAACCTATAATTAAAAAACAAATCTATAACTTTTAAAGAATATGTAAAATGTCTTCAGATGTAACAATATCAGAAAAGAAGTTTTAATTATAATAATTATTTTTGTGTATATGTATATAAAAATAAATAAATCTCCAAAGAAACCAGTGCACATAATGCCCTTTCATGTGCCCTGGTTACATTCCATATCTAAAGAATTGTTAAAAAATAATAGGCAAGTGAAATATAAAATATTTTTAAGCATCATATTTTTGTTACTTACAGCACTCTGTAACCTAGGACCTAGGAAGGTCGCACTGATAGTGCAAAATCCCTCACCGATAAATTACCGGGACGCTCCACGGGATCTGGAAGGTGCACAACCGATAATGACGCGAGATAAGAATGAGGAAAGGTATGAAAAGAGTGAAGATGAGAAATTTGACGCAAGAGGTAAGAAAGTGGTAAAAGAGGACGTGTCTGACAGGCCTAAAAGCTGAAATACCAAAGAGAAAAGTGGCTCTAGTGGTAGTATTCTTATCAATCTGGAAGCGTGGATGAGGAAGAATGACGTTTACAGAAAACAAAACCAAAAATGATGACGTTGAAAAAAAGAAGCTGCAATTGATGCCAGCAGATAAGATAAAAGATTAATCAAGTAAGAAAGATGGTTGAGAGAAAAAACACCTAACCGACTTAAATGGGATTATTGATATTCGGAAGTCACCTAATAAGCCGTTGGTCCCATCAACCCCCTTCAAACAAGTCGTAAGACTTCTGGGGCGATGTAAAATAGCTGTAAAACGCGCAATAAAGAAGAATAAAGAAGAAGATATTAGGAAAGAAAGTGCAAATTTAACAAAATCTGACAAAAAACGCCACACCATGTAACGAAAATAAAAAAAAATGAAATCGACGAATTCTCAATGGAAATTGTGAAAGGAATGAAAAGTAAGGAGAAAAACGACAGATATAAAACGGCAAGCAAGAATTTGAAGAAGTTGCTAAATAAAAACAAAATTACTTTGATGGACATATAGGATGACTTAAAAGAATACACCAGATTCAACTGGCTAGAAAATGTTGCAAGTAAATTGAGAAGTATAAATTATTTGTTGGAAAAGAAGGATGAAGATTTAATTCTACTCCTGGACTGAAGCATAACTATGGATGACAAAGTAGTAAAGAAGATTGTGGAAAGTAAAAGACATCATTAAAAATGGCTGGATTAAGAATGGGGATCTAATTGTACTTAGAAATAGTACAACATTGGAAGTTGACGGCAAAAATATAATAATAATTAAGCCAAATCGTAAAGAAGACTTCATAATTAGGGTCAATGAGAAAGAACAGGAGTGCATGATAGAGAAACTGCACAGTAATATAATCAAAATTAAAGAAAATCTGAATAAAAGAAACATTAAGAGCATTTCTAGATCAAATGTCATAAAGAAGGTGCTTATGCCCGTACTAATAGTCAGAGATTAAATCTTAGATTCATGAATCCGAGATTTATGTTGCTAATCGTTGATTGGCTGTAATCCAATTCACTGATACCGTGATGGTGAATATAATTGCGATCAGCCAATGTAATTTATTATCAGCCAGAATTAATATATGACACACTAATAAACGATCTTGGGTGGACCCAAGATTATTTGAATCTAGTATTATATTGACGGTTGCATAGTTTTCAACTCAATCCGAGAATTAAGCAAGGAATGCATTGGTCAATCGCGACTAATGATATCCGTGAATTGACTTAGAGCCAATCAACAATTAGCAAAATAAATCTCGGATTCATGAATCTAGGATCAATCCAAGATTTAATCTCCAACTATTAGTACGGGCATTAGAATAGTCACGGACTATGTAATCAAAGGTGAAATGGTCTTAAACAAACAAAGGGATAAGCAGGATGGGCAGAAGCAAAACAAAAGTAGTGCTAATTCGATGATCATCAAAACCAAAAGTGGGTTGGGAATTGAGAACTCGCTAAAAATGATGAAAACCAAGATTGATATTTCAAAGATGGCGATTAAAGTAAAAAATATTACCCAAACAAAGGATAAAGCAGTAAAAGTCAATTTTATAGAAAAAGATGATGGAATAAAATTCTCCAAGGAATGTGGGGATATAATGGGAGATTAAGCATCATGTACCGATGTAATAAATGGAATGAAATCATGTATCATTTTGAACCTTCAGAAGACTACAGATGAGAGAGAAGTTAGAGAGTCCCTCCACACAAAACTAAGAAACAAGGTTCACTTTGAGGAAGGTACAATGAAGGTCTCGGCTAAAGTGAAAAGAATCAATATTAACTATGCGGTGGTGAACCTACCAACTGATATGACAAACAAACTAATCCAAACAGAAAAGATTAGAGTAGGATTGATCAATGATAGAATAAAGAAATTTCTATCTCCACTATGCTTCAATTGTCTCAAATTTGACATGAAGCAAGAAATTGCAGAAAAGCTAGAAAAGAGGAGATATGCTACAAATGTGGCAAGAAAAAGCACTCTCTAAAAATGTGCAAAAATGAAGTACACTGTTACAGTTGTAAGGTAAAAGGTCATAAAGCAGATGAAAGAATCTGTCCTAAATATAGGAAAGCATATGATGAAATGTGGAAAACAAAGAAGGTTCAAAGAAGTAAATATGAAAATACTTCAATATAAATATATGTATATGACATTGGGAATAAGCAAAATGATTTTGTCTGGATAAACCTTCATGATACAAAATAAAAAGATTATAATTGCCTGATATAAAAGATGATTGAGACCTTTACCATGTGGTAATCCATAGTAATGATGAAATAAATCGATAACTAAGTTTTTACTACAAATACTTTCTTGATATAAATATATATTACTAAGAATAATATCAATACAAACAAAAGTTCACATCTCAACTTTTTTAATTAAGAATAGTTACATTGTTTTTTGTTTTTAAATACTGTATATTTTTATCTATTTGATTGTAGGTTGAACGATAATGATCTTTTAAAGAATTCAGAATTGTCCATAGAAGGGGTCAGTAAGCCTTTGAATCTTTCATTTATGTTATGTATATCTGATATATACATTATTTTATTTGTTAAATATGCAGGTGTTTTATTTTTGATGATTTTCATAAACAATACAGCCAAAAGCAATAATCCCCTATTCTTCATATTTAACCAACCAACCTCAACCAATTTGTAAGAAATATCATGTTTTTTTATTCCAAAGATTAATCTGAGACAAGAATTTTGCACATGTTGTACTAGTTGAATATTTGCATAATCTAAATAAGGACCATATACACTATTCGCAAAGTTAAATTGAGATAAAATGAATGATTCACACAACTTTATTTTGATTTTCTTATTTAGAACTAATGTATTATTAAATATTATTTTAAGATTACAAAATGCCAGTTTAATACATTTATTAATGAGACTTTAACCTTAGCTTAATGTCTATAACAAAACCTAAATTTTTCACAGTTTTTAAGCAGAAGCTTCTATTATTTATTTTGATATTAATAACATTTGAAATATCATTAGTATTAATATTACGGCTAAAGACAAATACCACATCAGATGGTAAACATGAAAAGTAAATTTGCTAATCATCTGCATATTGCTGTGTTTCACAATATTCAATAGATTTTTATAGATTTACACCCCTATTTTATAACTCCTAACAATCTCGTTACAGTTCGATAATCGTTGCAAAACGATTAAGCCACTACCATGTGATGTTGACAATCGTTGCAAAATGTCAATTTTACAGATAATATTTTTATTTATTATTTATAATATTAATACATTTATTATTGTTAAAATTGTAAAAACTAATAGTGATGAATAAGCGTAAAATTATTTTCAAACTTTTGGATGAGCTGACGATAAGTAATTTTATTAACAAATTATTAATTTTATTAGTAAAAATAAAATGTAAGGCTAGAATTTAAAAGCATACCGACCGGTACCTTGATTTCCAGTATTTTAGTGAAAACAGCTACTTTGGCGTCATTGCTATTTCTACATATAATTTGATAATCAAATAATTTTTTACTGGTACATTCAGAAAACTATATTTGGTCAGAATATTTTAGTCAAATAACCAAATAATGAATCCAAATATTGAAATAAATGCGTTGTTAGGTACTTTTAAATGCATTTTAATGCTATTTGCAAATATGTTTTCACTAAAATATTCTGGGAAAATATAGTTTGATCCTTTCTGAATGTACTGGTAAAAAAATAAATTACTTATCAAGTTATATGTGAAAATAGAAATGACGCCAAAGTTGCTGTTTTCACTACAATACGGGAAATCAAAGCAGCGGTTGGTATGGTCTTAAAAGCATAATAAAAAATTGTAAAAATGTAGATGTAGTTTTAAAATGTATGTAATATTAATGTCTTTTTTAAGTTCTTCTATTTCTTACGTTCTTTTGTCTCTAAGCACTCTTTCATTTTCTCTTGTTTTGTTTTATTTTATTTCTTGTTCTGTTGGTTCTTGAAAATATTGCCTCTTTCCATTATCTTGTCTTTTTCCGTTATTAATTTTTTATTTTTATCTTTTTTGTTTATCATTTTGTGTTTTTTCTTTTGTTTTAGATGTTTTAACGTTCTCATTCATTTCTTTTTCAAATTTTGTCCATGATTTTATTTTTGCTTCTTTTATTATTCTTTTTGCTTTATTTCTTTTTTCTTTGTATTATTTGTAGTTTTCTATATTTTTAGTTTGTAGGTATTTTTTCCATTATTTTTTTGCCCCTGATCTCTTTTTTAACTTTCTTTGTCCACCAATTGGTTTATTTTATTTCTTTGTTTACTATTTTTATTGTTCCACAGCTTTTTTTGCAGCTTCTAGAATAATTTGTTTGAACATTTTTCATTTTTCTTCTATGCATGTTTTTCTTTTTCTCTAAATGTTTTATTTTTTAGTATGCCGTTTGTATTTGTTCTTCTTTTAGTTTGTGTGTTTTTATCTTTATCTTAACTGTTTTTCTTCTTGAGTCTGGGTTGGTTGTGTTTTTGTGTATTTGTAGATTTTTCTGTGTTTTAATTTCTCCGTTGTTGTTTTTCGTTTTTCTTCTTTTTTTCCCATTGCTTCTTCTATTCCGTCGTTTTGGTTTTCTACTCTCCCATTTAGGTCTCCCAGTATTATTGTTTTCTATTCCCTTGTCTATTTCTTGTTGTAATATAGAAATGGTTTTTCTTGTCTTTCTTTGCATCTTCATTTGGTCTGTATGCTACTATCATAGTTCATAGTTCATTCTCTACTAGTGTCATTTCTACTGTTATAATTCTTTTATTTATGTGTTTTTCTTTTATTGTATCTTTTATATATTTTAGAGTTTTTATCATTCCTACACCTCATTTTCTTTTTTTCTTTTCCTCTACTTTTGTCCCCATTAATCAGTAACCTCTATCTATTCTTTCTATCCCTTGCCCTTTCTTTTTGTTTTCGTTATTCCTAGTATTTCTATTTTTTTGGTTTATCATTTAGCGCCAGTTCTGCCTTTTTTCTCATGTACCCTCTTATATTCTATGTTCTTATTATATAATATATATATAATTTTATTTTTCTCTTTCCTTCTTTTTTCTTATTTGAATTTTTACTACTTTTGTTCTTTTATAAAACATCGTTATAAATATATATATTATATAAAGATATATTGTTTGTTGTTGTGTTTATTTTCTTTCTTGTACCATTTCTTCGCCGTGTCTTGTTGGGTATCTTTTTCTTTTTCTTTAGTGGTTTTCTTATTAGTTTTTTAGATTTTTCACTTCTTCTAGACCCTTTATTTCTTTATTTTATCTATATTTCACTCCGTATATATATATTAATGTACTACTCTAAAATATTGTAGACAGTTGCATAGCAACTGTTGGCTACAAAATCTCAAAAATATTGAAAACAAAATTTTATGTTTTATTATTTTTAAGTAAAATACATATTATATAAAATGAATTTCCTAGATGCAAAACTTGTTAATAGCATTAAACATTTGAGAAAAATTCAGTATTTGAATAGTATTTGTTTTCAAAAACTAAATTTTTAATAATTTATTTTTAGATACAACTGATTAAAAAGAAAAGAATTATCTATAGCACAATGATCAAAATGTTGATTATGATCTAGTTTTAAATTTAAAAAATAACGGAAAAAAAGTTGTTTAACTATGCTAAATTTATTACTTTTCTATTTACTTGCTATCAAATAAATAAATTTTACTACATGTCTATAAAATTGATATTTGTATACATACATACATACATACATATATATATATATATATATATATATATGCTAAATCTTAAAAAAATACAATTATTTATTAAAATAGATGATTACATTTTCGTAACGACTGCCAGCAGAGATGCCGTTCCCGAACGATCATATTAATCGCTCCGCAATGATCACTAAAAGTTTGTTTATTAACAATCGTTGTCGTAGCGAGAACCGTAATGTAAATTGCGCATAATAGCCATGCGTTCTGAACTATTATAGTTCAGGAACGATTATAGTTCGGGAACGATCATAGTTTGGAAGCGATTATATTTCGGGAACGATGTTTTATAAAATAGGCCTGTTAGTGTATAAATTACTGATAATATCAATGTAATGAAATAGCAAACAGTAAAAATATCGTGGTCAACAATACCAAACATTATATAAAAATCTAATAGCATTATCATTTTTTTTACCACAAGCATCAATAATATCATCTGTAATATTTGCAAGAGCGGTACAACAGCTAAATCCAGATCAAAAATCAAACTGTGGGTTGGGAAAAATATTATATTTTTCTAAATGTTTTTGCAGTTGGTTTTCAATAGTTTTTTCAAGGATTTTAGATATTTTAGATAGATCATATGACATTCAATCAAGCCCTTGTTTGAACAGGTGCCATTAGTGCATCTTCAAAGATGTTGTGAATACCGGTGTAGTAAAATGAGTTGAAGAATTAAAGTAGACAGTCAGGTGTATGTAGATATAAGAGTTAGTAGGTCAGTCAAGCCTCAAGAATGTATAAAAAATTTATGATTGTCTGACACATTCAATAATGCAGTTTCACATTTTTCATACATACTTAGAGCCCAATTGAAAAGTAGCATTAAAATGTGAATAATTAAAACTGATTCAATGTATGAAATTTTGTGCTTCAAAACACAGATTACAAGAAATGAATTCATGGTCTTGTTATGCATGTTATGTCGTCAGCAAGATGTGATAATATTATTGTTAGATGTAAATATTAAATCAATCATAGTTGCTGTTTTCAATTTGAATATCAATAAAGTATATTTGTGGTAAAATCTTAGTTATCGTTTTATTTCATAATAATTGCTAGAGAGTTCAAGTCTAAAGCAAGAATGTGGAGAAAACTGCAAGATGATGCCAGAGGCCTTATCCTGACAGAATAGTTGTATAGCCATAACTTATATAATAAATGATGGGAACTGTCCGACTTTTGTAAGGGATGAGTCAAAATTATTCATAGAAATGACCTTGTGCTCGGAGAACTTTAGTGACAATAATAAAGGATGATAAGTCAATGAAGAGAAAAACTTAAGCCTTCATCAGAACATTTATTTTAAGATACTAGATGAAAAAGACAAAGTTGAAGCTAAAAAAAAAGAAGAATAAACAATGAGGGTATTCGGGCACACAAAATAGTGGTGGCTGAGAAATTTCGTTCCATTCCATTCTCATTAAGGGAAGAGGTGGAAAGCAGAGAGGTAATGCAGTTTGGCTTCATTAAAGGATAATCACAGATAGGAGCGATGGGTAAAGTGACTGAAATAGTTAAAGAGGCCACAAATAGGGCAACCAGGAATAGAAAATTCTCTTTACTAATTACTATAAATATTAAAAATGCTTTCAATACAAAAAATCGACGATTTAGAGAAATTTTACCCACAGCTTAGCTACCTGTATACTTAGGTGTATTGGATTGTCTGAAGACTATTTTCACCTTTCGCACGCATGAAAAAAGGTGGTTTGAAGTAAAATATATATATAAATTTTTTTATTTAAATTTGTTTTCAGATTATCTCGCCTTGTTATATATAAAATAATTATATCCGCGAAAACTTAAAAAATAATATATACGTATATACATATCAATTTTTGCGTTTTTTAATGGTTTTTCGCGTTTTTTAATGGTTTTTTGCATTTTTAGCAAAAACTATGCATTTTGGGCAAAAAATGACTTCTATAAAAGTTGTAGAGCGGAAAATTTCCCAACGATATAAGTTATTTAAATTTTTCTATAATTTCCTGTTTTTCCACTAGAGGGCAGATATATGATTTCATTATCAACTATGCATTTTGGTGAAAAATTACAAGAGATCAAAGTTGTAGAGCAAAAAATTTTCCGCTCTACAACTTTTAATAGATATAATTTTTGTGTGACAAACACAACAATCATTATAAGGATAAACCCAGTAACAAAATCTATCATTATTTATAATTAGTTGCCACATTAAATCATTTTTGTCGCCACAAATGAGTTTCCACATTTGTGGTAATACACAAATGAGTTTCCACATTTGCGGTAATACAGATGAGTCTCCACATTTGTGGTAATACAAATATGTCTCCACATTTGTGGTAATACAAATGTTTCCACATTTGTAGTAATACAAATATCTCTATGTAAATGTGGCAACTACACTACTTGTGTCTCTGGTGTGCGGCTTAGTTTAGTTTTACTCACTTTTATAGTTTGATCTATATATGATAAAATATATATGTGAAATAAATTTTTATACTATACAGAATGTCCCATAACATGACAGCCATAACTTAACCCTCCGTCGGGCGCACTTAATCTGTGAGATGAAGCGGTGAGTATTTTCATTATATCAACTAGAGTTTCTTCTAGAATGACACGTAACTTTCAATATCTTCCTCTTTTATGATGTCTTATGCAACGCACGTGTTTGATTTGCTTTAGTATTTTCTCAGTCTTTGCAGTGACCGTTTTAATCCATTAGATGAATTGCGCCTGTTGTTGAAAAACCCAGATTTGTTATGTTTTTTTCGACTTTAGTATTTTTTATGTTTTTTAGTTTATCATTACTGTTTTTAAACATAAATTAAAATTTTAGTTTTTGTTTTTTAAGCTGTATATATTTTAAAAGCTTATTGTCAGAGAATTTTCATTAAATTTTGATAATTCAAATTATTGTATTTTTCAATTTTTTTTAATTATAATATTAGTTTTAATGTTACAACAGCATAGTATATTAACATAAAAAATAAAAAGAATATAAAAATAAGTAAAACTTTGAGTTTTTGCCATACAAATGTATATTAATCTCATAGATTACTTGCGCCCCGTTGCATTAGGATTCGTATTGCGCCCGACGGAGGGTTAAAGGTGTGTTACCAAGGTAATTTCAAAAATGTCTAATAAACATATTTCCTAAACTCCATCATAATTAACCTACAAGCATTTAATAGCTTAAAATAATTTCTTAAACAGTATTATTAGAACCGCTGGATTCAATTTTTTTTAACTCGATTCAATCAAACAAATTATAATTTAATATAAAGGATGGTTGAGACCGTTACTATGTTTTGAAACAGAATATACAGAGCATTTCAAAACGTTTAGACTAAACCACAATTCATGTGCAAATATATATATAAATTTAAAATCATACTTTTCTCCGAAATTAATAAAATAAAAATTTTACACCACTATACAAAAACCACTAAGCTTAATCTGTTAGAAGACTTCTAAATTCACGTAATCCTCTAGTTAATCTTCTGAACAAACAAAAGGACCACAATATAAATTACCACTATTTGTAATTTAGTTTGTTCTCACTTGACAATAGCCTTCAAAATCAAAACTTAAGTTGTAAACTTTCGTTTGGATTAATATAAACTCTTTAGTATTTAGTAATATATATATTTTATCAATAAAGTATTTGTGGTAAAAGCTTAGTTATTGATTTATTTCATCAAAATTATAATTTGTATAGGTAAAATTTATATAAGTACTTGTTTGGTCATCATCATGATTAAGTTACAATAGTTGTTATGATGAATGAATTGAATTTAATTTTTGATCAACAAGATATAAATTATAATTTGTTTGTTTCCATTAGAAGTTATTGTTGGAAGAACACTTCGTAATAAATAATATTAAATCTAATAAACACCACTTACGTTTCAGCTTCTTCTAAGCTAACTTGCCTATCCTTTTCTAAATCAGTCTTATTTCCAACAATTACTAGACTTATATCAGTTCCTAACATTTTTTTGAGTTCTTTGACCCAACTTTTAACTTTTTGAAAAGAATCTTCATCTGTTATATCATAAACTATGACAGCTCCATTAGAAGATCTATAGTATAATGGTCCTAATGCATGGAATTTTTCCTGTCCTGCAGTATCCCATATCGCAAGATTAACTCGCTTGCCATCTATATTGAGTTTCTTTTTTAAAAATGACGCCTGAAATATTATTAATCAGTATTGAAATTTTGATAGTCAATATATAATATATACCTGGACGGTGCTTAAATGGCTGTTATTAAATTTATCCTCTGTGTACCTCAAAACAATACTTGTTTTCCCTACACAACCTTTCCCTAGTAAGACAACCTTCAAATTATGCGAACCCGTTGCCATAGTTTTTGTGTAATTTAATTTTGTTGATGATTAATAACGTGTTAATATTGTAAATAAGTAAACATTTTAAAAATGCAAAATCTTATGATCTTAATGTTTTAAAAGGGAATTCCCATTTTTTTAAATCAGCTGTTTTTGACACATTAGAAGTGGGAGTGTCTGTTTCTTAAAATTAATTCACATGTTTACTCATAGAGGGCTTGTATAATTTTATAATTTTTGATGTTTGATAAATAGTTTTATTGTTATTTTTTACTTAAATTTTATCTAAAATATAATGAATGCTTAATTGTTAACGCAAGTATGTTAAATTAAAGTGAGTTAAGAATTTGCATTATAATTGAAAGTTTGACATGTTCACCAATGTTGCATTATTTTGCTGTCATACAACGCCGGAAACAATGGTCAAATCAGTATTTTTGTACTATTCAATTGTTTTTAGAAACATGTACAGCTTGTATGCTATGTCTATAAATATGTTTATATACAAATTAGA
This sequence comes from Tachinus rufipes, assembly GCA_963932245.1. Classification (NCBI taxonomy): domain Eukaryota; kingdom Metazoa; phylum Arthropoda; class Insecta; order Coleoptera; family Staphylinidae; genus Tachinus; species Tachinus rufipes. The sequence continues at coordinate 69,867,231 of OZ010742.1, forward strand.
ATTTATCAATTAGTAATTATGTGAAATTATTAAATATATAAGATTTTTGTTACAAAAACATTAATACAATTGGCGCTTGCGCAAACGAATCACTCTATCTGTGTTCCCTGCCGTCACCTGTGTTGTATTGGTAAGTTCTTTGTGCACATAATTTTTCGATTTTCGCTAAATATACGTGGAATTAATGCATGTATCATGTAAGTAAATGTGTGTTATGTTATTATCTATTGAATTAGTTGAGTGTCATGTCATATTAACTCATATTTAATTTAGAATAAGTGTTTTTACGGTAGCGTCCTATCCGCTGACAAAAGCGTATGCCCAACGCAGAGTATAAAGTTGGACAAATCAGGTCAGGGTGTATAATGTTATATTATTTTAAGCTCGTTCACCGAACGTATATCGAATATGCGAATTATTCACCTATTTGGCTATGTGAGCGTCTATTGAGATACCAAAAGTTATGTATGCTTTAGCATCTTAGTACCCCTAACGGCAAAGCTAACAAGCACGTAGACCCTGCTTTCACAAACTTCACACGTGTTGAATCATTTTTAGTTATTTACCCAAAATATTAATATCTAATTTAAAAGCACAATTAAATCTTAAGCATATTTCTATATTTAAAATTACTATTTTTTAGCTGATCTTGACACCATTTTTTTTTACAAATTGAGTGCAAGTAAAATAGAAAGTACTTTTTTCTTCATTCCAGTCGATTCTTTCACCAAATTTCATAATTCTGTTATTTCATAATAAAAATAACAATTACTTTGAAGCAGACAAAGAATTCATACCTAGCCGTAATATTAATCATTATTTATTATCGAACCTTATCTAAATGATATTGTTTAATTTAAAAATATTCCATCTAGCATTGTTTATATTATAACTACACCAATGCAATATTGCAATAAAATTATAAGTCATTGCAATTTGCAGTTACGAAAGAAATGTAAGCAATCATGTATGTATTGCATACATATATCGACAGTTTGATCACTGTACTGTATTTGTACACATATATGCCATTCTATTGCATTACAGTGCATAGGTATATTATCGAACAAATAAATGTACATTTATTATGTTGCTTGAGATTATTATGCGTGCTGAAAAGTAGATCAAGGTGTCTGTTGCTTTTAGCCGGTGCTGTCTCATGCCGCTAAACCGGCAACTGTTTTATGATGGCGATGCGATGTACGACGTGCCATCGATCGTGTTCGTAAACGCGCGCGTGGATGCTGTTTTCGAGGTTAATGCCCTTATAGTAGTTCTTCGCGACGATTTCACGTACGTGCAGCATCGCAGGCATACACTCTGCATATTTTGAGTTTTTTTGGCAGCTACTGTTTACGTTAGCCATATGATTTCAAATACGTATCGTAGGTCATGATAAAATATAAAAGTCAACCTTCAAAACTTTATTTATCTAGATCCCGAGTAATTGGATATTATGTTATTATCACCTGTAGTACCCGATGTTTGATTTTCAATTACTGTATTAATTTGTGATAGTCAAATAGCATTTTTCATAATATTTTTAGTACTAAATTAACTTTTCTATGTAAATAAAACACAAAAATACCAGCATATAAACAGCGGAGGTTTGATTGGGTGTTTATAACATTTCCCATATTTCCGTAGAAAACATTTTATTCTAATAAATATATTTTTTTTAATTAATGGCGCAACCAGTAGCAGCGTTGTCATAAGGGGCTGGTAAAATCGATGAACACGATAATAGTGCCCGTTTGCCAAAATTCTTGAAAGAAATCACAGCATGACATTAAAAAAATTAAACCATTTGTAATGAACAGTAAGTAGTTCGTTATTACCCCGATAAGTGCCACTTTACTTAATTGTTGGCATCGGGTGGTAATATTTATTACGACCTTGTGAACATTAATCAAATGACTTTAATTGATTATTATTATTATTATGTTCATTATTAATAATAATAGATCTCCAGCACGTTTTGGACAGTTTACCAAACCGTGCACACAAAACTTTGTGATATTTGGACTCTAATGCGCAGTAATTTGTTTGTGTGTATAGTTTGAACGTTTTACAAACCGTCCAAAGAAGTGCACAGAAATATCTAAAAATGAAAGCCGCTATTTTGTATCAATTTTGCGCGTGGAATTCAAATTGATGCCCGTATGACACTATCTATAATTCTTTATAGAATTATATAACAAACATATGAAAACATATGTAGTATAGTGGACGATTTTAAAAAGGCGGCATTTAAAGTGATTACATAATCCCATTCATTTATAAACTCCCTGTATAACGTCAAATGTATAAAATGTTAAAATGGCAAAAAATTGACTTAATTAATTAATTTAATAATAAGCGATTCAATTAGAATTACAGTTTCTTACATAATAATTGGGGTTGTGCTGTGCTACTTGATAATTTATTGTTATCAACCCGTGAGTTGTCTTCTTCAATCAACACTTTCTTAACAGGTCTAATTTTGTTTGACCCTTAATTGTCTATATACTGTTCTGCGATTGACTTCTAGCCCCCAAATTGGGTTTATACCGATCATTCCTTCTCCGGCGTTTGCTAACAATGCTAGGAATCAATGTTTACCGGACGTAAATCGGCGGTTACACTACACTACACTACACTAAACATTCGATTTCTCTTAGTTTTAGTATCTCGTAAAGTAATTGACAGTGAAAATTTTAGATCCTGGATAACACCGTAGCGTACACTAGGGGCTCGAGTTCGAGTCCTTTATCTGGAGGGTCAGTTTTTCTGGTTACAATTTTTTTTTGTTATGATGAGTACGATTTTTTTTTCGAATAAGAAGAAAAACTTTAGAAGGTCCTTTGTACTGCCTCGATATTGGGTGCACGTTAAAGAGCCCAATAATTGTTGGAATTCCTGAATTTGCGGCAAGATTCTCAGATGTGGTAGTCTTAATCTCTGTCGTCGGTGGCAGCAGAAATATATTCTTCTTCGTCAGTCATTTATACGCCACTGCTGGCGTCTTAGCCTCTTCTCTGCTTGTAATGCTGGCAACTTACATTGCAGGGGACCTACTGTTTTAAGTGGATTCCGAACCACGAGAGAATTCATCACTCCATCAGAGAAGGTTTTTAGCCGTAAAACCCCACGCTGGCAAAGCGGCTTGGGAAGTGGGAAAGCGTATAGAAAGTGAAAAGATATTACGGTATATGGGAATCGAACCCACAATATTCGGTACAACGGCCGGATGCCTAGACCACTGCGCCACGCTCTCTCCTAGCAGAAATATACCGACGTTAAATAAATGAATTAACCCAACCTAGGTGAACAAGCTTTTTATTGCGGCATGCCCTAGCTATTACGAAAATTATAGCTACCTATTTCAACATATTTGAGTTAAATGTACCTCTAAATTGTAATAGATATTCATAAACATTTTTGTAACGATTCATTATTAAACGGATCATTATAATTTAATGAACATTAAAAATATAATAATATTCATAAATAAATTGTTATTAGTTAAATTATTTAGTAACTTTTTAGTTACTTTTGTTTTTTATAAGTTATTAATATGGCAACCTATACTATATATAACCTCAAATACTGTGAATTGACACAACCTAACCTCTTAAATATTTCGACTTTATAAAATTGAATTTAATAGCGTTTTCCACTGATCGGCTCGAGCTGGTATCGAGCAAGATCGAACTAACATTTGCACTTTTCTCCGTTTTTGGGCCGGACCTGCTCGGAGCAGTGGAACAAGTGAAATAACGTTTAGTGCTGTTTTGCTATGAAAAAGTCCGCGATAAATTCTAACCTCTAATACATTCAGTCGAATTTCAATTAATTCATTGTCGCTACTATTTGACGATTCAGAAATTATCTCAACGACAATAGCTGATAAAATACTGGAATCCATTATTACAGAATGTATCAAAATAATCAAATGTCAATGTCAATATAGGTTATGTCAAGTTGCACCGTAGTAGTAGTAGTTCGAGCTCTCAGGGAGAAACAGCAAGAATTTTGCATCAGTGGAAAATGAATAGCTCGAGCTTAAAATTGTCGGTGCTACCCAGTGGAACACGCACGGCTCGAGCTAACTCTGAACTATTAAAATAAGTTTATTTTTTATTTTAGTGTTTTAGTTAATATAAAAAACATAATTTTTATAGTTTTGCATAATAATATTACTTTATAATACACTCTTAAGAAAAACAGATAGTTAGACATTTTTAAGTCAAACAGATGTGTCAATTTAATGATTCGTTACGCTTTAACACGTCATGACGTGCTTCACCGGTGGGTCACGCATGGTTTTGCTAAAAAAACGTCTGTATCCACCGGTGGGTTACACAATTTACAATATTATATGTCATTTCAAACTTTACGTTTATATCGTAGACCTTTTATTTCACTGTAATGGCTGCAGGAAAGGCACATCTTAGTCTGTGCAAAATTGTTTATTGGTAGGCCGATTCTAACATTTCTAACTTATGCCCGGCCCGTATTCATAATAGCCAGTTACAGTAACGGATCGTTAAATTTGACAACCGCAAAATTATTTATAATTATTCTACTATAAAAACAAGTTTAGCATAATAAATAACTATCAAAAATGAATGAAAAATAATATTTAATAATAACGCAAAAGAAATAACATGTATTTCTTTAAAGTTTATAAAAATAGTTTTGACGTTTTATCGAATTGTGAGGTTATGTTGTCACATTAATAGTAATTAAATTTAATCAGCTTTTATGAATACGGGCATTAGTGTATTAAAGTAATTATTTAAGTTATATAGTTTTATTTATAGTAAGCATGATACTTAAAAAATAAAATGTGGACATTCTAAAACAATCAAAATCCATGGCAAAAAAATTAATACTTTAAATAAATTTTACTACTCGTGAAACTTCTTGAAACAAGAAATGCACAACGTTGGCTGTCCATCACATTCTTTACAAAAAGTGAGAACTTTGGATGCCTTTGCTCTTGCTTTTTTACTACCCTTCTCCTTCTGATTTTTTTTATAACATTCAACACACCTCTTTCTACTAGCCGATTCTTCGTATTTGCTTATTTTATGGCTGATCTTTTTTTGACTGATTATCATTTGCATTATCATTTTTATTTTCTGAATCTACAACTAATTTAATCTCATTATATTCTGCATCTAGTAAGTTTTTTTTTTTAAATGGAAGCATGTAATTTTTTTTATTTGTACCCTGATAACTTTAAAAGAGTTAACAACTCATGTTCCTAGTATTACTTTAAACATAACCTTTTTATGTCATTTCAGTGTTTTTTTTTAACTGTTATAATAGGAGGACATTTGGTCGGATAGGTCGACACTTTTCTTTGCGTTGTTTTAATAAATAATGACAGAGCACATGTTCTTCATTACGATTTTTAGTTCCAGTTGGAATCACTTGATTGATGTGATTTGGTACAGAACTAATCATTATCTCTTGTCTTGTCATTTTATTACACGGATTTTGTCTACATTCTGCTTACCTCTTCTTTCTTCAATTTCTTCTGACACACTTCTTTGATTTCCTCTGCGATTAGTCCTCAACGTCCCACAGATGTATGTCTTGGAGTTCAAAAGATCTTTGTTTTACACTCGTATAATAATTATCAACGTAGAGAGCCGTATTTATTTGATGTAGGAGTATTTTTCCAGCATAAATTTTTAGGTCGTAAGTGTAACTTTTGGGTGTGCGTTCTTTATAGATTTTCACGTCATATTTATGTGACTTTCCAGGAAGATATTGTCGGAATACTAGCCTACTTTTCTATGGCACTATGGTCTCATCAATGACGATATTTTTATATGGAATAAGCGCTTCTTGAAATTTCCTTAAGGTTTTTTATTTTTGAGAGTCTATTATCTTTTGCAGCAGGGTCACTGTTTTCGCGAAATGCAATCATCTCAACAACATGTCGAATCTTTTACGAGTCACCACTCTTTTTATACAATAGTTGCTGTACATATTATTTTTATTTTTTTATTTAATAACAATAAATATTATTTTTGGATTTAAGGCGCATCTGGGGTAGCCTATTGGTTTTTATAATGACTAAAATAGCTATGAACTTTTGCGTTTTGACTCTATTAGTATTTGTCCAGTTGTGCAACAATGATTTCTTGTGAAGCTGACTGAACTGTACAGTACTACAAGATACAAAGTATATGTAAATATTATAGGATTATAACAGATCCACATTATTTATCTGTAATCCACTTCGTCCAGTCAAAGTTGGCTGTACAAGGTCCCCATACGTCCAAAGCTTCTGTTTCCGTTACGTTGTCAACCTCCGCCTCCTCCGAAGGTGTAACATGATTTTCTAAGGTGCTTTGTTCATCAGAGGAGGAAATTTTACTTCTAGCTTCGTCACCATTATTTGAAGGTCTGTAGGATTCTTCAGAATCTTGAAAAGGCTCAGATTCAGAAGAGGAATTTGTATTCATATTGTGGTTGACTGTGTGATAGTGATCTTTGAGATAGTGGTCATTGATGCAGCTCTGACGAATTCCTTGGTGGTGGTGATGATTTTTTCAATGATGTTTCATCTTTTTGTATCATTTCCAGTATCTTTCTGGTCCTGTCGCTCATGGTTATTATTACTCGAAATAAAAAAAAAAGTTACAAAGAAAATCCTACTCAAATACAGCCTACATTATTTCTTCAAATATTGCTAACAAAATATTACTCTTTACCGCGTGTCCACCGGTGGGTCACTATGGCTATAAGTTAAAATTATTACTCGTGGACATCGTAACACACCGGTGGATCACAGTAAATAAATGCTCACAATACTCAATAATAAATTAAAATAACTAGTAGGTTAGCTCACGTCATGAACGTGTGGGCCAAAAATAGTGCGTTAAATTTAATGAACGTTATTGCTAATGAGTATTTATGAATACGAAATTTTGATTAAACGTTTCGTTATTTTTTTTTACGTATTATATGTTTAATGACGTTTTATGATATGTTATACATATCTGGATCTTGGTATAAACAAGTTTATATCTCTTCCATAGTCAAGACCGTAAGACTTTTTGGGGTTTAAGTTTGTCCAATTTTTTTATTAAAAATTCGAATAAGCTTGAATGATATCTACGTTATGATTAACTTTGATGGTTGCCATAAGCATATAATACTAAGACAATAACGAAGAGGGTTTTTTTTTCGACTGATGCCAAAAGACTTACTTTTGACAGTATAGCAGTTTTTGATAAAATCTTTCATTATTTTGCACCATTTGAGATTGAAGTTTTTTCATATAGTCAATTTTTTTTTGCTATTTTTGTAGTCTCATCAACTGTTTATTTTTCTTCTTTTAAACACTACTGAATTAGAAGCATACAAAATAAAACTGCAGAGTTACGCACAATAAATTTTACCTAGCTCTCTGCTGACGCCTCAATATCACATCTTACGCCATAAAAGCTTTATTACATAAATAACTATTAAATATTTGCAATATTTTTATATAATTATAGACTGATGATCACAATGGAATGGAGCTGACTACATAATAGTTTACCGTATTTTACTCTGCTAGCATTCTACACTTATTTGCCTTCTAAACTTTTCTGCAAACGTATATGCGAGTTGTTTAAACTTGTTTGTTGCACTTGATTTGTAAAGTGACACAAGATACTAGGCTTAGTTTGTTTGCTAACATGTAAATTACAGTTTCTTATTTTTATTGCATGATAAATTATACATATTTTCTACGAGTATGAACATTGCGCACAAGCAAGACAGGTGGATCGATTCTGATCTCGGTGAATTTTGTCATAGAAATTTGGTTTTTTTTTTCACCGACATATGTAATTTCTATGAGAAAACTTACCGATGTCAAGAAACACAGCGATCAGAATTGCACCTCAGTGCTACAATTGTAGAAAATGGGCATTTCGTGTGAATTGTAAAAGGCCCATTTTGCACGGTTTGAAAGTGCGTAATGAATGAACGTATGAAATACGATTCCGTAGCAATAACATGTTCATAGAGCTTGTTTGTTTGCCTGAACTGACCAGTTCGGAGTATACTGGATTTGACGTCACCAGTTTATTGTATATTATTATAATATGCAATTTTTTTTTGTACATTGTCAATCATATCTTGTAACTTGATCCGGGGACGCACTGTACATGTGTATTTTAACTTGTTCTTTTAATTCAATAGTGTTTTTGGTTGTCTAATAAATACGATTGGCAATATAAAAGTTCTTTTTTCTGAAAACACATTTTTTTAATTTTATTATGTACTACGTATATACACCATTACTAACACATGCATGCATAAGCAAAAACCTTTAAATTTTAAGAATGGCTGTTCTATTTAATTTAATTACGGGTTTCTCCGATCCAGTTAAAAACTCATTTAAATGTGACAATAAAATAATAAAAAATAATATTATATAATGGTGTAGACAACTTAAATAACCATACAAGAACAACATAAATAACGATTCGTAAGAAAAACGTTCGTTCTTTTACAAATTGCATAAATTGTAGATTATTGGAGAAAAGCTTTACCAGAATTGTTTTACAAAATTAAGTATAAGTAGTCGTTTTATGTTTGTGAAGTAATATTGGAGATAACCGCCAGAAATTTTTTCGTTTTCTGAATCACATTGATTCCTCAGAACAAGAGAAAATGACGATACGTGGCATCAAACAGATATTATTTGTACAATACATGTTACGTAATGCAATCGTGTAGAATCAGTAGTAGAAAATATATTTACTTTGAATTTAAAAAAGTGAAAAATAACTAAAATATATCCGTCCCAAAAATAGTACTTTTAATTAACTCAATGTTAATCAAAATCGTTCTTAAATAATATATTAAACATTCTTACAATAAGTAAAATAAATACATGCATGTTATTGTAATATTTGTAATAAAATAAACTGTATCAATTATTATTTCGTATTGCCCTTCTAATTTCTTTCCTTGCTAAATGCATTTCATTGCACCTTGATTATTCCGCACCTAACGTTTGCCTTGTCCTTTATAAAAGGATAGATTGAAATATCATCTATTTGGCATGTTTTTTTTTTATTTCAAGGGAACAAAATTACTACATAATGTTCTCTTTCAATACCAATGTTATAATTAAAGAAAAAAACAAACAAACCATTAATATTTCACATGAATAAAATTATCACAATTTCTTATAAAAATAATTAACAGTAATAAGAGATAACTGTTTTCTAAATCAAACTCGGCTTTTTTATCAATTTATGAACTTTCGCAACAGTGCGTTTGTTGTGCCTGTACGCCTCCCACTTGAAAAAGGCAACAAACATGTTTATCTCAACTTAAATTTAGATTCTCGCAATGTCTCGTCGGTCAGTGGCAACTCCGAGTGGTAAACAACTCCATATATTCTATCTTTGTTTTTATTCAGTTCTGTGATATCAAGTCGATGCAACAAAAATGCGCCTGCCATCATGTATAATTAAACCGGTGGGCAAGTGGCGTAAGTCGTCGAGCAGCACTCGATTGCCTAATAATTTTTAAAATACGGGTGCGTAATAGTAACTTTCATCGGCCGTACACTATGTACGTGCAATTATAATGCAAATTGGCATTTACATGGAATGTTGTTTATTTTAAGAGGCATAAAAGTGAAACATTCCAAGTATACAACTAGGCCCACGATCACACTTTTTTTCTAATGCAACAGGTGAGGAAGGTACGTCTGTGTGCAGTCTGGCTATTTTTAGCATCGATGAAAGTAGCGCGATCGAGTGCTTTCGTATAGCATATAATATGCATGCATGTCTAGAGCAAGTTTTCACACAAACACGGCTCCTTCGCTTGGCTGTATTTTTTAATTAAGAAAAACAAAATTCCAGTCCAAACGTATGCACGTATTAATATTTTACGAGGACACTCAACCTGGTTGACTTGTTTTGAAGCAAATAGATTGTTTATTTTCCTTATCTTTAAACGATTCTAGTATAGTATTTAAAAATACATGTTATCACTTCTACCAAACCTATTATTATCATCAACTTTAGCAGTATACAAAAAAATTATTCATTCATCATTCTATGGCAAAATCTCCTCCAATAATTCATATATACTTATTATGTTTGTCATTTTAACATTTGATACTATGAAGTAATTATTATTAGCAATAAATCTCTACTTTGATGATCTTTAACATTTCTTATCAGCTTGAGTATGCATATATAAACATAAATCATCAAAATTATTATAATAGTGCTGGTTCAAATCTGTAGTTTATGCAATTGTTTTAGTCATCTGTTTAGAAATTAAGTTTTAATTATTAACATTCTGTTCTGTTTGTATTTATTTTATAAATAGCAATGGCATTGCTACTTTGGAAAAGGTGATACTAAAAACAACAGTTCAGAGTTATATTATTTTCGTCTTTCATTTTTTAAATTGACTTTTGGTAGATTATTTGGACACCATTATTCTCTGGTCCTTGTCTTTCTTATCTTAACTTCTTAGTATTTACTTCATATTAGTATTACATAACTTAAATTGCATTTTTATTTACTTTTGGATAAGATTATTTATTTAATTGATAAATTTTATTAAAAATAAAATAAGTTCAATGTTATGTTTTCATTTTATTGACATTGAGTAAAATAAACAAAATAAGAAAATATCCAACTTAGCTTTATTCATTTGTTTCTTTGACAAAAGTAATATTGATTTTGATTTAAGTAGTAATAGTAAATAATATTTTGTTTGTTTCAGATTTGCTTAGCTAGTAAGCCATAGTTGTACCCAGCATAGCCATGTTTTCATTTCATAGACCAAAAGTTTATAGGTCTTCGACTGGATGTTGTATTTGTAAAGCTAAATCTAGTAGGTAAGTGTGTGTACATAATATCATTTTCTAATTAATTACTATTAAATATATCATTTTGTTTTATTTATTATTGATTGTTATGGCGGACTCTTATTAAAGCATCTAATAACTATTAGCTGAATAACTTATTTCTAACCAAATGTATTTTATTAACACCTAAGAGTTAAAACTAGATTATTCAGTTAATAATTGAAGTGCTTTATCAGGAGTTTGATATCAAGGCCTTTAATATTTATGGCTATTTTTTTTAAATAAATACATTTTTAGGTATTTATAAAATAAAGTATACAGAGTGTTTATGGATAAGTGAACAAAAATGAATAAAGTTTATTTTGTTGACGATATAAACATGACTTTTATAGAATAGACTATGACAACAAAATTTCATGATTGGTATTGATGGGCCCCTCACAAATCTTTAGTTTTTTAAAGTTTAAAAAAATTGTGCTCTATTAGTTATAAATGCGGCAAATACTAAAAGTTATTTTCTTTTTAAATTAATTAATCAAAGTTCTAACTACTTCAAATAAAGTAAAATAATAAAATAATTTACTGAGTTTATTTAATCGTATAAAACAATAACAAAAAATGGTAAATCTATTATAATATATAAGGTCTGTTCCAACATACGATTTGAACAGTTTGCAAACTGTCCAAACTGTGCACACAAACAAATATTTGTAATCCATAGGCAATCTTTTATACACAGTAATTTGTTTGTGTGCATAGTTTGAACGGTTTGCAAACTGTCCAAATCGTATGTTGGAACAGACCTATAATTTAATGAAATTTAAGTTTTGTAAATTATTATAGTATTGTGGATTTAAAAAAAAAGATCACTAAGCATCAGTGCATCTGAAGAAACTATTTTGTTATCATTGGTAAAAAATTACTATGATAAAATTGAATGCAAAAAGTAATTTGTTAACTTAATTTCATACATCCTGTCGTAAAAGTCAGTTAAAATAATGGCCGCGTTCAGAACGACTCATCACTTGCAAGCGCTGAGCCATCAATCATAGACAAGCAATAATTATTTTTTTTAAATATGGTGTTTAATGAGTTTTTTTATCAGCAAAGAAGCATACCTAAATATGATGAGTAAAATGACAAGCACTGCCAGCAAACAATGACTCAGCGGTGACGTTTAGTTTGCATGATTGACAGTGATGAGTCGTTCTGAATGAAGCCAATAATCATGCGTCATTAAACATTAAATAAATTCTTGAAAATGTCAACAAATAAATAAGAGTTATGTTTAACAGCAAAATTTATAGTTAACTGCTTGACGGCGTCCGTTCAACTTAACCTCGAGATGAACGAGTTCATCAAGTTGGTACAAAGTAAATTTAACGTTGAACTCGTTTAAGCAATGAACTCGAGATGAACTTGGATGGTAAACCGGCCCTTAATACATGATGACATAGCTAGGTGATCACACTAGATAGATTACACGATTTCATTGAATTGTCACTTGAAAATGTTGCATATTATTTTTATTGATCTGTAAATCTGTTATTCTGTCTAACTCTCTATGCTTATTGCTAGATAGCAATATTATTATTGAGCAAGTACTATGAAGACAGGTATATACATGTATGCTTTTGTTTTCAGTATTTTTGCAGGCAATCAGCTTTAGTTTTTTAAATAGCAATTATTTTTTTTTTTAATCTTCATGTATTTTGAATCCAACTCTGTAAAATAATTAAATATGTACTTCTACCTATATTTTGCAATAAATTTGAAAAAATTTGATTTATTTTTATCATTAAAATTGTAATTAAGTAGTTGGTCATGAAAATAACTAATTAATGTTTAATTTCTGAGGTATTTTTATGTTGTTACGCATAATATAGTTATACTTTAAAAAATCACATTTTTCAAATAAAAAATAATAATTTGAAAAAATAATAATATTCACTAGTTTTATTATGTCAATATAAAAGTATCTAAAAAAGTCTACGGCTACCTACATAATTACGACAGTTTATGTGCAAAAACAAACAACACATTTATTAGAAGTTTTCATACTTTACAATATCTTATCTATTATAGTGTTTGATGCAAATTTACAAAAGACGCCATTTGAAACAGTGTTTTGTTAATAAGAAACTGTTAATGTCTTATTTTAAATTATGTAGCTGTATTTTTATGGAATTATTGTTTTCAGCAGCCAACTTAATTAATTAAAGTGTCAAATCTCAATTATTTATTTAATTTATGGCAAAATATTGATATGGATTTATAATGGCATGGAGATTTAAAAAATATTAAAAAAATTATGCTGCCATTTAACAAACTAAAGCATACATACACTCTTATATAGAACTCAAAAAAGTATTTATAATGGTTTTTGAATCATTCAAAATGATTTAACCCTTGTACATTATTATGTAACTTGTTTAAGTTTTAAGAAATTTGTGCATAAATCTTGTAAAAAATCTGCAGGCTATCAAAATCTATCTGTTCAGTAAACTCTAATTAAAAAAATAAATAATGAATGCAGTGATATGATAAACTTAATTACAAAAACCACCAAAAGTGAAATTTGAGTAATTATGATTTAAAAAAGTCGTTTTTATCTTCATTAGTACACTGCTTTTCAAAAACAAAAAAAAGTTTAATAACGAAGTAGATAATAACAATTACATAGTATATTTGAAAAAAATCTAAACTTAAAATTCTTGCAAATGTTGCTTGATATGCAATTTTTTTTTAAATGTTACTATTAAAAAACTTAATTATTTTTGATTGGGTGTTCCCCTATCATGTACAATTCAAACCACAATATTCAATATCACCTACCGTAAATGATACATAGGTATATAAAAATATGCTCAGAATTTGCTTTCAATAACTCTTTAAATTTAAATTTTTACTATTTAATTGATGTCTGTCTGTAATAAATCCGTGACAGTATTTAGTCATACTAGAATTTATTTAATAAGAATACAGTACAGTTTTAATAATAAATGTTTATTTTATGTTTTGTTTAGTTCTAGATTTACTGATAGTAAAAAATATGAAGAAGATTTTTTGGAATGTTTTCAACTCTCAACACCAAGACAAGGTGAAATTTGCAACGCCTGTGTGCTGCTTGTCAAAAGATGGAAGAAACTACCAGATGGATCTGATAGGAATTGGAGCCATGTAATTTAATTTATTAATAAAACTAATTAATAACCATTGCCATGAAAACAAAACCAAAACTAAAAACAAACAAATATTATTTAATTTAATACTTCAGAATTAATAATTTGTGATCAAATTTATATCTCTATATTGGTCTGTAAATGATAACTCAAACTAAAATGTATCTTTGGTATCAAAAACAGGTGGTTGATGCACGGGCTGGACCAGGAATGAAATCCATGACGAAATTCAAGAGTAAGCATAAAAAGCAAATGGAGAACAATGAAAATAAACCAGGGAGGAAAAAGAAGCATTTTGAAAGAGAATATAGTCCTACTTTATCAGATAAAAGTGAGGGAGCTCAAGATGTGGAGATGGCAGGAGTTGATTTTCTATCTGAAATTGGAACTAGCGGAGGATCCAGTAGAACAAACAGTCCTGTTGCCAGTGATTGTGAAGAAAATGTTACAGTTAGCAGTCGGAGGCATAAATCGCAAGCTAAAAGAAGGGAGAATCTACCAGTCGTCAGTGAATTTATAGATATGGATTACTGGAAAAAGTATGGTTCAATTATATTCTAATTTAGAAAATATTATTAATTGCTTTTTTGTAAATTCTAGAATTAAAATATGCTGTGGGTTTGTATTTGCAAATCCAATGGGTGATCTGTTGGTGGATGCTCGATTTTTAAAGCCGTGCAATGCTCGCATGGCTAGTTGCAAACTTAGACCATCTGAAGTGAAGATGGAGACTGATATAAGCGATACCTCAGTTACTAAAACGTACAGCGATAGCAGTTCTGATTCAGGATATGATGAATCCTCAAACCAAGGCACTGTAGATAATAATGCATTAAAAAAACACGAACAAGTTAGTATATTGTTAGATAACAGTCAGATCCCCAAAGCCAATTAATGCATGCTCTCTTTAGATTGTTTTAATTTATTGATACATGTATATTAAATGTTAAGTTTAAGATTTATGCATTTCTTGCAACTACTTGTTTTTATTTAATTTTCAAAAAGAAATTGTGTTCCTTGTTTTGAGATTAATTTTGTATTGCTTGTAGTTATGTAATTATTTAAGTATACAATTGAAGTACTTAATTTATTATTTGTGTTATATTGTCAGGTTTTATTCATTGTAAGAAATGCATAAATGTTTTCTCTTGCCGACAGTACAAAAAAAATGTAACAAAAGTTCATGTTTGCTGTTATTTTTTGCAATTACCAAAAGTACCTGCGAATGTCAACTTGTCTGTCAACTGTCTGTCTGTGACAGAAAGAAATGTTTGATTTTGAAAATCCATCGCAATCTAAAGATTGGGTCCAAAGCTACAAGTTGTATAAAAAAAAGACACCATTTGTCTGGAACTATTAAGGAATGTCATTAGATTTATTTGGATAAGAAATTTATATGGGGCATTCGAGTGACTTTAAAGTCGTATATTTCTTATTCATATACAAATTTAGGGTAGATACATATGTATTTATTAATTTCATATATTTTTATGTGCATTTCTTGAAATTTTATGTAAATATTTGTTCAATCAAAACTCTTTAACTATTGATTTCTATGTTTGATGGTTTTTATAAATACTTATGTAGCCTATAGATTATATATATTTAATTTAAACAAGGAAATCGATAGTGGAAGATATATTTATTCAAAGATATTTTATATGTTGCTTTAAAAATTATTTGAAACTTATAAATTATTGTGATTCTAGAATTTTAAAGTTTCAATTTTATTATTAATTTGTATATATTATGTTCTTATTTCTATAAAATCATTTTGAATATTTATTTTAAATCATATATTATATTGTATTTATTTTTTATTGTGTTCAATTAATTAAGAAAAGAAGCAATATAAATATAGTTTTTCTAATGCTATCATATCACAATCATGGTGTCTTCTGCATTACTGCCAACTATATAAACAGAAACTGAAGTGTTCCTCTAGTTGACACAAACTAATTTAAGTAATTTACAAAACTTAAAGACAAGATAAAATATTTATTAGAAGTATTTATTGTAATATTTAGTTTTTAAATGGCAGCAATAAACATTTTTATTAATGCATTTGATGATTTGCCGAAGGGTTATCTTGTTAAATGAGTAATTTAAATATGCCTATAGACTGTAAGCCTAGTCCAATAATAACTGCAATGATGTATTATGTTATGTGGCCGAATCTCTATTTGTGTTTTAGAGGAATTGTGATTTTAAGTTCAATTGGCCGTTAATTAATTGGGGGATTTTCTGTATCGACATATATTTTATTTTTTTAGTAGTTATTGAGTTTAGTTATTAATTGCTTTGGGTTATATATTTTGTTATTAATTAATGACATCAAACTGCCATTACTTTCAATTTAAGGCTATTTTGGGATTTGTCTTAAGCAATTTTATCAAAATTTATTGGAATTGCAATTTTTTTTATAGAATGAGGTACATAAAACAAAAACATGAGACTCAAATCTTATTGCAATGTTTGTGAAGTAGGTGCTTTTGATCCATAAATATGTAATCACAAAAATTATTCCAAGAAAAATTGTGATTAAGTCAGATCTACATAAAAATCCATTGATTGAAGTGCACATGTATGAGATACAAACCTATTAGGATGTAACTGATGTGGATCTCAGAATTATATTGTGACATGCATACATTCTTTAAGTTCACAAATATATTATGAATAAATTAAAGTATTATATGTATATGCGTAATTTTAAGGAAAGCATTATATTATGTATGATATATACAGTAGAGCATAGTTTTCTATTTATTTTATTAGTTAATCAGTACTTGTCCTGGCTAGCTCTTTTGTCTTACATAATTTTCATGTTTTTAAAATCAAATCTAATCATTAATCATCACTCATTCATTAAATTGATATAATGTAATAGTCAAATTTATTTATGATGAATAAATAAGCACAAAATTGATATAAGAAAATCAATTAACTTTAGGCCAAATGTATTAGATAAGGTTTTTTATAAATTCTTGGAATGAGGGTATTGTAAACTATTTTTGATAATGAGGAAATGTCAAAAGAGTTTGTATTAAAAGTTTCAAAAAGAAAATGAATACTAGCTAGCCAATATTACTCAAGTGGTCTTAATTAGGCCATGCGGAATATTCTAAATTTATCATTTTATAGAAAAATAAATTAAATTGTTGTTAACAATGCCAAATTGTTACTAATGCAATAATTTTAACAGCAATTGTTATTAATATCACGGATGTTTAAGGTTAAAGCTAGAATAAATGAGATTTTATATAATTGTGTATGTTTGAAACAAAGTTTCTACGACTTTTAAAGTCATGTTTTAGCTAAGGACCTTTAATCAGTATTGGTTACTAGATCCATTTTTTAATCCGTGATTTTTGTAAAATATGTGAATTATGTATTTGAGTGTCCAAAATTCCATAAAATGTGAAAATATTATTGTATCTTGTATTATCAATAAACATTTTAAATACTATAAAATGCTCTTTATTGAATGTAATATCCAAACCATTTTTTAATAAATATAGGCAGAGTAAAATAAAAACCCTTAAAAATGCACCGAACGGAACCTTCTCTTAAGTGGCAGTTTATATAGTATTTTTGCGAGATACTACTGTTTTACCAGTGGTATGTTGTGGTAAGAGTGGTGGGGGTAACATCATTTTTGATTTAACTTTGTTGCTCTAATAACCAGTATTGTTGTAAAAGTTGGGTATGGTATCAGATACCATACTTCACTGTATCTGGCTGACGGACTGTGCAGTTACATAAAATTATAGTACCGATCATTCTATTTAACTTATCTGGCTTTAGAAACAAAGAAACTTTTAATTTCTCCTGTACTATTTGTTCGTCAAATGCAGTGGTATGTACGTCACCACCAACCACCAAATTTCAAAGAAAGATCATAAAGTAGAAAAAAGCAGGTCAATGTCACATCTTAAATACACATTTGATGGAATAACATATAATAAAAAGAAGTCATTTGCAAAGGGCTAATATGATCACCTCCAGAACTTGAACGCAATCAGTTGACAATCTGGAACCAGAGAAAAACAAAATTTTAAAGAAGAGAATAGGAAGACAAAAAAAAAGTGTTTAGATGAGGCAGTAAGAAGAATGAAGATGGAAAAATAACAAATTCAATGGACAAAATCATAGTGGAATATGGCTTTACATAAAAAATCTAGGCAAAACCTATTTTTTATTAGCTTCGCCGATCCATTAATTGAATGAAATTTAAAAAAACTTTTACTGATGACAATACTATGTATATAAAAATGTCATGTCAATGTAAAATTCAATTATTCTGCTCTAATGTAGTACCGGTTACAGACAATATACTCCTACCAGGGGCACTGCTAAAGTTTGCAGAATCAAGTACTGCCTGTATTGCCAGCGTTTTGCGATTGATTCGTAAAATTTAACGTTTTTCACCTATAATTCAGTTGACAGTTCGATTTCAAACTGCTCGGTTTTGTTTCAACAAAATTTAACGAGAGCTAATTGTGTGAAAAATGGAAATTTTGAATCATAACTTCAGAGTGATGATTAACACCGCAGCAATGTGTGGAAAAACTTAGTTCGTTATTTGGGGATGAAGCACAATCCAAAACTATGGTTTACAAATGGTTCGCAGAATTCAAGCGTGGAAGACCAACGTTTGATGACGATCTTCGCGATTGTTGTCCATGCACCTCTGTTGTTGCGAAAAATATTGATGCTGTGTGTGAAATGATTTTGTCAGATCGGAATGTGACCTATAGTGAGATACAGGCATCCTTAGGCATTTTGAACGATCATTTGCATGTCAGGAAGCTTTGCAGTCATTGGATCCCACACAATTTGAAAGAAGAACAAAAACAGGCACGTGTCAAGTGGTGCAAGGAAACTGACTCGTATACTTCAATTTGTTTGCCGGAAGTTATCGCTGAAATCAGAAGGAACAACATAAACCGGCAAATCATTGTTGATCATGACAATGCAAGCTCTCACACAGCACGACAAACAGTAGAGTTTTTGACCAGTGACAACATCTAATTAATGATTCATTGCCCATATTCGCCTGATTTATTGCCCATACTTCTTTCTATTTCGACATATCAAAAATAAAATGCGTGGCGATCGTTTTTCATCACCTGAAGAGGCCGTTGAAGCATTTAAATCACTTGTTTTGGAGGTACCTCGCTCAGAGTGGCAAAATTGTTTTGAAGATTGGTTTCATCGGATGCAAAAGAGTATAGATTTTATAGGAGAATATTTTCCTTCTTTTGGATCACGTTCTGCATTTCGCGCATGCGTGCGTGCTGTCTATCTACATCTGACGCCATTACGGAAACATTGGACCGTGTTTACATTTTCAGTGAGTATTTAGAATAGAATAGAATATATTTTTATTCACATCCAGTACTGGTTAAAACACAGGTATGAAAAGTCACTTATAAAATATTACAAATAATAATAAAATAAAATAGGTTTAAGACTAGACAATGAATAAAACATTTGTAAAACATAAAATTCACATATAAAAACTTGTATAAACATATAGAAACATACAAAATATCAATAATTTAATTACACAACGTATCTAACAAATATTCATTTACACTATAGTACACTTTACCAACTAAGCATTATACATTTTTATATCACTAATATGTTTTGGTAATTTATTGTAAAATGATATCCCTGCATATACTAGTGATTTTTCAACTTGTGGGACATTGGACGTATAATATTTTTATTTCTTTATGTTATATTTAGATTTTGTAAACATGTATAGGTTTTTTTAACAAAATTTACAGATTTATATATGTAGATAGACGGAACATTTATTGTAAAATGATATCCCTGCATATACTAGTGATTTTTCAACTTGTGGGACATTGGACGTATAATATTTTTATTTCTTATGTTATATTTAGATTTTGTAAACATGTATAGGATTTTTTAACAAAATTTACAGATTTATATATGTAGATAAGTTAACAAATTCTTATTTTTTTTAAAAGTAGTTATACGGTTTTATATTAAAAATTAATCTTAGAACTCTTTTTTTGAGATATAAGAATTCTATTAATATAAGATGCACTTCCCCATGTACAAATGTTAAGATTAAGATGCGAATATACTAAAGCATAATACATATTTAGCAAAGTATTTTCATCTAAAAATGGCTTTAACTGTAATATTGCAAAATAACTTATTTAATTTTTTACAAATTTGGTGAATATGTAAATCCCAGCATAAATTTTTATCTAGGATTGTACCGAGAAATCTTACAGAGCAACTAAGTTTGTATTCTACATCTTTGTAGAAAACATTAGTAGTTTTGTAAAGGTTTTTTAAGATGAAAGTTTATTATGACGGTTTTTTCAGAATTAGCTATTAGGCGGTTATTGCTACACCAGTTATAAAATTTATCAAAGACAATTAAGGTTTTATTTTTTATACATTTGACACTTTTAGCTGAAATGACAATAGAAGTGTCATCCGCAAACAATAACTTTTCCTTGCGATATGAAAGAAGGCAAATCATTTATGAAAAGAAGAAAAATTAAAGGACCCAGAACAGACCCCTGCGGCATACCTAGTTGAATTTCATGTTCTTTAGTTAACTCATTGCCCAATTTAACCCATTTTGAAATTGTCCCTCAATACCTAATGCATCCAATTTACTCATGATAAAATCTACGTCTACTACATCAAAAGCCTTTGACAAATCAAAAAACAAACCAATTACATGGTTATTCAAATCTAGTTCTTTGTAGTGCTAAAGGCGTGAAAGCGGCTGAAATTTATCGTGAGATCAGTAAAGAAAGTAAAAAAACATCATGAGCGATGGAATGGAAATAGGTTTTTTGCTTTTGAAGATGGCCGCATAAATGTTCATGACAAGAAACGAAGTGGACAACCTCCTGTCATTACAAATTTATTTTTGCAGAAAATTGTGGAAAAAGTGAAAAGACGCTAACGGTTTTATCGCTATCTGATGACTTTCCTTAAATTTAAAAATGTCTGTGATGATTTCTATGAGGATGAGATTAAAAAGTTGCTTGTACAAATGCTTTAATATTGGTGACAATTATGTAAAAAAGTAGATTATGGTACAGGCTTTAATGTAAAAATAAAATTGTGTAAAAAAGTATATTGGTTTTTCTTTTGTTTCAAAATGGTACTTACTTTAAAAATATGCCTCGTATATAGGAGGCGGTGAAAGGTAAAGTGGTAAATTGCTTTTAGTCAAACTATGAGAAAGAGTAAATTTGCTTACACGAAAAGGTATGTAAGCCAATTCAACTCAAAGAGCTCATCCCTCCCATTATTCTAAAAATTAAAACTTCTGAGAAAATACAATTATCTGTTGCTAAAGCATATATTGTAGGAAAGAAATAAGATGGATTTTTAACACTTTTTGTTTCTCAAAATGCCGTGGATTTTTTTGTAGTAAAACTCTTTGTTTCTCAAAATGATACTAACTTGACTTACACCACTTTACTGCTTCATATGTAGGTATTTTTTATGCACAAAAATAAAGAATTAAACTGTAATGATGACTATAATACCTAGTCACGCCATTCCCTTTTAGGGTAGGCTATCAAGGTGTCGGGCACACCGAGCCACAGAGAAGACATGTGTATGAACGTGTGAAATCCGTGTATGAGGTAACGTATCCATATGGAAAAAACGCTACGCTCCGCATCACTTTGTTGGGGACACCCATCCAACTCGTGACCGCTGCTTAACTTTCGTTAGCGCTGTTAGTCTCTCTGCCGTACTGACATTTCTTAAAATGTTTTGCCAGACCTGGGGTTTGAGTCTGCGACAAATTAAGTGTCAAGATTCAAGTTAGGCGCGCTTTACCCAACTAATTATATAATTTATTAACATTAATCAGATTTCATGAATTTCAGCATTAAATTTATGTAAAATAGAGCCTGAGAATTTATGAAGAGAATAAGATCTTGAATTATTATCATCGCCACTGTTATAGGCGGACTATGAAAATATTAACAAAAGACTATTAGGGTTATTGTTCTATAAAAATGAAAAATCGACAGTAGATGAGGTAAGGCAACCTAATCATGCAGCTGTCACTACTGGTTGTGATATGACTCATTGTTAAAAAACGTATGAAAAGGTTTTAAAAAAATGTTCTTTTGGAAACAATAAATTAATTCGAGCATTACATTACATCACTGATTATAATTAATTCGACAGGGTCAATAATAAAAATATTCTCATTTGTATACATCCTTATAACCTTACTTGACAGTTGAAGTTGAACTGTCAAAACAAAAGTAAATAGTTTGGTGCACAATTTTAAAAAGGTGGCATATTTATAGCGTTTTCCACTCGTCGCAGAGCTAGTGCTGGTTAACTCGATGCAAAATTCTTGCTGTTGCTCCCTGAAAGCTCGAATTTTTAGAACTGTGATCGCAGGTAAAATAGTGTTAATATTATTCATATATAAAATAATCGCGGGCTTTTTTATACCAAAACAGCACAAAACGGTATTTCACTTGTTCCACTGTTCTGAGCAGGTGCGGCCCAAAAACGGAGAACCGTGCGAATGCTAGTTCGAGCTCGCTCGGTACCAGCTCCAGCCGATATAATACCAGTGAAAAACGCTATTAAAGTGATTACATAATCCCAGACATTTATAAACACGCAGTATAATTCAAACTATAGGTTGTGTAAAATGGCTTTTAGTAAAAAAGTTGTCATATATAAAAGTATAAACAATGGTATAATAATACATATTAACTACTGAACTATATATTAATTATAGATAATATATACAAATTTATAAACACTATTTAATAGCATTCATTAAACTAAGAAGTTCTTCTGAAGTTTTGTTCAATATACTAGCAGGATTTTCATATAAATTCAGTGGATTATGGACAGCTTCATAAAGTTGCTTATATATAGCAATTAAAACATCAAAGGATCTTCTCTGAACAGATTTCTTATGTTGTGATGACAACAATAAATTTATTTGTGGTAATAAGAGACTTTCTGGTTTGGTGACTAAAGTATCCATTTTAATCTGCAAAAACAAATATATAATTCATAAGCCTATTGAACAATAAAATTATTTTGGACTTTATATGCTAGTCTATACTTTATTTTAAATGATCGTACCAAAAAATTTCTTAAATTGCTAGGTTCCATTCCAGGTATAGTGGATAATGGACCATGGCTTGTATCCTGAAGTATTGTATAAATCGGACCTAAATTTAAAATAGCCACCAAAGAACTTGCTTGCTCAGAAGTAAGAGTATCAATTTGAGCTTCAGATTGTGCTTGCAATCGTTCCAATCGATGATCCATGTATTGATATAATGACAAACATGTATACATTGAATACATGCAATTTAACATATAAACTGCCATATCTGTAGTTGGTAAACGTGAAGCTTGCTCATTAACTGCTCTTAATAAAGGTTCCATTACTGTCTGTGCAATCTATAATAAATATTATTGTCAGGGAAACAAAAGATAAAACAATCTATTCTAAATTACCTTTCCCATATCTGATTCCCTTCCATCACTCATACTAGCAGTTGAAAGTATATCTCTTAATAAAGCTAATAAATTGTTAATGGAATGTGTTGGTGATAGATCTCTTGGTGGAGCTTCGACACGAACAAGCATATTTGACACCTGAACTTGTAATGATTGTAAAAATGATTGCTCTCCTTTTTCTTGCATCTCAATAAGGGTAGCATCTAGTAGTCCACCAAATGTTATCTAGAAATTATTATTTGTGTTAGTTTTAAATATAAAATCATTAAATTTTTTACCTTTCCAATTGCTTTTTTGTAATACCTTATTAAATTTGTAACTGCATATAAAGTGGTAGCTTCAGTAGGAACCGATAATATTTTTTCAATTCTTATTTTCAATGGCTGGCAAATACCCTCGCATATACTTGCCAAAGCCTTATCAGTATCTTCACTGACATCTAAATAAATGCAAATACACTTTATTTTTAAGCTCATTGTATTAATTTTCAGTATTACCTAGCTTTTTACAAAGTGTGAATAATAGGTTTAACTTTTGTTTCTCTTGTGGAATTGCTTTATTTAGCCAAGCCAACATATCTGTAATGTAAATTTGTGGGTCGTGTGCTCTCATTTCAATCGGAGATGGATTTCCTGAAGGGCCACCTCGTGTTAAAGCATCAATAAATTCACCAACTAATACGGATCTTCTTGATATACAATATTCATCTATTACATACCTGCAATTAAATGTACTTAATTATATTGATATTAAATTCATTTCAAATATTTTAATTTGATAATGCACCAAAAAGGGTGCCTAAATTCAGTGGGATACATTAATAGTAAAGGTATAAAAGTTTTGTTGGTAGTTCTAAATCATTTTTAATGGTCATTTTATATATTTGTAATTACCAATTTTATTCATTTTCATTCAAACATTTCCTATTTTCTATTGCCCTAAAACTTTCATATTTATTTTATGATGATTTTTTTTTTCAATTTATTTGTTTATATTCTAAATCATTCAAAACGATAATATTTATTTTAATATTTAATTATCCAACACTGTTCAATATTAGCAAACAAATATATCCAATTGATCTCATTCCACAACATATATCTTTAATGTTTTCATTATTCAAATGAAAACCTCATATCTTACAGAAACGACATTTTCTGCCATCTAGCACAATATAATCTCTATATCAATTGTTATCACGTCCATGATAAACAAAAAAACTTTTGTTTTATTATTTTTATTAAACATAAATTTACAAAAAAATGTATTGCTGAGACTAATAAGGTAAGACAATGTTTTAATTTAAATTGTGTTTATGTAGTATTTAGTTTTTTTTTTTAACAATAATGAAATGTTTTATTTTAATAAAAGTTTAAATAAATATTTGATTAATTTCATAATCAATTATTGAAATAATTAAATATTAGGAAATCGATTTTGCCCATCACTAACAAAAAGCTTGTGTTTTAACTAAAAATAAAAAATATGCTTATATGTTGTTCAAGTATAGATGCTTTCCTATTACGTTCTGACAGACCCAGGTGCACGCCAGGGCA
This sequence comes from Tachinus rufipes, assembly GCA_963932245.1. Lineage (NCBI taxonomy): Eukaryota > Metazoa > Arthropoda > Insecta > Coleoptera > Staphylinidae > Tachinus > Tachinus rufipes. The sequence continues at coordinate 69,892,331 of OZ010742.1, forward strand.
AGATGCACTGCGTTCCCGTTACATTTTATGAAGTGGGGTAACTTGCACAAAGTCGTCCTTCCCCTTCCTCTTCTAGCACCAACCATTCAAGTGGGGCGAGTTGCACTTGTTCATTTGATTGGCTGATTTAAAAATTACATCTGACAGCAGCCGTTAATTAATTAAAATATATATCAGGAACAGTCAACGAAAGAAATTACAAAACAAAAAGACAAAGAAACAAATCAAATAATAATCACATAAATGTATCAAAAATCTTACATTGACATATGCACAAACGCTACAGAAACATGTTCCCATAAAGGTGCAAGACCCTCGAGCGTAACTTGCACTGACACGCACTGAGGTAAGATGCCCTGGGTTAGTTACCCTAGTAATGGGAAAGCAGCTAAAACCACACAAAAATATAAACAAATAAAAGATTGAACTGACATTTAATAATCGAACTATGATCTAATCGGATTGACAAAACAAAATAAATATTATAGTAATCACAGAATAGATTGGCCCATGCATGGGATGTGTGAAAGCATGAATGAAGGATGGTAAAGAGACAGTCATAAGTGCAACAGTTGCCTATTATACTGGCAAATTATTCTTAGATTGCTATACTATAAAATGTTTCAAAAATATATTCAAAAACGGTAAGTATCAGCTAGCAATTTCTTATTTCAAAGAGCAATTGAATGTTAAATAATACAGCAACTAAACTAAAATAATACTTACCTAAATAATACTGGCCTATCTTGCAATGTTTCCATAGCCCGAGTCACAAGTTCAGTTAAATCCGGGTTATCAACATTTCTACAATGATTTTGAGACCAACGATATAATCTTTCTAGCGCACCTTCCTAAAAATGTAGAATAATAACCAACAAAATTGTAAGTTAACAAATATATTTACTTGATGTAAAGTCATTTTTTCCATAATGTCTGATGCCAATGTTTGATGACCTGACTGCATTAAAATTTTACAATTTGCATGAATTCTCTGTACTTTATTAAGAGATGTAAATATATCCACAGCCATGGGGGAATCTTTTCGTAGTTTATTTCCATGTAAAGCAACTAAATCTTCAGGTGTCAATTGGAACGTATCAATAAAAGATTTAGCAATCTGCATTTGCATATCATTTGTAAGGCTAAAAATATAATCTTTATAATACTACTAATTTGACTATTAGTTTTACCTTTCATTTTGAAGCGAACTTGTTTGCTCTAATAAATGTTTGGTTTGTAGTTTAGCATTCTGTAGCCGGCTGGTCATATCTTGTATTGATTTACTCATTTCTGCAACATCATTATATACATCATCAAACGCTTCCTTAACTTCTTTAAATGACAATAAAAAAGTTTCGTTAATAGCAAGGCTTCTCTTTTCGATCTGACTTCGTAAATTTCTACGAGCTTGTAATGTATTAGAAGTATAAAATGTTGAAAGTTGTTTTAAGGCTTCCAAAGTATCCTAAAAATGATAGAATTTTACATTATAAATATCATACAGTTTTCTAGTAACTTGTGGCCAACAGTAAAAAGTACGACTATACTAGGATACAATTAAACATTTTGTATAATTGATTATTGTGCATTGTATATAATATATCCTTCCATCTTGACTATTTACATATTGAATTCTCAATGTTACAAAAAGATCCAAGTACATTATTTATAAAAGTTACTGTAACAATCAACTGATAGCCTCAAGATACAGGAAATTATATGTAATTACCTGATCATTTTCAAGCCTAGCATCTAAAACTTTATTCAAACGTTTTGATAAAATATTTTTGTTTTCACCAGGTTCAGGCATGATTAAAATGGTGTTATTTACCTACATTCACTTAAATTACTAGTTTAGTAGTGTGAAACCTTTTAATTTTAGAAGTATTAAGTTTTGGGGAATATTGAAAATATTGATTGAGATTTGAGGTTATGTATGAGGTGAGTTGTCAGTGTCGTCAAAAAACACAACAACAGTACGTTCAGAACTCAGATCAAGAACTATCTATACCAATGAAGATATTCTGAAGTTTGAATTTTATTTTTATTTGCTAGTTAAATAGAAACATTTATTAACTGAAACATTGCGGATCAATTTCTTAAACAAGATTGTGTTAGCCAAGAAATATAACCAATTATTTTAGCTGTAATTTACTTTTTCCGTTTTTGAACAATTTTTTTTGAATAAATAGAAGTATAAAATTTTTCTATTATTGTTTAATTAAATATTTCTTAGCTTAAACATTGACTATTCAACCTTAAATTAAATTATTAGCTAAATTATTTAGATCTCTCATAAATTAGCGCAATAAAAAGTTTTTTTTATTGATTTCCAGAAATTTAAAAGTTTATTTCTATTTGTTAAATAATAAGAAACAATTCTTTGTAAAAACATTTGAAATCTACCAATTATTATTCATGTAAAAATATTGAACGCCGTTTTAATATTATATTTATAATTTAATAACACCTATTTATATCTAAATATTTTGTTGACATCGCAGATGTATTAAATTTATTATTTATTTAATTATTGCTAAATAATGAGTTAAATAACAGAACAATTTGTTTAAATTATTAAGTTATTGATCTAGAACAAATATAAAAGCGGCGCTAAATTTCAATGCTGGTACGCATGTTGATGATTTAGCTGAGCGATGCTTGGGTGAGAGCGCGGATTCACAAATACGCTTCTTAAACGAATCCGTAGCCGTAGCTAAGTTCAGCCACGTTGTATTTACTAGTAAAAAACGTACACTGCCATCGATTTTGAAGTTTTATTTTACAATGATATAATTTGGATAATGTCCATAATAGCTCAATCAAGTTTTGGTTTAAATGATAACTAATAATAATAATATTGTTTTTGAAGTGTGTGATAATGGTCAGCAGAAAAGAAGAATACTGAAGAAAATTTAACAGAAAATACATTTATTGATGTAAATAGATATAATAGAACAAGAATAGAAATCAAACTCGTTGCAGGCTTTTTGTAAATAACTATACAAATATATGTTCTAAATGAGTTTATACTTAACACATGTGAGTAAAAATAAAAATAAAAAATTGAAAAAGTCATAATCGAAGTCTTTTTATAAAAGATCTTTGCAAAAAAATGGTGATGATGAGAAGGTCCAACAATCCGAAACTAAACTATACAACTAGAAAAACATATAGAACTTTTTATAAAACTAAAAACTTTAGCAGTAGAAACTACAAAAAAAACATCATTTTTGCCGGTGTAGAACATCCACAAAAACTTTGAAAGTTTGCAAAAAGTGCTAAAAAAATTTGATCAGTTATTTGTAATTGTGTTGTATAAAATAAGATATGATATGTTTAATAAACATTCCTGATCTAAACAATGCGAAACTTGTCTTGTTGAAAATAGCTTGTCTGCAATTCATTATTACATATTTGATAAAGAAATGCTTCTAAAAGTGTAGTGTAATAATTATAAAAGCATTTTGTTCTTGTGTAACCACAATTCTACATATAATTTAATCATTCAGTTTACAATCCTGTAGAATTATCTGTTATTATTATTATTATTATTATTATTATTATTATTATTATTATTATTATTATTATTATTATTATTATTATTATGTTGAATACTGAGTATTAGTATTTTCAATCATGATTGACCGTATAAAAACATAGCACAACTCTAGATTACTTGAATTTATATTTTTTTATTGTTTCATTATAGCAATATTTATCCAAAAACAAATTTTATTCGTAACCCCAAACAAATCTGTTACAATACATTTGCTATTTCTCATTGTGGGTATTTTGATAATTAAAAAATAAAATCATTTTATTTAAGTTTATTTATTCATATATTATACGGGCAATTCCACGTCAAGTGAGCAGTCATTTAGTTAATTTTGTACACTTGTTTGGGTACCCAAAATATGACTACATGCCAAATTTCAGACTTCTAGCTCGCATAGTCTGCCTCGTAGAGGCATTTGCATTTCAGTCTGGGAAAATTTTAGAATAATCATAATCGATGGGAAATTTTCCAAGAAATCGAATGCAGGGGTCAGATTTTTGATATCTTTCAGCTGATCCCGAGGTGATGAACTAAGTTTGCTGCCATTGGTCGATGAAATCACGTGGGGTGCCCACGGCACAGCAGTTTTCTACTACCGACCTAAACACCTTGTTTCTTTCGGGCAAGCTTCACGGTACCCCCGGTACGGAAATTAAAAAATAGCCCTTTTAAAGCCATTTTTTGACCCTTTTAAGGGTTCTCAGCACTGGAAATAGGTGCCGATACGTACTCGACGGCAAATAATTTATTATTTTATGTACTTTGATCTGAAAATTTTGCATATTGAGGTATCTTGTAGATACATTGATATATACCACTCTGATTGTGAATTTGACCTGACTTTAAAGTAGTGCCACATTGCAAAACCACAATATAATTAAATTCACCAAAGCTGAAAATGTTTTTTTATTTAATACCCTTTCCGAATTTTTAAGGTTTTTTATGATCACTCAAGTACTTCCAGAGATATAGTGTTTCAAAGTTGGCCATTTTTGACAAAAAAACGCAAAAATTGACATTTTCAAACAAGCGTAAAATTTTTTTATCAAAATGAAATGACTTGAAATTCTAGAAAAATATTCTTTAAATATCTATAAATAAATTCTAAAAGTTTGGTTATGGAACTCGGAGTTTGAAGTAGCTAATATGCATTTTTTTCAACACTTATAAGAAAACAAAGTTGTAGAACGGAAAATTTCCTGTCGATATGAACTGATGTGTTTTTTTCAAATTTGGCGAGTTCTATCGCTAGAGAGCACTAAAAAGGGGCAAAAAGGGTTTGGAGGGCTAAAACTTTAAGAATTATCTTCTTTTGGTTTATACTTTATGTACTAAAATTTGGCTCAATTCTGAGACATCGAATTTTTGAGAATTGTACAAAAGTAATGGAATTGACGTGACTATCCCGCGATAGTTCACATTTGCATTTTATTATAGTAATTATTTTCTGTAACTTACTGCAATTACTGTAGAGTTAAAAAAATGTTTAATTTGCTTTTAAAAATATAAAGAATCATAATATTACAATGACTAATAAGATGTCAGATAACGATTTACTTTGTTATACTAAACTTCACCAGGTCTTTGGCAATTTCCTGGAGATGTCCTTTAGATGTAGAAAAGCCTCGGGGTTGTTGTGGTAGCTTTTTGTGTCAAGGACTTCTAGATGCAACTTAAGGTTGGTGAATCGGCGTTGACGCGCTAAATCCGACCAAGTGGCCGCCTAAATTACAACTGTAAGGGCGGCGTTTGCAAAGCGCGTGTGGTTTGAGTGGTGGTAGTAAAACGTTCATTCAGAGTGAGAGTGAAACTTGGTGTGCAAGTAGTTTTCATTTCTTTTGTTATTCAGTCCAGGTGTCGTTGTTGTGATTTTGTTTGGTTGCTGTGTTGCGGACTTGATCCATTGTTTCCCAATTTAGTTTTAATTTTTAATTGGAACTTTACTTCGAATTTCTTCTACAGAGCTGCTGAATTCATCTGTGCGCATTGAAAGATAGTTGCTGCGTTTTTGTGTGATAACTCCGCAGCTACACCTCGATTTTACAGGGCTTCAAAGCAGATGTTACTTGGTTTTGTTGGCATGCTGGCAGGAAAAAGGACTGCTATGGAGTTTGCTTGTTGATACAAGCAATATGTGCATTGGTGATAGACTTTTCTAAACCTGCATATTATCTGGTCTTTGCTCTGGTTTGGTTGATGTCTGTTTGGCGTTGTTGTTATCTTAGATGGTAGTCTGCCTTGACTGCATCAACTTTTTTTTTTAATTTAGGAAGAAAATCTTTTAAAGACTGTTTGGTTTACCCTCTGAAGGAGAGTGCCTATAGACTAAACTTTCCTTGAATCATGCTTAGAAGTTTGTATTTTAGAAGAAGGATAGTTAGGACGCCCTATAAGCTGCGGGGTGAGATTGTGGGGTAAGCCACTTTAGGAAGTAATGATATTAATTGGTTTCTTATAGGAGTATGCATATTTGTATGGCTTAGCAAGTCTAGATCAGAGACAGAATAAACCACGAGGTTTCAAAGTACTTTTTGGCCAACAATATGATGTGTTGGCGTGTCTAAGAAATGCCGAGATTGTTACAAGTTTCTTTGTTTTAAACATACCATAAGGATACAACAAACCACTAAAAAATAAAAAAAAATTTAAAGTCCCACACACGATTGAGGTGCGTGTTTGCAACTGTTCTCTAGGTTAAAGACTCAAAAGTCATTTTTGGTCTGGTCTGATGATGGTTTACATCCGGATTTTGTTCTAAAGCAACATGCCGCTTTTCCGCCAAAGAACTGAAATTAGTAGGTTTGTTTAAAGTGGACTGTACGTGTAATTTGTACGTAAATCTTTACCCAGATACTTGACAGCATCGGACCACGGTATAAAAACGTTGTTTAGAAGTTTAACACCAAAGTTTTGCGGTTTAGATATGAAGCTCTATAAGACGCAGAAAAAAATTTAGTATGTGCAGTTTTAAAAGTAAACTTTTGTGTCAAACTTTGCAAAAGTTCTATATAATCACTCGGTTTTTTGGTAAACTACAGAGTAGTCCCGTCAAAACCTATATTAGTAGACAGGGAGAAAATTGTTAGACTCCGTGCGCCTTGGATTATGTCCAAGAGCAAATTAAGTAATCAATTTTGAAATTATTTCTCTGATTTGAGATAAAGCTATGTAACGCTGTGTTGTCGTCAGTGTTCTCTAAGAAGTCATTGACTTTTTAGTAGACCGACATGTTCCAGATTAGTGTTCTTAGTCATTGAGGAGGAGCATTCTACGCTATTAGCAAATGACTGCAGACTGGTGAATTTCGTAGGTTTAATACATAACAAAACTACGTAAAGGGCAACACAACCGCATATTATTGACAATATTTCAGGAACCGTTTGAGATACAAAACTCAGCTTTTGTACACATCTTAGCATTAATATTAGTTACTTTTTAAGCGCTTATTCAATTTTTTTCATGTGCAATTGTCGGAGATTTTAGGGTTGCGTGAAGTTTTTATGGCTCTAATTTCTATGACACTTGGGAAATTGGCATTCTAAAAGCACATTGTGAACCACCAATATTTTCTACACAAAAAAGGTACTCCTAGTCAAAAGCTATTAACGTAAACCGTTTTAGAGAAATACGGCATTTTATGATGGAAAACATGAAAAAAGTAGCAACATGTTTTGTTGTTAATAGAAACATTTGTTTTTGATCTAGTCGTCAGCGTTCATGCATTTGAGTTATTGACAATTGTCGTTTAGTTGATAAAAACCTAACCTTTTTTAAAAAGGAGTCAATATCGCGGGAACTTATTATCTTTATTACCCAATTAATTTTCCCATTCTTAGTATTTTGCTTGCGTGGTAATAGCAAAATGAATAATTACAGTGACAGCGAGATGTGCGATATGCATTTTGTTTATGGCGTTGCCGATGGAAATGCAGCAAAAGCTCGTCGAATTTATCAAGAAAGGTTTCCAAACCGACAGGTACCAAATGAAAGAACATTCATTCGTATTCATGAACGTCTACATCAAACTAGAAGTGTACGATTATAAACTTCCATAATAATCATGTATGAAGCCGACGAAAATTAAAAAAAATAAAAAAATCAATCTAATATACAGGGTGTCCGGAAAATACGTGTACAACGTTTGACGACAGACTCCTGACGTCAAAATAGGTCGATCTAAGCCGACTTAGTTATATCCAAAATTGTCTCGTTTAGTCGGTAGAGGGCGTCAAAAAAAAACAAAAGTATAACAAAGTTGAAAGTATCTATTGTAAGAAACTAAGTAAAACAAAAACATTACTTAAGCAAATGTGTAAAATGACCGCCATCATGCTGAATACACTTATTAACACTCTTTAAAAAATGATATTGGACCCTATCTAATGTCTCGGGATTATTAAAATGGTTGCCTGCATTTAAAATCCGCTGCAATAAATCATCGCGTGTGTTTACCGGAGTCTTGTAAACTTCTGTTCTCTTAAAACCTCATTGACAATCGTTTTAGGAACATTTAACTCACGTTCTAAGAGACGGGTACTGGTACTTGGTTCTTCTTCAACTCTTTCCAGAATCATCTCTTCTGTTTCCACAGTTCGAGTTGTTCGCATACGACCCCTGCCTTCAAACTTTTTCTCAAAACTGCCCGTTTCCCGAAGATGACGCTCAATATTGGCAAATGTTTGGTGGTTTGGTATTCGACGGTTAGGAAACCTCTCCATGTAAACCCTAACACTCTGACGCCCATTTCCTTGACAAAACCCGTATACCAGGAGCATGTCAACTTTCTGAGAGTTTGTATAATTTTCCATTTTTAATGATAAAATGAACTTGTAATTCAAGAATGTTGATCGTATACTTGAGTAAATTTCATAGACTGGTGACAATTTGTCAATAATTGTCAAACTATTAAACGCCATAGCAACAAGGTCACTTAAAAAATTATTGTTACAGGTAATTTCTTTATAATATTTACAAATTTTTGACGCCCTCTACCGGCTAAACGAGACAATTTTGGATATAACTAAGTCGGCTTAGATCGACCTATTTTGACGTCAGGAGTCTGTCGTCAAACGTTGTACACGTATTTTCCGGACACCCTGTATATATATATATATATATATATATATATATATATATATATAATATAATATAAATATGAAAGAAATTTTACATACAATTATAAATGCAAAACTTTAAGATTGACATAATAAACTAATTATTTAAAAATAATTCTAAATTTGTTTTCATCAACATTCGAGACGAATTCAAATGTTTTAACTACTGACTACGTATTGTAATATACTATTTCAACATTTAAACTTTTAAAACTACACAAAAGGTTATTTTAGTGAAAACTGAGCCTAGTTTTGATTTTTTTTTTTAATTTTGTTAAATGCACTACTGACTTACGTATTGTAATATAACATTTAGACTTTTAAAATTACAAAAAAGGTTATTTTTGTAAAGTGTAATCTATTGAATTACAAAGATTTAGATGCAGTGTCGTATCTAGGTTCTGATGCGCCTGGTACGAGAGCGGATCGCTGCGTTTCCTTAAATTTTTTGCTAGCAAATTATTAGTATTTTTTCTTTGACATTTTCAACTCTAAAGTTGTGAAGGTGCGGGAACACCAAAGGCACCGCCCTGGTTACGACACTGTTTATATGCCATTATTCGGGTAAAAAAAACAAAAAAATGTTTATAATATAAGAATAAATTTCAGTCCATTTGTTATCAACGTAGCGTTACCAGATGGCGCAATTGAAATTGCTGTGCAATCATTTTATAATTACAACAACATGCTGTAGATTGTAGTTTGAAGTTATTTAATAAATTATATATTATTTTTTCTTAGAGTTGCTAACAAAGTCAAATAGTATTGCTCAGTTATAGTTCTTTTTTTATCAAAATAATCAATTATGATTACTCGACAAACAATCCCAAAAAAAAAACTGAGACAAAAACTTTTTTAGCAAATTTTTGGAACGCGCAACATTTTTGGCTTTGAAGAACCAGAATGTTTCTACTCCATAGACTGCTGCTTAGAGTCTGGGTCGTAGAAATGTACCTAAGCTTTATCCATGGTAACAATGAGACTATATAAGTCATTATTTTTTTTAACGACATTCAGCTTTTAAGGGATTCATGTTATTGCATTTTTTATGTTGATATGTTAAAACTATGTAATAAACGCGTTTGTTAGAAATATTTAGTAATTTAAAAATTCGTTTTTGTCCAATTTGACGTTCCGATAATATTATCAACTGTCTAAATTCTTCTTACCTTCAATGCCTACAATGCCGTTTAGTGGTAAAATGGGTTCAATTTATTTTAAGCAACGGGTTGTCATCAATCTTTTTAAATTAAATACCATTAAAACATTAGGTATAGATGAAATTCTTAAAACATTTACAAGTGAATTAGCTCCACTTCTAGCTAAAATATTTGCCTTATCATACAAAATAATGTTTTACTTATACTAAATAAGAAAACAAGTACGATTTTTGAAATTAAAGACCAATTGCATTACTGTTCAATCTGTAAAAAAAGTTGAAACATATATTAAGTTCCACATTGTCAAGTTCTTAGAACAAAATAACTACATAATCAATGTGAATTTCGGTCAAAACAACAACAGATATTCTGACATGTTAGTCACAAATGGAATTTTACTTTAGACACACATGAAAAAATCGTGTAGTAGCTTTAGAAATTTCTAAAGTATTTGATGACATCTTAATCTTGTTAACAAGCTCCTTGGTATAGGTGTTGATCATGAATTTGTAGGTCTCTAGCTTTCTTGAAAATAGAAAAATTATAGTTAACATTGGTGATTTTAACTCTGATCCCAAACTCATATACACTGGTGTTCCTCAAGGTTCTGCTTTTTGCCGATTTTAGCTTTGATTTATATTAATAAACTTCTTTAAATAACTAAAAGTCCTATTCATAGTTTTGCATGACAGTCTCTTTCCAGATATCGACAAATATGATAAAGCGTCTTGAATGTTCTAGGTTAGAATCTGCAGCACCTATATACAAAGACCATGAAACAATATCTGAATAGGTTACTCCCAACTTAATCAATTTTAACTTAATATCTTATTGTTTCAAAATCAAAATCCGAGGTATCATCAGTACCAAATATCAGCCTAGGCTTTTTTGCGTAGGAAGGGAAAAATCTTCAAAAGACACTGGACAGCCCGCGCTGTCCAGTAGTGTCAGGTGTAAGATTTCCTTTTATCCACTGACTAAAAAACACACCTTTTATACTCCGTACCTTGAGGTGGTTCGCTTGGCGCCCCTTGCACTGCGGTCCTATTGAACCTGTTGTACACCTCTGGTGTTTTACTCGTCGAGCAGCTCCGTCTCTTCGATGAAGTCCAGTACCAGCCAGTTGGTTGCTTTTAGCAAATCTTCGTTAAGGTTGTGATTGCCAAAAATGGCTATACGTTGCTGTTTGTAAGCTTTGCATTCATTCAGCAAGTGTATCGGAATTTCATCTTCTTCCATACACGCGCGGCATAGAGAGCCCGTTCCTATTCCCATTCTATACAAGTGTTTGTTAAGTCTACAAGGTCCGGTTATCAGTCCTGTGAGCCTTTATTACCATTGGTTTAGTATCATACAATGATCCTGCTAGGAATATTCTTGAATGTGTCAATCCCTTACAGTTTTTCCTCAGGTTGTTGTGTTCCGCCTCAAGTATGCTGCGGATTATTCCTGTTCCGGACTCGTCCAGTAAATGTCCCCTGTGCTCCTTGTTTGGCAAGTTGATTTGCACTAAAATTTCCTTTTATCCCCTGGTCTTTGGATATCCATACCAGGTAAACTTTGCAAGTTGTGGTTACTGTTTCCAGACTATGTATACATGACATAACCAATTTGGATTTTATTACTGGCAATTGCAGGGCTTGCAATGCCGCTTGACTGTTTGACATGATGGTTATTGGTCTGTCAGGTTTTAGTACCTTCTCGATCATGTCTCTGGCGCACCGCTCGTTGGCAGCCAGGTAGCAAAGTTTGCTTTCATTGGTATTTGTCCTCATAAATTCCAGCCCCGATGCCTTTTTAGTCTTTGTCCTATCTGTGTACCAGTTCTAGTTCCTTTGACCGTTCTCAAATATCTGTTCGTTATCCATTCGTTTTGCTGTGGTATTATCACGTCAAATTTTATGCTGATGCAGTGGCCCTTCATAAAGTCCTACCTCATCGTTAGAATTTCTTCCTCAAGCAACACCTTTGTTATATTAGGTCTGTGGGTCTCGAGGTTTACATTGTGTTTGTTTATCCGCAGTCTGTATGCTGCTTGTCTTGCCTCCGTCATTACCATCAAGTGAAGGGGCGGTAATAGCACTTCTATAGCTGCTGTGGGCGTCGTTCTCATTTTTCCCGTTATCAGCAGACATGCTAGCCTCTGAACTTTGTCTAGTTTTTTGGCTGTGAACTTGAGAGTGGTTTTTTCTCCCCATACAAGCGCTTCGTATGTAATAATGGGTCTTACCACTAACGTATATGTACAATTTGGTCATACTAGGTGTTAGTCCCCATGTACGTCCGACCATCATTTTGCTAGCAAAAAGCACCCGAACGGCTTTTGTTGTTATATTTGTCAGATGTGAATTGAAGTTTAACTTAGTGTCAAGCGTTAGTTTCAGATATTTTACCTCCTTTGACATCAGAAGCTTGGCTCCATACATCTTCAGGTTTTTTAAGTCTGTGGTGTTTCGCCGTCTTGTGAACGGTACAATTGTTGTTTTGCTTGGGTTCACTGATAACCCCTCCTTTTTGCACCACCTTTCTACGGAATTTAGCGCACTCTGTGTCATGTCTGACACGGTTGCTCCAAACTTCCCGCACGCAAGGATTGTGAGATCATCTGCATAGCCTAGGGCAAAAATGCCCGGCAACTTTGGCTCCTACAGTTTTTCCATATAATGTTATGATTACCGTCCGGTTCTTGAGCATGGAGTTGACTCATTGTTGAACGAGAGGGTCTATTCCTCGGCTTTCTATTGCCTTTGCAATGGATTTAAAAGTAGTATTGTCAAATATATGTCAAAATATAATTTTAAAATAAGAACAAAATATAATTAAATTTAACAAAATAGTCTCCAAATAATAGATTTGGCGGATTTAAAAATCAACAAAGGGCTCGGATTAGACACTTAGACATATTTTAAGGACGGGTAGTTCGGGTTAAGTAATATCATTGTAGGATAGTACTCTCAGACGGCGGCAGAAGAACTATTGATTAGCCAACGGCGTCGTCTACAGTCCTCAGTCAGGTAGGACTACTACAAACCCAGAAAAGCAAAGGGAGACTATCTGGGGTCTAACTTCCCAAGAAAACCACTTTATTATGACAACAAATCAACAATGGCCCCGAGTCACGGCGTCCCTTGAATAGGACAGCGGTACAAAAAATCACCGGTCTTGTCACAATAAAACCACTAACAATCGCGACGTGGAACGTAAGAAGCTTATTAGCCCCCGGAAAAACTACAAATTTAACAGGGAAAATGGATTGACTGCAAATAGATTATAGAGTATTAGGATTAAGTGATGTAAAATGGCCCGAAACTGGAAAAACTAAAATAGACGATTATGTTTTATACCACTCAGGAGGTGATGAGGTGAAAGAACTCAACGTTATGGTGTAGCTGTAGCTCTACGTAAAAATCTTGAACAGAGCGTTCTAAACTTTATCCCGCTGTCAGAACGAACGGCAATGCTACAACTAAAAGGCAATAAAACCGATATAAACATCATGACACCAACGGCAGATAAAAACGAAGAAGAAATTTAAGAATTTTATGACCAAGTACAAGAACTTACCTCCCTAACGAAAAAACACCAAATTAACATCATTATGGAAGATTTCAACGCTAAAATAAGAAAAGGGAAAGTAAATGACATCGTAGGAGAATGTGGTTTGGGAATACGAAATGAAAGGGGAGACCGTCTACTACAATTCTGCAACGAAAAAGAATATGTAATCTCAAATACATGGTTTAAATTACCAGATAGACAACTCTACACATGAACGTCACCTGAACACAAACCGACACATATAATGAGGAACCAAATAGACTATGTCCTAGATTTAAAACGAGTACACAATGTGCAAAGGACTACCCAGGCGCGGACATAGCATCCGATCATAATCCCGTGATAGCCAAATTAAAATTAAAACTAAAATGTATACGGAAACCCACAGCCAAACATAACAACGACATCTTTAAACTCCGTGATAAAGAATTTGCAAAGGAAATACAAACAAAAATAAACAAAAAACTCAACAAGATGAAACACGGAAAAAATGATGACATAAACAAACAATGGGGTCTACTTAAAGATACTTTACAAGAAGTCATAGCAGAAAACGTAGGCACGCCCAAAAAGCTAACAAAAAAGAAGTGGATGACTGTATAAATCCTCGAGCTGATGAAAAAGAGAAGAGCATGTAAAAACTTACATACGGAAAACTACTGGAAAATGCATAAAGAAATTCGAAAAAAGATAAAAGCAGCCAAAGAAAAGTGGTTATCAGATCAATGCAGAGAAATTGAAGAGCTAGAAAAGAAGCATGACAGCTTTAATTTCCATAAGAAACTTAAAGAGGCAAGTGGAATAAATAATAAAGACCTACAACGATTCTGACAGACGAGAACATAGGAAAGAACATAGGAAAGTTTCATCACCAAACTTTTTGCAGATACTTATGAAATAAATGGCCCCTCTATACAGCAAACAGAATATGCAAACTGCAAAATAAGCAAAACAAGCGGACCAGACAAAATTCATGGAAAAACTATAAAATTAGTCAAAGGCAAAAATATTAATATCATCTTTGACCTCTTCAACAAAATTTATGACACGGGGGAATACCAAATGAATGGTTATAACAATTCCAAAAAAACTAATGCCAAACTATGTGAAGACTTCCGACTCATCAGTTTAATGAGCCATACCCTGAAATTTTTTTTAAACATAATCAAAAACAGAATATTTAGTAAATGTGAAAGTGAGAATAGTGACGTGCAATTTGGATTTCAATTTCTTGGAACACGAGAAGCTCTTTTCGCACTACAAATACTTGTGCAAAAATACCTTGACCATCAAAAGGAGGTCTATATATGCTTCATAGATTATCAAAAGGCATTCGACAGGGTAAGTCACAACAAGTTGATAGAAGATCTAAAAAATTTAGGACTACATGGGAAGGACATCCGCATCATCCAGAATCTATTCTGGAATCATAAAGCCATTATATAACGCTTAAAGGCAAAGATATAAAAGAGATAGATATCAAACTTGGGGATGGCCAAGGGTGTTTACTGTCCCCAATGCTCTTTAATGCTTACTCGGAAAAAATCTTCAAAAATGCCTTACAGGACCAAAATAAGAGTTTGAAAGTTAATGGACGATGGATTAATAACATACGCTTTGCGGATGATTCCTGCATTATGGCGGAAAATGAAGTAGATTTACAATATATGCTTGACAGAGTTGAACTTAAAACAACCGCAGCAGGTCTATCCATAAACAAGGCCAAAACAAAAGTAATGAAAGTAAGCAGAGCTGCCTCAAGTATCGGAGATATGGACATTAAACTCGACAGTAGTAAAATCAAACAAATCAAAAAGTTTAGATACCTGGAAACAATGTTAAATGAAATATGGGACCCAGAACAAGAAATAAGATCTAGAATAGAGCAGGCTAAAAATACATTTATGAAATGGAAAAGCTTACTTATTTTGCGATGGAAGTTTAAGCCTAAAATTACGTTGGCGAACGGTCAAATGCTACGTCTGGTCAGTGCTGCTATACAGAGTTGAGATATGGACCCTAAAAACTAATATGTTAAATAAACTAGAGGCCTTCAAATTGTGGTTACATCGGAAGCTACTGAAAATATATTGGACGGAAAAGGTCCGGAATGAAACGGTACTCCAGAAAATGAAGGACCGGCATGGAGGTAGGGCAATTGTTCCACGCGGCTGCCGATAGGAAGAATTTTAGTGAAGTGGTCGCAAACCTCCAGTAATTAAGATGCACCAGAAGAAGAAGAAGGTCCTCTTGATTACGTACTTCCGTTAGCATAGAGCCCGAGATTTGTGTCTGCATCAGCTCTTGCAGAGTGCCCTCGACTGACTCTGTGTATTTTCCAATTTTGGTCCGCAGCAATCCGTTTAGAACGTCCTCACAGTATCTTCTTTATGATTCTCTGTTGATTTTCTTTATGGCTTTATTATAAGCCGTAAAACTGGTTCTATATGTGGCCCAGTCACAATTTTTTTTGGCTTTGTTGAATAGTTTTCTAGTATCCGCCCTTGCCTTGTCCAGCCCCTTGTCTAGGCTTAGTGTATCAAGCATATCTTTATTTTTCTACTTATTTCTTAACAACTTTAAATGCAGGTACTTAATAGATGCGTTCATAACAACTCATCAGTTGCAATCGCTAAGTCATCAATCAGAGATAAGCGCTGAGCTTTATTGAACGGTTTATTTTAGACAGTTGCCAACAATGTACATTTTCACCAACTACATAATCATAAAGCTCTTAAGTTTTGAATTTAAATAAATGACTTAATTAGTTTATGAAGCCGTTTAATCCCATTTTATAATGTTTTTAGGTTTAATTATTGTTATCATTTTTTTATATTTTTTAACTCCTTTCCCCAAGTGTTGTACGTTGTAATCCCATATACTTATTAATTACCTATATTGCATTCTTTCTCAATTTTAATAATATGTAAATTGATGTGGGCATGATCACATGATGAGTCGTTCTAAACTCAGCGAATGATTTCTACATTGGTGTATTTTTAAACTATTTCTTGTAAAAATTAACATTGAACTAATAAGTTGTTGTAAAACTGTATAGGCTAACTACATGTTAATAGCTTCTCGTATATCATATGTGTCATTTGTATTAACTGTAAAACATTTATAAAAATTCATACGCTTAATACAATAATATAACAGGAGTATAATACAGGGTCTCTATAAATGAATGAGATTATGTAATCAGTTTTAAAAAGGCGGTATATTTACCGCCTTTTTAAAATTGTCCACTATACTATTTGTTTTGACAGTTCAACTTTGACAGTTGCCAAGCAAGCAAGGTTATAAGAATGTATACAAATGAAGAATTTATTTTTAATATTGAATCATACTTTATGAATGGGCGGTTTGATAATGGGGAGTGTATGTAAGCAAGAAAATATTTTTGTTATTGAATCCTAAGATAGACAACTTTATTTACGCATTTCACTAAAGCGGCACAAACCATTGAAGTAGAGTAGGGTAGAACGGGAAACGACGACTGCGCATCCTGAACCTCGGGCCGCGTTTGGTTACTGCCATTTCAGTTTATAAAAACTCGTTTGTTTACATTTAGGAACACGAATTAGACAACTCACAATACCTTTGCATGTAATTTAAGAGGGTTACCTAACTATAGAAATAAAAGAGCGGCATATTTAAGTAAAATTTTTATTGGTGATTAAATAATATAAGTTTATGCAGTTTTTGGCAATTGCCTAAAATGGAATAAATTTAAATTACTTTTACTGTCTAGCGTAATATATAATAACTAAAATACCACTTCCTTGGAGAGCATTGTTTTTCGGAAGCATCTGGTGCTTCTAGCAAATCAGTTGATTCGTTAGAATTTATAGAAGTTTCTATATTTGGCAAGTTTATGGTTGGAACCTTAGACCATAAACACTAAGTGTTTATGGTCTAAGGTTGGAACAGAGCCAGTCATGAGTTTGGCATAACGACCCGATCGATCAAAACATGATTCTTCAAAATGTAGAGAACACACTCTAGTACTGTGTCCCCATTTTCGAGTTATTCTTAATATACTCTTCCATTTTGCATATAATGCTTCTGGTATCCTAAAGATTTAATTGTTATTTATCTGTATTAATTGTTATGTTTGTATGCTACTATTATTTAACAATTGACCGGTACAATAATTAACAACATCCATCCAATGTTGCTAAACTAGTAGCAGATGCCACCAACACAAAAAATACTATTTTACTTACTTTACTTACTTTTTTACTATATTATATTTTACTAAAAAATAGCGGATATAAACTATACTAAAATTGCATAAATTTATATCATTCAATCACTGTTAACGTTTTAATTTAAATATAGCGCTTCTTTATTTTTAAATTAAATGATGATAGATGTCGTGCTATGTACCGAGTATTATTAGTTGCCTAATTTGTGTTCCTAAATGTAAACAAAGCGTTTTTATGAGCTAAAATGGCAGCTTTCATGTGTGTCGAGTTCGCGCAGCTTAATGCCCCTTCTACCCTACTCTACTTCATTGGCACAAACGTACGTTAGCTGGTTACATAATCCCAAACGTTTATAACGACCCTGTATATATATTCATGTTAAATATACAATAAGTATTTACATTTGACATTATACAAAACGTTAATAGTCAATTACATACAATATTAAAATGACACATCTAAAACGAAACAATACAGCTTTTAAAATGGTTAGCATTAATAGAATGAAACTCTAACTAACTCAGAACAGGGCGCCTTACTCTAGCACGTGACAGAGTACACTGCCTTAAAACTTTTTGGGAATACGATTCCGTAGCTTTTGTGCATATGTCACGTGAAAGATTATTTATTTAGTTATCATGTTTGTTACATTTGTGTGATTATTGCATGGGATCCGAGATGTAATGTGAACGCGGGGCAACTTGCTCTGGCTTGTAACAGCTTGTACCAGAGTCTATCAGAATGTAGCTCTTATTTTAATCAAAATTGCATATTTCAATCCAAAAACTTAAATCCGTAATTCAAAAATGGCACATTTGATTTTTATGTAATTTACTACTACATAATACCTGAATATTTACTAACTGTAAAATATGTTTGAAAACCCAATACGAGTAATTTGACATAGCAAAAATGAAAAATAGTAAGAAAGTGTATGAATGGACCATAATAGAATAAGAATAACTGAGCTTTTACAAATATATACAATACAATACAATACAATACAATACAATACAATACCATACAATACAATACAATACAATACAATACAATACAATACAATGCAATACAATACAATACAATACAATACAATACAATACAATACAATACAATACAATACAATGCAATACAATACAATACAATACAATACAATACAATACAATACAATACAATACAATACAATACAATACAATACAATGCAATGCAATGCAATACAATACAATAACACGTAAGGAGGATGGACAAGAGAAGATAAAGAAAACCATAGAAACAGAAGTAGTGACAGAAAACACAAACATAGAAAAGATATGTGAAAGATACTTAGAAAAGCGACGGATGAAGCAATTTCCAGGTATATAAAAAGGGGACAAAAAGGACCATACTGGTGGTACAAAGAAATAAAAGATTGCAGAAAAAATAAACAATACAAATAGAAAAAAAAAGCCAAAAAATAGAAAAAAAGAAGAAAAAACACAGAGGAAACGGAAGAGAAACTAAAAAACGACAGACAAATCCTAAAAAAGCAATCAAGGATAGCAAAAAAACATGCTGGAAAGAAATGATAAAATATATAGACGGGAACTGTAGGGGAAAGCCGTACAAAATAGTGATAAACAGATTTTAAAGAAAAGTAAAGGCAATGCGTGTGCAGTGGCGTATGAATGGCTGACGAAGAAGAGAGGAAGAATCTACCTAAAAAACCAAAAGAGAAAAAAACTGAGAAATTGTGTTCCAAGGGAGAACGAGTAGAATAATCAAAAACAAGAGAAGAACATAAAGAAACAGTTACGGCAAGAGTGAAAGATGTTGATTGGAATAAAATAAAACACCGCATTTGAAGTATTTTATAAAATCAAGTGGAAATATATATCAGTAATTAAGTAGACACACTTTTTTGGTTAGAAATGTAACAACGTGTTTCTACCGTGTTTTTAGACCGACTACTTGTTGTTTTTATTTTAAAACAAATAGTTACATTTTGTTACCAACACAAGTATGTCAACCTACTAAAGTAATTATGTTTGTTTACATTATTTAACACTCCCTCTTAATGAAAACTTCTCTTAACAAAAAATAAATTTTTACAAACATTCTTAAAGTTAAACATTTTTTAAACTACATATTGCATCTTTAAACAGTTCAAATTTTAGACGCCCTAAAGGTTTAGTAAACACATCTGCAATTTGTCTGTCTGTGGGACAATATTTGATATTCACTATTCCTTCGGACACTTTTTCACAAATAAACTTATAGCGCACATCTATGTGTTTGTTGCGTTTTTTCGTAATTCCATTTTTAATTAAAGACATTGCACTCTGGTTGTCAATTCGAAGATTTAGTTTTACTTGTACAGTTGTTAATTCGAACACTAATTCTTTTAAATAAAAAAGTTCCTTTGTACACTCTGCTGCTAGAATTCTGCTTTTGTCCTTGCACTAGCTGATCGGAGCATTTCCCAGAAATATTACGTAGCCTGTTGTGCTTTTTCTTGAATTTATATCACCTGCATAATTCGAGTCACAGTATGCATTTAGGATATTCATGTTATTTTCTATCTTGTACTCAATGCTACTGTTTATTGTTCCTTTTAAATATTTTAAGCATCTTTTTTTAGTCAGTTACGTTCGATAAAGTTAGGTTTTCTACAAAACGACTGCAAGCATTTACAGCGTAAGTCAAATCTGGTCTGGTTTTAGTAGAGAGATGTAGGAGGCTTCCTATTGCTTCTCTATACGAAAAAGCACATTTTTGTATTTCCATCTCTTGTTCGGGACGTTTTGCTTTTATGGAGGCTGTTACTGTTTTGGCTTCAGTCATTTGAAACTTTTCTAGCACTCTTTTTGCAAATTCAGTTTGTTTTAGTTTGAGTCCATCTGCACATTTTTCAATCTCTATCCTTATGAAGGTTTTAAGTTCAGTATACACTGTTACTTGGAATTCTCGTGTCAGATTTATTAGTAGTTCATCGATTTTGTTTTGATCACTTCCAATTATGATTCCATCATCCACATATATAGCCAATATTATTTCAATGTTTTTGCTTTCATAGACACACTGTTCGCATGAGATCTGTTGTAGTCCGTTGCGTTTCAGAAAACCGTTGAAGGTTTTATTCCATAGCATTAGAGCTTGTTTAAGTCCCTATAGTGATTTTTGCAACTTACATATCTTGTTTTGATTATCAAATCCTTTTGGCATTTGCATAAAGATTACGTCATGTGGGTTTCCGTAGAGGAATTCTGTCTTTATATCAAATCTTATAATTTTATGATTTTTAGCTGCAGCTAGTGCAAATAGTATTCTCAGTGAAGTACTATTTACCACAAGACTGAATATCTTGTTGTAGTCAATTTCATGTTCCTGTTCGTATCCTCTAACTACCAGTCTTGCCTTGTATCTTCCATCATTTTTCACTTTTAAGATCCATCTGGTACTGAGTATTTTCTTGCCTTCTGCTTTATATTTGTCAACTTCTATCCAAACTTTGTTTTCTCAAAGTGATTCTTTTTCTTCTTCGATATCTTTAATCCATTCATTTCTTTCGAAACTTTTGATTACCTCTTCAAAAGTTAAAAACCTCTCGTTGACCTTCGTGCTTTGTTATTGTTTTCTTAATTCTTTTTGGTTCATCTTTTCTGTTTTTATTTCCTCTTCTGCTTTTTACAGTTGTCCATTTTTCTCATTTTTTTTCAATAAATATTACATCTCTATGAGTTGTTATTTTCCTTTCGATCATCCAGTTTCTTTAATGTACTTAGCACTTTAGCAAAGGCGTTACTTCCAAATACATTTACTCTGGAAATATCAGGTTTCTTACTTGTCCATTTTTCATGTGGAGTTGTATCAACAGTTGATGAAGGACTTCTATTTGTTAGATAGGCTGCTGTTCTTACAGCTTCTCCCAACATTTCTTTGTGTTGATTTCCATCCAAAATTAACGTTCTTGCTTTTTCTAACAAGGTTCTGTTCAACGTTCTGCTTTACCATTGAGTTGAGGGATATGTGGAACTGTGTAGTCCAAAATCATTCCTCTTTGTTTGAACCATGCCTTGATTTCTTTGGAGATGTATTCGCCACCATTGTCACATCTGAATTTGTGCACTTTCAGATTCCAGATTTTACTTCGACCATATTTATGTATTCTTTTATTGCATCTTTGACTTGATTACGACTTTCTAACAGGAAGGTTGTTTCCATCCCACGTTATAGGATTTATGGGGCCACACAGGTTCGAGTGTATTACTTTTATTGGTCTAGTTGCTCTTGTTCGCTCTGTTTTAAACGGAAGTCGTGTCTGTATCTCATCCAAAAAATTAATTTGTCTTTTGTCTAAAGTTAGACCAGTGAATAAGTTTCTTAATTTCAATAGGTTTTCTTTGCTTAAATGACCCATCCATCGATGCCATAGTAATTATGATTTTTCCGACGTCGTTGTTAAAGCTGTTTCTTGTTTTTCACTGTTGAGATTTATGCTGTAAAGGCCATTTTCCTTTTTCCTTCTTTATGTTATTTTTGTATATCTCAACCTTTGCTTTAGTGAATTTAATTTCACCTCCATTTTCGGTTATTGCACTTACTGATAGAAGATTCTTACTTAATTCTGGAGCATACATAACATTTTTCAGGCTACATTGCCTTGACACCACTTTTCCTAGTGATTCTGTGCACATTGTGTTTTTCTTTTTTGCAAATTTTATTGTAGAACAGTAGCTTTGTGTTTCACACAGAAGTTTTAAATCATTGGTGAAGTGTGACGTAGATTTGGAGTCCACTGACTTTTGTTTGCTAACTTTTCTTCCTGTAGTAACAATCTCTTTCTGCGTGGTTGTTCTTCTTACAGATGTTGCACCTCGATGGAAAATTTTTAGTTCTGCATTTTGCTGCCAGATGTCCTTTTTTTTTGTTACATTTAAAACATTTTTGCTGTAGCATTGAACGCCACTGTTCCATCGTATTTTTTTTAATCTTTTGTTCTGAATTCTTCGCTGAGCAGTCTGGTCATTGGATTTTCCAAGGTGATCTTATTTTGAAGTGTTGACTCCCATGCACTTACAAAATGTTTAAATTGACCCGAGCAAGCTTGACAGAATTTTTGACATAAACATTTCAGAACTTATTGCTGCGTTTAATCCTTGAAGTTTGAACGCCTTATTATTTATTTTGCTTAGGATTGTTGCCATACCAGCTTCTTTCTTATATTTGTGATTAAAGAACTCATGCATTAATGTTAAATCAAAACACTAGCACTAGACAGAAAAAGTGATTGCAGCAACACTTCCCGCAAATATGATGGTGAAAGAAAAGATAAAAATAAATAGCGGAAGCAAAGATAAAAGCAAGAGAAAGAAAAGAAGAGTTTGACAACAGAAAAACAAACAAACACATAAAATAAAGCCACAGAAGAAAAAAAAAATGAGAGGAGAAAAGTAAAATAAAAACAAAAAATAAAAAAAATAAAAATAAGGAAAGACAGGACAATTATGCGTACCAGAAAATAGAAAATAGAAAAATAAAAAAAAGATCATTTGCAGAGAGTACGATACCAAATAAAATTGAGATAAGAAGAAGGAGAAGAGAAATGTTGAACAAAAGCTAAATAACAAAAATAACAAAGTAAATGCCAAATGGTAGAAACGCTATCTTGAGGTTAACGGATAACGCAACTTTTGAGATGTTTTTTTAGATAGAAATATGTACATGGATATCACTGGAGGTAAAAATTACAAATTTATGACTGCCAAAAAGATTACAACTAATGTAACTGCATAAAATATTCACAAAGAGAAGTGTAGGTAGACAAGAAAACTGAGTACAAACCAAATTACTAGAATAAATCGCACACGGATTGGAAACAGAAATGTCAGTGCAGATAAAAAGATACAAAAAGGCAAAAAAATGAACAAAGGTATGAGCTATAGGGACAGAAGGGCCGGAAACGTGAAATCCGCGAGGCAATAACTAGCTTACCTTGAACTAGTGCCAAATCTAGACCAGTTTGGCAAGGACGGTATAACAGGATTTTCGCAAAGAAGAAAACCGGAAGCCACTTGCTGAGGCCAATAAAGAAAGATATATTTTAGCTATAGTTAGTAAGTTAGTAGCAATTTACCTGAGTAGCATTATTACCTAACTGTAAAATATTAACAAAAATCCATAAACATAAACTTATTTTAATCAAAATTACATATCCAAATAAAAAAAAACAATCTAATCACTCATAACTCAAAAAAATTTATGTGGACCTTCAATGTTACGATACAGCCCAGGGTTCATCAAATGCGTAATCCGACAATGATATTATTCTAATCATGCCCCTTTAACACGGTATATAATTATACATATTTGAATTATAGATGAAACTTTAAGTCTGTAAAGTACACAAATGATTATTAATTTTATTGAAGATTGAAAAATTAGGACCATAAATATGTTTTTCAGTATAATTGTACTCATTGGCAGTTTTAACTAAATAGTTAAGTTATGTTACAAATGCTATTGCTCACATTTTATGCGTCAATTATAAAGAAAAACATGTTTTTTTGTGCATTTTACAGACTTTTAAAGTTTCATCTTTAATTATAATATAAAATGCAACATATAATTATAGACGGTGTCAAATGAGCATAAGGCTATTAAAAGCTGTCAGCTACTAAAATTCTAGCTATTTTATTATGAAACATAAGTCGTTTTTAGTGTGATGAATTTCTAATTCTTTTTAGAAAAAATAATTCATACTCTTTAATGATTTTAATATTAGCAATAATTTTATTGTAAAAATAATAGTTTATTATTGTTGTTATTGTTAGATACAAGAAAAAAATATAAGGTGTAAAAAATGACATTGATTTTGTGAGAAAATAAATTAAATTAAACTGTTTGTTTTTGATAGCATTGATATTAGAAATGATAAGATAAAAACAAAACATATATTTATTTAATAATCCTATGTGCTAGTCATATCAATTAAGATAAACAAAAAATACCCACAACTTACTTTTATTATTAAGTTTCAGTTAGTATCTATCTCCGTTTCTCTCATAATCGTCCCTATAGTTCTATCTATTTCTACCGTGACTGGAACTCGTCTATGGGAACTTGCCAATGTACTGACTACTGACTCAGTTGCCTTACGCCGGTATTGTAGTGAGCATCGGTATGTGATATGTACAATTATAAACTAATAACGGACGCTTTCAGTTCAAATAATTAGTTAATTTCCTAAACGTTATATAAAAATCTATCGTCCGTTTGTGTTTTTCACCTTCTAAAATGCCAGTTCGCCTCAGTGAAAATCGCAGAAGTTTCTGGGTTTAATTATGTGATGTAAACTTCTCACTCCAAAATGGCCGACTCATATTACCAGGTGAGAATGCCTCTGTTTACCTGTTGAAATTCGCGCAGGGTTAATACTAGTGAACACGTGTACCTCGTAAAATGTAAACGGCATAACTGTACGATGCCTTTTGTTCATATTATGTTGATTTATATTATGCAACGTTAATTCATGTTAGGTTAGGTGTTTATTATGATTGACACGATATGTATTTTCGATTTGCAATGGACAGAAAAAATGGGGTAAACAGATTTTTGAATGCGAGCCAAAACAATGGACGATTCTTGGTATACTAAAAAATTATAAACGGGTTGATGTATGTAGAATGTAAATAAATTGATATTTTTGGTATGTAATTCAGTGGCGTAGCTATATATGTCAAGAAATTTAATTGAAATGCCTGTCAAGTTCAAAATATAATTCAAATATGTTTAGTAAATGGAATATGTTTGAATGTTGTTTTGGTGACAAATAATAAAATTGTGAATTAACGGCAATGAAATAATTATTAAAAAATATTTAGTGCAACAGGTGGATTTTGTTTCTGCAAAGATATTATTTCACCTTGAAATAATAAATATAACCTTCAATATTCAATTACTCTATATTAATAATCAAATTATATAATTTATAATTAATTTGTGAGATATGACTCACATGTGATTAACGTATTATTTTTTATTTATAACAATGAAATGTCATTTCATAATTAATTAAACAATTGAAATTATATGCAAATAAAGTAACCATCTGGGTTTTACTCAATAATGTTGCACATATAAAATACCCCGAAATTTAAATTTCGGTGTTCATATTTGACCCAGATTATGTATTATGTCTGTATATATTAAAATCACGATATATGTACTAAAACAGTTACATATTTTCAAATATAACCTCAAAAATAGTATTAACCTCGTAACAGTAATAAACCTTATTTCATGTTATTTAATTATATTGAAATTAAAGTAAGAAAAGAAATTACATTGAAACGTCTGCTATTAAAAAACGAAACAAAAAACTAATTTGGCATGAAAAACAATATTTTTGTGATCTTTTGTCATTGATTTTTTAAATCATTTATATTTCACTTGCTTATTTGCTTTAGATACGGAATATGTAAAGTGGTCCTGAACTTGGGCAATATATGCGTGTTCTAATTCAAGCTTGAAGATGTTTCATAAAAACTTCCATACTTGTTTATTAAATCTATAAATGCTTGCATACTTGTTTACATAAATGTCACAATTATAAATAAAGTGAAATATGAAACTATTTATATTAATTAACATTCTAACCAAATGACATTGTCATAAATAAAATTAATATTACATTTTCGTATAAAATATTGTTTGCGACTTCAATTTCTCGGGCTGGAATGCGCTCTGGGCATTATAATCATTATAATGCACTTGGTGCACAAATAACTTTTTTTTTTAAATTTTAAAATTTGATTTTTAGGAATTACTTAATATGTCAAAACAACTTCAAAATACAAAATATTTCAACGAGTGAAACCACACTTACTGAAACTATCACACTGAAGACTAGAAAAAATCTCGTAAAAGTTTTGGTCCTACATCTTTGAACTGTCATATTTGTTTTGATGGCAAAGATCTGCCGGTGTTGTAAAATATCTACAGTCAAACTCGAATACTGTGTGGCCGGTGCTAGGGGTTTCCGCGCATCTTGAGAGAAAGAAACCTATAGCCAGAATGAAGGATGCATAATGCGAGAAAGGGAAACAATACGAGATACAAACTGTTATTCAAATATAAATATATTTACTGTCGGGTAGCGCTGGCTTCGCATGTACATAAATAGATGTTATTGTCACCGCAGTTCATGCTAGTTTTAAAATTGATTTTGCAAGCGAATGTACCTACGTTACTATTGGTCTTGCTCTCATTCCACTTTTGTCTCGGAAGAAACCGGCCACAGTATTCGAGTTTGACTGTAAGTCATTATTCAATTTTGGGTCGGCAATGATCCGAATAGCTTGTCAACAACATGATTGTTCCAGAAAAGATCTTGTGAGATTGTAACCCTTAAAAGACAAATTGAAGATTTAGATTTGTATTTGTTGTTTAGTTTAATGTTTGGTACGGACGATACTTTAGATTTTGATTTTGAAACAATAAGAAGTTGAGTTTTTTTAGAGTTAACATTGAACAAATTGGTAATACCTTATTTTGATATTGTTTTGAGGTCTTTGTTTATGGTCTTTTTAACACGTTCACTGCGGCAGCAAAATTCTGATATTGCTTTGAGTTGTTTGTTTCTAGATTCATCATAGAAATTTTAAGACGTTCTGCTATATTTGTCGAAATTGTCTTTGGAAAATATGAAGTATGCAGAGTGCTATCGTCTGCAAAACTTTGATTAGGACTTTTGGTTATTTAAAGAAGTTTATTATTGTAAATCAAAAATAAAGTTGGCGAAAGAGCAGACTTTTGAGGAACACCAGCATTTATGGTTTTAGGGCCAGAGCTAAAACCATTAATTTTAGCTATAATTTTTCCATTGTTAAGAAAGCTAGTTATAAGACTTACAAATTTGTGATCAAGACTTTTACAGCATGTTAATAAGATTAGGATGTCATGTTTTTTTAAAGTAGAATTTTATTTGTGACTTAAATCTGTTGCCGAAATATATATTGAGTATCTGAGATAAAGTTATTTTGTTCTAAGAATTTGACAATGTGGAAATTAATATATTTTTCAAAACTTTTTAACAAATTGGACAGTAGTGCAATTGGTATATAATTTGAAGAATCAGGTTTGTCTCTTTGTTTAGGTGTAGGTTCAACATTTGCAATTTTTTAACACTTTGGGAATGTTTTTTTTGTATGATAAATATTTTAGTCAGAATTGGAGCTAATTCATTTGCAAATGTTAATTAAGAAGATATCTTTTAGCAACTCAACCTATCATTTTACCACTAGCTAGCATTGTAGATACAACAGTAGGAGGATTTAGAATAGTAGACTTAGATGCAAGTTGGTTTGCAAAAATATTTGGGTTTTTTTTTGGGTTAGTAACTAGATTGTTCTTATCATTTTGAATATTTTGAACTATCTTTTAATGAATTTATTGTTTTATAGAAATTTTTGTTGTTTATGGAAAGCTGAGAGTTTAGGTCTTATTAGATTGTCACAATTTTTACGAGCTTTTTTATAATCTTGATAAGTCTGATCGAAACGATTACTGGCGTATTTGTTGCTGAATGAGTTGAATAAGATTGTGTGAAGCAGCAAAAATCATAGCTTGTTGTCCAGATAGTGTTGTAGAGTATGAGGGACTTAACTATTCAGTATTATGAGTATTAATATCTCTTAGCAAAATTATTTCAGCTTTTCTGTGATTATTTTGAAGAAGCTTGTCAAAACTTTTAGAGAGGTCATCAAAAAAGTTTGCGCTTTGAGTTGGCTCGTTTGAAGAACGGTACATGCCAAATGCAAAAATAGTCTTATCGGGAATGTTTTGTTTAAGAAATATGCTATTATAACCAATGGCCTGAATTTCATACGTCGCGCGTCGCACAGTGGGGCAGAATACACATTTTGTTGGCAAAAAAACTAAAACTGCTCCAAATTAAGCTTGTAACAAGCACATTTAAGATGTATAGGTAATAACACTACCCTGTTACTAAGAAGTCCCAAATATATTAATCTGGTTATTTCCCCAAAGTTATATTAACGACATAATCTGGATATTTCCAATAACTAATTAAGCAACGGACGCGATGGATTATAATAATCCGGATATTTCCAGCAGCTGTGCTGGAGTATATTTTATAGTGGGAAAATGTAGTATATAAGTATTTTGTAAAACATTATTTAGGCAGTTAAGATTTCATTCTTGTTACATTGTTAGACGATTATTATTATTTCACTGTTGATTAAACATTATTCACGAAGAACCACGTTATTATTATTATAACCCTACAACACCCTGTTACAATTGGAGCCCAACTTAGTGGCTCGTGATTAAAAAGATTATCAACGTGCTATAAAACGGCGTCTTACAATTTGAGAAGCAAGATGTCCTTATCACAGGAACAGCTCCTAGCTGTAATGGAAAGCATGAAAGGAGTTTTTAGTGATTTGGTAAAATCGGCTCAAACACCTGCACCAGCACAAGAGCAGAAGATGACCCTTGCCACCTGCAGATCGAGATTCGCCGGAGATGAAGCCGATGATGTAGATGCCTTTATCGATGCAGTCAACATATATAAAGATTGCATGAGAATTGACGATGAAAGCGCATTAAACGGATTTCCGATGTTGTTAGATGGTGCAGCGAGAACGTGGTGGAAAGGAATAAAAAGAAGTGTTTCAGGATGGAAAGAAGCACTCGACGCCCTACGCCACGCATATGGGTACAACAAACCTCGATTTATGGTATTCGAGGAACTTTTTTCATGGAAGCAAAACAAAAATATGCCGACAGATTTGTTTGTGAGTAAAGCACGAGCACTACTATCACATTTGCCAAATGATCCAGAGCTGCCCGAGATGTATCAGATAGACATGGTATACTCACGTTTAAACTTGAATATTAGAAAAAGGCTATCACGCGAGTCAGTGAAAACGTTTAACGAGTTGATTATTCAAGCTCGAGCCATTGAAATGATGGAGGAAGATCCACCAAGAAGGAACAATGAAACATTGAATAATGCAAGAACAAGTCGCCCAAGATGCAATTTCTGTAAAAAGTTTGGACACGATGAATTTATTTGTAGGCAAAAACAAAATGCAACAAACCAAGTGCCGCCAGCACCTAACACAACACTTATATGTTTTGGTTGCGGAAAACCCGGACATATCCGCAGTCAGTGCCAGGATGCACAAATACCATCTACAAGTATTAACAACGCATCAAGTTTTGATTTCTCCGCCGCCGATTTTGAAGCAAAATATGGACGTCCAAGTATATATATTACTGCAGCAAACCATACCGATCTGGTAATAATAGATACTGGCGCAAATGGCTGCGTTGCAGGACGACAACTGAATGATCATCTTGAAGAACTTAATTATCCATTCCAGTACGACCAAATTTACATGTCACTTGCGGACGGAGTAAAGAAAAAGCGAGACGTAAGACGTTATGAGTTACCAGTTACGGTAGAAAACAAAACTGTAATGGTTCCGTTTATTGCTGTCCCAGAATTTACCGAAGCAAGAACTCTGATGGGACAAGATTTTATTCGAAAAACAAATATGGTTTTAAATGTTCCCCGAAACAAATTTTATTTTGATGAAAATCCAGAGAACTGTTTTGCATTAATACCTGAAGGTGAAGAAAATGATATAAAAATAGCAGTAGAAGAATCTACCGAAAATCAGATTCAGAAGCTAAGCGACGCTGATCAACAAAAACTAGATAATTTGTTGAAAGAGCACCAGGAAGTGTTCACACGGCCTGATCAAGCAACCCCGTTTGCAGAACACGCAATTCGGCTATCATCAAATGAACCAATTGCTGTTCCGCCATATAGAATGTCTCCTGAGAAAAAGAAGTTTCTCGAAAAAGAAATAGACGGACTACTAGAAGAGGATATTATAGAAGAGTGCGAATCCCCATATGCAGCCCCTGTAGTATTAGTACCAAAAAAGACGGGAGAATATAGGCTATGTGTGGATTATAGAAAACTAAACTCCGTAACTATAGCAGACACCTATCCTCTACCCAGGATTGACGATTTACTTCATACTGCCCCAAAAACTCTTTTTATGACGACATTGGATCTAAAAGCAGGATATCACCAAGTAGCTGTAAAAATAGAGGATAGAGACCGTACCGCTTTCATTTCCCCAGTTGGAACCTTTCGATTCAAACGAATGTCATTTGGTCTTCGCAATGCCCCAGCGACATTTCAACGGCTCATTGACCGATTCCGGAGCGGACTCAAAAACATTATTATTCTTGCCTATCTGGATGATATAATCATCTTGTCCACAACTTTTGAAAAGCACCTACAAGATCTAGATGAAGTATTTCAACGGTTAAAATTGTTTAAACTCCAAGTCAACAAAGAAAAATGTGAATTTGTACGTGATCGAGTAAAATACCTAGGACACATATTAACACCCAGAGGAATAGAACCGGATCCCCAAAAAGTGAGTGCAATAGAAGAAATGAAGCGACCTGGGAATGAGAAACAAATTAGATCATTTTTGCAAACCTGCTCCTGGTTTAGAAGATTTATACCAGATTTTTCAAATATATCTCAACCGCTAAGCAGGCTATTGAAAAAGAATGCAAAATTCCACTGGGACGAATCGCAAGAAATTGCGTTCAAAGAGTTAAAAATGAGACTGATAAATTATCC
Organism: Tachinus rufipes; assembly: GCA_963932245.1. Classification (NCBI taxonomy): domain Eukaryota; kingdom Metazoa; phylum Arthropoda; class Insecta; order Coleoptera; family Staphylinidae; genus Tachinus; species Tachinus rufipes. The sequence goes on from OZ010742.1 coordinate 69,923,602, forward strand.
TATACTACGATCGGTTGATCCTAGTTTGCCATACACCCTAAAAACTGACGCAAGCGCCTACGCTTTAGGAGCTGTTTTGCTCCAGGGGGAGGGTGCCGACGAGAGACCAATAGAATATGCAAGCCGACTACTGACACCCGCAGAACAAAATTATTCGACAACGGAACGAGAAGCTTTGGCTGTGGTATGGGCCTGCAATAAATATCGAGGATATATAGAAGGAGCCGTAATTAATGTCAAAACTGATCACCAACCATTAAAATGGTTGATGTCATTGAAATCGCCTAATGGAAGACTAGCACGATGGGCATTAACTTTACAATCATATAATCTAGTTATAGACTATTTACCGGGAAAAGCTAATCTAGTCGCAGATACGCTATCAAGACCTCCATGTCATGACGCCGCTGAAATTGACTGCCCTATCTGTTATACTTCGATCGACATGCCCACAGAAATGCTTGCCAAGATTCGAGATAAACAAATTGAAGACCCTGAACTAAAGAATATAATAGACTGTTTTGAGGACAATGACAAGAAGGATACGGTTAACCATAGAAAATGGACAGGCCGCGGATTTATCATGCAAAATGGAATACTTTATCATTATTCATGGGATGACGACATCGAAGAAGCTCAAGAAGTAGTTCCCGAAGAAGAAATTTTACGAGTGTTGCGAGAATATCATGATATTCCCACAGCCGGTCACTATGGGATTGAAAAAACATACAAACGTATAGCATCTCGATATTATTGGACCGGAATGCGACGTCGAATTACCGAATATATTTCAAAATGTGTCGAATGTCAACGGTACAAACCTACTAACTTGAAACCCGCTGGGTTATTACAAACTCCTGTACCGGCACGACGCTTTGAAGTAATATCTATTGATTTGTTTGGGCCTCTCCCGGAAACAGAAAATAAACTAAAATGGATCTTTATCATTGAAGACACAACAACAAAATGGGTAGAATTGTTACCACTAGAAGTAGCTACAGCGGAAGCTTGTGCAAATGCTTTAATCAACGAAATTATACTACGATATGGAACACCACGAAGAATAATTAGCGACAATGGACCACAATTTGTTACAAATGTGATGCAACAAGTGGCACACGTATTTGGATTCCAACAAAACCTTATACCCGTATATCACCCAGAAGCAAATCCAGTAGAAAGAAAAAATAGAGATCTAAAAACACAATTAGCTATACTATCCGAGAAAGAACACACCATGTGGTACAAGTATTTACCGACGATAAGATTTGCGATGAACACCATAACATGCGATTCAACAGGGTTTACCCCAGCTTTCCTAATGTTTGGAAGAGAAATGAGGACGCCTGAAGATGTACATCATGATTTTAGGCAAATTGTAAACAACGAAACATTTGTACCACAGATTACAGCACACCTTAAGAAAATTGCTGACTGGCTATCTACCGCTAGAGAAACACAAGAAAAACAGCAAGATAGATGGAAAAAAGTAGCAGACAAAAAAAAGAAGAGAAGTATTACCATACGGACCAGGAGATTTGGTATTGGTCAATACACACACCAGAAGCAAAGCAGCCAACAACTACACATCAAAATTTGCTCCTAAACGAGATGGACCATATATAATAAAGCGACTTGTAAGTCCAACAACATATGAAGTGGCTTCTCCAGAAAATCCAGCAGTTTCTTTGGGAACATACCATACAAATGCACTGACTCCATTTAAAGAAGACATTACACCCATACCGATACCTGTAAAGCCAATTCGCAGAAGAGGACGGCCGAGAAAACAATAAAAGCACTTTCGAGGACGTTGAAGCACTTTTAAGGGGGAGTATGTAACAAGCACATTTAAGATGTATAGGTAATAACACTACCCTGTTACTAAGAAGTCCCAAATATATTAATCTGGTTATTTCCCCAAAGTTATATTAACGACATAATCTGGATATTTCCAATAACTAATTAAGCAACGGACGCGACGGATTATAATAATCCGGATATTTCCAGCAGCTGTGCTGGAGTATATTTTATAGTGGGAAAATGTAGTATATAAGTATTTTGTAAAACATTATTTAGGCAGTTAAGATTTCATTCTTGTTACATTGTTAGACGATTATTATTATTTCACTGTTGATTAAACATTATTCACGAAGAACCACGTTATTATTATTATAACCCTACAACACCCTGTTACAAGCTCATAATTACAAGAAAAATATTTTTTTTTTTTAATAATAAATTTGGGTGGTTTTTAAGGGATGGAAGTAGAAATGGCCGAGTAAAATTAACGAAAAAATAGTGAAAACAATCTGCTGCATAAAATAGGGCGGTTTTTAAGATGGCAAAATCAAAAACCAAAAAAACAATGACAATTCTTTAAAAGTAACGTTTCCGCTGTTTTAATTCCAAAGGAAAGTAAACAAAATTAAAGTTTCTAGCCAATTACAATATTTTATGAAAAATCTAGCTTTTGATCTTCTTACATTCATCCATCTTGATCACTTTTTTGGTTTGTTAATTAAATATAATTCATTTAATTAACAAACCAAAAAAGTTTGTTTTATTTTATTCTAAACTTCTCAAAACATCAAAAATTTCTTTTCGTGTTATAAACATATTGTCAGAAGTTGTTGAAACCAAGAAAAATTATAATTAGTAAAATTTACCTATTCAAAAAAGACCGCCCTATCTTTAACTATTAAAACCAAAAATTGCCAAAAATTGCTAAATTAAAATGTGCCCTAATTCTATCATTACTATACATTGTACTATGCAAACAAAAGTGCTCGATATAGCTTGATACACAACTAGTTTATCTATTTCTACACAATATTTTGCAAACAAAATTGCAATGATTATTGAACGTTTTTATTTAAGTTTTACATTTTATCACAAAATAAAAATTTCTGAAAATATAATACATACCTAAGCTCTGTGATAAAAAAGTTTTAAAACGATTTAAAAATGAAACAGTCTTTATAGTTTACTCGATAAATTGTCTTAATTATACAAGAAATGCGTTATCGGTTCTAAGACTCACGTAGTTTTATAGGCCCAATGTTGGCTACACTATGCCATAAAAACGAATTAATTGCCCCCAGTGTGCGTTGTCAGTCTGGAATATGCTTGTTATTTGTGGATGTAGGCACAAACACCCTGTTGGTCAGCAAATGAATGTTCAAGATGATAATTGGAATCTACTTCATTAAAGCGACCTGTGGTGGCACTCCGATGTAGGTATAGCATCGCATTCGATAGCGAAATGACGTCAGAGAAGTCACTCGATCGCATTGAGTTTTGGTACTCCCATCTGCGAAAATCGTATATAGAAATCTTCGCTCGGGAATAATCGGAATCGCTTTTTAGAACGTGTGCGATGCATTGTTATAGAAATGCCGTAGACAAGGATGGTAAATAAGAGACAACTCGATAAGTTTTGCAAGCATTTAAACCGTTTAAACTTATTCCGAATAAAATTTCTATCGGCAATATTAACGTTTATTGTATATATAATAAATTATTTAAGTAATAAAAATTTCAGTCAACCGTTTTTATTAAAAAAATATACAAATATCATTTTCATTAATTTGTTTTAGACAATTAATGCTGTCTGAGTTATTTTTTCTACAACAACGTGTTACAAGGATTATAAAAATATAATCCGTATTTGCTGTTTATTTATTTTATTTTTTGTTATAATCTTTATTATTCTTTTTGTAGTTTACTTGTCTCTAATTTTGTTTTAGACTTAAAACCAACAACGGTCTGGAATATATTAATTTATTAAATCAATATACATAATATAATTAATTAAGTTAACAGTTATTAAGTTATCATTTATCATGATAAAATAATAAAACAATTTACTATATTTTAGCTTGCAATTTTCATTCTTAAAAATACATTATAATTAATGTGTTTGTAATAAAAGTTATAATAAAACCAGTAAATTGTTTAATTAATATATAATTTAAATCTTATTTAAATAGAAAATACAAGGTGTATAATATAATGTATACATAAACGATAAAATTATCTATTGCCATTTTTCTTTCGTTTTATTTCCATACCTCACACTGCTTAAAGTATCGGTTAAATTGTCTCACATCGCACTATAATTTTGCCGGCTTTGAATTGTTGTAAACTTCATCGTAACAAGCTGTGAATTCCGTTCAAACCAAAGTCTAATAAAATAACACATGTTGATGTTCTTTGTTAAAGCGCATTTTACTCATTTTAGTTTCAATTTGAATAGTCGGTACGTATGCGATAGCCTTACTGGTATCGTTTTCGTTTCGATGCGATTCCTAACAAATTTAAAGAGAAGGGGCATGTCGATTTACATTGGAGTACCGGAATTCTATTCATACGGCTATCGAATCGAATACTACGTCACGATGACGTCAGGCGATTCGATTCGATAGCGAAACGACGCACGGAAGTTCCACCACTGGGTCTTTATTGTTTACTTTGGTTTCAGTTAAAAAGAGGATATGGGGTTTTAAATATTTGAGATGCTGATGAACAGAATTTAAATTCTTTTTTAGACCACAAATATTAGAGAAAATAACTTTTAAGCTACAAACTAAATCAATGTTTGGTTGATTAAATTGGTTAGTGGAAGTGCCGAGGCCTTGATCGCATCATTGACATCCAAAAATAATGCCGAGTCGTCTACAGATGGGTATGTGAGTAGAAGTTTTATATAGTATATGTAAAAGCTGAACAGAAGGAAAAACAGTTTACATCTATTAAGAAATCCTAGTTTTTTAGGAACTTTTGAAGCTATGTTTAGAACATGATCGTTCCTGAGAACATTGCAACAACGCATTAGCAGTTTAAACCATGGTTTTAACAAAGTAGTTGGGTTATATTATAAATGCTATTTCTCACATTTTATGCATTAATTATAAAGAAAACCTGAAAATGTACTTAAATTTGACAATAAAATTGATGATAATTTGTGCATTTTACAGACATTTAAAGTTTAATCTATAATTATATATGTAATTCAAGAAATAATTATCATCAGTGTCATACGGGCATAAGTCAATGTTTGGTAGATTAAATTGCTTGTTGAAGTGGCGAGGCCATATATATTATGCCCGCCTTTGTACAGTTTTCTCTGTTAACGGTAAGGGTGCAGTACCGTTCGATGTTGGCACAATTTAGCCAATATACCACAAATGCAACTATTGCTCAGTTCTATCGTGTCGAGCAAGCTTGCACTATTCGAAACAAGCTAGTATTTGCCTTGTAGGGTAGTATACTTTGCCCAGGTTGCCACCACTATGTCACATAGTATAATAACTATTAAATCTCAGTTTTTTAAACTAAAACTTATTTTAATTGATTTGGGATTTATTGAATGCTATATAAAATAAATCACGTTTTAAGAACATTAAGATAAAACAAATAAAAGAAAATAAATAATATATAATAGAAAGAAAATAAATAATAAATTTACTAAATTATACATTTTACATTATGTTTCATTCATTGTACTTGCACTCAATTCAGGCAAATCAGGCGGTTAATAAGAAGCAAACAGCATTTATCAAATACATCAATAATATTTTTGAACAGACTAATCAGGATTGTAAGAAAGCTTGTAGACATTGTGATAATCTAATACAATCTGAAAAGTATCGAATTTCTCAGCTTTTTGTAAATAACAAAATTTCTGACTAAAATATCTGCCTTATACAAAAAAGAAGCATTTCCGAATTTCTGGAAAATTGCCCTAAAGGGAGACAAGTCTAATTCTTTAAATTATAGCTCAATTACATTACTGCCTAATCTGACAAAAAAACTACATTGTCAAGTTCTTAGAACAAAATAACTTTATTTCAGATATTCAATATGGATTTTGATCAAAACGTTTGACAACAGATTTTGTGATGGAGAAAATTTTGCAGTAGCTCTAGACATTTACAAAGCATTTAATGGAGTATGGCATCCTAATCTTATTAACAAGCTCCATTGTATAGGTCTTGATCACAAATCTGTAAGTTTTATCTATAGCTTTCCTGTCAATAGAAATTATAGTTAGAATTAATGATTTTAACTAAAATCATAAATGCTCTAGTGTTTCTCAAGATTATGCACTTTTGCCGACTTTATTTTTGTTTTACATTAATGAACTTTTATTCATAGTTTTGCAGATGATAGTAATATTATACTTCATATTTTCCAAAGACCATATCCACAAATATGACAGAGCGTTTTGAAATTTCTAGGTTAGAATATGTTGCATCTATTGTAGAAATACTATACGAGATAGGGAAATAAATAAACGATGGATTTAATAATTTTATATTAATAAAAAAATGCGTATGTACAATACGGAAGTTGGTTATCGATGTTACCGCTTTGCCGTTGTCACTCTGACTGCCGGGATAATCGCTTCTCCCGATAGACCCAACTCGGCAGGTATAAAATACTTAACTAGGGAATCCTAATCATCTGGTATCCTGGCGACTGTAGTAATTAAGCCGGTGCCTTGTGTCTGCGATCCAGACAGTTATTGGAAAATACAGTAATTAATATTGGGTTATAAAAATAAAAATAAAGAGCTTAACAAAATACCTATTTACAAATTTAACAATATAATAAAATTTAACATCTGTGTGCATCCCCACAGTACCCCCCTTCCAGATTTTTAGTTTAAGAAAGTCCGACTTGCAGTCTGTCCGGAAATCGGACGCGTCTTCCCGATTTGGTCTGTATTGGCTCGGATATGTTACTATCAGGTGTTGAGTTTGGAAGAAGATCATTGGGACCGTTGATGCTAGTAGGCGTCTGCTCGGCTAAAATATAGGCTGGTTTTAGACGATCGATTGACACTACGACGTTATTACCCTCGATAATTATGACAAAGGTTTTGTCGGATCGGCTAAGCACTGGATATGGTCCGTCATACGGCATCTGGAGTGATTTCTTGATTCCGTCAACGCGAACAGAAACATGTTTGCACGTAAGGGGGTCTTTAAAAATAAAAGTTTTTCTATTTCCGTGACATGTTCCGGGCACTGGTTTTAGTTTATTAAAATGTTTTTTTAAATCTCCGATGAACCGACTAGTTGTAGTGAAGTCAGTGTCTACTCGTGGTGCAAGAAATTCGCCCGGCAAACGCAATGCTTCGCCATAAACCAGTTCTGCAGTTGTTGTTTTTAAATCTTCGCGTCACGCCGCTCTGATGCCAAGCAGGATAATAGGGAGGCTTTCTGTCCACGTTTCATCGGCATGACATTTGATTGCTGCTTTTAGCTGACGATGAAAACGTTCTACCATGCCGTTAGATGAGGGGTGGTAGGTTGTTGTATGGAAATGTTGAGTTCCCAACATAGTGTTTAAGTCTCTGAACAACTGCGATTCAAATTGTCCTCCTTGGTCCGTAGTGATTCGCAACGGTACTCCAAACCTGGCAATCCATTCCGTAAAAATTGTTCTAGCAACAGTGTCTGCGCACACATTGTCTACCGGGTATGCTTCTGGCCAGCGAGAATAACGATCTACAATTGTTAGGACATTTTGATACCCGTTTGAAAATGGTAGTGGGCCCACTAGGTCGATATGAAGGTGTTCAAATCTTTTTGATGGTGAAACGTATTTTACCACCGGCGAAGAAACGTGACGGGAGATTTTTGCGCGTTGACATTGCAAGCATGCCCGTGCCCATTCCTTACAATTTGTTTTAATAGAAGGCCAAACATATCGCTCCGAAACTAATTTTGTTGTTGCTTTTACTCCTGGGTATGCCAGTTGATGTAGAGAGTTAAAGATGGCCTGTCTGAATGGTTTGGTGATGAAAGCTCGAGCTGAATGTGTGGAGATGTCGCAGTACAGCGTTATGTTAGTGTTTGGAAGCCGTACCAATTCTAATTGGAGAGATGTACCTGGTTGCAGATATTTCTGTAGTTCAAAATCCGTTTGTTGTGATTCTGCTAGGGCTGCAAAATTAATTCCCTCGGCGATTTCTTCTATTCTGGAGAGCGAATCAGCTACTATGTTTTTGCTTCCAGAAATGTGTTTTATGTCTGTCGTGAATTGGCCAATAAAGTCGAGGTGCCGGAATTGCCGAGGAGAGCATTTGTCCGATTTCTGTTGGAAAGCAAAAGTAATAGGCTTGTGGTCCGTAAAGATAGTAAATTCTCTTCCTTCTATCATGTGACGGAAATACTTTACTGCCTTGTAAATGGCCAGTAATTCACGATCGTATGCGCCGTATTTCTTTTCTGCGTTGCTAAGTTTCTTTGAGAAAAAACCTAAGGATTCCCATTTGTTATCTACTGATTGTTGCAGCGTTGCACCGACCGCAAAATCAGATGCGTCGGCAAAAATTGCAATTGGAGCTCCGGCCGCTGGGTAAGTTAACAAAACGGCTTCGGCTAAACTTTTCTTGCATTTCTCGAAAGCCGCGCAGGTTTCTGGAGTCCATGTGATAGGATTTTTTCCGCGTATGTAACTCGTTGAGAGGGGCTTGTTGAGATGCTGCTTTAGGAATTGCAAGCCTATGAAAATTCATAATGCCTAAGAACCGTCGGAGATCTTTTCAGTTTTTGGTTGCGGAAAATTCGATACGGCCTTAATCTTCTCTGGAAGCGGCTTAATTCCTTGATGCGTTGCGAGGTAACTTAAGAATTGTACTGATGTTGCTCCCCAAGTGCATTTTGCCGAATTGATTAAAATTCCATAATTTTTAAATTGTTCGAAAACTTGACGAAGATGATGCTTATGCTCTTCTTCCGAATTTGAAGCAATCAAAACATCTTCAATATATACATAAAGGAAATCTAATCCTCTGAGAATTTTGTCCATAAATCTCTGACACGTCTGCGCTGCGTTTCGGAGGCCAAATGACTTAAATGGAAATTCATATAATCCGAACGGGGTTGTAATGGCTGTTTTTGGGGTATCCTCTTCAACAACTGGAATTTGATTATAAGCTCGGACTAAGTCAATGGTGGAAAATATCTTTTTGCCGTGAAGAGCGTGGGCAAAATCTTGGAGGTGAGGCACTGGGTATTTATCCGGGATTGTTCTTGCGTTGAGCCTTCTGTAATCGCCGCAAGCTCTCCACGCACCTCCTTTTTTAGGTACCATATGGAGTGGCGCCGCCCAACAACTTTTTGAGGGTCGTGCCAAATTCATGTGCAACATGTCGTTAAAAGTCTTTCTCGCCTCTTGGTACCGATCTGGAGCTAAGCGCCTGGGTCTTTCGGTAACAGGTGGACCAGGTGTAGTTATTATTGAATGCCTAGTGGCGTGCTTTATCTCGTTGCCTAAACCGGTTGGTCGCGTTATTTCCGGGTATTGTTGTAGTAGCTCGTGCCACGGCGAGTGTCCCCGAACGGCGCGAATTCCTAACCACTGATCTTTGCATGATGACACAAGTCCTGCTACGGAGAGTGATGTTAGGCCATTAACCAATCGTTGATTTCTAATATCAACTAAAAGTTCGTAGTGGTGTAGGAAGTCTGCTCCAATAATAGGTTTATTTACATCAGCAATGACAAAGCGCCAATTGAAAATTCTTCGTAGGCCGAAATCGAGGGAAATGGTTTCAAACCCATATGTAGCGATGTGCGAATCATTAGCTGCAAATAAGGTGTAGTTTGTTTTTGCTCTTCTGCCACGTGTTAATGTATGTGGAAAAACGCAGATGTCCGCTCCAGTGTCTACCAAAAACTGTGTTTTTGTCTGCTTGTCGCTGACGAAAAGGCGGCAAGTTTTCGGGCAAAGGTCGCTGGCCTCCATCAACGACGGCCCGACTCCTTTCCCGTCGCAAAAGTACATGGAGGATTGCATTTCTTTGCGTCTGTTCCAAAATTTGTGTGGTACCAACAGCTACCGTTGCGAGATCGGCTGCGTTGTTGATCTTGTGAACGACTGCGAGAACGAGAACGGTAGTTGTTTTCCGATACTTCTTGTAAAGTAACTGTGATTTCAGCAATTTTAGTTGTTAGCAGCGTCATTTGATTTAACATTGCTTCCATGGGCAAAAAAGTCGTCGTTTCTGCAACGTGGGTTCGTGGAGACGCATCAAATATTGCATCGGCAAGTCCAGCAAGTTTTTCAAGATCTACATCAGTCTGTGTTGCAAGAATGGGTTGTATCGACCCTGGTAACCGATTCATCCACAGGGAACGCAACGCGTCGTCGGAAAATACCTTGCCAGCTAATCCTTGTAGATGACGTAAGAATTGTGAAGGTTTTCGGTCACCAATTTCTTCATGTTCCAGAAGTCGTCGCGTTTTTTGATCTTGTGAAATACTCAATCGGCGGATAAGTTCTTCTTTTAATTTGGTGTATTTCCCGGTTTCCGGCGGAGAAGTTAAAATGTCGCGCACTTCTATAGCAAACTTTGTGTCTAGGTTGCCGGCGACATAATACAACTTTGTATCATCCAAAGTAATTCCGGCGAGTGCGAATTGAGTTTCAACCTGCGCAAACCATAATTCGGGATCGGTAGGCCAGAACGGAGGTATTCTAACAGCTACGCGATTGATTGAGTTTTTTGTCTCACTCATTGTCACTGGATATTTTGAAACGCGAGGGTACGATAGGTCGCGGAAAGTCTTTTGATTATTATTATACAAACACGTATACCACTTTACAAGTTTTTTCACAGTATCTTTTAACGTATGCAATGTTTAATAGATCACGTCGGGGTCACCACTGTAGAAATACTATACGAGATAGGGAAATAAATAAACGATGGATTTAATAATTGTATATTAATAAAAAATGCGTATGTACAATACGGAAGTTGGTTATCGATATTACCGCTTTGCCGTTGTCACTCTGACTGCCGGGATAATCGCTTCTCCCGATAGACCCAACTCGGCAGGTATACAATACTTAACTAGGGAATCCTAACCATCTGGTATCCTGGCGACTGTAGTAATTAAGCCGGTGCCTTGTGTCTGCGATCCAGACAGTTATTGGAAAATACAGTAATTAATATTGGGTTATAAAAATAAAAATAAAGAGCTTAACAAAATACCTATTTACAAATTTAACAATATAATAAAATTTAACATCTGTGTGCATCCCCACATCTATAAACAAAGACCTTGAAACATTATCCGAATGGGGTACTATCAACTTGGTAAATTTTAACTCTAAAAAAAATTTGAGATAGTAATATCTGACAAGTCAAGTATTATAGTCGTAGAAAAACTACTGTGCAACTCACACGAAGGGCTCACTTTTCACTTGTATCAATTGTATAACTTGCCTCAACGATTGTGTGCAACGTTATATACATGTGGTAAATTGTCATCATACCGCGCTTATTGCACAATATGATATTATTGCAACATCTGTTGAAACATGTGACACAGTTAATAATAACTAAATCTATAATCACTAAAATATGTATGTCAGTTAATTACTATATTTATAAACCAAGTCTAAACATTTATTGGGTTTAAAACGTTTATGAACGTTAGTCGCAGTTACAGTTTTCTCTGACTTAAAATAGTTGCCGCTATAGCATCTAGACGCATTTGTTCAGAAAACACTAGCCATTTGGAAGCTTGGTTTTTATTATTTTTGAATGCAAATTTTGGTTTTCGAGAAAAAGTCTGGGCCAATTATTTTGGAACACTAAGCAAATAAGTTGTATCAGCAAATTATTTTTGTAGATGCGATTTTCTTAATAATAATAATGTTAGTGATTTAGGGAGTGCAGTGTGGTTTTAAGCCAGGTAGGGACTGCATGGACCAAATTTTTAGGCGTTAGCGGTTTACGGTCGGATAATGTAAATATAAGGGTGCTCTTGTATGCTGACGATGGTGTAGTAGTGTGTGATAAAATGACCTACAGAATTCACCAAACCGACTGAATGTTGCACCATGGATCTCTGTATAAATGAAATAAAACTTAAAATCATGGTTTTTGATAAAGACGAAGTAGGCAGTGATTGTAGAATCGTGTTGAACGGTGAAGGCTTAGAGCAGGTGGATGTTTTTGTGTATCTGGGAAGAACATATTGGTAGTTTAGATGGAGAAATTGGGAGACGAGTAAATACATCGCGGAAAATAGTTGGAAGTATGTGTATGATTGCAAAGAATGAAGTACTGTCCAAGGAGTCGAAGTTACGGATCTGAAGCATAGCTAAAAAATGCGGTTGGAGTGGGGTACTTAAGAAGTGTGCGAGGAAAAACTTGTATGGACAGAGTTAAAAAATGGGTGTATTACCCATCTACGAATGTGGTTTAAAGGTAACACCGATAGACCAGTACGAACGAAAGTATTTTACGTTGGTTTGATCTTGTTGAGAGAATGAGTGTGAATAAAGTAACAAAGCAAATCTATGTTTGGATCTAAATGCAAAGGTAGACCACGTACAAGTTGGTTAAATGTTATGGATGAATGGGTGTGTAAAAGAAAAATTAAAAGTGGAAGAATAAGGTAGCATGTATGACATTATGGATATTGTGGAAGCAAGGGAAGTGTGTAAGGATAGAAAAATATGGAGAAAAATAGTACGAAGTAAGTTTAAGAACTAAAGCAGGTTATTGTACAGTGTAACTGCCTACCGGTGTGACTGGGTATCTATGTATGAATGTATGTAATTTAGTAACTTGCACTATTTAGAAAATTAAAAATTTATCAAATGAATTTTATCTGAAAAGTTTATTCTTAACTAAGACTTGATCATAGTTTTCTATTCTTTACTTATTGGAACACTTTTTATGTTTTTCTAGTTTGATATGTACTGTTTTCTTTGAATATAAATTATTCTTTCTTTAAATTTTTTTTATACACTTTATTTTTATATGAAATTAGCGTTTTTATACTCTATCGACCTCACCAACCTGGTTCTAGCAGGCCGAAGGTCTTTCCGAGTATGGAGTGATGAAAATGAGGCGAGATGATTATTGTTTGTAAATTTGTTTGTCGCTGAAACCATGAATGCCGAAGTGGTTAAAGCGGTGAACAAATTCACAAATAATATAACGGCAGGGTAGGATTTGAACTCAGGACCCCCAGCATGAGACGCAAGCATCTAAGCAACTACACCACGCTGCCGCTTATGTATTTTTATTTTTATTTGATGGAAATTAGACATTTTATCAAAACTTATAAATAAACTAGTTTCTCTCTTGTCAACATGTTATGGCCCAGCCTTATAATTGGCCATAATTGGTATTGGTTGGCTATTATTCAAAATAGTTTATCCGGGCTGTCAAAACACTACATTATTTTGCTGCACACTTATATTTTGAGTTTATGCCGTCTATTTTAGTTAAATATGGTTATGTTTGCATAAATAATAATAATAATAAATTATTTATTTACCACATCAACAGAACATATTTACATAATTAAAGTAAAAATAGATTATTTTACATCTATTCTTAGTGGCAAATAGGAGAGAATTTAGTTAGGCACATATGTACCTTGCTGTTCTGCCATTCTACTCTTAAACTATATACCAAAACAAAAATATAATTAAACTATATACTAAACACTCTCATTCATTCTTATACTCCATCATCCTAAGAAAGCAAAAAAAAATGTATAGTATTGCACATCTAATCATCTCTTTTTAATAGCCAGTTAAACAAAGCATCTCTAAATTTATAAGGTTTCACTGATTGTATATCGAGTGGTATACTATTTAAAGTTTTACATATATTATTTGAAAAACATTTTTGAAAGTAGCTCAAACGGTGTTTGTGTGGGGAAAGAGTGCTTTTAAACCTTATGTTAATAGTATGCTCATCAGATCTAAATGTTATTTTGTTATAGAGGTATGCCTGTTTTTTAGACACAATTATGTTTTATAGATTTGTGCAGAGTTTGTCGCTGTTTCATATTAAGCTATTTGGAGTCTTTAAGTTTATATGATATTCTTTCTTTTTTTCTTATACCAAATATAAACCAAGATTTTTGCATCCGTTCTGTTCTTTTGCGAGTTACTGAATCAATACAAGCATCATATAAACTATCACAGTAGTTAAAAGGCAATAATACCATATAATTGCATATGATAATCTTACTTTGCTGATTAAGATAGTTGCGTGCACATTAAACTTTAGGTATTTTAATACCTAGACTTTTTACCGAGTCACTTAGTTGCACAAAATCATTACCAACGGATATTGTTAAATTATTGGTGTTTATTTTGTCAATGAATTGATTGGTTTTTGTTCCAAAGAGTTTTGTTTTGGAGGACTTAATTAACAATGTGTGTTCATGAGATGATTCAACTATTGTTATAATGTTTGTGTTAATATGGTTTATTGCAGTATGAAAATTCGAAAAAACTTTGCTTTCTTGAAAAGATTGATACATTTGAGTGTCATCAGCATATAAATGATAGTGACAGTGTTTGATACTTTTAATCGTTTGACTTGTATAAATATAAAATGCCTTGCGGTACCGCAGAAGTTATTCTTTTAGGATCAGATATTTTGTTTTCACTACTTACTGTTTGTTGTCTATTCGAGAAAAAACTTTCGATTAGATTTTTTAAATCTTTCACATTAGAGATTGGAGTTTTGTACACTAACGACTTTAGGTGCCTCTAAACGAAGAAATCTAAAGGATTCATATGGGGCGATATAATTTTGGTCTAAATATTGCATTATTATGCATTAACCATAGCCTAAGTGTTTGATTATGAAATTGTAGACCCATAATACTTTATATCACTGTAATTGTTGAAAAATTCTCTTTCTAAAAATAAAAGAAAATACAGGGTGTTCCATTTAAAAACAACTGATGATGACGTCATATCTCCTGAAACAGGACTGTTATTAAAAATCAAAATACATCATTATATAGATTAAAATTTCTACAAAAACTTTTATAAAGGTAATTTTTTACATAAACCAAAAATACAGCCAATAATCGGGTTTCCATACGTTTACCCAACTCTATAGTTATTTTACATAGATTCATAATATCATGGAGATTAAAAAAAAAATGGTTTGCTATTTAGAAAACTAAAGTAGGTTGTCATTGCAAGTATATTAAAAACAAAAGCATACATTTATATGTATACGTACTTTTATAGTACCATTTATAATGATTTATGAATCATTTAAAATGGTTTTGGATTATTTATTATATTTTTTTTGTTTAATACCCGGTATATTTAAAAATCAATATATTGATGTTTTGTGAAATTTTGTAAGTAATCATCCGATGCTATAGTTACAAATCAATAATTATTAAATTGGATATATAAATGCTATTAAATAATAATATTTGTTGGTATTAATATACAGGGTTAGTCAAAATTACCGGAACACCTAAATAATTCTCTAACCGTTTAAAATTTCAAAAAATGTTTCAAAAAATATTTTTAATATACAGGATGTTTATTTTATTGTGGAAATAAAAAAAAAATAAATGGCAAACTGGGTATATTTTTACATTATTTGAATCTGAGATTAATTCTGAGTATTTTTTTGTAAAATGCATCATTTTTGAGTTATAAGCAAACTCCTGAACTTTAAATAAAGAACATTTTCCCACAATCATACACATTTATTTTAACCAAACGGTTAAAAAAGCAATAACATTAAAAACTATTAACAAAACAATCATTAAATCATTAAAAAATGTAAAAATATACAGGGTATTCTATTGTTGTGTTTTTAAGCAAAGAAGTTTTATACAAAGCGTTAATTTTATAGCAGTAGCTAGAATTTTTGGGAAATATTGAGAAGAGCTTTTTTACGATTTTGGAAAAAGTGTACACAATTTTGTCATATTTTTTAGTCTGGTTATAAACTATTGAAAAGTACAAAACTCTATTAATAAAAAGTAAAAATTTTGGTCATAAAATATTTTCAGAAAAAATCATCAAAATATTGTCAAAAAGCACCAAATCCAGCCATAAACTGTTAATAAATGTAAAAGAAATTATGACATTTTAAATATAACAAAATCCGGTTATGAAATATCAAAATATTGTTAAGAAGCACCAAAATAAGGCAATAAAACATTAGAAAAAAAAATCCGGCGGCCATGAAATATCAAAATATTGTTTGAAAAACCAAAATTTAACAATAAACTGTTTTTTAAAATTTTATATAAATTGTCAAGAATAGTAAAACCTAGTCATAAAATTTAAATATTTTGATCAAGAAATTTATAAAATGTCAAAAGTAGTAAAATCTAGTCAGAAAATGTTAAGGTATTGTAAAAATGTACCAAAATCCGTCTATAAAACTGCTGAATATATAAAATTTTGCTTATAAAATTTCAAAATTAGTAATATCTGGTCATAATGTGTTAAAATGATGTCAAAATGAACCAATACGACCAAAAACATCTAAAACGTGCAAAATTTTATTAATTAAAAGTATCTTATTGTCAAGAATCACCAAAATCCGATAAAAACTGTTAAAAAGTGCCGAATTCTATTCATAAAAAGTTAAAAATAGCAAAATATTGTTATTAAAATTTAGTATCAAACTGTTAAAAATTCAAATTTCTATTTAATAAAAGTCAAAAATAACTGAAGGTTAAAATATTTTCAGGTATCAAAATTCGGTTTAAACGTACAAAATATAATTTATTAAATGTCAAATATAGTAAGATTCGGTTTTTAAAAAGTCCGGTCATAGAATATTAAAATATAAGAAAAAAACAAAAAAAAAACATTTAAAAACTGCAAAATTCTGTTTATAAAATATCTAAACAGCAAAATTTGGCTTTGCTTTTAAACAATTGAAATTTTTTTCATAAAATCTTAAATATATCAAAATCTAGCTTTGAAATATCAAAAACATTGTAGGCCTTGTAGCTATCTGTAAGCCAGGATGTCATTGTTTGTGCATTTTGGGCATTATTTCTTGTAATGCATTTGAATAATTTTCAATACCTATTACATCGATATGGATGTTTTGTGGAATATATCCTTCCATTTTCAAAGTTTTTAAATATTTTAAAAAAAGGGCATGGTCCCCACAGGAATATTGTTGTCATTAAGATCTTCTAAATCAATTTTATTATTAAAAATGCTGCCAATTGATGTCTTGCATTTTTTTCTTGCTTATGTCTACTAAGTACTGTTTTGTCTTTGCATTTCTGTGTTCAACTGATGTAGTGGTAGAAAATATCACACAAATATGCTAATTTTGCCAATTTTGCCATTCACTTGTCATTGAATTGATTAATTAGCAAATTATTTTTTTCTGTAAATTATATTTTTATTTCTGTATTAAGAGAAACCGCTGTAAACCGTCAGTAAATAGTAGTGATAAGACAATACTAGTGACGTGACATACCTACTTATTGATTAAAGTTATATCATTAAAGATATTAAAAATGCGTTAGAAAATGTAATTTTTTTTAAGTTGTTTGAGGTTTTTTCGCGACCCACCTAAATACCTCCCGCGATTTTGGGTCGCGACTCAAGGTTAAGAATCACTGCATTAAAGTATGAATCTACTATTCCAATGTACGCTTTTGGATGAACGAATGAATAATTCCGATACATCTGATAACTTCTAGTCTTATTTCGTTAAAAGTTTTGCCTTCTTGCTATTTCACTCTAAACATGCAAGTTGAAATTTCCTTTGTAGTAAAAAATAATTAATAGATTTATTGACCGCTCAGATCTGTTGTGCATTGTGATTGTGCTGAACCAACTTCAACTTAGGTTAGTCAATCCATTTTCAGACGCAAACAACATAAAACTAATTATGCATATTTTAACCCTGAATCCCGTCCAATGTGAAAAGATATTAACTTTAATTTGTTTTAATCTCATTACAAGTTTAAATGTAATTGTTTTTGTGGAAAGATTAATTTCTAATTTGTAAAAGAATAAGATGTACACTATATATTTTTTCTATTGTTTTTTGTATACAAAGGCGATTTGCCGTATAATAAAGTTATGCTAATAGCAATTCAAATGTTTGCTCTTACAGACTATCGAATATACAACTGCTTTTTGTAAATTGAACTTAAAAAAAAACATTTTAGAAAGTTTTGGAGATGCATGCAATGCAAATTCATACCATATCTGTCTTAAATGATTTGATGAAACTCACTTCTTTGTAAGTGTGAACACTATTTTTATAACTGTTAATGGATTATTTAGTGTTATTATATTTATTGTCATTACATGAATATTATTTTGCCATAGGATATTATTGACTGTTAATATTTATCGCTAATATATTTTTGTCATTAGTTGTTGAAGTGTTCGTTTTGCTTATCTTGATTTTGTTAATATTAATGTGCTCATTAAAAATATATTGTTAAGTGTTTTCTTATCATGTATATAGTATACATTATCAGATATTGTTTAATTTGCTACGAACATTTTATCATTATATTAATAGCTCGGTGATTCAACAAGATTAACCAATTTGTTAATACAATATTTTTTATGAAAAATAATAAAATATATTATTTACCATAAAAAATATTATTAAAGAAATGACTGAATTGTTGACATTTTTTTCTTAATCTTGACTCTACAATAATCGTAAAAAGTAGAGAAAAACACTTGATAACACTGACATGGAAGAATTATTAACTCTAAAGTGTACGCTCGAACTGAGCTAGGCAAGTTGGTTATTTTTGAGCGGCACAGGCTTGTCGATACTTTCATCAAACAAAAATATCAACACCTTCTAGGTCTTTAGTTTTTATGTATTTATAATTTAGTATTGGAATTGATTGGATTGCATTGGCTGTGCTGTCCCTTGCAACAACTTACTAGCACATACAAGCATTTTTAAATCGGTCAATTCATACATGTTCAATTTTTTTCTTTTATTATATAATTTCAATATAAACAGATTTTTACGCAACAAACATGATTTAGGTTATATAGGGGTTTTATTCGCCGCAGTGTTTTTAAAGTTTTGTTTAATAAGACTCTTCACAACTTATTTTATATGATAGCAAACTAGTTTATATTATAATGCAATCTTTTATTTAATACTAATTTTTGGATTTTTTTTCTAGGTAAGTCAATCGTCCCGAAGAATAATGAATGCATTTTTGTGTAAAGTTGTCCATAAATCTTTAACCTGTGAATGTGTTACAAACTTTGAATAAGAAATGCTGTTCGCGCTGGACTACTAGAGTATACAATTTACAAAGTCACACGAAACTTTTTTTTTAAATAATTACTTTATCGATTTGCTTGTGTATATTATTTATAAAAAAAAATAACGAATAAAAATAATAATTGTTTGATTGCTTTTCGACATGTTACGCTATCTCAAAGCTTATCAGGTATGATGACTGAGTGCACTTATTTATTTAATATGATAACATTTTAATTAATTAGGTTAAATTACTAACTTATTTGTTGGTGCTTATTGCAATTATTTTGTTTTTGGGGAATAACGCATGCAGAGATCATCAGTATGATTGTGTGGTATTTTCTATGTATCTAACTTGGCATTAAAAAACAAATATTTATCAGTTAATAATGTATTGTAGAAAAATATTTAAGTTACTGTTGTTTTTAATTGAAATTTGTATGGTCTTTTGGTCTTGCAAATAAATGCAGTAGTTTCCCGAAAAGAATGCACACATATTTTTTATTTTTATCAAAATTTCATGTTAATTTAATAAATTCACAAATGTTATAATCAGATTGAGCTAGATAATATCTACTTTATTTAATTTTATACATCTAAAATGGAAGTACCACATGATCATCGACCATTGTCTATGATGATCTAAAGCAAAACCATTATTAATGATCAATAAACAAAATCAGACCACTTACAACACTTGAAAACTATTTTATTAAAACGTAGTCACTCACTTGATGTAGCGAGTTCTCCAACTGCGGGAGTTGGGATTTGCATTAGGAATGCTCCCGCCAAGAGTTTTTGACTGGTTATTTAGTTGTCATTACATTGTAGGACGTTAGGTTTTTAAAACAATTATTATATCAGTCATTGCTATCACCAAAGTTAAAGACTGTCATTTTTGCGAATTTGATTTGAATCACATTACACATAATAAATTATGGTTCAATTTTCAATACTGTTAACTGTTGTTTTTATGTTGATGTATCTAATGAGAATATTGCATTTCCAATACGATACAAATATTTTGAAATACATACATTGCAAATTAGTAGTATTAAATTGATATTTTAAATTTCATTACTTTCTGTAAAATAGTGTATTGGTGAAGGTTACAGCTATCATTTGCAGATAATAAAACTCCCTATTTTGCAGTTGTCAATATACTGTACGGACTTAAAATATAACGTATACTTTTTATCAATCTAATAAAATGAAATTTTAGATTAAATAGACTTAGTCTGATAATTTTTTTTGTCCGAGCCGACCTAATCTATTTTCTATCAATTTTATCCAACCCGAGGTTAAGTAGATCGAGGATTCTTTGAACTATGATTTGAAATAAGGCGGTGTCTATATGAAATAAAAACATCATCATTAAAACCAAGGTCTTTTGTGTTAATATCGATTATCGAGTTTTGAGTTTTCAAGATCGATTTATTTGTAGAGGATTGGCATATCTAATATGCAATACACAAATATTGTATTGACTAAATCGTTGTTTAGGCTCTCATTTTGTGGCAGAAATAAAAACATCATCATTAAAGCTAAGGTCTTTTGTGTTAATATCGATTTAGTTTTGAGTTTTCAAGATCGATTTATTTGTAGAGGATTGGCATATCTAGTATGCAATGCACAAATATTGTATTGACTAAATCGTTGTTTAGGCCCTCATTTTGTGGCCGAAAAAGATGGTTTCTTAAGTATGTATATCTGGAAGTGGGTCTATATGAACTTTTTTTAAATTGAGTTTTATATCATATTGTAGTCAATTGGTAATTAGTATTGTGGATGGTTATTTTTGAGAAATTTGTTTTTAATGATTCTGTACTGTAACTGTGACGTGTTTTGGTCTTCTACAAGTGATAAACATAAATTGTTTTTATTATTATGATTCTATTTAGACGTCTAAAGATTATTTAATAATCTATTCGAGATTATTTTTTGGGAATGTTCAAATCAAAACTAACGTTTCTGAAGAAGATAATTGGCTAATCAATGCCGACAAATGTTTTTTTTTTAATAAATCTCTGTTGACCTGTTTAATTATATAGCAACACTTTTTGTTGGTTAAAAGAAAATTTCTTTAACATTCTCTTACATACATATTGCATTGTAATGTCTAAAAGTACTATTGTGACAACTTTATATTTATATGGTTTTATGATGATATCACATGGTATCTATTCAATATCGGTGTGCATGTAAAGGCATACCAACGTAATCTCTTTTATTCATAAATGATTGCTGCCTGAGTAATAATTACGTGCATTATGGTTTAAGTAGAATATTTCTATGTCTGACTTATTTCTGTCTACATAAATCATTAAATGCAGATCTCTACAAACTAAATGAGATTGGAATAATCTATAATCCTTGAATAATATAACGTTGTTGATGACTGTCTGTCTCATCATGATCGCGTCTATTTAAAATCTAAATTTACAATAGCTAGAACACGGACCGCTTTAAAATATTTATGTATTGTATTATTTATAATTTTTCAAATACATTTTATACATAAAAATATGTACGTTCGTTATCAGTTTTTTTCCAGTCTAACATACATAATATTTTAATATAAATCAACATTAATAAACATCTATATTTGCAAAACAGAAATGTAAAATGTTATTACAGACTTTTGGTCGATATTCATATTCATCATTTGCACAATATAAAAGTATGAGCAATGTCTTATTTAATTTTTGTTTTTATCTTATTTATTAATGATTTATAGAAAATACTAATAATATAAATAAAGCTTAGTTCTTTCCCGTTGTGTAAACCATTTCCGGAAATTTCAACGCAACACACAATCGGCTAATGAATATTTTCCTGTCAATTATTTTTTATTTTCAATGCGTAAACGAGTCGCCCCTGTCGCTTCACCAACATTAACTATCCTTCTCCCACCAGGTCCCATTGATCCATCATTCTCTCTTTCACTCGTGCATGTGAATCGGCCTGTCTGGGAGGGTTTACCGCAAGTTCATGTCCACCTAGCAGTCAGTCGTTTATGGTACGTCTATCCGTCCGTTCGCGGGATAGTGGAGTTATTTAACAGTTACAAACAAAACAAACTTCCATAATATGACTTCTTAAAAAAAATGTTTATGTGATTCCGGTGGTGTAAACAGTGCTCTTACTTAAATGTGGATTCTTATTTATCATGTACGGTAAAATGCACTGAGGTTTTTTCTCTTTTGCATCAATTAGAATGACACATTCCATGTAAATGTGAATAATTACTATATAACTTTAATTTATAGTAATAATTATGTGAGATTGCATTGATAGTAAACATTCTTCAAACATTTTATACTAGTAGCAACTATTTAAATAGATTTAATTATGCATCTATAACATGGCCAAAAACTGATTATATTTAATATAATAATATTTATTATAAATATGTTCTATGACCAATATTTTTACGTATGTATATGAAGTAAACTTTGTTTTAGTAAACAAATTTTATACAGAAGAATTCAAAAACTAAAATAGATTAGGTTATTCTTTCTTGTTACCAATAGTACACTTTATTCCGGAAGTTAAAATTTAATGTTCTATGTTGACAGATAAACTTCGACATTCCAATGCTTTTGGTAACCAACGTACTACTAGTAATTTTACAAAATACTGATGCTACAATAACAATTATAAGGGGTTACGAAATAATTGAATAATTTATTCAAACTTAAAATTGTGTGTTTAACTCAAACTTAATCACAGCGATTCGTCTCTTTATTTTATATTTTATAAGGGACCTCAAAATCCTTTGATCTTATAACTACGTATAAACAATAGGCAAGAGAGAGTTATCAACGAGATGTTATAATTAGCGGAATGAGATGAAGAGCACGTGTGATCTGGGATAAAACGGAAGCTTTTCATAAAGGCTACTGTAATAGGACTTAACTTTTCAAAAGCATTAATAGTTTTTTTAGGCTGATCTACAAAAAAATTAATCTAACTAATGCAATGATTTTATTTAATATACAGTAATGTTTATTAACAATGGAGTCGATAAATGAAAATTTATAGAATACTCTTAAATACTAAGAAAAATTAGGAAAATCTTTCTAGTTCTGTTAGCTAATTACATTATGTTACATTCAGCAGCTCTTATCTTAATCCAATACTTAATAATCGTCAGCGAATTATTTTGCAAAAATGCTTAGCGCTGCTTAGGTTGATATAGTTTTATTTCAGAAATGCATTTAATGTGTCAATTTCTTGGATAATCTTCGCATAACTATATTTCTGTTTGTGGATATACAACATAAAATAATTTGTCGAGAGGGTTTTTTCGATAAATTTGAAACATTAAATACCTTTTTATCTCTCTTACTTGAATTTACTTTTGTAAAGGTTTTTTCAACATTTGAATTTTATACGTATCTGATTGATTGAGCATGCTTTATTTTTTATTTAAAATTTTAAATAAATAAATTAATGGGACACATCAATAACTATTGTGATTTCTGGATTTTCTAAAAATTATAAAGTTGTTTTTCTCTAAAGTAAAAATAATGCGGCTTAAATCATTTTTTTTTTAATATTACATATAGGAATTGCTTAAAAATAAGTTAGTGATATACTCCGAAATATTAGCAGTTTTTTAAAGATTGTAAAGTAATTAATTAAATAATTTGTTAATATGTTATAACAATATAAAAATACTTTTGAATTTTAACAAATAATTTGAATTTTATTCATTTATCGATAGTATGGATTAAAAAATCTATGTTAAAAGTTTCGGTCATCTGTCGTTGAATAATAAGTTATTTGATATGTCTACTTTGGAAAACTACACTGCGCGTCAGAGAAAACGGGCCACCTGAAAAATTTACGTAATTATCCACCTGTTTAAATATTGCTTATTTTTATTGCAATAAATTTATTGTATATTGATTTAATAATGTTTTTTAGCATACAAACGAAAACTAACCAAAAATTGAAGAATTTTTAAATGTATTGAGAAAATACACATTTACATTACAACAAATATTTGCGGTGGCCCGTTTTCTCTGACGCGCAGTGTATATCTCGTGAGATGGTAACCTCAATAAGACGAATTGAGGAAAACAATAGATTGTTGTTTAGTTTAATAGTTGATACGGCTGATACCTTACATTTTGACTTTGAAACAATAATTTTTTTTAGGAATTAAAATTGACTACATAGGGAATAACCCAGTCAGATACTGTTTCAAAGTGTTTGTTTGTAGATGCTACAGATTCTAACCTAGAAATTTCAACACTATATTTTTATTATAACCAATACATTTATACTGAATTTTGAAAGTTGTCAGTCTAGAATATTATTGTTGTGTATGGGTGTAGACACAAACGCCTTGTTAGTCAGCAAATTAATGTTAAAGATGATAATCGGAGTTTACTAGATTGAAGTGATTTATATCTTTATGAAACTTTGGTTTCAGTCAAAATGAGGAAATGAGGTTTCCTATGTTCAAGATCCTGATTAACCGAATTTATTTTTTTAGACTACAAATGTAGGTTAGTCGGGAAAAGTAATGAATTTGGAAGCTTATTCTATGTATTTTTCTTAAAAAAATTGTTCTTACATCTCTGAACTATTTGAAATATTTGTTGGAATTCCGAGTAAATATATGTCTTATTTTGTTTGAATGGACAATGTCTAATAGAAAATGCAAAGATCTGCAACGATGATAAATTATCTAAGTCATCAGTCAGTTTTGGATTGGCAATGATTCAAAGAGTTTTTTTTTAATAGAATTTAGAAGAGATATTGTAGTTTCATATGCTTTTTATAGAATTGGGAAAAATATTCAATACAAGAACTTCTATAAGTTTTATGTATTTACAGAAGTTGTACAGAAGTAAAAAAAAAAAACTGTTTACATGTATTAAGAAATTCTAATTTTCTAAATACTTATAACTCAATCGAGGCAGTTTTTTTAACTCTTATCTTGCTCAATAACAATATTACTATCTAGCAATATGCATAGAGAATTGGGTAGAATGTCAGATTGGTTAAAGTAGTTTGTGGAAAAGACTTTATTCCGCCAATTTTATCGTATTATAAGCCATGTTTGACTTTTTGGTCAGTTTGCCGACCCATGGATTAGTGCCACGTGCTTTACTGTCTACGGGAGACAGAACTTTACATTTATTAGATTCAATTCCGCGTTAGTCTTTATGATGATTTGTTTGGTTTGTCCTCTGCTCGCACTTTATTAAGAAAAAAGTAACTATTACTTTAAAAAAATATTTTTTTTAAAAGATGAATAAATGACATTAATATTTAAACATGTTTTTGGGCGTATGCCTACTTTTTTGCACTCTGCCGTATGTTGGGAAGAATTTGAATATGTTGGCTTTTGAGGCCTTAATTTTATTGTTGCTAGTTTATTAGCATAAAACAATGACTTTACGTAGAGCCTTACAAGAGGTAATTGAGGGGTATCAAAACGCATGATCTTGAATGCCAATTACAGGTGCATTTCTCGAAACCAACTTATTGCTAAATTTTGGTTTCAATATGTTAATATTTGTGTGAACTGATGGCGGTCTTGTTTAAACCACATTTTGGCGGGATCAATGTTATCTTATATATTTTTTTTTAATTATTGGTCGTGGTCCGGTGTTGATATCATTTATAGTAACGCGAATTCCACGACCATGTAAGCAGCAACAGAACAGTGCATTTTATATACGGCAATTTTCTCTATTGCCATACTGGTTTAGCCGAAAATGTTCGGTTCAGTTTCCAATCGAACTACGATATCTATCCAGTTCGACGGATTGCTTCTTTTTAAGAAAAAATGACATTTGATAATTTGTAAGCGTTGTTAAAGCGTGAGTGATTATATGATTTGTCATACCTTCAAAAAGTGAACTTAGTATGAATGCTAGTTTTTCAGCAGCTAACTGATGTATACTTTAATAAAAAATAACATATATTTATCCGTGTATGCAAAATTTTATCTTTATCAACATTAATTAGTACTTTATTAAAAAAACATATTGCGAATAGGTTATCTGTCATTTCATTATTATATTACAAATATAGGAATTATCAAGTAAAACGGGCTTATTTGCTACAGCTTACCCCTGTGTAATAAAACTTATATAATAGCATACGCTTCTTATAATTGACATATTGTTAAGAAAAGTGTAGTTTATTAAAGCACAGTAAAATATGTATTTCTTTTTAAAAATGAAAGTCAAATAATTTTATGTTTTGTTAACTTTTGGAAATGTTATCTGCGCCAATATTATCTTATTATTGCACATAATTTTGATACTAATAGTCTGTAATCGAAAAGGTTAATAAATGCTGGTTTTATGTTCTTTTTAGGTAAATGCTAGTAATTTATTTTCTTTAAATGTACATCATCCTTAAACATACAATATAACATTTACCTTATATGATTATCAATTATTTTGTATGTAAGAGATCTAATCAGAAAACAATTTATTAAAATGTTGAAAGAATATAATACGTACACTGAAATTAACTGTAATATTAGACCCTTAGTATGACGTATAAAATAATTAAATGTAATTTAATTAAAGGATTTATACAGGCTGAACTCAACATGCACCATTTAAAGCAGCAAGTACGGCCTCTAAGTACTTTATAAAAGTTGAATTATAATATTTTGTTTTTATTCTGCATACATTATTTTTTGTACGGCCGCCTGTCTTGTTGACACTTGAACGTATATAATGTTATAGTTATACGTATTAATTTTTATGCATATAGTTATTAGTGGCAAAAAGAAATAGCAAATAGTATTACGTTGAACGTTACACATATCTTTGAACTATGTAATTCTTCAATAATGGATGTTGGTCATGATTTTATCTATGATTACAACAGCTGCTCTGACGTTCCTGAAGAATTTTGTGCTGAGAAAAGAATTGCCCCATCATTTTAATTATTTATACTTCACTTCCTGCGTATGCATTGAGGGTTGTATGTGAAAAGGTTACACATCTCTTGTTGACGTTTAAAACGTAGTTGGAAAATTTGGTTCATTGCCCTGCCCGATCTTGTGTGTAAATCTTATCTTTCCGTCGATTTAATATAATAAAATAATGTGGACGATGAAAATATTATCATATCTAGTAGTATAATAAATGATATTGCCACTATGAATAATACATAATCAAACATGTTATTAATCGGTTCATTCGTATTTGATTTTAAACGATTAGATAATGATGCATAGATAACAATTATAACTTGTATTATCCCCTAAAATTTGAACAAGTAAATATTTTCTAAATCATATTTAAATTAAGTTAGTGTTGGGTTGTTCGAGTCATTTGGATTTAATTGTTGCATGTTTTTTTATTATTCATTATTTATGATGATATATATAATTCTTTTGAAAATATTTTTTTTTAATAATATGATTAAGATAATTTAAATCTTACATAAGCAAATAATAACTACTCATTGTTCTATTGAACATAGCATTAACCAATTAAAACTGATATATCTGATGCGCATATTATTTCCATGTAATAAGTTTACAAATAGTTAATTTTTAAAAATGAAATCGGATATTTGTTACCGACTGCTACCAACAAAAATAATTTTATTTTTTATAACCCTTATTGCAAAAAATCACCTAAAGTATTTACTATTCCTCGTCGGGCACTTTGCATGACATAAATCAATACGTTCTTTAATTAAAAATACTATGAAAACAATAACGATGTATTGTTTTATAATTAGACTGTTATTGAATAAAGTTCAAGGTTATTAATTGCTGATTTAAACATAATTTATAATAAACGCATTCGGCAGTACATCCACATTCCCAAATAACTGGACACAACGGATTCGAGAAAAAAAATGATAATAACAACTTTTAATATCTGCATTTTCATTATTTACTTGATGCAAAAATGACTTATGTAGATTAAATACTAACGGGCGTTATCTTCTGGTTCTATGATTAGCTTCTGCAAAGGAAATGCCGAATATTTGCGGTCAGTAAATGTCCATGACCTCAAGCACCTGTACCATTTGATACCTGGCGCCGTTCACCTTATATTTTTACTAGAACAGATTTGAGTTCTGTATAATTAATATATTTGTAGTGTTGTGGGATCGAAATGAACCAAAATGAAGCACTGTTTGAGCCTTTAATGTATGTCACTTATTTAACATAAATACTACTAATACTCTATTAAGTAAATTTACAACTAATTTAAAAGTAACAATACATCGGTATTTATTCTACAATTAGGAATAATATTGGAGGGGTGAGGACATTCTGATCAGTCTTATTAATGGGTGGTATACAACCCTCGCAAGTAAAATAAGCCGATGCAGATATTTAATATAGGAAAGTTGGATGGGCTCTTAATAATAGAATATAAAACAAACAATTAGTAATATTAGTATATTAGTAGACGTAAATAAATTAATTGTTTTATTTTAATCCGATCTATATCTATTTTATTCTACTAATGAAATCATTCGACATTAATAGGCTTTTTAGGCTGATAATTAATGAATATACAAAAGTGTATTGTAAATTGAGTCAAATTTATTAAGAAATTAAGGTTAATGTGGTTAACATAATATTGCACGAATACTGTTTCGGTGTAAATTTTTTTTTTAACAGAAACATGTAGTTATATTTACACATTTAGTCATTTGTACACTTTCCTGACACGTTAAAATAGTACCGGTGAATGTATTTGTTAGGGTAAATAGTGTTGTCAGTTCAGAACAGTATTGAATTCAATCTAAATATGATATTGCTATTATCACTACTGGACTTGTTCAATTTTACTATTACGTTCTATTAATATATTATGCTTTATGGATGAGTTTTATAATATATTTTGGAATTGTATCCATTCTAATTTTTGTAATACATGAATAATTATATATTCTTCACAATATATATGTGTATATATATTTACTACATATCAATGAAACGTCTAAATCTAAAAAATAAACTTTGCAGTTCTACATTCCATCTTGTTTTGAATATAATCATATATTTAGCAATAATATCGGTAAATTTATAATAATATTGATGCGTTAGTCACAGTTAGTAGAGGTCATTGTATTATGACGTGCTCCTACTAGTCCCAACATAGTAAAAAACATTATGCATATTATACGTTTTATAAGTTTAAATGTATAAAACATAATTTATAAAGTCGATATATATTTATCAATGTTTTAAAGCAGAATAAAACTATTAATATAATAATATAGCAACAAGTTTTCAGAAAGTAAGTTGATATTAATTGCTTTGAAAAAATATGATAACATATATTTAAAGTTATCGCATTGTGATAATATTATTAGTGTTTTAATATGTTGTAATATTAAATTATTAAGGTGACTAGTTTATGCAATAACTAAAAGATTTATAACAAAATTATTTAATTTACATGATGGTTCATTTATTAATAAAATTTAATATATGCCTGAAATATAAACAATCACGTTATAGACTTGGTATTCATTATTTATTTAGCACGTACCATGGGTCAATTGGATTGGTCATAATAAAATTATTATACATTCCTTATTGTCACACGCCAAAATAAACTTTGATATCACACGTGCATTGCGAACTTTGGTTTTTGGTCATGTTATGGATTCTTGTGTGAAAAAGTTCTGTTCTGTTTTTAATAATTCAATTTGGATTTAACTTTCTAAATGCAGTTCGAAATGACGAGAAAACTTTGTCGTTAAGCATAAATTTTAAAAGAATTGTGAAAAAAATGATGGTGTTAAAAAAAGCAGGGATACAAAGTGATTCATGTGGTGGTTTTGGATCTAGAATACATGGACTTTGTTTGGTGAGTTTGTTGTCTTTCTAATTAGTGTTAATTATACATAGAGTTGAAGTATCTTACAAACTTTTGATATTGCTAATTAAATAATACATTATTTAACTATAACATCATTGGCGGATGAATATTATATGTTTTAGGTTTATTCATCTGATTTTGTTAAATAATTAAATAATGTAGAAAATTTAAATAAATTGATATCTAGACTTTTTAAATTTATTAATATTTTTCTTATTCATCTCATATTGTCACTATTTTGTAGGCTGTTCTTTAAATTGTTTAATTAGTTTAATCAATTTAATTTCATAAATAAAATAATTTGTACTTTATGGCTATTTGGGTTATGGTAATGCTAAACTTTTGAGAAATTTTATTCTATGTGTTTTAAGGTGTGCCCAACATCTATATATTAGGACAAAATCAAATACATATATAGTTTGGGTATTTTTGACAGATTATTTATTTTTTCTAATAATTTTTTTTTAAATATAACAATATGTATTTAGTTAATTAACAACAGTTAAGGCCAATCAAAAACAGAAAAAAACTATTATTCTATCATTTTAATTAAAACATGAAAAAAATTATTTTATGTTGAAAAACTAATGCAGAACAAAACATCAGTTTTATTTCAGTTGCTTTCTTATTGTATTGGGTGAATTGCTGCGTTTATTGAAGAACATTTGTTTATTGCCGTAATAGAACAATACGTGAAGTGGCGGATGAACTTAATATGGGCAAAATCTAAATTATCTTCGGTAGAAGACTAGTCTAAAGTCATTTTTAGCAATAAATTAAGTTTGACGCGTGATTCGCACTACACATAAAGTTTTTCACAAGGGTTACCTAAAACGTATGGTCAAATTTTCTAAAGTGAGTGAGTGATGGTTGAGTTCAAGCCTTCTTACCTTCAGATTTTGTTAAACATCTGGAAGTTTTACAAAAAAATTGACACCTACGAGTTTTATTCACGAACAAGGCAACAGTTACCAGGAATGGAGTAATGAATGGAAACAACCTTCACTCTTAAGATTTGGAGAATCCATACAAAATTACAGTGTCAAATGATAGGTTTTCATTGAATGTTAGGTGTGGAATTATTAATACTCTGCTTATTGGTGCATTGTTTTTGAGAACTCTTTAATCGCCGACAGCTATTTAAATTGTTTAGAGGATCAATTTGGATCAATGTCACTTTGGCTATCATACATGGTGGTACTAGTCCGATGATGCTCCCCTGCACTTTGAATCAACGTTTTGAAGGACGTGTAATTGATAGAGAAGAACAGCACACCTGCGACCTAAGATCTCCGGGCTTGTTTAGATTATTACTACTGGGGCCTAATAAAAGATCAGAACAGAGATACTGTTGATCTTAGGAGAATTTGGAATAACAATGATTACATAGGACAATCAAATATTTTTTAAGAATGATACGCTAGACGTTTTACTTGATTTATCATACTTCTAAAGTAAATTAAACACAAATCGTTAATAAGAATATAATATAAATAGGAAAAATTATTAATTTGCCTAAATATATGAGAATGAATTTAAAAGATATACCCGGTATTATAAAACTAAATAATCTATGATTAAAATTTACTGTACTACTAAACTAATTTAACTGGAGATTTCAGTATTATAAGCTTGTTAAATTAAATCATGCATTAAATCTGCTATTAAACTAACTGGCAAAAATCGTGCTCTTAAATTTTAACTGACGTTTCTAAATTAGATTTTCAGGTTATGACGTTTGTTTACACATTAAACATGAATTAAATATTGCACTATGTCGTCTGTTTCAAGTGTTTCAACTGTGTCAATTTTATATATTGATGATGTTTTAAGTGATTCAACAGATGATGAAGTAGAAAATCATCAGCAAAGGTTACCGAAGAACTCCGTGGTAGAACTCATCCCTTTGACATATACGATGAAATCAGTTTTCAAATACGATTTCGATTATCAAAACAATGTGCCGTAAATGTATTAGAACAAATTGAAGGTAACATTGCACCACAAACTCAACGCAAACAGTCAATATCTACAATGAACCAGTTATTATTAATTACACTGCGATTTTATGCCACAGGATTCTTTCAAATTGTAATTGGGGATTATTTTAACATTACAAAAAACACAGTGTGTTGAATAATTTACCGTGTTACTCACTACATTGAATTATTAAGTATATAAAAATGCCAGAGACGCTTCCACAACGGAATTTATTATTCTGTGATGATTTTTTTAATTTGTATGGATTTCTAAATGTATTTTTATATAACAATTTCAGGTGTGCACTACTTCTAATCCCTGTTTGCTGAATAGCATTATATTTGTTACCGATTATTAACCAGGTATCTTTTTTTACCTTTGCATTCACATCATCTGTTTTTTTAATTTTCTAATATATGTAGATATGGCTCTACTAGTTCAAGTAGATTATATTTTTCAAGTTCTATGTAATTACGGCCCCTTTCTCTCTTTTTGTTTTCCATTTTTAATACATTTGTAATTAATTAAATAAATATCATGAAGCTAGGTGCAAAGGAAAAGCCCTATATACTCAACTAAATTTAAAATCACGCTAAATAAATCTCCAGTTAGTTAATTAACATACGATTTGGTTTTATAATCTAATTTAACTGATGATTAAATTTATTCGTCAGTTAGTTAATTGAAGATTATATTTTTGTTTATAATATCAGGCCATATACATACGTATGCTGATTATGATGTAATTTAATTTAATTGTGTTTTAGGTTACTAGTTTTGCCTTTATTAGCTATTATCGTATGTTCACTCACTCATCAGGATACGGTACTTCAAATAAAATATTCCAAAACAATAAACATTTCTTAATAATAATCTTGACTGAATAAAACTTAAATTAACAAAATGTAATATGTTGCCAGAAAGTAACAATATTTCATTACTGTTCATTATATAATATGTAAACCTATGCATTAACTGACTAATATTTATTTTATATTTTTTAAGATTGTAGAGAAAAAAATAAATATGAAAATAACCTTTCCGCAGCACGTGTGCTAATATAATTCACACTTATTTATAAGTATTTCGACTGGACATGCTATCTAACACAATCAATTAAATTTAAATGTTTGGATATTTTTCACATTACCATTAAAATATTTTTTTTAACTACGTAACATGTCTACTACCAACGCATAAGTAAGCGTTCATTGATGAAAATTACTTGTTGTTGAACGCCATTATTAGAACTTTTATCGGTCAGAGGTCTCTTTAATTTCTTTACGCATACCAAGTATAAATGAGAGGCATTTCCTAGAAAACTGGTTATACAAAGAGGTTACGGTTTTTTGTTAAGATTATAGCCGATATTTTTGCAAATCGCGACCTTGTCCTAGAATTCAGAGTTCAAGTTTAATTATAGTACCCACGTGTTAAGAATTTTTAAATATTAAAAAAAGTTGCAACCTACATTTAAATGAATGCATGGTATTTGTATGCTTATCTAGTTATTTATCAAACTAGTGATTTTCATTTATTCACTTTCCAAAGAGAACGTTATTATAAATTGCAGACAATTAATTTATTTAAATAGTGATCGCAGGGTGTTGATGGGGAACATTCGTGCTCACTTTGACAATGCATTTTAAATTATAAATAGCTCAATGGAGATGTCAGTGCGGTATTCATGCCATATCTTGCTTTTGTTATTACTGTCCTTATCTATTTTATTGAAGTTGGTTTATTCTATGGCGTTTTTGGCCGCAAAGCTCTATTGAGTCTATTTCATGATTATAAATAGACGACCTATTTATCACGTCAATTATTATTTTATGAATATCTTGTGTCATTAGAATTTCAACAGAAGTTGTGAACAATAATTATTCCCTGTCAAAGTTAAATGTGTATGATATATTATGTAAATGTAGACATAAACTATTACAAGTTATCATAATGTATATATAGTTTATTGATATGTATAACTGGATCAAATGATCCTGTTTGTAAATACTGCTTAAGTTATCTTAAAGGGATGCGTTTGATTGAAACTAAAATAGACTTTAACTTTAAATTAGTCTAATATGATTATGCACTCAATCAAATTCATCAAACGACTACAAAGGTTATATAAATGAATTAAAAATTTCTTCTATTGAAATTGAATATTATTATTGAATGCTAATAGATAATTTAGTAACAGATACCACCAAAACCTTGTTACATAAATTATAAATTTTGTTTTTGATAAGCTATGATAGATTGATTAATTATCTTAAGCATTAAGTTAGATATGTTTTATCATTTACTATTTTTATTTCTAGGTAAGCAGGCAGTCATATATATGTATCTTATCAGGAAATTATTGAATTTCATTATTGGTAAGTTATCAATAAGCATACATTGCAAAATTAAAAAATAAACTTTCATTAAGGAGGCAGATTTTTGAGTGTCATAAAACTTCAATCACAACTCGCGCAATTTAAATCTATTTTAAAATTGGTTTTTTGCAACGTGTAGAGAATGAAATTTCCAGTGTCATGAAATATATGAGAATCAAAAATCTTCAATTGTTTATCAAAGTTTGAAATTAAATCGTAAATTTTTTGTCCAAATATTTGCTTATACTTTAAGATTATTACTTTATTATCCCTCAAATTTAGAAGACTTTTTATTGTGCTATAAGTTCTTTTTTGTAAAATAACAATTGTTATAGTTTTGCTGTTTTGTTGCAAAAAACCAATTAAAAATAATTAAATTTTTACAAACACTTGTTTTCTAGCTAGCTAGATACTAATTATTTGTTAAATTTTGTATTAATCTAACGCAATATTTGGTGAAACTACTTATAAGAATTCAAATTGCAGAAATGGTGCAACGGTTAAGCATAATTCATTTTTAAGTACAGCATTTTTTTCAAAATGTGATATTTAGGAATTACGTACTTGATATGTCACAACAACATACATATACTTTTGATTTCATGTCAATAGTACGGTTACTTCTCTTAAAAGTTTCGGTCACATCATGAAGTGTCAGTGAATATTTGATAGAATTTGTAGCAAGCCTAGCGAGTAAATATTTGTTTAGATGGCGATATGTGTAATATGCCCGTATTACACTGTCAATAATTATATCTTGAATTATGTATATAAAAATATTTAAATCTTAAAAAGTCTGTAAAATGTCTGTAAAATGCACAATATATCATCAATCTTATTGTAAATTGAAATTTTAAGAATATTTTTAGGTTTTCTTTATAATTAACACATAAAATGTGAAAAATCATTTTAGAATTGACGCGCAACTAAACTAAAATGTGCAGGAGCACCATCGTGCATGAACCACATTTTGTTTCTTAATTGAACCGGAATGTCCTCTAAAAATCGTGGCAGCTCTTCTTCAAGAAAATTACGATATGATTGACCATTTAGCCTAAATGGCAAAACATATAGACGTATTAAATGGTCTCCTACAACACTTGCCCAAACATTAACGGAAAATGTTTGCTGATGATGGCCTTTTATTATGGCATGTGGATTTTTGTCGGCCCATACATGATTATTATGGAAGTTCATAATCGCATCGCGAGAAAAATTTGCGAGGATTTTGCGCAATTCTTTTTTGAAACTATTGACACATAGCCAATCTTTGCGGAAAATCCGCTGGTAAAAGGGCTTGTACTCGCTGTATGTGATAAGGATATAACATCTGGGTTTTTATTATCCTCTACACTGTAACGTGACTAAGGTTTAGGTTTAAAGCCAACCTTCTAGTGCTAGTTGATGGATTGTCTTCGGTTTCTTGAAGAACATCTTCTTCAATTTGCGGAGTTAGCAGGCGAGGTCTCCTATTTCCTGCCGCTTTTTTTATGTACACTTTCAGTTTGATGTAGACGTTCGTGAATACGAATGAATGTTCTTTCATTTGGTACTTGTCGGTTTGGAAACCTTTCTTGATAAATTCGACGAGCTTTTGCTGCATTTCTATCGGCAACGACATAAACAAAATGCATATCGCACATCTTGCTATCACTGTAATTATTCATTTTGCTATCATTTTGCTAAGATGTGTAGAAAAGCTGAGTTTTGTATCTCAAACGGTTCCTGAGATATTGTCAATAAATTAAAAAAAAATTACACCCTGTATCTTGAAAACAGTGCGTTTGCGGAACTATGTTAATGGGAACTTTTTTCTTATAATTAGCCAACCAATCCCACTCTTTATTTTCCGACACATGTTTTGAAACAAATATTAGACTGGATTAAAAAAAAAAGTAATACACTTAATAAGTATCTTGCTTCCAGATTTGAGTCAGGTGCATACCCTGGGTTATCAAGGAAGCAATTGAGTACTTGCTAATTAGGTTTCACATGAAAGTTTACATCAATATACTCAGTTTAATTATTTTTTTTAAATTAACATATTTTTATTACATATATTTTAAATTTTGTCAGTTTTGTAACATTCTAATAATGTTTTTTTAAGTAAGGTAATGGGTTTACTTTTAAAACTTTAAAGGCCGTGCGACACGTGTTCTTTTGATTTTTAAGGGCTGAAATTTGGCATGGGTTACTTTTTTTGCATAAAGATCACTTTTTGAAATTCCTCAAAAAAAAATTTAGAACCAGTCTAATATAAGACCAACTTTGGGGATCGGTTCTTTGACATAAACTCTGGTCTCTTGATATTTTTTTTAGATTTTTTGTGCTACCTAGTGCCGAGATTTGTAGGGTACAACTTTCAAAAATGTCAATTTTTTACCTTTTTTTGCAATTTTCAAACGCCTGTAACTTTTTAGGGAATTTTTTTTGCAGGTTATTGATGATAACATTTATTGCTTAAAATTGATCAAAAAATAAAAAAAAAATATGTGTTAGAGACATTTCAGTTAATTTTTAAAATGTTTTTATTCTATTAAAAACATTAAAAACAAAATTATGTCGGGTATTTTAAATTTTTTGTTTAATAGGTCAAAAAGATACTTTTATATGTTATTTTAAATTTATCAAAAATTTTTGTTATATATATATATATATGTATATATATTATTATTTCAAAAAATAAAATAAAAAATTTATGCTGCCATCCAAAAAAATAAAGTTGGTTGCCATAGCAACTATACTAAAAATAAAAACAAATATGTGTGTACCTGCCTTTATAATACTCAAAAAACCATTTAAAATTATATAAATCGGTTAAAAAATAACATAGTTATTCAGCCGTACGTTTTTTGTCTAACATCTTGTATATATATATATATATATATATATATATAGGGTGTCCGGAAAATACGTGTACAACGTTTGACGACAGACTCCTGACGTCAAAATAGGTCGATCTAAGCCGACTTAGTTATATCCAAAATTGTCTCGTTTAGCCGGTAGAGGGCGTCAAAAATTTGTAAATATTAAAAAGAAATTACCTGTAACAATAATTTTTTAAGTGACCTTGTTGCTATGGCGTTTAATAATTTGACAATTATTGACAAATTGTCACCAGTCTATGAAATTTACTCAAGTATACGATCAACAAACATTTGCCAATATTGAGCGTCATCTTCGGGAAACGGGCAGTTTTGAGAAAAAGTTTGAAGGCAGGGGTCGTATGCGAACAACTCGAACTGTGAAAACAGAAGAGATGATTCTGGAAAGAGTTGAAGAAGAACCAAGTACCAGTACCCGTCTCTTAGAAGGTGAGTTAAATGTTCCTAAAACGATTGTCAATGAGGTTTTAAGAGAACAGTTGTTACATCCTTACCACATACAAAAAGTTCAGGAACTTTTACCGACTGATCCCCCATGCGGCTTACATGAGTGTTAATAAGTGTATTCAGCAAGATGGTGGTCATTTTACACATTTGCTTAAGTAATGTTTTTGTTTTACTTAGTTTCTTACAATAGATACTTTCAACTTTGTTATACTTTTGTTTTTTTTGACGCCCTCTACCGGCTAAACGAGACAATTTTGGATATAACTAAGTCGGCTTAGATCGACCTATTTTGACGTCAGGAGTCTGTCGTCAAACGTTGTACACGTATTTTCCGGACACCCTGTATAAAGTTTTTTTTAATATTTATTAAAAAAGTTTACGGATTGAAGTCTTTTTTTTTTTCAGTAATGTATTATTTTTTAGGCCTGATGAAGTTATTATTCAATAACGAAACGTTGCTTCTTATTTAAATATATAAAATATATAATTTTTTTTTGTATTTTATTAAATTTAAATTTTAAAAACTTCAACCCGTGAACTTTTTTAATATATATATATATATATATATATATATATATATATATACAGGGTGTAGATTATTTGGCGGACAAACTAATAGTTGCTTTCTTTTTTAGTATAATAAAAATTACCAAGTTTATTAAAAATTAATAATAAAAAATGTTGAAAAATGTGCAAATTACTTTCCAAGAATAAATCAAATTTAAACAAAAAATACCTTTGGCAACGTAGCAATTTTTTTAATAAAATTCAAATGATAAGTCTATGCAATGAGTGTCAGTTGATATTTCTATTTTATTATGACTGAATGAATATGCAAATTACGCTGGTGATGCTTGAGAATGTCATGAATTCAATACCGTATAGTGTTTAGAAGTAAACGGTGGCCAATATGAACATTTGTAGATTATAATAAATAATAACATTTGATGTGTGTATTAAGTTGCCAACATTATAGGTTTGAATATAGAAATAGAAATTTTGCTACGTTGCCAAGCGTAACGAAACTTTGAGGATCTCGTGAGGCAAAACAAAGAGTTTCTCAGCATTTTCGAATTAAGATTTTTGTTTTCCTTTGACAAGGTCTACAAACAGGTAACTTGGTACCTGTTTGTCCGCCAATTAATCTACACCCTGTATGTTATATTTTAAATTTTTGCGAATATAATTATTTTTATTTTTATTTATTTTCGGATTTTTTTTTTGCGTTTGACGATTGATTATATTTCGACGTTTTGTCAGAATTTCATCTGCCATCATTATTAATTATATTTATTTTTGATATAATATAATATATATCAATATGACATTGATATATAAAACTAATTTTGTTGTCAAAGCCAACTTACAAGAAACTTTATTGAGTGTAAAGTTTCTTTGTCTATATATGGATATGGCCAGTAAAATAAAGCAAAAAATATTTTTTTTTATAATTGTTAAGATCACATCATGCGATATTGAAATATTTGAATTATTGCGATGCTTGCATAATAAAGTTTTTTTTGCTTATTTTCGGTTGTTTACAAAAATTAGATCGCTGATTTCTTGGAAAGTTTTTTTTTGCCTATCCTAAAAATTTTAGACTGTATCAATAACATGTATCTTTTTGATCTAAATACCCGACATATTTTTTATTTAAATCTGTTTTTAATAGAAAACATTTTAAAAAATAACTGAAATGTCTCAAACAATTTTCTTTTATTTTTAGAAAGAGATTTTTTTAGCAATTATAATGATATAGGTTTTATAGGTCTGCGACTTGCGGTTTTTAAAATATTGATTAAAATAATAAAAGTTTGGATTGTTTTTGGTGCTAACTAGAACAATTTATTAAGTTTTGTCTTGAATACTATACCCTTTTCGACATAAGTATTATATTTACGTAAACATAAGCTATTAATTTGTTAATGGTAATTATTTGAAGAATTTTACGTTAAAGGTGAATTAATATTGATACAACTTTACTAAAACTGGAGCATATTTCTAAATATTTTATCGTTATTAATTATACTGCTAAATATTTTTTGTTTATTAAATTCTTCTATTAATACATTTGCTTATACCTTGGCCAACACAACCATTATTTGTCTTCAGTATGTATTATTGCTATTTATATTTACATATAATATGAAGATTACAATCAGCTTCATTTAAAATCACATATAATAACGAGTATGCAATAATAAATCGGCAGCAACATAGATAACATAAGCGCTTGAACGTATCTATGTTTACTATATTAACTGGGGAAGTGCATAATTTATCATAACTACTTTGTCGAAATATTCATTAAATATTTAAAAACAAACTAAATAAAAAGTAAATCGATTGGCATAAAAATTATGAAAACTAAGTGTGAGTGGACATAAGCTGCATGCTTAAAATTTTTCTTTTGGTCTCCTATAGTCTGACCTAATTTCAAATTAAACTGGGTAGGATGTTTATTTTTATCTCTATTAAAATAGTTCTAATGGTATTCGTATTTAAATTACTATTTCATTCGCAAGCAGCAAAGTTGATATTCTCTATTTTTATAATCAATCGTTTTGTTTTTACAGATTACATTCCAAGCAGAACTTATTGCAGTTATTTAAAAGTAGAACGTTCTTTATGTGATTTTATTGTAAGCATCCGAAAGTGTAAATAGACGATACGTAGTAAATTGTTGAATGTTTTACTGGAATTTCATTTCTATTGTAACTGTGTTTTCTCTTTAATAAAAAAGTAATTTTTAATAGGTTTGCATTGTGTTTAATGCGATATCATTAATTGAATTATTTCTTCAAGATTCCAGCAACTGTAAATTTCTATTAATTCGATTATGATTTTATAAATTATTAAATACAAACTATAACAACGATTTGGAAATACATAAAACATACGTTTAATAAAATATAAAATTTGATTAACATAGAGTATATACTATACACATTATTGGAGTATTTAGAAATCAGTTTAATGTTTGCAGTAACATATTTCAATAAATTATGTTATACTTTACAACATAAACAAATGTCAAGTTATGTCAAGACGCAAAAGGTATTGTTGTGTCCCAACTTATTTAATACCATTTTAATTGTCGTCTATATTTTATTAGTAGATATGGCAGATAGAACCGACTCTTGATCATAAACAGATGTGTAATCTCAAAAATGTTGATGGGTTTGACTTTAAAGCGGTTATGATACAATAGCATCAACTTATCAAATATTAAACTAAACAACTAATCGATATCTAAATCTTCTTTAATTTGTATTTTTTGGGTTTCATACTACTTAGATATTGTATTAGTGATTAATTACATAATTTTATAAAATAGTTTTATGACGTTTGTTTCAAATCTATATATCTTTGTCGTACACTGTATAATGGTATGTCAGAGAATATTTCTCACGTCAATGTTTGTATATTAAATTAAATTGTAAAGTTAAATTAATTAATTAATTAATTAATTATGGTGGATTATTTTTAAACTTTTGACATTAACTTAAAAAATGTGGCTGGTATAGACTGTGATGTAGATGTATAGTAGATACTGTTGTGAGACATTGTTTTCTTCTAAAATAAATAAATTGACATTTTGACTGTATTCATCTTACATAACCTTTAAGCAAGCCGAATATCCAAGCTTATAATTTATGAATACATCGCTGAAAAAATATACGTTTAACCAAATGGATTTTTTTATGATTTAAAACAATATAATTTTTAGAAAATATGTCTTTTGCTTTGAAGTCGGCGTACTTTTATTATTGGTAATAAAACTTAGTTTTTGATAATGCAATTATTAAGATATATTAATTTGATGTTTGTTTAAGCAAGTTTTGAAATGCAGATTTTACTCTTTTTTTCAGGTAAGCCTAAAAATAATCAACGATACCGACTCTTGAAATGGTGTGCAAATTTACGTAAGTAAATCAGGCTAAAATAGCTTAATGATATTATTAAGTAACACCATCTTAAAACGATATATATTCTTGTGAACTAAGGCAAAATTGTTAAATATTTTTTTAATATTTTATTCTTATATAAACTACATGTTACAAGTTAGTCGCATTTCGACGTAAAACGATGTCTTTTGTTTTTAATAACCACTTAAATCCATCCGAATAAATCAGCAAAAAATAATATTCATATAGAAATTAAACGGGAAAAATCTATTAATTTTATTTAATGGAATGTATGATAAAAATGACAAATTATAGATATTGCTATATGAGTTTTGAGTTACAATTGTTGTAATAAAATTATTAAATAATAAATAA
Organism: Tachinus rufipes; assembly: GCA_963932245.1. NCBI lineage: Eukaryota > Metazoa > Arthropoda > Insecta > Coleoptera > Staphylinidae > Tachinus > Tachinus rufipes. Next base: position 69,965,455 of record OZ010742.1, read on the forward strand.
TAATAATATGAACGTAAAAACCATACAAGTTCTATTTTATTTGATTAGAAATGTATTTATATAATAATTTATAATATTTTTTACAATACCATGAAATATGTAACATTCGTAGAAGTAAAATGTTGGGTTAAGGAGGTCTTTAAGGTTTGCCAACAACAGTGAGCGTGATCGTTAATTGTTAACTCAAAATCAAACTTTAAATTGTCAACCAAAATATTTAGCTGGCACGTTTTTTAGATTTGTGAGTTAACAATTTCAAACAATTTTATTATTTATTAATTGTATTATACACAACAGGCAGTAAGCCTTTAATATATTATATTCTATTTAAGTAATCTGCTCTATTCATTAAATAATAGAACTAAAGATGTTAAGTTAGAACATTCTACGGTGAAACTTGTAACGATTTTTGTACATGCATGAATCTATTGCATTTCGACGTGTAAACAAGGCCTATCTTTTTAATGTTTAAAAATTCTTAACTATTGATTAATTGGTTTTAATAAAGATAAAACACAGGAATGTAGAATAAAAATGATACATGAGTGAAATAAAATTGTTATGATATAATTGTTTAGTTTCGGTGAAAATGTTACATTCGTGTAGTCGACGAAACGTGGATCTTTAAAAATGAATCTTCGATTTGTCAGTGGCTACAACCGATTTGAAGAGTAATCCGTCTAAATTTAAATGTGAAGGAAAAAGATTTACTATTTTGAACGCGGGATTAAAGTTTAGATTTTTAGAAGGTTGCGACATGTTATCGACGAAGACCATGAACTGAGACGTTTTTTAAAATTGGGTTGTTTTTTTTATTTATTTTTTATTTATTTTTATTTTATTTATTAAATTATTATCCCAACAGAACTAATAGTTCCAACATGGAGATAATATACAGACATAGGTAAATAGATACAAGGAAAAAAATAATTATGATACAATAAAATTAAATAAAGAAGTTGTTGATCAGCTTTGCTTTGGACAAATTATAAGGCAAACGTGTGGTGGTTATGGACAATGCATCATATGATTTGGTGCAATTGAAGAAGCCACTCATATTTTCTTTTAATAAGAGCCAGTTGCAGGAATGGTTGGTTAACAATGAAACTGTGTGAATTTTTTTAGATTTTCTCCATACCACTCTTACTACAATCCAATTGAAATGGCTTTTATGGAATGTGCCATTGACATGTTTTTTTTTTGTTACAAATAAAGACTAGTATAAAGATGTCGGAAAACTATAATAAATATATTGGAAATGGATGTGGAATATGGATAACTTTAAGACTATACTTTTTTTTACTTAACAAAATGACAAGGTTTTGTTGAATTATGCAGATTTTTATTCCAACAACAATAATATTTGGATCATCTTAGCTATAACCAATGAACATTTTGTATAAGTGACCGAAATCTTGACTATGCTTCAATTGTAGTTACACAAAATAACAATATTAATAAAGAAGAAGAGATAGATGAATGTAACAACGATTTACTATTGCCATGTAACGACATTGATACTTATCTGCAAGTAATATTTGATACTGTGGCGGAGCTAAGATTTTGTAAATATTAAAATGAGCTTACTGAGAAGAGACAATTTTTTGTACTTTGTAACTCCCCTCTTCCTAGGTTTGGAAATGAACACATGGGGGGGGGGTGCGCTACTGGGCTGTACGAGCTTCTGCCTTGTGCCTTGTTTGTGTGGTTACCAGAGGGAGCCACAACCATTTCTCTTATTCGGGCATATTCTGTATAATTTTAACATCGATGTTAGTTAAAATTGCTGTTAAAATCTATGTTTAGCCAATCAGTTGCCGAGTTTTTTAAATGTTACCTAGCAACGTTCTTATTATTAATTAACATGAGCGTTAAAAATATACAGAATACGGCCAATTGTGAGTTAAGCACAGAGTTTATAAGTAGTTTAAATATAGTATATCGTATATAAGTGTAGAAAGGCTTTTATTGAAAAATGAGTATGAAGTTCGGAGCAGGAATGGGATTTTCAATGAGCCTTTCCTAAATGCAGTTTATACAGTTTTTTTCTATGTAAGTAAATCAACATTGACTTTTCTGTCTTTGTTTTTAATATTTAATTAATTATCTAAAAACATTAGGCTGTAATTTTTAGGAGAAAAGGATAACTATATATGTATAATTCTATGGGATAGACAAATATTGACTTATTTGTAATACGGTTGTGGCACTACTGCTTGTTATTATTTGTTTGTGGTTACATTTATGTCAACCAAAACAACTTGAGGTTATGCTTTATTTTTGTTATTTTTGGTTCAAAGTGATTTGTATAATTTATCTGTCTTGTAAACTTAATTCAATGAAACTATTGACAGATTTACTCATGGCAATCTTATTAGTAACGTTATTCAGCACTTTACTGAAAACTGAATAAATTGGCTTGTAGTAATTATTATTATTTACCACAATTATAAAAATAGTTCGTATATGAACTATTTTTATAATTGTGGCTTATATATAAATCCGCATGTACAGGGAGTTTATAAATGAATGGGATTATGTAATCACTTTAAATATCCGCCTTTTTAAAATTCTCCACTATACTACAGGGGTGCGTTCGAAAAACCGGAGCGTTGGTGTGTGGTGTGCACACCAAGTGTGTAGATCACGTGAGCACACCAAGCGTCAATTCTCGAACGATTCGGAGTTACACAAAGAGTGATTTTTTGAAGTTTGAATGTTATGAATCTTTTATATTTGTAATTGTTTATATCAGTTTTGTTTAATAATAATTAAATTGGACTGCGATTCATCGGTTACGTTCTCTAAATACCCATTTATTTATTGAACACAAGTTTCAACATAATGAATCTAATATTATTTGAGTACGCTATTATAATAACTGTTACCTTCAAATTATACTGAAAGAATAAGACAGTTATGTTCTTAGTAGTTTTATTTATGTTCTAGAAAATGTGTGCGACATGTTTACTTAGTATTTTTATCCAAATCTATTAAAATTGCTAGTTTTAATTGTTATTTGTGTTAATTAAATGTATTTTGTCCAGACTTGTCCCTGTTACGTTTTTTATTTCGAATTTTGATGTGAAACTTGAGAAAAAAATACTCGCTTTTTGAACACATTTCGCGCGTAAATCTCAGAGTAAAATCCACCCAGCTCTAGACTTGGGTACGACGCTCTCTTATTTCGAACGCTTTAAGATGTCACACCAAGAATGTCACTCCGGTTTTTCGAACGACATAGAGTGAGCAGTGCGCTCTTTACCAACGCTCCGGTTTTTCGAACGTTCTCCATATGTTTGCTTGACAGCTGTCAAAGTTCTGTCAAAACAAACAGTATAGTGGACAATTAAAAAAAAAGCGACATATTTAAAGTGATTACATAATCCCATTCATTTATAAACTCCTTGTATATTGGAAAAATTGCAACATGATAATAAAATTAATTACACGAATTTACCTAAATAAAGCAATTCTACTGACTACCGGTTGCAAAAACAATGCATTTCGTATTATTTGTCATAGCCGATGTTCCATCAAAAAGGCATTATCGGTAATTGTTCCATTTTACAATCCATTGTTTGTAAAAACACATTGTTTTTGTTATTTGTCCTTCTCAATAAAATCTATGTCGTTGTATTCTTGTTATATTATCAAATATAAATTAAAATTCTACTTAAATATTTATAAATCTTAAAAATAAAGTATCTAATTTTATTTTCTGCTTTATTATTGAGTTTTTCGGGGAAACGACATTTACGGATAACTTATTGGACGCTACCGTAACAGGTTTCAATCTTCTTTTTAATTTGACCGGATATCTTTTATAAAAGTGGCAGCTATGCACAGGAAATTGCCATTTATATGCATCCAACAAAACGTACTTAATAATGCTCCTCGCTGATAAGAATGACACAGGACAAATAATCATTATAGTACATTCTATACAATTGATAGATTGTAGTTTATATTAGTTTTCACGTAATACCTGTCAATTTCTCCAAGATATGCCCGCAATTACACAATTACTCAGTTTCTAAGCTTGGGAATTATACTTTTATGATATGTTTATAATTGTTGGGAGCTAAGAAATTGGGCAATTAAAACCACATGTAATAAAAGAAGCAATAAACATACACGGATAGCATTTGAATAAAACAATGCTACATTTTAATTGTGATAAATTATAAATACTTTTACTTTGACGCACTAAGGTTAATTCTAGATAAATGTTGGCCTATATTTTACTTTTTGTATTATATTACGTATTTACATAAAAGTTACTACAAATTATAGTTAGGTTATGCTGAAATTGATTTAACCATATATGTAGTTTATATGAAAAAAAAAAAAAAAAAAAAAAAGTTGTGTCTCTTGTCAATATAATTACTATTAAATCTTTGTCTATTCAAACTTTTCTAATATTGAACATTTGACTATAAACTTCTTTAAAAGGTATTTTTTATTTCAAAATGTGATATTGATGTAATTCCTAACTTGATATATCATAAAAATATCTTCAAGTTTTAATTAGTGAATCTTTGCTTGCTGAAACTATCTGATTGATTACGTGATTTAAGCAGTTTCTGAACATTGACCTTGAATACTTGCGGATTATAATTCTTGGAAATAAATCAATTTGAAAACTTATTCTATTAGTGGATTGTCCGGTTAAAAAAAATCTTTTCATTTTCAAAGTTTTGGTCAGTGAATATTTCTTAGAATTTTTAGTTAGTTTTGTAGTATTTGTAAAAATTTGTTTAGATGGCAACATGTCTAGTGTATCTTTGAACAATTACCATGGACATATCTATAGACAATGCAATGATCTGCAACATTACGTCGATGGTCTGAAGTGTGAGTAGTCGGGCGGTCGCTTTCCTGACGTGTTAATATACAGTCACTAGAAAGGACGTTGTATGCGCTCTGTTGATTGAAGCTGTGTTGATACACTTATCTGAGATGCTCTGCGTTAGTTATCGCCTAGTGTTTTGATACTACTAGCGTGCAAGTGGTTTTCTTTTAAGCTGCTGTTTGCTATTATAACGACAATGTAAGGACGTATTCCAATTCAGCAGGTCGTTTTACAGTAAGCAATGTACTACTCTAAATAAACTTTTGTCGATTCTTAGTCGATGCTAACGCCTCTGTTTTTTTGCCGTAGCTTGTAGTGTTTTTACGCTTGTTTTTCAAGCAGTCACGTTAAAGGTTTGTTAACCAATTTATTTGACCGAGTATATTTTGGTCCAGCATCTGTACGGTAAGCTTCTTTGCGATGGTTGTACATAGGGTCGTTTTTGTTTTTTAGGTTATTTGTACAGTGTGTAAGAGCAGATACATACATATATGCTTTTGTTTTTAGTATACTTGCAATGACTACCAACTTTAGTTTTTTAAATAGCAACATATATATTTTATTTTTTAAATTTAGAATCTTTATGATAATTATGTAAAATAATAATATACTTTTGTAACAATATTTCAGCCATAAATTACACAATAGTGTAATTTGTCTATAATTTGAAAAATTAGTCTTGCCTCTTTTTTTAGTTATAGGTTGAAGGTTTGCATTTCTCTAACAATTTGGGAAAGTTTTTCGTATTGTCATACAAAATAAGAAAAAATTGTCATATTTTAGTCAAAGTAGGAGTTAATTTATTTGCGAACGTTTTAAGAATAATAGGTGGATTTTGGAATGATTACTGATGTATTTATTCAATGCTTTTCTTTTCCTATTACCTGCCTGGTTTGTCTGAATTGAGTGCAAGTACTTTTATACAGGGAATTTATAAATGAATGGGATTATGTAAATGTGCCGATTTTAAAAAAATTAAACTTTGACAGCTATCAAGCAAACATATGAAAACATATGTAGTATAGTAGACGATTTTAAAAAGGCGGCATATTTAAAGTGATTACATAATCCCATTCATTTATAAACTCCCTGTATTAGTTTAATAACAGAGAATGACATGATGACATCCTGAATTTTTGTGGAGTTTTCTGCTGCAATATGTTTATCCTCAGAATATAAACAATGAGTATCAAAATCGAAGTTATGATGATTATTTATTTTAAGAAAATTTTTATTTTTACTATGTTTATCGTAGAATAATGATATTAAATTAGGTCTAAGTTTGTTAATTAAATTGCTATTTCATGTTTTCCGATTAACCGTATAGATCGTAAGATGTCACTTCTCAAAGATTGGTATTTTGGTCAAAAGTAATGCGCACTTTTGACGAGTAGGTAGGTAGGCGAGTTTATTGAATTATCTGAATTGAAGATACCGGTACAAGACATTTAATTCGTCCAATACAAAAAACTTTAATATATAACTTAAGTAATAATTCAAAAAATAGAGCTGCTTTCTTTTTGCAACGTTGTCTTTAATTATGATTGAATAAATTCAATTCTTTTAATAAACTGCTTATGGAAGTTCATAAAAATTGTATCCCTACTATTTGAGTTCAATTAAGGTAATTAATTAATCTGACTTTTACTGCAGCAATATGAAACTGCAATTAAAAACTTGTAGGTGATTTATTATGCACTTTATGAATAAAAAATCATAGATAAACCAGTGCATCGTACCATCAATTAATGTGTGTGATCATGAGCCGTAGGAAGATGAACATATTAATTCAGTAGAAAATGCTTGCAACAAATTACCATAGTTAATTTATACAAGGCGCTATAATACACCGTTATTTTTTTTACATATTACATTATTGTAATGAACTATAGATTTCATAGTTAGCTATTAGCTATAAATAATAACCATTTATGGCACTATTATCATTGCTCGATGGGAAACTTTATTGAATGTAGCGAAGACCTGTTTATTCAGCTACTATAATAAACACACAGTTTGTGTGTCGATACGTTTATGGAACAATCATAAATTTATCATGTATTTGATGACATTATTATATTTTCTCCTTTCATTCACGTGGTGTATAACTTATGGGGAAAACCGAAAAAGAAAGACACGGTAACTGTCAGGCATGCGGGGTACGATTGAAAATTTAAATTATAGTTTAATTATCCTTGAATAGTTTTGTTTTTGTTAAACGATTTTTTTACAACATGTTATATTTTATTATTAAAATAATTTGTTTTTGTGTATTTTTTTAAAATAAATTGTTAATAATAAAAAATCGGATTTTTAAAATAAAAATAAGAAAACAAAATGTATTTTAGTTGTTTTATTTCATGTTAACAACATAAATTATATCAACATCTAAAATTTCCTGATGTTGAGGCTATAAAAAGTCCCAAAACTGGTAGAAAATTAAATTAAAAAGCACTTAAGAATTAAAGAAAAAAATCATTTTTCAACCTATAATATGTATTTGATCAACTTTAGTATTATTTCCCTCCTGTATAAGAATAAGTAAAAATCGATATTGTGAAATTAAAAAAACAAAAACAATTATGTTTTATTATGGAAATAATTTTTTATTTAATATTTTAATTATCATTAGCATTACAGTTTAAACAATTAATTAGTTACTTACTAACCTTAATATACCCGAAGGTGTTAACGAGATTATAAGTATATTATATGCAATATACATACTTTTTACTTATTCAAATTAAATAAGTTATTAAAATTAATTATTATTATTATTGCATACGTAAACAATAATAAATAATAATGTTAAATTAAGTAAGCTAAATGATTTTACAGTTTCCAAAAATTGGCTTTAAGACAGTGCGCACTGGAGTACAGCCCACGTCGATGATGTATTCTTGGGTTATCCGTACTCCAAAATCGGAGAAGCATATTCTTGAATTTAGACTAGCGGTGGGCCGAATATCCCGATAATCCGCAAAAATAAGAATCCGTATCTATCTCAAGGAGTATCTGATACGGATCACTAATAGATAACTTAAAATTATTTTGCACTTAAAGCCGTCTGACAGTTTAACCAGAAAAACTGACTCTCTCCAAATAGAGGACTTGAACCTGAGACCCCTGGTGTATCAGTTGAGTACGCTAACCACTACACCACCTGGGCGGTAATTAGGTTTTTGTCGCCAAAATATAGTACAAAATGTCTATGACTAGATAAACAATTCAATTATTAGCTTTTTTACAGTTTGCTAAATAGATCACAACATTTGCACGTGTAACATGATTGTAAGTCATTTGACAACATAGCCAAAATGGCTCGTAATTGTTAGTTATGAATTTATATTAAACGTTTGGATTCGTATCTGCGAGCTAGATTTTAGGGGATCTTTCATACCATTAATTTAGACAGCATATTAATGTACTAATGGATAATTATTTGGCTTAGTAACAAGCACCAGGTTCATCTTATATGGATAAACGTTAATAACTTGTATAAGTTTATTACAATTTATATTTATAAATCGTAGCGAAATATTAGTAATTTTGGTTTTGTGTGCGGTATTCTTATTTCTGCCTCGTAATTGCTTTTTGTAATGTGTTTTTCTTGCATAAGCTATGACGCAGATTTTGTGTTGACAGTAGATTTTTTAAAATCTGTGTTAAAAGGTTATTTTCTGAAGGACTGACCATATCTGCTTATTCTATAACCTATCCACATAATCTATCAATACTATCTTTGGTAAGAACAGCTCAAAATGAAATTGAAATTTTGCTCAAGCTATTCAATAATCATTATATAACTGTAAATGGGTACGTTGGAAATATGTTGTAAGAATGCTTTTCTACACAAAGTCTTTGGTAAACTTGCAGGTTTGCAATGCATTAGTTTTTTTTTTAATTTGCAGTATCGTATTATAGATTTACAGTATCACTATGACGATTGAATATATCAATATACAGGGTTGGGTAAATGTATGGAAACACCCGACTATTGGCTGCATTTTTGGTTTATGTAAAAATTATCTTTATAAAAGTTTTTGTAGAAATTTTAATCTATACAGGGTGTAGATTAATTGGCGGACAAACGGTAAATTAACTTTGTAGACCGTGTCAAAAGAAAACGAAAATCTTAATTACAAAATGCTAAGAAATTCTTCGTTTGGCCTCACGAAAACTTATAGCACAATAAAGTTTAATCAAATAATAAAGAACAGAAAATTCATAATTTAATTTCAAAATTTAATTAACAATTGAATAGTGCGTATACACTGTATACAGCGTCCCATAGGTTTTCTGCCGTCGGATCAAAGGAATTTGATTCAGTGTTGCGGGGTGATGTTACTCGAGGATGTTGCGCGACTGTGTTGCGGTACGGCACATTGTTGCAAGTGTACGCACTAGAAGATTTTGAATTTTCATATTTTATGACACTGAACATTTCAATCTCTACGTGTTGCAAAAAAATGTAGATTGCGCGAGTTCTTTTAGCACACTCAAATAACCGCGCTTTTAATTAATTAATTTTTATAAGTTAGGTTGTATTTTACACGTTGTGATAGAATATAATTTGATACTTTATTAGTTTAGTTTTGATTCGATTTTACATAAATAATATGAGTGAAAATAGAATTCACGGCAGGGCACCGGATTTCTATTAATTGAGAATCGAATCGAATACATGAGATGGTGGAGTGTCACCACATATGAAAATAGTTTTTTGCATATACATATTTTGAATCACACTGTGTATCATAAGGAAGATTTTTTAGCTATACACAATCAAATCAAATCGGTTATTGCAATCTTATGCAAATTATATCTTATCAGACTCAAGTTGAAACACATATACTGTGTGAGGCCGTTGCGTTTTATCAACTTAAATATTTTTATATAGGCTTCTTCTATTCATATTATGAAAAAAAAAATACATTCAGAAAAATCTTTGCATAACTCAAAACCCATCAGAAGTGTAGATACAATATGAAATGTTTGGGTAACATTTTGTTTTATCATACAGCTTGCAATGAATGAATTAATTCCGATTAGATAAAGGTGATCATCCATGTTGATTAAATTCGCATTACGTAATAACAATCGAAATTTGATGTGGTTTGCTACAAATGGTAGTGAAACGTTAGTAGTTTGTGATGTGTTTCATCATTTGTTGTTGTGCAAATAAATGTGATGTGATTTTTAGTAGATTGTTTTCAGATAAATGTGATAATTCCAATATAAAGCACGTAAAGTATTCAATTATATTGATTTATTTTAAACAAAAAACAGTTTTGTTTAATGGTGTCATGAAAACATGTTTATTTGATTTTAATAAAAATGAATTATATAAAGATTTAAAGCAACAACTAAGAATTTTTTGATTTAAATAAATTATTAATTAAGCATAACTGTATGTTTGTTGTGTTCAGTTTATTGCACAATAAAATTATTGTTTTACAGTTTAGTAAGTATTATACTTATTAGATTTAAGATATTTATTTTCTTTAAAAATATTTTGACATAAAATTGTTTTTTTTTGTCTTAAAGTATTTTTATAATAGTTTAGCCGTTACTGACGTTGTTTTAGCTGCATAAATTATTATTTTATCATGTTCAATGGTGTACGAAAGATTGCTAACATATATTAATGAAGGATAAATCTTTCTCAATTTGTACTCTTATGAACATAGATACGTCAGGTGCTTTCCTTTTGCCACCATTCTTAGTTATTCTTACTTCATCTTACTTTATCTCACTTAATAGACCGTTCTATTTTTACAGTATCAAGTAAGCCAAAGTAAGAATTTTACTTCTTCTTTGCCTATGGCGTCCTATCACGGGATGGAAATTAATTAAGTAATATTTTAAAATTATTTAAAAATGTACAATGTAAACAACGACAAGTGAATTTTAATAAAAAAATAACAAATATTTGTGAGGTTAAGTAGTGAGTGTTTTGGCTTACTTTGGCTTTAATTTAGATAATCGGCGGAATGTTTACAGTCTTTGCGTTTTCTATATATATTTTCATGAACACAGAAAAAAAATGTAAGGGAACAAATACATAGATGTTGGCGTATTAGTAATTTTAACAATTATTCACTGGCAGTTTAAATATGTAGGATCAAAGCTTTAAAGAGAGATGCTTTAACAACTATTTAAGGTCAACAGATTTCGAAGCAGTTCAAACTCGAATAAGGGGAAGTAAAGAGCAGCTTTGAATCTTTAACTGCGTCAGCTGAGCAGCTTTACTGGCATCAGTTTACTTAGCGTACACTTATTGCTTGTTACATTTACACAATATGCAATTTATAGAAATACATAAGCAGCTGCAATAAAACCAATTTTTAGCTTTATTAATTACAGTTTTTTTTAAATAATTTTATTGTTTTGTGTTTTTGGAAGCTGCTTACACCGCTGCTACGCCAGCTGATGGTAATTTTGCTTACTTTTGACACTAAATAAAACTCAGAAAAAATATCAGCTTTGGTTGGATCACAACTCCAAAAGATCAATCTAATGAGTGTTGTGTTTCACTCAATCCAGATTTTTTTTGGACTTTTATTTCTGGCCGAATTATGTTGTATTTCATAGTTCTGTGAAAAATTACTGTTTTAGTTAAACTTTTTGGGTGAAAGGTTCAAAATGCATCGCATTTGGTAGAAAACGTTTTTAAAAAGTTTTAATTTTTTTTTTCAAAAACACATATCATACTTTTGCTTATCTAAATACAGACATCTGTTTCGGTTTTTTTACAAATCTTTATCAGTGCATCTTGGCAGTTCAGCATTGTTTGATAGTGAGAGACGAGTTAGAATAATTAATTTACGTGCTCTTAACACGAGTTAGTTAATGATTAGTGGTTTTTCAACAAACTACATTGAATTGTCTAAGTATTTAAACGTTGCGATTTGGTTGTTAGTTGCTGTGTTAAAGTTTATTGATAGTATTCGGTTTCTTAGCTGACATAAGGCATTGGACTAAATAACTTGTATTAAGAGCACGTAAATCAATTATTTGAATTTGTCTCTCACTATCAAATGTGAACACTAAATCAATTGAAGTGCTTAATGTGAAACAATGACAAGCCACATAAGTTGAAAGTTTAAAAAAAATTACTATTTTTAAAAAGGTAATACTTTTGAGTATTCAAAATTTACTTAAATAATTTAAAAAAATATATACAATAAATTGGGGTATTAAACTTGCAGTGTGGCTTGTTATATTATTGTATGTTTAAAAATACAAAAAAGATATTTCTGAAATAGTGCGGCTTGTCATTGTTTCATATTAAGCCCTTCAATTATCTGCATTTGGTTGGCTGCTTTGGGTCAGTTAGATTGGATTTGGATTTTAAACTTTTGTTTTTTATTAAACTATATTTAACTGCCTATTTAAACATTACGATTTGGTTACCAGTTGCTGTACTAAAGTCTATAAATAGTATTCACAACGAGATGGAGCTAAAGTCACTTTCTACCACCAGTTATACTTTTGGTTTGTCACTAATTTGATACAATTTACCGCACCCCATACTGTGTTAATGCATTGTTAGTGCGGGTTATTAGAAAGTCTATTAAACAGCATATCAATGCATTTGTACTGAATCTGGCTGGTTGATGTGGGAGGACAAATTTTTATATATTTTCCAGATCCCAAATGTCAATGTGAAAATTATAAATTATAATACTGCAATACAAACAGGGAGTGAATATGAATAAATACAATAGGAAATTGTATTGATGTGGTTAATAAGTTTAAGCATTGATCTTTACTTGACGTACTTTGAGGATTTCGGGCAATTACAAATGAAGATATAATAAGGTCAAATGGTAGGTATATTTCAAAGCTTTTTAATAAACAAAGAAATACATTCCTATTTTTTAAAATTTTTCTTGGAGTTTTATCCGTTCCGGTTCACGTTGTTAACTCTAACTCTAAATAATTGTTTGATGGCATTGAGATGCAGGTTTAGAGGTTTTTAATTTAATTTAAACAATGTTTCTATCTAAATTAGTATAAATAAACTGAGCAATTAGACAAGAAAATAACAACTTTTATTTTGACAGAAACTTCGTTTATCTCGTCGACTAATTCCGATTGAGATCTCACTCGATTTGATAAATGTGAGTTTAATTCGCGATAAAAAAAACATGGTGGATCTGATATTTAAGTTGTTTGAAAGACTTAAGACAAAATTGAAAACGCTTGTTTATGTTAGATATTATAATAAAGGTTAGGTATAAAAGTTAATCTGTCAAAAATAATACGCATGAAGTTAGGTAATTCACACTTTTATTTTAATATATTTCTTTTCTTTTCTAATGAAAGCCACTTGAAATTATAGCTAAATCTCGAGTGTTTACGCCACCGAAAATTAAGCGGATTACATTTGGAATTAAATGACAACATAAAAGTAGTTATGGAAACGGTGGGATTGACTACTATATGAAAATCAATAATAATTTTTTTAACTGATTTCTTAAATTTTTATTTTGATATAATCTAGTTTGTCGACACTTTTTTATGATATTTGTATATCAATTGTTTGCTAAAAATCTTATAAAATATTACGTCATAACTAGACACCGCATGCAAATATGCAATAAAAAAGCCTAAATATGAATAAAAATAGCAAAAATATGCAAATATATGCAACATAAATATAAACAAATATAGTTTAATTCTTTTATCAACAAACGAAATATATAACAAATTCATTTTTTTTTTAAATTTTAATAAAGTTAAATTAGACAAAAACGCACGTCTAAATAACTCAATTTTTTGAGTACAATAAACGCAGGTAAAAACATGTATGCTTTCATTTTTAGTGTACTTGCAATAACAACCAACTTTAGTTTTTTAAATTTCAACATATATTTTTTATTTATTTTTTTTTTAATTTTTAAGATATTTTAAATATAGCATAGTAAATAAAAAACAAATATTTTTTTTATAATATTATTATTTATATATTTTTATAAATATTTGTTTTGTATTTAAAATAATCGCAATTGAGTAGTAAAAATAACTAATGTTTAATTTCTGGGATATTTTTATGTTAATATGCATAATATAGTAACTTAAAAATGATGTTTTAAATTTTTTTTCTCTAAAAATTGATAAAATATGCATAAAAACGGAATATAGATAAAATATGCATCAAAGCCTAAAAATGGTCAAAATATGCAAATATGCATTTGCATATAATACGGTCACTAGTCATAACAGTATGTTGAACAATTGCAATAAAATATATTGTATTATATCAGGCAATAAACTTCCTCCACTACACAATTGGGTTTTGTTTTAAAATAAATGTTAGTATAACAAGTTATAACCTGGTAATTTGCTATATTTTAAGTAACAATAAAATGTGCAGATTTATCCAAACACTGACCTCTGTGTGTGTTATTCATGGTGTAGTCATATTTTTCATGGTCACACACACATACAAAAGAAAAACACAATTTGATAAAGATGATTTATAAAGGTATGAAACTGAAACTGGACTCAACTTTCTGGCCTTGCATGGACCGTAACAATTAACACGATTCCTATCCCGACCTTTACCAACTCCCAGTCAATTGGGCGTTGTTGCGTTTGTAGATAAATACGTAGAACATGGTCATTAAATCACTGAATGTCAACAAACATTCTAGGAAAGCGGAAGAAAAAATAAAACAGTTAATAAATTTATGTAAGGATTTATTGTGTATTTAAGCATGTTGCGTAATTTTAATTGTCACAAGAAAGCAGCTCATTACAGTAATTTTATAGATTTAAATATTAGAATTTATTAGTACGTATTATTCAATTGGAAATATTGCTTTGTTATTGGTTATAAAATATTTTAATTAGAGTATTATCATTTACTATGATAATAGAACTATATCAGAGTTTATTATTATACTTTACATATTATTTATTATTCATGTAAGTATCTTATGAATCATGATACATTTTATATTGATTTATATTATATGTTATATCAATTATCTAATATGATTTTATTTATGGCTATTTTTTGTAATTCGTGTAGTTACATTAAGGCCCATTATTTACAAGATGATTCAGATGAACACAGTAATATTAGTGCTAACATCATTAAAATTGTGGAGAGCCAATTATTAATTATTAGTTCAATGAATTTATATATTCATAATTTGTAAAGTGAATCTAATTATAGAAAATTGTAGTGAACATTATATCGAAGATAAGCAACAAGATGGCATTTAAACGTGTTAATTAAATTTTATACTTCTATGTATTTTATTACTTAAAAATTTGCATTTAATTGGTTTTTCATAAAGATGTACTCATTAATAATCAAACTTTTCAACCAAAAAATGTTTAACTTGGAATATGTACATTGGTTATTGTAGCAATAAATATCTACTATATAGTTTCAATAATTATATCAAATAGTGTAGTAAACCACGCGCAGATTCTGAAATTATATTTAAGATTGTATAGTTTAATTTTTTAGAGTAGTTGAGAGAATTACAACTGTAAAAATGTTTTATTATTAATAATAGGTTTTGCCAACTGCACATTTGTTCATGTTCTAAAGATCGTATATTTTGCATATTGCTAAAGGGCATTGTTGGCGGCATTGGGGATATTCTCCAATAAGACATAGATTCACCCCCTTTGTTAAAATTGTTGTCAACTGATAACGTTTTTGGATGACAGCACTAGCTGCACTTAGTGCAACCTTATTCGAATAGATTCTTTTAAATTTATAGCATTAATGAGTATTTTTTCATCAAAATTACAAGAAAAATATATTTATTATTATTAAAACTATTTTATACAATTTAAAATGTTTGTATAATTTCATCATCAATCAATACTTCATTATGTCTTGTTGGGTTTGTAATTTGTTAATTTTGTTATTCAGTGAAGTAACATTTTAGAAAAACCGAAGAAAAGTTTCAAATTTAATTTTATTATGCATTCGCAACTTTAGGCAGAACTATAGCAATTGTTATTTTAGAACAGTAACTTAGCACAATAAATAATTTACTAAATTTGGGGTGTAATGAAGTAATACTCTTAAAGTTTAGGTAAATATACAAAGTATTTAACAATTCAGTTTCGAAATTTAATAAACAATTGAAGATTTTTTGGTTTTCATATATTTCATGACACTGGAAATTTCATTCTTTACTCGTAGCAAAAATTAATTTATTGGGAGTGAAACCATATTGAAATTTTTTTTTTTTTTTTTTTTTGAAATTGAATAGGCGTTATTAAATTTTCAAATAGTTTAGAAAATGTAGAGAGAAGGCTAATGGGTCGATAGTTGGCTTTAATAATACTTTTAGGCTGATATGCAAAAAGTTCGAAATAACTGAAAATTTATTTACCTTTAATAATTTGTTCTGTCTGTACAACTATATATCTTATTCTACAACACTGTGATATTGTTAATTGCTTATAGCATGTTACATCGTATCGCTTTGATGACGTCACATACTTCTAATATATAATGAAATAATAATAATAATAATAATAATAATAATGTTTATTTAGGGCATACGCTTTTAAGTACAAAAATTATAATATACATATATAATAACTATTGAACTATGCATTGTATGCATATACATGTGACGACAGAATAATTTGAATAAAAATTCTATCTATAATACAATAAAATTAAAGGAAAGTCTATAGTACGACAATTACTTTTAAATTGACTAAAAATAGGTGTAAAAATGCCAGTTATTTTTATTTTGGTGATTGTTATAAATTCTTATGCGTCTCGATAATGGACAATGAAAAGAATAGTTTGTTTTATGTAGTTGACATTTTCTTAGGATTTAAACAAATTTCTGAAATGTGGCTATTAAAGTCTAATTTCGAGTCTAAAGTTGTAACTCTTATATCTCTAATTTCTTTTATCAATAGGATTGGCATATTGTCGATTTTGTATTGAAAATCTTAACTAATTTTATGTAACGAAATTAAGTAACATTTCTTAGTAGTATTTAACATTAAATCATTGGAATTGCATCAATCGTTTAAACGATTTAAATCTTGTTGTAACAAGTTACAGTCAATTTCTGTTTTAAGAGTCTATTTTCCGTGGACATTTATTTCACCTGCGGGGCATCGGATGAGAGGGGTATCTAAAATTAGAGTGAGGTGGGTGGTGCCAATTGCAATAGTTAAAGACAGAAGATAGCCAATTAGAAACCAACATTTTACCTACAAACAATACCCTTCTCTTTATATCTGGATAATACTCTTCTTTATATTCTAATCATTTATTTTATAATTGCGGTTATATTTAATTTATTATAAATTACTTTTTTATTATTTTTGGGGATTAAGAGATAATCCTTTCTAGGGAAGACGATTATAGGCCAAACACAAATTAATTTAATTAGATCAATACCTACTCAACCGATGTGACGTATGTCCACGTGGATATGAGCGGCAGAATACCGCTCCAGTCTAGATTGTACTATCGACTTGAAAGCACCCTTGTGAAAAACTTTTTAACTATAAACACCGAAAATAAAATAAATTCCGAACCTGTGTACCGACGAGGTAACAAAACACGACTTCGTTTATCTGCTTATCGCAAGAAAAGCAAGAAATCTATAGCAAATTTAAAGAAAATATTAAAAAATATTGAGAACATGAGTGATATTCATTCAAAACCCAGTGACAATATTCAAATTGAACTTAGTAACAATATGCTTGCAGAAGGAAATGAGAATAATATTGATAGAATTCTTACTGAATGCAACGAAAATATTCTTACTGAATGCAACGACAATATTCTACCAGAACGAAGACGATTAGTTGATTTGCAATTTTTAATTGAATTGCTTATTAAACTTGGAAACCATTTTCCAGCCATGGGGTGCTCTTTATCATCCATGACTTTAATCAACAACAAAATTACAGGTTATCAATCTAAAATAACATTTAAATGCAAAATGTGTAACTTTGAAGAAAGTAAATTAACAAATAAATCGAAAGATATAAACACTGCGCTCGCAACAGGATTGATCAGTGGACCAACATGTCAGAGACCCGACATGGAGGAAAGTGACTACATTGCAGCTAGAGATAATTTTATAAAAACTTTAAAAAATAATGTTTCACAACGAATGGAAATACAAAAAGAAACAAGTCTACAACGCAGTTGCGAGAAGTGGTTAACATTACGCAGGCGTATGTTAACCGCTTCTAATTTTGGAAAAAAAGCAACAACCAACCAGCCATACATGGTTAAAAGTATTATATCCAAAAAAAATATCGTTTATACTTAGTATAAAATATGGGATTGAAAATGAATCAAACTCACTTGCAGAATTAGCAACTAAATTGAATGTTGCAATTCTTTATAATGGCATTAAATGCGATGACAACTTTTGGAAAATGGAAATGGAAAGCAAATTAATTATTTTTTACAACAGATGTCTTCTTCCAGAAATTATTGATCCACGTAACAAAAGGAATATGGCACTTGTACTATAGCGTTATTATTTGTGTTTTATTTATTTATTTATTTTTTTTGTTTATTTATTTATTTGTTTTTGGATGTTTGTTTGTTTGTTTATTATTATTAATCTGTTTTGTATTTATTACAATTTATTATATATTTTATTTTATTTTATTTTTGGATATACCTATTATAATATTGATATTTGTTGACAAACAATATACCTATTTTAAAATTGGTTCAGCAACTTACTTTATTTTAATTACCTTGCGTAAATATATCCTAAAATATTATAGGTATCTGAGATCTATTCAAAAATAAATTAAATTGTTTGTTGATGTAAAAAGGTCATTATACTTGCGAGTGTGATGGTTGGTTATGAAGGCGGAGCGAAACTTTGGTTTGCCAAATATGTAGATCTTCAGTAGACTACTTCTTACGTTGTTGATAAATAAACTATAAATTTTCTATATTTATTAACAAGTAATAAATCTATGATTCTATTGTGTTAAAATTGAAAAAAATTACCCTGTAAGATATAGCACTTGAAATATTACCATTTTTTAACGAATAAAATCATTAATATATAATTTTTTTATTGAAATTTTATAACAGCGCAATCCTTTATTGTACTTTCGTACGCGTCATCCTTTTTTTGTAACAATCGTATGAATATTTTAGTCACAGGAGTTGTACGAAAATATTGTGTTTACACGTATTTTAGTATAGGCGAAAATAAGGGTTGTAGACTTTTAATACTTTGAAATGTTTTTAAATTATCCGCATACATTAAGCAATAACAATTTACATATATATTATTATATTTGTTAAATCATTTACAAACAACTAAAATAAAACTCGACCATAATGAGTTTCTTGTGGTACATAAGTTTTTTTAAGTTTTTATACATTGTGTTTTTCCGGTAAGAGAACTATGTAACCAATCTATCACGGATTTATTAAATTCGAAATGATGTAGTTTAGCTATTAAAATATTACGGTTAACTCTATCAAATGTATATACAGCATCTGCTTGAAGTTTGTTTTAAAATTATTCTAAAATTTTTGATTAATAAGAAAGCAGGTTAGTTGAAGTCAATTGCCCTTCAAGGAATTGATTAGTTACAAACTCTTTTGCAATTTCCAGATTTGTAAATTGGTTTAATATATGATTGTTTCCAATAGTAAAAAAACTGGTTTGGCCATTATCACATGTTAGTACGACATTTTTTTTTGGTACTCAGTTTTACGTTTTACGTAAAATTTGAAATTATTTCCATAAAGCTTAAATGTAAACAATACTGTATGCAAAGCGCTGTTTGGAAATAATGTAATGTAAACCATAATCACATTTAATATGAGAGTGTGGGTAGACCAGATACTAGGCCTCGTCAGTATCTACAGCGCCTCCATTCTCTCAATTAACGGATTTTGATAGTATATGTTATGTAATTAATTTTCAGGTACATATTAAAAAGACTCTTGCAGCATTCGGTAAATTTTAATTGCCGCAAACAACTAGATTAGCTTTTGGATATGCTATAGTTATATTTTCTACTGTCTCATTATGCAATTGATATTTATTACTTCTATCTCTCGGTGAATATATAACGCACCTACAATATAGGTTTTATTTCCAAGCTATACGTTGACAAATATTTGTTCTCCCAAAATATTATTAATTTTTGATGCTTTGAAATTATTATTAATAGCAATCAAAACTCTTTCACTTCCAGATTTTCTACTAGATTCTAAACCTCTATCTTTTCTGTAAATGTTGTAGCCTTTAAATTGAGTTTTGTTATTTGAAACAGTCTATGAGCCATGTTTCAATGATAATTATAACATCGTAATCACACAACACAACATTAAAAAAAATCACTTAATTTTGACTTAATTTTGAAAATATATTTTTAACTTGTTCAGTTTTTTGCATTTTATTTATTACCTATATTGGCATAGGATTTGTTGATTTCTTTCCCATTTATTTGCTACTTAGCTGATGTTTTGCAAAGATTCTTGAATATTAAAAATCATAACATTATTTTTTTTTCTGACGATCTTTTACCTCGTAAATCAAATCTTTATTAATTGTTGTACATATTTAAATATTTGAGGGGTATAGTTGCAAACCTGGAAATCTCCACACTTTAGCAAATTTTACAGGAGACACAAATTTTGAATAATTTGAGAACTAAGCAAGATAGCTATATGATTTTTGTTTTAGAATGAAGTGTACTGACGTTATAATTATTTAAAATGCATTGAGACCCTAGTATCTATAATAGATTTTGATCAGTTTAGTAATAAAGATTGGAGATTGCCGGTTTTGCAACCAACATGTGGAGATTGCCGCCTTTGCAACCAACAACCAACATGTGCCGGTTTTGTATCTAACGTTCTTTAAAATTAGAATTTATTTATGGGATTACAATCAAATTAAAAGATTCAATGAAAGTAAAAAATATAGGTATTTATTTATTATAAATTAAAAAAGTAAAAAACCAATATTAAGGTTAGTCTTATGACTAAATAATTAAATCTGGCGTTTCGTTGCATTCATATAACTTCTTCTTCTTCTGCCTCATTTTCATTTGTTGGTTGTTCTTTTTTCATCAATTTTGTATAAAATTTCAGGTTTTCTATCTTCTTCCAGTCATTGCCGAAATGTTTTGCCAATAATCTGTTAACGTCACGTAACTTTAGAGCGTTTACTTTAATACCTTTCTTGATTATTACTGGATCTACCATGCCAATATGCCTACCTTGTTTGCAAATTCTACTCCCACATTTGCTCGTACCAGCACATTTTGTTTTCTTCTGGTGAGGATGAACCGCTTGCTGATTTTAATTTTAAAATGCCACGCATTAGTACTTTTAAATACTGTATATGCCTCTGTTTTCCAATCACTCACTTTTAAATTCTTACCCATTTCTATAACCGTACCAAACTTTTTGAACACTTCTTTTTATTTGTCTGGGCTTGTAATGACCTCTTCTTTTTTTAAAACTTGTTCAATCCGCCCAAACACTCTATCACTGGGCAAAAAAGAATGCCCTGTGACTGGATAAATCAGTTCTACGGATTTCAAACTTTTTGGAGCACTTAAGAACTATCGGACACAGGTTGCAATAATGATGCAGTTTTTATTTTGGCTTCCACATTCATCACAGACTAGTCTAAGTGTTTCAATGCCATTGAAGTCAGTTTGGCATAGTCTGTCATAGATAGCAGAAGCGATTTCACTGGACCCTTTGTGGTATTCATTTTTGGTCCAAGTGTACATAAAAGTCCTACTTTCAGTATTCTTCTTTTTGGATGACCCTTGCACGAAACAGAGGTTGTAGATATAGAGCTGTCTGCTGTAATAAGCAGAATAAGATCTGGCACTTTTGGAAGAATGTGATTTTTCTGACAGTCAAAACTTAAAATAAGAACATTTTTTTGTTCTTTAAGATATTGGTAAAATTTTTTGTTCGTCATCTGAATTTGCTTTTGCGTTTTTAATTGTTTCATCCAGTGACAAGTAGGTGGAACAAACGTCAGTGCGAGGCGTGCCAAAGCCCAAATTGAACGATTTATTGAACACACTGCAAAAAAAGTTTTTCTTCACTTTTAGATTTTCTTCTACTTCACTGTTGTACATTTTCGCCATCTTTCTGATGTTTAAATTAGATGGTAAATACCGCCTTACGCCGCTGTCGGATCTGGTGTAATATGCTTCAACACACTTATTTTTTTTAATAACTTTCATTCTTTTTTAGGTTTAAACTTTTTACTGCTCCTATCTCTTCCTCGCTTTTCTTTTGGAGATTTTTTTGAGCATAGTTTTTAGCAATAAATTGCAATTTATGTTTTGTAATATGCAAAATTTTCAAAATGTCGCTTGGCATACAGGTACCAGATCTTTGCGGTTATTAGGAACTTTGCACTACGTGTATCATCTTTTGGGCGTCTTCTTTTACAACTTTCAGTTTTACAATATCTCAGAAAAAACGCTTCTTGCTCCTGTTTGTTATGAGTGGCATAAATATTCTTGTGGAATTATGCAATTTCTCCAATTTTTAGGGTTGCACAGCGATAAAATTTGGTTTTGTGCCCACATCTTGGAAAAATGGGAAGAAATATAGGAGCATACGTATACCAAAAAAAAAAACTCATTAGGGAAGAGTAATTGGCTAACATTTTGCTAATAACATAAGTACCCCGACAACATTTTTAGTTGTACGTACAGTACATAATATCCCATTATTTTGTTGTTATGAGGTGATGGAGTTGTAAAAAGTAATTGGCTAAGACCAGGGCTTACACGATGAATATTATCCCCACATATAAGCTACCCGATTTCATTTTTTGTTCTACTTACAGTAGATATTCCATTTATGTGGGAGTATAAAGTGTTGAAAATCATTAACCTGGGGCTTAGAATAGGCAATAATTTGATTGTTATTTATGTATTGTTTTGTCTATACCTATTTTGACTATTTTTATTTTAATATATTGAGTAAATAGGTATTCCTTATTTAAATTATGAAAAACAAAAACAAAATAAAACTAACCTCTGTTCATTTTCCAAGTTCTTTTCCCATTTTGCTTTTTGCGTACTCTTCTTTCTGGCATTTTCTGAAAAAAAAAAAAAAAAAACTGGTTCCACATTTATTTCCAATTTCATTCTATTAACGCTAGGTAGGTATTTAATAATTTAAAATAACAACAATAGGTAACGTTTAAAACACTTTAAAAACACGTTCTAATAAACGGCGTTGCGTACTGTAGCGTTCTGATGCGCACTGGCTATCCAGAACAAATAAGCGCAGGTCATGTGTACAACAGACTGTCTGTGATTGGCCGAATGAAGATTGCCGTGTTTGAAATTCTCCAGTGCATAGCCGCGTTTGCAACAAACCAGCATTTTTAGAGGTAAATACAGCAGGATTTTACCGCATTTGCGACAAAATTGAATTTGTACATCATCACAAATGTCTTAAAGAGCAAAATTCTCACATTAACTCATTTTCAGAAAATGATGGAGATTGCCGGGTTTGCAACTACACCCTTCATTTATAAATATATGTTAATTTACATGTTATTATTATATGTATAACAAATTTACTTAAAATATTATTTTCTTTTAAGTTTTAATTAAATTGAAAAATTCTTTTTATGTGTAATTTACATGTTTATAATTATTGAATATTTTATATAGGCTTGAAGAATTATTACTGTTTGCGCAAAAAAATTAAAAAAAAATCATAATTTATTTTTATTAAGTATTTAATTTTTTCAAATCCCAACTGAAAACGCAATACCTTCAATTTTATAAAAAAAAATAATTGAAATTTAAGAAAAATAATTTTTTTCTGTAGCTTGAGACCTGCTTCGTTCAATTTTTTTGCAAATGATTGAGTCAGATTACAACAATCGATATTGCGAAAAAGTGCTAGAATTTAGCTCCGATAGAAGAAAAGTATGACGTAACGCGATATCGAAAGCTGTTGCTATATTTTATTTTAATTTACAACTTTTTTTTGGAAATGTGGACACTTGCTTAACGCGCATTCTATTTATAAGACAACTCCATGTTTTTGCATTTACACTCTAGTACTTACTTTAGCCGATTACTATTTTACATCACGCGCCAAACGCGTATGCTCCAAACCTGCGTCGGGAGATTAAAAAAGATCTATGTAAATAATGATTAGTATCTAAAATTAATAGGATAATTGCAAATAAAAAATAAAAACAAGAATGAACATTGTTATTTTTAATGTACAATAACACATCACGATTTTGTATAACTATCCTTTCACTAATAAATAATTGTAATAATTTAAACCTAACATAAATAAAGCAATTATTAATTATTTACAATAAATTCCATTTGGATAGAATCCAAGAGATTACCTTGGATTAATTATTTAATTTCTGATTTTTTATTAAAGCAATTTTATAGAGTAGGTCATATGGTTTTACAAAAAATAACAATTTTTAGTAAGATAGTAACTATAGCTATTACGACGGAAATGGACAATTATTTTACGTCATAAAATACTGAGCACGGATGAATTATGTCGTTTATATAATAAGTTAGAAAAACCTTGATTTAATGAATGCGTCATTGCAGGAGTATTCTCCGACCCTATTCTACTACATGAAATTATGCATAAGGTCAATAAATTTATTCTATAATAAAATCCGCTTTTCTACTCACTGTAAGAAATCTTGTATTGCGCCGGCTTCCGAGAATATAGGAGTAAACACAACAATAGATCTATAAATAATGCAATATAATTTCACCGCATTTATTTATTATTATTATTTTTTGTAATTGTGATATCAAATGTTTGATCTATATTAATTAAGTTTTGCATTGGATGCAATAAAATATTGTGGAGTGGAACGGACGAAATCTCTTATTAATTCAATTAAAATTGTGATGTGATAAGCTCGTTAAAAAGCCGTTTAAATTATGTATCCATATGGTATGCAGTTGCTTTTTAACACGATCTTGTAATTTTTCACTAGGAAAGTAGTTTTATTGATAATTGTAATTAATGGGATTGTTTTATTTATGATTATTGCATCTATCTTGAAATTGTTCACTTTATGAGTGTTATTTATTTATTACTGTTTTTAATTGTTATGTTTATGAACTTCTTTAAGAAATCGTAAATTAAATGAATTTTTTTGAGAATTTGCTGTTTGGACGACTTTTTATTACTGAAATTAAGTTGAAGTTTATGATGCGTTAAGTGTATTTTTATAAATTGTAAGTACTGCAAAAAATATAAAACTAAAGACATTTTATAAATAACGAACTATATACCTGTGTTGGTAACTCAACTAGAGCACTGTTCTATGGAGGAACAGCGTTTTGTTATTTAATTTTGGCATCGTGAAAGAGTGAAACTCATATCATAAAATGAAGTTACAATATGAAAATTCATGTTGTCACTCCAGCAAGTCGTTACATGCTTGTTTTGACATTGCTTCAATAAGCATTTGAGTAAACGGTAAAACTATGTTAAAAATGTTAAAAGAACGGGGAAATATTAATGCACGACAGCATATCAACACAGTAATAGACTAAACTAACGTCAGATTTTTTATTTTTGCACTACAATATAGTATTAAGTAACAACAAAACAAAAGTGACATAAAAAATGCAATGCTCAGTCAAATAAATTTTACTAAAATAATGCAATCCACGACAAAATAATACATTACACAACAAATAATATACGTTGCACTTTAGAATAATACATGGCATACATGTATTCCACGACAGAATTATATATTTCACGACAAATAAGTCTTGCACGAATTTTTCTGTATCGTCAATATTAACCGAATGGATAAACTGAATATGCATCCCGCATCCAATAACTTTCTTTACAATCACATCTAATATTAAAGAAATGATATCAGAATAAATAAAATAATTGAATATTTAACATAGAAAAAAGCATATTACGAGACACGGCTTTTAGATGCATTTACAACCTTGCTAATAGATACCAGCTTGGCTATAAACGCTTTGCTAGTGACTTACCTAAATCTCTATAAAAAAGTAAAACAAACTATAAATTTAAGAAAACATTTAATTTAGTAACAATTTAATGTAATATTATTATGCAAAAACAATAGCAGAAATATAAAAAATAACTGATTTTGAAAATTAATCTACAGCAAATTAATAATTAGAATAATGTAGACTATTATTATAATTATTAATTAGGATAATAGTTTAAATTATTCTAATTATTAATTTGATGCCGTTCAAACATCCTATTATGTCGGGCATTTGTTTTGTTTTATTTTGTCGTATTAAAGTTATCGTTCTAAAAACTTGTTTTGCTGTTGATATGTTCTATATAACTGTTTATATGTTGTTGTGGCTTTCATATTCTTACCGTACATTCTTTTTTTATGTCGTGGAAAGTATTTAAATGTCGTCAAATATATTTTACTGTAGTATTTGTTTCTGATTATTGCACAGTTTAAAATAATTGAGGTTAGGGTATTTTAATAAAAATTTTATACTTTATTGTGCTGATTTTATTTTTATATATTAAGACCGGTTTCGGCGGTTAGGCCATCATCAGTTTTTTTCTTTTCTTTTCACAGGTGTTGTTGTGTGTTGCGGGTGGTGTGAATTTGTTGTGGTTACTGTTACATTAACTGGTTATTGTGTATTGTGGTTATTGTTGTCGAGTGATTAACTGTAGTGTGGTTATTGTTTTTTAAAAATGTATAGATATGTTGGTTATGGGTTATTGATTTGTTCGTTTAGGCATCTGTAATTTTTATTGTTTTTTAATTTGTCTATTTCATATGATTTTAGTATTGTCATTTTTAAGCCTTTTTTACATTGGTGTATGAGTTTTATATTATTTTTATTTTTGATATTGAAAGTGTGTTTGTGTATTTGTAAGTGTTTGGAAAAAGTGGAGTTGTGATTTTTGTGAGTGTGTTCTTTGAGTCTGTATTTAAGTGCTCTACCAGTTTGTCATATATATGAAGCTATGCAATCTTGACAATTGATTTGGTATATTCCTGATTTAGTCAGTTTGTCTGATGTATGTTTTTGATTGCAGATGTTATTTTTGATAGTGTTAGGGTTAGATAGTGAAGCTTTAAGATCGTATTTGTACAATAGTTTTTGTATTTTGTTACTGGTGTTGTTGTAATATGTTAACTTTCTGTATTGGTTGTTTGTGTTTTTGGTGTTGTGTGTAAGAAGTGATATGTTGTCAAATAGTGTTTTTTGTGTATGTTTCTTAATTATTTTGTCTATTGTGCTGAGGGGAAATTGATTATTTATAGCTAGCTGTTTTATTGTATTATATTCAAGCTGTAGATGTGTAGATGGTAGTGGAAGTGATAGTGCTCTATGTATTAGGGAGTGAAAAGCTGCAAATTTGTTGTTGAAACTGTGATTTGAGTTGAAAGGGATTATTATGCCTGAATTGGTTGGTTTTCTGTAAATTTTGAAGTCTAGTTTGTTTGAATTGTTTTTGATTATTGTCAGATCAAGAAAATTTATTTGATTGTTATTTTATATTTCTATTGTAAATTGTATGTTTTTAGTTAAGCTATTATTATATTCATATATTAATTAAAAAATTTACAGAAAACCAACCAATTCAGGCATAATAATCCCTTTCAACTCAATTCACAGTTTCAACAACAAATTTGCAGCTTTTCACTCCCTAATACAAAGAGCACTTTCACTTCCACTATCATCTACACATCTACAGCTTGAATATAATACAATAAAACAGCTAGCTATAAATAATCAATTTCCCCTCAGCACAATAGACAAAATAATTAAGAAACATACACAAAAAACACTACTTGACAACATATCACTTCTTACACACAACACCAAAAACACAAACAACCAATACAGAAAGTTAACATATTACAACAACACCAGTAACAAAATACAAAAACTATTGTACAAATACGATCTTAAAGCTTCACTATCTAACCCTAACACTATCAAAAATAACATCTGCAATCAAAAACATACATCAGACAAACTGACTAAATCAGCAATATACCAAATCAATTGTCAAGATTGCACAGCTTCATATATAGGACAAACTGGTAGAGCACTTAAATACAGACTCAAAGAACACACGCACAAAAATCACAACTCCACTTTTTCCAAACACTTACAAATACACAAACACACTTTCAATATCAAAAATAATATAAAACTCCTACACCAATGTAAAAATGACAATACTAGAATCATATGAAATAGACAAATTAAAAAACAATAAAAATTACAGATGCCTAAACGAACAAATCAATAACCCATACCAACATATCTATACATTTTTAAAAAACAATAACCACACTACAGTTAATCACTCGACAACAATAACCACAATACACAATAACCAATTAATGTAACAGTAACCACAACAAATTCACACCACCCGCAACACACAACAACACCTGTGAAAAGAAAAGAAAAAAACTGATGATGGCCTAACCGCCCAAACCGGTCTTAATATATAAAAATAAAATCAGCACAATAAAGTATAAAATTTTTATTAAAATACCCTAACCTCAAATATTTTACTGTCGTTCAATATACTTTTTTTCCGTGTAATATATTTTACTGTCGTGCAAAACTTTTTCTGTCGGGCAAATAATCTTTTTATTCGTTTGTTTATCCTATTCTGCCGTGCCGATAAATCTAACCCTAAAAGAACATATGCCTTAAACTGAATCGTAACTGAGCTTGTGATTTTAAATAATATTCAATAAATATCAGATAAATCTAAATCAGGTAAGAACAGTTGTTTTTAAAAAAAAACATTGTTTATTGTTTATTAAAACTTATAAAGAAGGGTAGGTTGATATATCTTTGCGATCTCATACAAACAATTGAGTTATGATAGAATAATTTGTTTTTCTGCACAATCTTCTCTTAATTTCATACATTTGGATCAAAGCTGTACCAGTACATGAAGTAGGTGAATGGCGGCGCGTTGATCGAACATTTTTCTTCTTAATTTTTTGCATTATACTTGATTCCGGGCGTGCGTCCTAATTCTTTTCTAAATTATACAGCAATTCTAATATATAAATATAATACACTTTTCTTCTTTTCTAAGGCAATTCATAACTTTTTCTTATTTTTTCTTGTCTTCTCTTATTATCAATTTTGAGTTTTTACACATATATTAGGAATGCTGTTTTCGATTAGGGCAAATCTTTTATCATTTTGAATTGGCATTGAAGTACAATTGTCCGTTTCTGGACATCGCACAGTAAAGTTGCAACAAGACTTACAACATTTGCATACAATTTACTAACTTTAATGAAAAACAGATTAATACATGTGATTTTACCAGGAACTCGAACATTTATTACATAAACAACATCACCTATTCTTGAAACTAATCTTTTTACATATTTCTGCTTTGTTATAAATTTAAAATATTTTAAATGTCAGTTTTTTTTTTTAAATGGATGTTGTTATTGAAGAGGTTTCTGCAGCTTGATATTAAGTATAGGGTGGCTCAATGTAGTAAAGCATTTGCAGAAAAGGAGATCTTTAAAAATTGAATATTTGCGTGATATAGTACATCATAAATATGCTTTGATGACTCAAAAAGAAGTTCCTTAACCATAATGCAATCTTTTATTGGTTCCTTAATGCCAGCCTATAATCTGTCTTTCAAATACTACACTTAGTCTTGAACAGTTTGATGCTTTATTTTTAATAGGAATGCACTTATAAAAAACCGTTATGAGTATCCGCTAGATAAAATAGTCTTTTTATGAGTATTAGGCGTTGGTATTAAACTTTGCACGATTATTCAACTTTATTTATTAGTAATAATTTATTTGTTTAGTTTTAATGTTTTGTCTTTAAGCTTATCTCATTTTAGTTTTCATGTTTTTGTGATGTGTATTATTCACAAACCGGACGTGTGTCCTGTGCAAAAAATTTTGTTAACACTAAATACACGTTATTATTCTTTCTGTTCATAAAATTCACTACGTTTTAGTCAATTAGAAAATGTTGATACAAATAAAATTAGTGTTTTTTTTTTTAGTGGATTCTACATGTGTGCTACTGTTTTGTCTCAGGCATATAACAACGAATTACATATTACACTTATTTTGTCAAAAGATATGATCAGATTTTAAAATATGAATGTCAGTTATAGTCAAAACTGTTTATATCAGCAATGACCGGCCGTTATTAATAACATTCAATATTAATAATACTACTCTGTTTTAATCAAAATGTAAATATATGAACAGTTACTCAACTTTTATTTACTAATGCAAAACAAATAGAATCTAAAAAGAAAACTTATAAGTCATACAAAATGGGAGCTGGTGCGTAACATGTCTAGCGATCTTTATTCTATACATAAACACATAGATCTATCATAAATCAGCGATGCAAGAACACTACTACAGAGGATTGCGTATTCTTATGATTTACCTTTTGATACATTGTGATGTAGCTTGGGGTACACAACATCTCAACCAGTCATAGTTCCGATTTTTGGGTCAGCTTGTTTAACTATTGTGACTACACAATACACATCCAGCACTCCTCTAAATATATTGTTCTTGGCAGCGACGTACTCAGGCAATTAGGTAGTAGTTAGAACTGCCAATGATTGCAAGATTCAGATGTGGGAATGACAAGATTTTGTATGGAAGAAGATATGAAAATGTGCAGAATGTGCGGAGAGACTAAGAAAACTATGGAACATAATATTAAAAGAGTGTAACGAAATGAGAGAAGAACAGATGTTGGAGATAGGTCAAAACATCGACATGCATGATTTGAGATCAGATCCAACTACTCAATAATGTTTTTCGATAAGCTTATAATTCAATACAATTTTGTTAGGTCAAAATCTGCAACAAGATATTGTCTTATAAAATTGTCTGTAAATGTTTTTTTTTATATGCTTTTAGTCGAAATAGGGCTAATTAAATGAATTACTAATAATTATGATTTCAAAATTGTTACTTAGTTTGTATCGACAGAGTAAATTCTTTAATTTATATTTATATTACCGAAATTGGTATTTAAAGTATTTAAAAATTTTCGTTTATTATGAATGCAGTACAAAAAGTTTTTTTTTAATTATTGACACAGTTTTAGTTTGTACCGTAACAATGGGTTGGAATTCCAGCTCTATTATATTATTATCATTCAGTCTACTTCCGCTTGCATAATCTTATCAGGGTGATCTTCCAATTATACATGCACCAAGGTTAAAATTACTGAAATGAATTTCACCTATATTTGGCAAAATAAGATAGGATCTAAATTTGACCTTGTTTTGTGAAAATACTATTATTTAAACAATGCATCATGCAAGAGGGAGTGTACGTATTACACATTAGCTGGTTCCACTATCTCTATTACCATAAATCAATATCCCGATATGGAAAAATTAAAATAGTTTTTTTACTTAAATAAATGTTACAATTGCGTAAGCACTGTATCAAATTTCATGTTTTTATTGAATATTGGGATCAGTCAATGGTCTATTTATTCTAATTATATAGCTAAACGTGACTAATTATTAGAGTGATATATGTAATTAATGTAAATTTTTGTTGCAGGGGGATTACATTCGCCATCCAGTTCTCTATGAACTCTCTCATAAGTATGGACTGCAAACGGAGAATTTGCCCGATTCTCTGTTGCCCTGTAAACTGGAAGAGCTGAAGGAAATCATACGCAGGGAAATAAGGAAGGAGTTGAAGATAAAAGAAGGCGCCGAGAAGTTACGTGAAGTGGCTACCGATCGGAAATCCTTGAACCATGTCAGTGTGATCGTAAAAAATGCCAATTCGAAACTGGCAGAGCTCAAAAATGAACTTAGCGAACTCGAATCACAAATTATATTATCGCAAGGACAGAGTACACCCTCCACTCCGCCCATTAATGGCGGTAAGTTTTATAATTGCAGCTAATTAATACTTTTACTTAAATTATAAGAAGCTACATAATTAAATTAAATGTCAAGCAATGCGATATAATATAATCAATAAATAAATTATATCTTACTCGAAGCAATAAATTTGGTAATTATTGCCATAAATTACATTTGTCTCGTTTAAATTTTCTTTTTTTTTCAATCGTATTCTAATGTCTACATTATGTTACTATATATATATATAGCAAGAACGAAGTCATTATATTTTTACTAAATGAAATGTTATATTATTTTACTAGTAATAAATAGTTCATAAAAATGCCGAATCACTTTTAACCCATCAATTTGTCAATGTCACTTAAAAATAGGCATTGATATTGGGCAAATATTATTAATTTTAAATATAATTATGTTGGCGCATCCCAATCAAATATTATTTTAAATGCTCTTTAAAATTATCTGTGCTCAACAAAATTGACATTGTTCTACTATTAATAGCATAATATTCTATAAATTATAAGTTTATTTTGTTCTAAGGCTTGTGTGCAACGTTTATACTCGTGGAAAATGGGCATTGTTGCAATATATATGCAATAATACAATTACACGAGTTAATAATTGTAATGCATCAGTAGAGAAAAGTGTTTATTCTCTATTACAAATTATAACTATGATATGACTAAATATTTATTAAACCGAAGTTAATTAATTTAAATATTCAAATATACTACCGTTTGCCATCAGTGCTCATATTTTACATTTGCCATAAACTGTATCGCTTTTAACTATCAATTCAAACAAATTTAATATTACGGTACCATTTAGTAATAAGCTTAATTACATTTTTAAACATAAATATGTATTATTAATTATATTTATGATTCAAACGTCACATTTTCTCTTCGGTAAGGGAAATGCAACGCGGTATCGAAATGAGCTACAGAATAGGGGTAGGGGTTCAGATTGTTTGTGGATTGCACGGGTAGCTCGTCGAAGTGTTTGGGCAATTTTCTTTTATGAGTGCTACACAGTTGACAACCTTATCGAGTAGTGCCTTTCTTGTGTTCACTTTTGTTGCATAAACTAATGATTTAAAGGCATAACGGCAGTAATCAAGAGGATCTAAATTCGATGACTTTGTTGATTAGTTTTGGAAACCACCATTGTCAATTCAGTGCACAGTGGTTCCAGTTCTTCAAATCTAGCTAGACAAAATTATATTTATACTTTTATCAAACAGTATTGATAAAAATAACAAAATTTAGTAGATATTACAGTACAAGTAAATATTAAATTTATTAAAAAAATATGTTTATTACAAAAATCATAATAACTTGTTTGTTGATTATTCAACAAAGCGAACGATCGCGGTTCTAAAGAAATATTTTCAGGTACATCAGTATCAATAATTATTATTATTATTTAGATTTGTTTAATTTAGTACAATACTTTATACTTTTATACTTTTATACATTTTACATTATTATTAACTATTAAATATTTTTCAAATAAATATTATATGAAAAAGTTTAGTACACATATTAGTCTTATATCTTGACATAAAAAATAAACACTTGTTTAAATAAATTTTTATAAACAATGAAAATGTGAAATGTTGGTAAAAACACTGAAACAGAACTTTTTACAAGTGCGTACTTTACACTATTTGATTTCATTTATTTATGTTTTATACAACTCAATAGAAGCTTGATCATTCTAATTTGCATACAAAATACAATAGATATTTTGATTTTTGTTTACCTAGAATTGAACTTGGGATCACTGTGCTTCATTCTGAAAAACGTCTGTGATTGATCACAGCACGACTAATGGGCAGGGGCACCATCATGCTTAAAGTACATGTTTTGCATTATATGCAGTAGATCGGTTTAATTATTTTCTAAAAATTCTAAATACATAGCAGCAGTAAGACGATTATCTAGGACAACTGTGCCAAGTAATTGATTATTAATCATACTACACTACACGTCAATGTTGAATTGAAGTCGAAATCTCAAAACATTATCACCATTTTGAAGTTTCTGGACGCACTGAATATGGAAAGGTTTTAAATCATTTTTGCGAAGGACTTCTCATGCTTTAGTTTGATTAAGTTGGGAACAGGTTGCAATGCGTCTTGTACTTACACATGGGCTATGCTCTACCATATATAGAATTTCTTCTTCTGTTTGGGAAGCGATGTTAATATTCAGTAGTTGCACGGTAGCGTTAATCGCAATATCCATAAAATAATATCAGCATATTCTGGATGACTAATTTAAGGCATTTCAATATTATGTGTGTACCGACTAAACGAACTCACATGTAAAAATTAGACAATTATAAAACAGAATTTATTTAAATCACAAACTTTAGAATAAATACAGTAATCACTAATGAAATTTTTGTTTAGAACTCACAAAATAAAACATGAGTAATAACATCTTTTGCAATAAAGATATTTTATTGCTAATCTCAGTAACCATTGATATTGTTCGGATTTAAGTAGAATAATCATCACAAAATTGTTGAAATTAGAGTAGCATTAATACATTTTTTATCGATAATTTATAGCACAATAAAAATTCTTTAAAATTTGCACTGCACTGAAAAATACTCATAAAAAATTTTAACTTTGTTTTGTTTTAACATTTTTTCAATTTGTTTTCAATTTTTTTTAATTTTTGTTGTTGATTTTGGACTATATTTCGTATCACTGGAAATTTCATTTTTTGTACGTAGTAAAAAACTGTTTTTAGGAATTAAAATCTTAGGTGTTTTAATTGAAGTTTTCCATTCAAACTTTTTTGTTCTTGATGGAATTCAACCTATGGATAAAAACAATTACAAGTTAATCGTTACACAAAAAAATACATACAAAACAAACACTGTTGAGTTAGTTTTGCGCAACGCAGTTTTCCAATATATTTATAACGTTATTTAACAGTGTAAGTAAAACAATTTTGATAACGTTACGTATCGCTTACGATTTATAGGAATGCACAAATAGAAAACTTTATGATTCTTAAGGTTGTAGCAGAGCGGGGTGGGTTGAAGAAATAATTTCTTATGGTTGCTCGGATAGTTATATTTTATTTCTTTCTTACTTATAACTCAAATTAACAATACACTGTAAATAATAATAATAGAAATTAACTGCCGTGGTGATAAGCATTTAAAGGGCTAACATAGCTGGTGCAGGTAACCCACACGTGGAGTTCACGAGTATAAATTATACCTGAAGGCACGCAGTCTTTGTCACAAGAGTCAAGATGGAAAGACGGGAACAGTGATGCGGTTGCTTAAGGTAAGAATCCGCGGGGATATCCGCGGGTATGTTAAGTGGGAATTCTACCACAGGATTAAACTTTATATAGGGGCGCACATTACCGAGCATTGTGACAAGGTTTATATATTCATTAAGCCTAATACACTTGAAGTAACGGCTACATTTAACGTCAGGTTTTTTGATTCTTCATTAATAACGCAACAAACGATAACGTTCTACTTATACGATATAATTTTATTATAAGTATAAGGTGGGGTTTTATAAATAAGCAAAAATGTGACGAGCGCAAACTCGCTACTTTTAAAATTGTTTACTTACACTATTTATTACATTAGTTATAACGTAATTTTCCGTAATAGTTATATTACGGAAAATTACGTTGCGCAAACTCGCTATTATATTCACTTTTGTAATATAACTTGTAGCCTAATTATTAATCTATAATTACTTTTTCGTTTTATTACCAACCTTTGGAAAATACCATTTTTGCGGTTGGTGATAAAACTCGTTGTAATTTTCGATAATAATTAGACCATTTGTTATATTACCCTTGATGATAATACATACTTTTGACTATTTTTTGAAATAAAAGTTTTATATTTTATTATAATTTTATTTTGCCAGGTTTGGTAATGGAACTAGACTAATATTTACACAGGGGTGTGTCGAAGAAAGCGGGAGTGGACTGCTACTTTTGTAGGGGTTTCTGCTACATGGGTAGCGGTCTGATGGTTAGGTATCGGATAACATT
This sequence comes from Tachinus rufipes, assembly GCA_963932245.1. NCBI lineage: Eukaryota > Metazoa > Arthropoda > Insecta > Coleoptera > Staphylinidae > Tachinus > Tachinus rufipes. Next base: position 70,001,255 of record OZ010742.1, read on the forward strand.
TTATTGTTCATTTTTGCTTGTTCTTGATCGGCCGCGTTAAGGTGGCGCATATCTTGTTTGCTTGACATAACCTAATTTGAAAATTAATTATTTTGGAGGTAGGATATTATTAATTTAAATACTAGCTTATAGCATAGATATTTAATAGCTAACGTTTTGGCAGCGTTTCTGCCTCCCTCAGAGCTAAAAACAAACATTACATTGTATAAAACAGTAAAAATAAATATAAAATTGTAATGACAATGTCAAGGCCATTACTAATAAACAAATAAAAAAAAAACACATATCTTAACACAAAAACAGCTGTATCACTACAATTTATCTTTAAAATAGATGATGAAATTGTCATTTATTAAAATTCTGCAAACGAACTTACACATACACTTTAAAAAAACACTCTTCATAAAACACAATCGGTTTCTTTACTATTTGCTATGTCGTTGTGGTTGCATACCTTACATTTGCTATTTACACATTAAAATTAATTTTGCATACATATTTGAAATTTTTTCTTTGTCTGTTTTTAAATTGATGTTTTGGTTTTTTGTTCTATTGATATGAACCACTTCAGTAATTAGACACTTTTTGTGTTAGGGTTTGCAGTTTTGCATGTGATTATATAAACGTTTGTTTAGATGTTGCTTTGTTTGACCTATATAACATTTATCACAATCTCCACAAGGTATTTCGTAGACCACGTTAGCTTTTGTCTCTTTAGGATCTTTGGTTTTAAGTTTAGTACTGTTGTGATGTTATAGTGCGTACACATTTGCAACAATCTGCCGTATCGCAACACCGTCGCGTATCATCGTCGCGTACCATCACTCCGCAACACAACAGCGAACCGCAACATCGACGCGTAACATACTCCCGCAACACAATGCCGTTCCATTGCTGTATTGTTGCGCCCTGCCGTACTAACTTGTAAAGAGAGCTGCAACATCGTCGCGCAACGTTCCTTTGATCCGACGGCATAAAACCGACAAGCCATGGGACGCTAGAAAAGTCCCATGTTGCGAGGAAATGTTGCGCGAGGATGTTACGCGACGGTGTTGCGGTACGGCAGATTGTTGCAAGTGTGTACCGACTATTATATATTCCCAAAATGCCTAACCCGTTTTTCTTTAGTTTTTTGTTGATGTTTGTTATGAATGGGATTTGTGGAAACTTAATTGTTTCATGTTTTTTGAGTTTGAAAACAGGATGTTTTTTATTATTGGTTTGGCGACCTTATTTGATATGAATATTGTTTTTAGTAACATAAAGCTGTTGATTACTTAATTTCATCTTTTTTTTTTATACGATCTTATGGTATTCAGTTTTGTTATTAATTTATGGTTTGGCTTAAAACTAATGATTCGTTTAGCACTTGTGAGTTTCTGATACCAGTTAGTTAAAATCTGTCTATTATCTTGGCGAATTAGTATTATGTCTAAGAATGGGATTTCATTTTCTGTTTCCATAGTAAACTTTAATTTATAATGGATGTTGTTAAAAATTGACAATACAACGTATTTTATATTTCATTGGATGGTAATGCAATTATGATATCGTCGTAAAAATGTATTGAGAACTTTATTTTGTTTACTGCTGGTGTTATTATGTGGTTTATTAAGTTAGGTAATATTGGTGAAGCTGGCTGCTGCCGTCTATCTGTTGGTAAAAAGTATTTTTATATTGAATATTCTTTCCATATATTTTAGTATTTTAGATTATATATCTATAATAACTAGCTCTGTTTTTTAACTGTTCGATTAGTTTATTAGTTTTAGTTTCATATTTTGTTGTATGATTATTTTTTAACATTGTATAATTTGTTGCGTCGGTTAGTAAATCTTTTAATTTTAAGTCATAATCAGTTTTGTAAAATATAACTGTACTTTTTCCTATGTTAGCCTGTGTTACTATGATATCGCTATTGATTTGTAGAAATTTCTTTGCTACGTTGTATTCTTTGGTAATTTTATTTGGTTTTTATTGTTGTTTTGTTTTATGAATTCCATTAGTGATAATATTGATCAAATAGCTCTAGTTACATCTTTTATTTTGTCTGGGTGTGAATCAATTATGTATTCAGTGTCTTTTATCAGTCTTGGAATATTTATATCTATTATATTTGGTTCAAGTGAATTTTTTTTACCTAAACTAAGAATTGTGTTATTTTTTTATGTTTATATTCTGGTGTTAAATTTGGATATATCGTCCATCAATAGTTTTGGTAATATGTTGGATAATATTGATTGTGAGTTCTTTAGATCTATCTTGATATGTGTAAGAAACTAAAAGGTTAATTTTATTTCTAAGTTTAGAGTTTTGAACTGCATTGAATTTATTATACTTTCAATATTGAAGTTGCTTACAAATCGATTTTTTTTAATTATGTTGTGTGTGGTTTGGTATACATTTGTTGCTTCTGCATAAAAGTAAAAAGTTTTGCCTGTTTTCCATAGCACTTCTTTGTTCGTTTCTTTGTCGTAACTTTCTTTGTTGTATTGATAGGAGGGTGTGTTGTTAAAATCTTTATTCATTTTGATTTGTCGTTATATCTTTTTTAAATTGGTTTGAAAATTAATTAACAAATGTCCTATCTCCAAAATGAATTTTCAAGTTAATTTAAAAAGGATATAACGACAAATCAAAATATAAATTAATGTAAACAAAAAAAGACGTAGGATACAGAACACTACCATATAAATGGCGTTGCGGCACATATAATAGTTATTATTCCAGCCACAGTGGCGCTAACAGCTTAAAAAGTAATCTCAATTGCTACCGGAAATGAGCAATGAATTATCACTCACCGCTACCATTTGTGACAAATGGTTGCTATTTTAAAAAGTGTGTTTTTTAAAGCCGTCTTACACGAGACTGATTTTAATACAAGTGTCAGTACAATAATTTTGCGCGCCAATTTTTTAAATTTTTAGCAAGCTTTTAAGCAAGAAATTAGAACAGGTTCTAATTTCTTAGATGAAATTTTACTAAATAATTGACACATAAATCCGTCAGTGTATATATAAGTCGCCAAGATCACTGGATTATAAAATTAAATTTTTAAATAATTGGCGCGCAAAATTATTGTACTGACACTTGTATTAAAATCAGTCTCGTGTCAGGCGGCTCTAACTCTACTTTTGTAGCGGTTTCTGCAACATTGGTTCCGCTTTCTTGTACGTACCCAATGGTTACCGCTATATTTGTAGCGGTCTACTTAGGCTTTTCTGGACGCACCTATTGATGCACATATATGCAACTTAACTATTATGGACGTAACGTATGTAACGTCAAAAGTGAGAGACAAAATATCGGTGTATTTTGAATGTCTTACTTGAATGACCCGGTACTGTCAGTTTAAATGTTGGATAGGAATTTACGCGATAGGAAAGATCCATCTATTATATTAGATGCGTCGAGGAAAGCTAACGATTTTAATTTTTAATTGTGATATTTATGAATTACTTAATGTCACAACAACATAAAAATACTTTTGAATTTCATCGGATGAAACTACATTCGTTGATACTATCACATTGAAGACTAGATTTAAGTAGTCTGTGAACATTGACTTTAAATATTTGTGGCTCATAAGACTTGGGAAATACTGAATTGGAAGTTTATTCCATTTGTCGATAGTACGGTTAGAGAAATCTTTCTTGAAAGTTTTCATTCTACATCTCTGAACTGTCTGTGAATATTTGTTAGAATTCTTAGCTTACTACGAGTAAATATTTGTTTAGATGGCAAAATGTTTTGTATTTTGTTTGAACAATGTTCATTAAAATATCTATAGAAAATGCAAAGATCAGCATTATTACGCCTGTGTTGTAAAGTATCTAAGTTATTAGTCAATTTTGGCTCTTCAATGATCCGAATAGCTCGTTTCTTAATAGAGTTTAGAAGAGATAGTGTAGTTACCGATGCTCTTCCCTACACTTGGGAACAATATTCAATACAAGGACGAATATAAGTTTTAAGTATATGCAAAAGTTGAATAGAAGAAGTAAAAAACTTTTTACATCTATTAATAAATACTAGTTTTCTCGATACTTTTGAAGCTATGTCGACAACATGGTCGTTCTAGAGAAGATTATGTGAGATTGTAACACCTAGAAGACAAATTGATGAAGCTTTAGATATGGATTCGTTGTTTAGTTTAATATTTGGTACTGATGATACCTCGGATTTAGATTTTGAAACAGTAAGAAGTTGAGTTTTTTTAGAAATAAAATTGACCTTGTTCGGATATTATTTTGAGGTTTTTGCTTATAGATGCTGCAGATTCTAATCTGCTTTACCATATTTGTCGATATGGTTTTTGGAAAGTATGAATACGAGTACGTTGATTGATAAATGTAAAAGATACGCTGGGATAAAATGTCTTCCATGAGATGAGATATAGATGGCACTGACACAAACAATTTTATTATGAACGTTTATATCATGTAAATTCTGTTCACAATTGCAATATATTATAGTGAATAATATGTGTAAGTAAAATGTTTATAACAATTATAGAATAAATGCTATCACAGTTTTATTAATAATTTAATTAATATTTTGACGTGTATACGCCATCTACATGTCATGAACAATATATTTAGCCCTATTCTGTATGCACATTGCTAGCTAACAATATCGTTATCGAGCAAGGTTGCTTAGCAATTTAGCAAAAAAAAACGTAATACACAACATTGCTTAGCGTTTGGTTGTTTAATAAGCGAATTGATCATTCAGGAAAGAATAGGTGAGTTGGAAGAGCGCGGCATGTAATTCCTCGGGTGCCTGACAGAGATAACAAAAATGGCAAATTAACAGTATATTCTTTTATCATGGAATTACAATATATGCACAATGTTAATGATGGCAAAAATGTCTGGCAAGATAGATTTATAATGGTAAAGTGACATAGAAAATTATTGAATTTTTTTTTGTCTAAAATGTTTTGAATTTCGAAAATGTTCAATTGCTGCCAGACGCTGCGAGTCTCTACCTATCATCAGTAAGGATGGGAAATATTCAAAAACTAGCCGAACTAAAATGATTTTTTTTGCGACGTTGCTAGCTTTTATAGTAATTGGGCTACGTTGGCGAGAGTGATGTCACATGGTCAAATGGGAATAAATGTTATGAACGAGTTTGGGGTAGGCTGCCAAAAATCAAATATCTTAAGCTTTAAACAACAATATAAATAAGAATTGAATGTCAGAATAAAGATAATAATATTAGTAATCAGTAATGTATTAAATCATTTATTATTTAATATGGCATACAAAAATAATTAAAAAAATGTTGTTGCTGTTCAGAAATAAAGTAAGAGAAATATTTATTTCATTATTGCCATCAATAGATTATTTGCACGAAGATAATAAAAAAAAATTAGCAATAGACAATTTCAAATTTGGTCGGGTGTGATATTTCTTCCGCTCATAGAAGACGTTTATGAACGGCGACGAGAGTGAAATTTTTTCCGTCACCCCTACTTGTGGAACCGTCTAGAGTGATGGAGATCATTTGGGTGACTCTCGCCGTCGCCCAAATACTTTAGGAACGTACTCTTGCGTTGAGGCACATACAATCAACAACTTAAAAAGTAATCCCAATAATAGGTGCTTTCCTTTTGCCATAATTGTCAGTAATTGTTACTTCATCTTACTTTATCTCACTTAATATACCGTACCATTTGTAAAAAGGAAAGCACCTAATATGACAATAAATTTCAGTCTATGAATTATGAAACTGCAGTCATCAATTCAGCATTGTCAGATAAAGCGATTGAAATAACAATGCATTAATATTATAATTACGATAGCATGCGGTAGATTGTAATTCCGGTAGTTAAAATTTCGAAAGTTCATGCAATTCAATTTAGGTAAATCTACCTCAACTACGGTACCTGGCAACGCTGCCAACAGCCTTTTACAACAGTATTAATGGCACGATAAAAAATGTTGTTTGCACGACAGCATCAACACAGTAATAGGCTAAACTGACGAGATTTTTTTATTTTTGCACGGTTTACTTTGCACGACAGTATAGTATTAAGTAATGACAAAACATAAGTGCTTTTGCTGTTGATATGTTCTATTTAATCGTTCATGTTGTCGTGGCTTTCAATATTCTCTTTTTCTGTCGTGGAAAGTATTTAAATGTTGTCAAATATATTTAACGTCGTTTAGGTAATTTACTTTTTTTCTTGAAATATTTTTTGTCGTGTAATATATGTTATTTAAAATTTTCTGTCGTGCAAAAAATCTTTTTATCTGTTTTATTTATGCTATTCTGTCGGGCCGATAAATCTAACCTAATTAAAATGTTTGTAAAAACACAAAACTCACATGTAAATAACTACTGGTATTGTTTCGCCACCAGGTGGCCTGTTATGACGTACTTATCAAGAGCACGAGGGTCTGTGTTTTCAGCAATGGCATAATATATATTCTTTTTTTATTTAGCAAAATGTTTAATAAACTTAGTTTGAAAACTACTATGTAAAATGCCACTATTACGAGTACAACACATCAAAAATACTGCCACAGATTTACATCAATATATAATCTTTTGTTTCTCCAATGTGCACTTTATCGCAATTGCCACAACTATTGAATACACAATTGTAACCTGGTTATATTTTCTAGATAGAAATCCACTATCTTATTACACTTAAATTTAACATACTCCGTCTGTAAGCTTGTAGTGTATTAATTTTTGTACTTACCTGATGGTTTGATCGGAAGTTGATGGGTTGACAATTTGTTTTTTTTTTCATCGTTTTACCGAATTAACAATATTTCTAAAATCCCATTTTTGTTGCTATTTCCATTATAAATTGAAGCTAGTAGTGCATATTGTTAAAAAATGTAGATGTTTTTTTTAAATTTTCTAATATAATAATATGTATCTGCTGACGACAACGGCTACATTATGAATTACTTGTTTTAACTTCCAAGTTCTAAATTAAATATATGATTCTAAAAGCAAAATAAAAAAGTGTAGCAGTATCAAAGCCTACATGTACATCTATCATAGCATTTTAATTAAACTTACCATATTTAATGTAAAATTTACATAAAAGTATTTAAATAAAAAAAATCTTCATAATATAATTACTTAAAAAAGTGACATTGATAATTTTCTACCATCTTATTATTATCTTAAATAAATATACTACACAACGAAAAGTTATCGGAATTTAAATATATACATCTTTACTGGTATATTGGTTTGCTGTAATATCTCCACTTAAATGAGTAAACTATGCAACCTGCAAATTAATAATTGACTTCGGTGAATGTAACCGACAGGTGATGTCTTAGAATTTTAATTAAGATGTGATTAGTGGAAACGTGACTAACACGTAATTAACTGACTTGATTGTAACATGGAAAATATTTGTTGGTTTAAATAAAACTTCAGATGTTCAATGCCAAGAAACTGTATTTATTTATCTAATCAGATCGGTTAAATAATAGCACTTGTGGATAGAAACTGTAATTAGCAAGATGTTCTTATCAAATAAAACATATGTTCTTAAGGAGGCAATAGTAATGAAGTTTACATTTCATTGTGTATAACTAATTTGTTTCTTTAAATTTGTCATCATTTCTATTTCTTGATTGATTCTACGGAATCTATTGTGAGAAGATATTTAAAATATAATTATAAAGTAACCAATTAAAGTGACAGGTGCCCGATGGATATATGATTGATGACTAACAAGATTTTGTACTTAATAGAGATGATCTAGTTATTTTTGAAGGTTGGTATTTAAATTGTATATGTACTTAAAAAATGTGTAAGAGTGATTAAATAAATAAAATTAATCTAATGAGTCACAAAAAATATCACAATGATAAATTCATCAAACATATTTGTAGTAAAATCTGATATTTTAAAAATAATTTCGATTTCTTGATAAGAATGTGTAATCAAAGTATCACCACTGCCTTGTTTACCTATGTCTATAAAAAAACTCGTTTTCGTTATAGATTTTATAAATTATGTTTACATTTACAGGAAACACATTTTATGGTTTCACACGCAGCAACATGTATTATTAGCATGGATGCCAAGATCTTCATTACAATAATAAATTTGGCACAGTTTAAATTAGTCAAATACATATCGTTCAATGTGTGATCCTCCACTACCCACAGCCTATTGCATCGTTTGCATCTGCATCTAGTAAATTTAATGTTAAACAACAAGAAACTATCGAATAAAACAATATTATTCACTTGCACAAACTTAATTAAATTTATCGCACAATCAAAATCACAATAAATTATAGTTGTACACATAGTAAACCTGCATTCATTGTGTTTATAATTCCCCGGTAATAATTTCATTTCCAAGTCGATTAATCAGAAAACGAACGAGCGTACTTGCAACACTGCATTTATAAATTGAATAACATTGTTTAATTCACTCAGAATTTGAACTATTTCAGGGCACGTTAAATGGTTAATTATGATTTATCAATTAATATTGCAAACACGCTATTGCTTTTCAATAAATTGCTTTGGACAGTTATTTTGATTTTTTTGGGAATGATCTTACAAAACTCCTTTTTAATGTCATTGCGTTCTAATACGTCTGCTTGGTAAATAAGCGCAGTAGAAACTTTCACAGATATAAGAGTTATGTTTGTAGCTTTAATTCCATTTAATATAACTCTCAAATGAAAATGTTACTATTCCATTTTAAAGAAGTTGTCGAATTAATTTATTCAATTATCTTTTATTTTTGTATCCAATGTAGCAATTAAATTAGGTTATGTTCACAAACTTACTTGGAAATATTTTACGTTATCTAAACTGTTGAATAAACATACATAAATTTTTATATTTATATTAATCTAAGTGTAAGCAATGTAAGTGCCAAATTCATTCATGTATAAACAATTACTTGAATCTTTTCTCTAAAACTAACATTTTTGTTTGGCTCATATATACACTTACAGTACCAGTATCAATGTAGACAACTTTAATATTCAATTGACTGTATCAACTAACTATATCCATGAGAATTAACCATAAACGTCGTATCTTCGCTAATTGGGTTCTTCAAATGCTTTAAAATGATCTGGAATTTTATCGAAAAATCATCTTCAGTGATGAAGCCCATTTTCACCTCGGAGGCTACTTTAATAAGCAGAATTGTCGAATTTGGGGCTCAGAAAATCTAAGAATGATTGTTAAAAAGTTTTTGCATCCTCAAAGTGTCACTGTTTGGTGCGGTGTGAACAGACCCTACTTTTTTTTTAAATGAGGCTGGTGCAACTGTTACGGTGAATGGATGGCTACCGAGCTATGATTAATAATTTTTATGGCCGGAATTGGAAAATTGGAAAATTGGAAAATTGGAAAATTGGAAAATTGGAAAATATTGATGTAGACGACGTTTATTTTCACAAGCAACGAAACAATCGCAATTTTGCAAGAAAAGTTTCCTGACCGTGTTACTTCTCGAAGAGGTGATCACAATTGGCCACTAAGATCTTGTGATTTAACATCTTCAGACTTTTTTCTTGGGGGCCACGTGAAAGTTAAGGTCTATGCTAATGCTCCACAATCGATCCAAGATCTTAAAGATGGAATTCGTGAAGTTATCGAGGACATACAGCCGCAAATGTGCGAATTGGTCATGGAAAATTTCATAAAAGGAATGTTGTACTGCAACCGTATTTGCAGACGATTGATATCGTTTTCAAATGTAAATGGCATACCTTCCTCTTTACAATGAAATAAACATTTATTGATTTTCTTAAAAAATACCCGTTTTTTTTTAATATCAAAATGAAACCTCTTATTGGAAAACCCTATATAATCATGGATATACTGGATTTCCGTCTTGCGTTTATAAAGTGACGCAAATTATAATACGGCGGCCATTTTGTGTGACTTGATAATACTGAACATGTATTAAAAACAGCTTACATTTTACCATTTTTGTTTTTTAAACATTTAAATCATGCATTGTATGCTATTAACATTGTAAAGTAACTATTAAAATGTTCCGGACAACAATTGGTTAATTGGATCCGAAGTTAAAACCAAAAATGCGAGTGTGGTAAATTATTAATATCTTCTACACGGACCTATCAACTTAAATCAAATTTTGAGTCAATATAATACACGTATTTTTATCATTCTTAAAAAAAAATATTTTATTTTATTATTATATATGCAATAAACTGAATTTTTCTAATACAATTACCAACTAAATTAAGTTTTAACAATGTATATATTATATGCATTATGTATATGCTGATAACGTTGAAGTTTTGTAAAAGTTTCAAGAAAATCGGTTTGTAAATAAATCAGCGGCGTGCAAAAGAACAAAATAATATTTAATTTTTAGAATAACGGTTTTTGTTCTTTTGCACGCTACTGTTTTATTTACAAAACAATTTTCTTTAAATTTTCACAGAATTTTAATATTGTTACCTAATGCGTAATGCTTATAATGTATACAATGTTAAAACTTATTTTAGTTAGTAATTCCACATATAAAAAATGATTTCCATTGCAGATGGCACGAACGTTTAGGTGCAAATAAAAACTTAATTGCACCATGTAAATGTTTTATATTTTGAGCTGAATTGTTCCGCCGATTTTTTACTATTGCCCATAAAAAAGTTGTGCAGGATTACTTTTTTTAAGTATGTCCATTTAAAATATATCAATTTTGTTTATTAAAAACACATTTTGGGTCTTGACTTTGACTTTTATTGTTAATAACAATATATGTATTAAATGTTTATAACTTTAAAATAATAAAATGTAAGATGTTTTTAATATTTGTTTTGTATTACTAAGTCACACTCAAAATGGCCGCCACAGTAGAAACGCGTCAATATAGAGTCAGGTATCCAGTTATATACGGGTATATCCATGTATATAATAGGTGATAAGATTGGCGAAATTATACATATATTACATTATGAGCTTAATAACTTATTAAAACAAAGTCACGATCATTAGCAATTAATATTGCAAACATAAGTTTACAGGAAACAGACGTAAAAGTTCATAATGTAGTTATCGAAAGATTGGAACAAAATAGATTATATGTCAGATAATAAATCAACTTTGCAGATTATTACAATTTTATTGCAAACAAAATAGATAAACATTAACGTGTTAGGTCGCATGTCAAAAGTACTGAGTTGACAATGTCTTATCATTGCAATAGACCTTTACTCTTGTTCTACATTGATATGTTTGATGAATAATAGCCAAATACAGGGAGTTTATAAATGAATGGGATTATGTAATCACTTTAAATGTGCCGCTTTTGTTAAATTGTTCACTAAACTATTTGTTTTGACAGATTAACTTTGACAGCTGTCAAGCAAACATATGAAAACATATGTAGTATAGTGAACGATTTTAAAAAGGCGGCATATTTAAAGTGATTACATAATCCCATTCATTTATAAACTCCCTGTAGATAAACAGAACAATATATTTTATAAAGGTTTAAAGCAATAGATATTACGAACTACCTAATTACCTCAGGGAGGACAGGAACTGGCAGTTTGTACAGGACAACTACACTGATGGTCCTGCATTCAAATCCAACATGTGGAAGAAAGCTAACCAGAAAAATCGTAGTAAAACAGCCAGGACGACAGCGCATGGATTTCATCATGTGATATGCTCATCAGCACACTTCCACCAATGGAAAGAGGAATGCATATGCAAATTCTGCAAACTACCATGTGGAAGTAGATACCACTCCCTCACCTGCACATTCAAAGACTCTTTTGAAATCCAAATAAATTGACAACAACATATAAATCAATCTGTATACATTATATATATCCATATATCCAATCAAATTATTTGTAACAATAGGTAGGAAAATTTTGTAGACTTTTTGTCACGTAAATAAATCTATATAATTACATTAAAAACTGTAATAACTTAAGAAATTGTAAAAGGTCTTTTAAGATATTTATTAAAGAAAATTATATAATACAACCTACTTATTTATTGTGATATTATTAGCCAAGTGCTATTAATTAATTATTATTATTATTATTATTAAAAGATGAATACAAAATATAAAATACAATGGTATTACCGATTATAGTTTAGAGTAAAAAAAAAAATAGCGGTGATATCAGATAATTTATTCATTATTTGTATATTATTATATTGACATTTATGATGTATTGTTTAGATTTAAATCAAATTTAGCATACATTGGTTTAAAAGTATGCAAAATTTAATGGGGGTATTAGTATATCAGAAATTATAGTAGAAGTTTTATAGTTTTAACAATAAAAATCTAAAATGTAAAATTTAAAAAAAATGACCTTTCATTGTGAATATTTATAATTTGTTAGCACCATTTAATTTAACATACTTAGAAAACCCCTGAATGCTAAATTTTAATAAATCTAAATATTATGTTTAAACTTTTATATTTTATAATACCATTGATTTAGAAATACTACAAAATTCGTGTACGCTAAATTTGATGTAGATTTAACCAATATGTTTCTACTTGAAAACCATTGTATGCTAAATTTTATGTAAATCTAAACAATGTGTCTTAAATGTGACATAATGATTACTCATTATCTTATCAAATTAATGTTAGTCAAATCAATTCTCCTACTTATTATATTTTAAAAGACTGATATTTTTTTGCTATCTTACTAAGAACCTATTTACAAAATGCAAAGAGTAAGGATGTAATTTTCAACAATTTAGTTACTTTTGCATACACTACAGTTAATTTTGCATCAAAAACAAAACCTTTTGCCAATACAATTGTAACTTATTGGATTAGAACTAGTGAATGACATAAGTTGTTTTTTTTTTTTTTAATTTACTATTGTTTATTGTCTTATAAACTACATCAACAGTTGTCCAAAGACGAACATGATTTTGTTACTTTAGTTCCAGGTTTGATCAACCGAATTTAATTTTAAGTTTTTGTCCATATATAGGGAATTAAGTTGGCACAGGTTGATCTTTAGTTGGGTCAATCTTGTGAGCAGATTGAGTGTTCTGCTATTCTGACATAATTTTATATAAGCAGGAACTAATGTGCATGTGCATCCTGTTATTGTATGTTATATAGGGGAGTAATTTATCTCAACGTTAAGCCTTGTAGAAAGTAAAACACACATGTGCACAGAAATACATTTTGTTCTATATTCGAAATCATTCATCTTAGTTGTTTAATGAACTTCAAATAAGAAAAGAGTTGGATTATAAAATTTGTAGTTTAATTATTATTATTGAGGTAACAAACAATTATTTGGTATTATAAAAAGTGTGAATTAACAGCATGATTCATGCATTTACATATGAGATTTAAACAACGGTCGACATTAATAGTTTCTATGTAATTTGGTCCGTGCAAAATGCCACGCTGTCTCAAAAACATCGTATTGAAATGCCAAATTTAACTTGCCACACGAACTATTTGTCAAAAAATAACCCAATTTCTAAAATAGCCACCCAACCAACATTGAAGAAAAAAATGATTCATTTCACTTAATGATCATTGCATAATGACGAGTTATTTAAGAACTAAAGAAGGCCTATTCGCGATACATTTTCTCTGGCTGAATATTATGATAATAAACTTTTCTATAATTAAAATGATTTTTTGTTTCGCTTTGCAAATGTATGTGTAATGATTCCGTGGAATAGATAAACGCACACGTGAGAATTAAGAAAACGAGAAGAGGATCTAACTGTAAAGTAAATAAATGGTTCTCACATTAGCATTCAATTTTGCATATTTATTTATAAAATTAGTGAGAATGTATTATAGTATATTGCACTTTCTTTTTGTTCTTAATATTAATTATTTTACTTTTAGTCATGATGATTGAATTGCGATATTTGTTCCGTTTGATCAATCGAGTTTATTTTTTTTGTCTTAATATTGGGAATTAAGTTGTAGTAATAGTTGGCACAGGTTGATCTTTAGCTGGGTCAATCTTGTGAGCAGATTTAGTGGTCTGCATTTCTGACATAATTTTATATAATTAGGAACTTGTTGCGTCGCTTTTATGAAAGCCTGATCCAAAATTAGAACATTTCCATTTCGTGCACTTTCAATTTATATTTAGAAAATATTCTAATATTAACTTATCTAAAACAAACTGTTTTCAAGCAATATTTACTGATGTTTATCTATTTATAATAACTAGATATTAAAATTCGACTAGCTTTCAAGAAACTTAATTAAAAGGCGCTATATTTTCAGTGTTATTTCGAATACAACTCACACAATTTAATTTAAAGAGAATGAAATGTCTAGTGACATGAGCATCCAAAATCTTCAATTGATTATTACATTTTGAAATTAATTAGTATTTTTTTTTTCATATTTGTCTGAACTTTTAAGAGTGTTGCTGAGTGTTGTTGTGCTTTACGTTATTTTTCACAACTGTTATTGTTCTATCACAGTAAATTGTATTCTCTACTGTTAAAAAAAAGATTTTAAAAAGGATTTAAATTGCACGAGTTGTATTCAAAATATTGCGCCCTTAAATTGACAGATGTGTATTATTAATGTTTAATGTTGAATTTTGTTAGATAACCTATTAGGAAAACCTTTGATATATATTTTGCTGTATCATGAAGGTGTTTCAAAATATCAAACGATTTATAATTAATTCGCGGTCTTGATAGATTTATTGGTCGAGAGGTTCAATGACTGCTGATGTTATATTAGCCTGAAGCAGACCGACTTATAAAAAATATATATTGATTGTATCGATTTGTTTGGTAGCCTGGAATTGTGATATATTTCATTGGTATATATGTATGCAGTTAAAGACGCACATTCCGAAAAAATTATAATTGAACTACTTTATTAACAAATTTCAATAGCATTATCTTTAATAATAAATTTAATGACATCTAATTAATTGGAGTATTTTAATAGATTTGTAATTTTAAATAAAAATATTCTGTTTATTTTATTATTTATGTTTGTTTCGTATTTAAATATCTATATATTTCATTTTTAAATATCTACAAACAGACACAGAAACATTAATTTATAGTCTAAGTAAGGTGAAAATGGATATGTTATGAATTACTATAAGATATCAGTCTATTAAAAAAAAAAGTTAAATATTAGTGGATGTACACCACTTTTAATTATTAAACAAACACTGAAAAAAAAAAACATCTTAGTGTATTAAATTCGATGTTCTGTAATATTTCGCGTATTACAATATCGATCTGAAAGTTTAAGCAAATTGGCAAGGAATTTGCTAGAAGACGTAACAATGCTCGGAATGGGAAGTCACCGTTACGACAGCACTCGTGGTAGAGGGACACGGCGAGACTTCTGGTGCAGTGACCTTGCAAGCAGCGGTCTTCGCAAGTCACGTGCGAGTGGGTGTTAGGTCCATCGATCATACTCAAAATGATCCACGTGCACAATCTCAATATACATTTTTTATTCAACCATCAACTTAGACAACCACGAACAAATATTAAAATTTAATCCTATAGATAAGTAATCACAAGTTATGTGTCATTCGTGTTAAAATTATCTTATACAATCATATTGTTTTTAATATTCCCATGTGATCGCGATGGTAGTAATCATGGGAATGATTTAAGTATTTCTTGTCTTTTTTGCAATACAGGGGAAATGCATTGTCTTTCTTCTTATCTTTATATCTGAGCATGTGTTTGATACTGATACGTGCATGACAAGCATTGTGTTATAAAAAAATAAAGAATTTTATTCATATCTATACGTACATGTAGTGTGTCCAAAAAAGTTTAATTAATATTTTTAAATTGAATTAAGTACCATATTGAATACGTCTTGCAATGTGAATTTATAATTAATTATTCAAGCTGAATCTATAAGACTTCGAGGGCGGCAGACACGAAGTGCTGCAAATGCTTTCTTTCCTGTGGTGCTTACAACTATTTTTTGCATGCCTATCGTAAATATGTAAAAAAAAATCAAAAAATTAAAATCAATTTTTTTTTTTAATTGTAATGAAAATATTTTTTTTGCGGGTTTTAATGGATTTTAGCTCCCTAGGGTGCTGTATAAAATACGGATAGAAAAACTGTTTTTCAGAGTAATCATGCAAAAAAATTATTAGTGGCATATTGTATAAGAATTTTGAAGTTACAACTATTCTCCAGAATGTTGGGTTTAATCTGATCAGCATTTGGTATGTATTTTAAAAACGACTATTTAAGTAAAATATTATATCTATCTATTTTTGGATTTAGATTGCCGTCTAAAGGTCCCTATAGACTATACGATAAACGTCGATCGAATTACAAATATACATGAAAGTTATATTTTAAATAAATAACTAAAACAGTTTATACGCAAGCAAATTTGTTGCCGTGTATATGTGTTTCAATATACAAAAAAAATATTGTGTTAAGTAAACCCAGCCACATTGACGAACGCCACTTCCTAGGGATCTTTAGAGTAGGTGAATTTCAGAAATATCATCCGATCATATCATTCCCAAACACATGGTTTAGGAACAATCCAAACAGTATGGGTGTGTAGCAGGTGTTTTCTATTTGAGCGCAAACAAACAAATTTCTGTGTATAAAAGTTTGCCTAAAGATGATAAATATTTGTTTGTGTGCACATTTTGGACGGTTTGCAAACTATCCAAATTGTAGGTTGGAACAGACCTATTATCAATTTTATTGACATATGTATGTAAACAAAAATGACGTAAAATCCAGAAAAAATAACGTAAAATTCTAAAACACTAGCATATGAATGATATTACTGCACATAAAATAGTTATCAATTCAGCTACAGAGGCGCTAACAAACTTAAAAAGTAATCCCAATACTCAATGAATGTCAATATAGTTTAAATATCATATTACTATATATTCTGATAAATGATTTGCCTAGAAAATTTGTAAATGTTTACTTTAAACTGCTTTCAAACTGAACGTTTCACAGATATAATCTGTCACTCGGACGAGCTGATTAAAAAAAATTTTTTTTTTGTTAATTAAACTGATTGGTTAGTTTATAAAGGAATGCGTACTTCTCTTTTGAGAATAATGTCCGCTCTTTTTTTCCGGTCTTTAGGGAACGCTTTGCTTCCGATCGGCTTTGTTTCCTTGAACGGCTTTTTTACTTTATTACCATGTAAACAATCAATTAATAATATTTAACTTGTAATTGTAGGTAATTATTCCTACTATCCACTACATTGGGTGCGTACAGGAACTTAAGAGCGGTACTTGTTGCTTCCGGAAGTAAACAACAAAATGGCAGCTCACCGTTGCCGATTTGTGACGGAACGTCGCCATTTTGAAGAGCTTCCTTTGTCGTCGCTCGATTGGAAGCGGCGGGAATTGGCTATTAATTTAAAATTGACATTAGTAATTGTCATTCAAATTTGTTTTTATTACTTACCTTTTATAATAAAGATATTTAATACGCAACTTACACAAATCACATAAACAGCACAACAAATATGTTATAATTACTGATTACAATCAAACGTCAGATTTTGGAGTCTTATGTTTATGTAGTTGGTGATTGTTTACATGGTTGGTAACTACTACTACCTAAAAACCGGAAACTGTACATAAAAGAGTATCGATAGCTCTTTAAGAGAGGTCCGCTCACGAATACGCGCTCAATGGGAACGTGGACTGGCGCGCACTAGGGTCTGTCGGAACGTAATTCGTAAGCAGCTTTAGTAATTTATAATTTCAAATAAGAAAAGTGTTAATCGTAATTGTAGGCTAATCTTTTAAAAAGCAAACATTGCTCCGCATTTATTATTAATATGTTTACATCTTCATAAACACATTTCATTAAAATTTACAAATTGTAACTTTGGTATAGTTTGTAGAAGAGAAATGTTGACACAATCTTTTTGAATTAAGATTTTTATTTATCTTTCAATTTAGAATAACACCACGTAGAGTAGGTTCTATAAACCCAACAGCAGCACCTGTATATATATAGCGCTTTCACACGTCACACATCTGTGAGAGCTTTAAATAAATAATATGTTTGCTTTGGTTTTGTCATTATAATTTTTTGTTTACATTTATGTGGCTTTGAAACAAAGAAGTGATACGATTTCCTAATGCTAATGAAATACTTAAGACATCGGTCTGGACCATCTTATTTACATGATACTGGACTTCACCCAACTAATATTTATTCTTATTTTCAGATTCTATGTTGTCATCACCATTATCATCACATCATAAGGAGCAAGACGGCGCCCATCAAGATCCTCGTCTGCAATCATTGGAAAAGCAACTCAATATTGAACTTAAGGTCAAACAGGGTACTGAAAATATGATTCAAAGCATCACCGGTGGTCATTCTAGAGATAAAAAGTTACTAGCCGAAGCACAACAAATGCTACAAGATTCTAAAGCAAAAATTGAATTTCTTAAAATGAGAATTTTAAAAGTAAGCTTAACGATTAATGTATATAGAATAATAAAATTTGATATATTCTTAGGTGAAACATAACATCAATAATAAACACCACAGTACCGGTTCAATGCATGACCTTACGGCGAATGGAGATGCACGAGAATTGGAAACTCCTTTGGAAGAACGAATTGATGAATTGCGGCATAGATTACGAATAGAAGCAGCAGTTGTGGAGGGTGCCAAAAATGTAATACGTCTTTTGCAGAACGGCAGTAAAGAAAAGACCGACAAAAAAGCGCTTTCAGAGGTTTGTAACAATTCTTGGTATCTTGTTCATTTATTTATTTTTGAAACATTGATAGTCACACGATTTAAAATCTATACACACTTAGTTAATTTTATTAATCTAAATTACCAAGACATCATAACTACGTTTTGTAGTATTATTTCGCATAATTACTGCCAACTATAAATGATGAATGAAGCATGAAGTATTTTTTTTATAAATAAATTTTATAAATATACTTTATTATGCTATATATATATATATATATATATGTTATTTTTTAAATTTTCGCGGATATAATTATTTTTATTTAAATTTATTTTCGGATTATCCCGCGTTTTCTTTTTGAGTTGGACTCGACGTTTCGGCTGAATCTCATCAGCCATCATCATGAGATATTTATTATTAATATTTATTAATATACTATTACATCAATATGACATTGATATATAAACTAATTTTGTTGTCAAAGCTAACTTTCAAGAAACTTTATTGTGTGTAAAGTTTCTTTGTTTGACTTCTGGTAGTTGGTCTATTAATTGATCCTTCTACAGTCAAAACTTGTAAAGGAACTGGTTGTGATTTGGATGCTGTAATTAAATTAGTTGTTGTTGGTAAAGAAGCTGAAAGTTAGCTTTGACAACAAAATTAGTTTATATATCAATGTCATATTGATGTAATAGTATATTAATAAATATTAATAATAAATATCTCATGATGATGGCTGATGAGATTCAGCCGAAACGTCGAGTCCAACTCAAAAAGAAAACGCGGGATAATCCGAAAATAAATTTAAATAAAAATATATATATATATATATATATATATATATATATATTGTAGAGAAGCTAATGGTTGAGATATTTTTATATAATAATAAACATCAATCTTTTAAAAAATAATGTTTCAATTTTATGCACATTTACACATATTTGTTTATGCATATCTGAATATGTATATTTGTTTGAAATAGTGGTAAAATTTTAAAATTAATGTCGAAGTAGTATAATACATATTGCTGTGAATAGAAGAAAGATATATTATGTATTACAAAATGAGCGTCGGTGCAGCGCGGGTAGGTTCGCGTCTTGCCAAATCCGTGTGGATCGTGTGATGACCGTCGCACTGCTGGCTCGTATTTAGTAGCTAACTAAATCTAGTAGAGTCAACTTAACATTCAAATGTGCCAAGAATATTCTTGTTTACAATTAACAGTGAATAAAAGTGCATTCCATCACCGAACACCAATCACACATGACCCCTAATTGTTTAGTTTCTTGAACCGATTTAATCTATAATTAAAAGCGGCAGTAGCAGTTAAAAAAGCTTTACGTCGGATTTGAACGGGCTAAAAGATACGTGCATTTTAAAATAGTAAACGTGCGTATGTGCCAACGACAATTACGTCTCAGTTGTAATTTTATAAGTGCATTTAAAATACTATTAACCTGTGCATTGTTGTATATTGAAGTGAAATGGTGGGAATTGAGAATTAAATACTAAATATAACACGCTGCAGGTAACGCAATATACCAAAATTAAGTCAGTGAACTCGGAAGAAAACCATGCGATTAATGTATATTATTACATCAGATTATGTATACACGACAAGATCCGTCACAGCAATGGACTGTGCATGCACAGTTTACAATTTCACATGACGGCGTCCCGGATCCAAATGCAACTCCACAGGCACACACAGAACAGGACGAAAATGGTGTTAGAATGGTTTATACTTGGACATCCCAACAAGGATCGAATAATGGTTCAGAACCTCCACCTGAACCACCATTATCCAATGAAAATGTTTCATCTAATCCTCCTTATGGCGGTTTTCAAAGAGGAAATATGGTTTTTACATCTACGCCTCCGCGAGGACGACCGACTACCTTAAACGACAGCGAGAATGGTAAATTAGGTGTCGATTCATCGGGCTATAGTAGCGAATTGCTTTCACCGAATTCATTTGGAAGCACCCATTTTCCGCGTAGAAATTCTCAATCATACAATAGACGATGCAGAAGTACCTGTAGCATAGTGCTATCTACAAACTTTAACGAGCAAGTTAAACCAGATGATTCAGAGTGTCAAAGTCAGTGTGGTAGAACGCATAGTTTGCGCTGCCAAACGCCTACGCTAAGGTGCGAACGTAAGGACGCGTTTTACGGCTGTGGTGATCCTTGGTGTTATCATTCCAATAATTATGGAGATGATTTGCGATTTTCGCCAGTGCCGGAAGGCGAAGAATATGCATCTGGAACAACAACTAAGCGGCCGTCGAGAGCATCCACGCATACTGCACATCATTGTTCCGAAAGATCACAAAGTTCGCCGCCGCGTATTGAGAAAAGCCGAGATGCTTGCGTACAAACATACGAGATGATTGATAAATGTACATCGCCGTTTATGCGAATGGGAAGCTTTGATTATCAGAATCCTAAAATCACGAAAAAAGACACTAATACGCTAAAAAAGAGACCAGCCTATAATGCGAGACGAAAAACCGAACCGATACAGCCCCGATCAAGATCCCCTTCCACATCATTTACGCCAGATAGTCTAGAAAGTCAAAAGGTAGATTGATTTTAAATATTGATAGTTTCTTATTGTCCAAAACAAGTAATATAATAGTAAAATCAAATAAATTATAGCAATCTTATCATAAAAATTATCTCTTCTCATTCTGCCTCGAGGTACATACGGTGGGTGAAGGAATATTAGAAAGAGACAAATGTAATATATTTATGCATACTCCTCTATGCCGATCCTTTACCGTTTCGAATTGTCCATACGATTTGGAAATGCAGACTAGTTGCTAGCTTGTGTGTGAGCAGAATTTTTGTATTTATAGGAACAGCATACACGAGTACGCAAAGATATATTAGAGTTGAACTTTTTTTTAACTTACTGGCACATACAGTTTAAGCTGATAAAACGTATGTTAATAATAAACTATTAATTACATGAAATATGTACTGGAGCAATAAGAAACTAATATGCAAAATATTTTTTTTAAATTAATCGTTTCCGAAATTTCTAGACTGCAAAACGAGTAGCAAAAGCACCAGGTCTACTTAAAGCTCCAGCAGAAGTGAAAAATTCTAGCACAAGCAATTCCAGTGATCCAAACAAGAAACCTCGAACCGTTCATATAGATGTATATTGTACGGGTACTGAAGTAGACTCTGATTCAAGTTCATCGTCAAGTGAATCCGATAATAAAACCGGATCTTCTCCACAAACAGTTTTTGAATCTGGTAAAGTTAGAATAACTCATAAAAGAGCCGAAGATGAAGAACTACCTTTTCATCTGCGCAACACTATTCAACCAAAATCAGTTAATCAAACTTTATCTAGTATAGCTGTTGAAGATTCTGAAATTGAGGATGGACTTAGCACAGCTTATCCTTCTCGAAGTTCAATTTCTGGTACAAGAGATTTAGATTCAAGTTTCTCAAGTGTTCCGCCATCATGGTCTACAATGTCTATGTCAAGTTATGCTATGCCTGATGATGAATCTCTTGCCAATACAAGTTGGAAAGATACTGTTTCCGATTTTGGGAGTCTAAGTCGCTCTAGCATAACTCAAACTGATAGTTTAGATTTCGTTCCTAGAAGACTGTTACAATATCAAACTAGAAGTAGTATAGATGAACAACCAGAAAGAGAATTACTCGAAACTCCTTGCAGCCTTCAAGCTAGTGATAGTTTTGAATATGCTAATTCAGATGACAAATATAGAATTAGTAACATGGAAAATTTGTGGAAGACAACTGATGATAAACATTGGAAGTCACCACAAATTGAACGAAAACATTTATTACAGCAACAAAAAATGAAAGAATATATTGAAAAACGATTAAGTAGTAAAAAACTTCCAACATGGGAATCTAAAGACACTGAATCTGAAAGTGATACGTCTGAAAAGGGGTGGAGTTTTGTTAAAGACGAAGAGAAGAAATTAAATAGAGAAGTTACTGTACGAAGAACAAGTAAAGAAGATGAGATTACAAAAAATTACCCAAATGTATTAGCAGTCAATTCACATACTAACTTGGTTACAACTTGCAAGTCTCCAAGCATATTAATTATAAAGCAAAAAATGAGCAAGGACTCTACCCTCCGAGCGCCATTTACTGTAGTACCTGGAGTTTTTACCGAACAAAGAGAAATAGCAAAAAAATTTGGTCGTATAGTTGATGTTTTTAAAAAACCTGGTCATCATATAGGCCCAGCAAAAAATCCAGATTGTAGCTGTGATCATTGTAGATCTTATTTTAGTAACCTTGGTCCCCGAGGACGGGCTAGATCTGTGGATAGTCAGCACAACAATTATTATAATTGGAAAGAATTGAGTCGAGGCTCGGAATCCCCGCAACGTTTACCTTTACCTGAAAAACTTAATACTAAACAAGACAACAAAAGCGCTACACAATTAGGCTATTCTGAAGGCTACTCTGATTTTTAACAATTTCCATTAAGTGCATTTCTATTATTTTCTCATATTGTTTTGTTATTAAAAAAATGTTATTTAAATTAACTAATAAATTTTATTTCATCAAATCGTTTGCAATCATTTTTATTATTAAATGATGTATTGTGGTGAGTTGTCTACAAAATGATATTTAACTTTGGAAATTTTTATTTTGATATATATTTTAGGCTCAGTCAAGTTTATCGGCCAGTAGCAAGAAATTAGACCTATTGAGAAAGTCGTTGGATTTACGGCGGCAGGAACTGCCATCAGATAGCCCCACATACATACAATTGAAAAGAGACCTCCAAAGTATCCAATCAGCAAGTCCGTTACCAGTACAATATACCAGTTTACAGCCGTTTAGGGATGGATCAGATGGATCCAAGTATAATACATCACATTCTACATTCAGCCGATGCGCTGCGGTCACTGGAACTTTGGAAGTAAGACTATTGGGATGTCAGGATTTATTGGAAGATGTTCCAGGAAGATCTAAAAAGGATCGCGATGTTACATCCAGTCCCAGTGATTTAAGAACATTCATGAAAGGCGTCACTGGCAGGAGCTCTTCAAAGAGCTATAGTGTTAAAGATGAGATCAGCAATGAAATCATGGCAGTTATAAAATTAGATAACCAAAATGTTGCTCAAACTAGTTGGAAACTATGTTCACAACAAGCATGGGACCAAAGGTAATATTAATCAAATTTCTACTTTATTCTAATTCATTTGTTATTTGTAGATTTTCTATTGAACTAGACAAATCAAGAGAATTGGAGATTGGTATTTATTGGCGGGATTGGAGATCATTATGTGCAGTGAAGTTCTTAAGGTTAGAAGAATTTATTGATGATGTTCGTCATGGAATGGCATTACAGCTGGAGCCACAAGGATTACTATTTGCTGAGGTATGTAGCAGAATTTTATTATTATTTTCAAGAGATGTATGTTTTAATGTATAATTTTTATTGTTGTGTATTTTTCAATAGTTAAAGTTGGAGATAAAAAAATGTAATATTATAATTTTATTTCTTTTCTAAGTACAAACTAAAGAACTAGATTTGAAAAAAAAATTGTTTAAATCAAAGTAAATAAAAACACATGTTTTGCAGGTAGAAAATATTTTGATTTTGTAGAGCTACGTTATATATAATCATTCTAGAAAGAACTAAAACTTTTATTCCTGCATTAAATTTAGTAGTTACAAAATTATAACCATTTTGTAGAAATAGGAGTCCAAAATGGTATTTGTGAGTTTTAATAGTAGGTGGTAATAATGAACTGGTTGATGACTTTTATTTTGACGAATTTTAGATATGTTCACTTTTTTGTGCTTTTTTCTTTTTTTGCTTGTTCTGTTAATTTTACATGGTCCCAGAATGAGAAGTCTCCTATTCTCATCCACATTCATGAGCAAAATATGATAACATTCTAGCTATCGAATTTGCGTAATTAGCAGATAGTTGACTCTAACCATAGTTTTTGGAGTATATTTCACACTAGGATTAATAGTTATCAAGCGTGGTTAGTTTCTCTTGAGACTTAAAAGATAGAACAATTATGGACAACTATATATTTTAGACTTCTCCTTACTTCATTTTATCTAACTACTCAATTTTATTTCAACAGGATATATGGTTTATATAGCTATTCCGATTCTTATTTCCTTGATTTGTGTTTCTTGTTTTGCTTTTAGACAAAAGTTAGATTGTATGCATATGCTACATCGCAATGCATTGACCCAGATACAGGTTCACTGTCACACTCTCAAATCTTGTGAGACATTGCATTGTGTTATCATGAATCATTACCAGACTGTTATGTCGCGATGATGCGCAAATTTATTTGTACGCTTTTAATTTATGTAAGTGGAGATGTATGCAGCGTTTATTTTTGCTGCAAGGCTAATCATTGACGACAGAGGTTGAGACTACCACATCCAGGAATTTGCCGCAAATTCAGGAATTTCAAACTGAATTATTGGGTTCTGTAACGTGCACGCAACATCGAGGCAGTACACTGGATCTACTAAAGTTTCTTTTCTTATCTGAAAGAAAGCATACTCATCACATTTATCTTAACCAGAAAAACTGACAGTCCAAAGGGGATTCGAACCGAGACCCCTGGTGGTGCAGTCGAGTATGCTAACCACTAAACAATGTTAATTATTATAAGCATGATTATTATGGATTATACATGGTTATCTTTATGAGTTAGCCAATTTCTTTAAGGACTTTGATTGTTTTTTCAGTCTACAAATTAAGGAAGCCTTGTTTACAATTTTCTCCGGTCAGACCACCATTTAAGCAATTTTTTTTGTATCTATGATTTTGTCTGGTGTTACTGGCTGAATGTTTTAATAACTGAACCTGATAATTGTAGTCTACCCATTTTGTAATTTTATTGTTTTTTTTTGTTTTGTTTTCAGGTAATTTTAATTATCTAATGTAAAAAAAATCTAATTAGAATCTTAATTAAGTTCTTAATCCTAAATTTATATTTCTAATTACTGTTTACAGATTAAGTTCCTGAATCCAATGATTTCCAAAAAACCTAAACTCCAGAGGCAAAGAAAAATATTCAAAAAGGAAATTAAAGATATGCCGAGGGCTACTCAAATGAACATAAATGTTGCAACATGGGGAAGGTTATTGAAAATGAAATCGCCTCATCAGGATAATAATATGCCTTTATCACCAGAAGCTCAAGTAAATATAATAGTATCCACATATATTTATAAATACTAATGTTCCTTAATAGCCATTAGAATATGAAGCTCCAGATGATAAACCTGAAACACCAGGAGAGATGCCCGATTTACAACTTACTGGATTGGGTGGTCAAAGACCACTTGGCATTGGGGTTGCTGCTGTGTCACCTGAAACACCACCACCCGCCATACCCACGCAACCACCACCTGTTGCTAGAAAACGAGCACCACAAACACCACCACCATTACCGCCAAGAATAGATTTAGATGAAGTAAGTGGAATGCAATCAAATTTGTTATGTATATAGTCTGGTTTGTGGCACTTTTTCTTACCTTTCAGAGCGCTGTATTGCGTGAATTTGACTTCTTACATGAAGAAAGGGAGTCTAGGGTTGGTCCCCTAATAATACCCAATATACAAAAGAATCCTATACCTGAACTTGTGGTGCCTCCTACACCTGAGCCTGTAATTGAATTTCCTGATGATGAGGTACACAGCATTTAAACTTGCACTGTTTTTCATTTCCTATTAAATGTTTATTCCTTTATTTATAATAAATTTGTAGTATTAAAGTTATGTGATTTCAGATATATGACCCGGCAAATGTTAGAAGACGTCCTGTTGCTGCTAGGGAACTTGGTTACAGCCGAGATAGTGCCTATGAATCAAGACGACATTCCCAATATACAGGAATGTGTTTGGATAACTTTAAATTAATAAGTGTTTTGGGTAGAGGACATTTTGGTAAAGTAATTCTCTCACAATACAGAAATACAGGAGAATATTTTGCAATAAAAGCTTTAAAGAAAGGTGACATAATAGCCAGAGATGAAGTAGAATCATTACTTTCGGAAAAGAGGATATTTGAAGTGGCAAATTCTATAAGACATCCATTTTTGGTCAACCTCTTTTCTTGTTTCCAAACTGAAGCTCATGTATGTTTTGTTATGGAATATGCTGCTGGTGGTGATCTTATGATGCATATTCATGCAGATGTATTTAATGAACCAAGAGCAGTATTTTATGCATCATGCGTCGTACTTGGATTACAGTTCTTGCATGAAAATAAAATTATATATCGTGATTTGAAGTTGGATAATTTATTGCTTGATACAGAAGGGTATGTGAAAATTGCAGATTTTGGATTGTGTAAAGAAGGAATGGGTTTTGGTGATCGTACTGGTACATTTTGTGGAACTCCAGAGTTTTTAGCACCTGAAGTATTAACTGAAACATCATATACGAGAGCCGTTGATTGGTGGGGTTTGGGTGTACTCATTTTTGAAATGTTGGTTGGAGAGGTAATTAATGTATAATAACGTAATATAGATAGTGGAAATAATTCTTTATTTTCAGTCTCCATTCCCTGGTGATGACGAAGAAGAAGTTTTTGATTCAATTGTTAATGATGAAGTTCGTTATCCTAGATTTTTATCTTTAGAAGCAATTGCAATTATGAGAAGGGTAAACCATACAAATTTAATAAATAATTTCGAATAACATTAACTTTAATTGTAGTTGTTGCGTAAAAACCCTGAAAGAAGATTGGGTTCAAGTGATAGAGATGCTGATGATGTTAGGAAACAGGCTTTCTTCAGAAATATTCTGTGGGACGATTTGTTACATAGGAAAGTTAAACCTCCATTTGTTCCAACTGTGGTAAGTACAATAAATATTGCACAAAATTTTCTACGATGTTGTATTTATTAATATTCTTAAAAAGTTAAAAGAATTTAGTTATGAATATGAAATGAACAAAAAACATTTCCAAAATGGAACATTTTAAAATAAATATCAGTAAACACATGAAAAAAAACTACAATGAAATGAAACAGAAAATCTCACCAAAACCATTCAAAAAGACAAAAAAATGTGTGCTTTTCAATCAGTCTAGTCAGGATTATCTCTTAAAAAACAAAATAATTTTTTACTCACGGCTGTGCTTGGTAAACGATTTTAATAAAATATTTATACAATATGTCCTAAACATGTTTTTATTTATTTTGTTTTAATTTGAAATAAGTGTTATTATTGTTATATTTTATGTATAAATTTAAATCATAAAATTTATCATTTGCTATGAAAAACTAATATCTAATATTTCTCATAATTATTTTTATACGTATGCAAAAAAAAGGCTAAAACACGCCGCAGGTACTATATGTATTCCAATAAATGTATACTGGTGATGCTGTCGCACTTGTCTTACTCATAAAATCAATTAAAAAAGCGCCGAAATAACTGGGAAATATTTAGGTGTTTGTTTACAAAATTGTGCAGAAATCTAATATTTCTATGAATTATCCATGGAGAGTATCTTATTTATTGAATTATTTAGATGGTATTGTGAAACCTGTGGCTAGAATTACTCAATCAAATTGATATGAAAAGAATGAAAATTGTTAACGAAAAAATATTTCAGAGAGTGTGTGTGCTTCATTGTTTTTTTTATTTTGATCAAATTGGTTTAAATAGTATAGTTATTTCATACATATTTTAACTTAAATATACAATTACGGGAAGATCAAAATTTGCTGTCCTTAAATAAATGATGCTTTCAGTGGCATTTTGTTGTGATAACAAATCATTATCATTATTACGTTAGGGGCAGACTGGAACGCTTTTTTGTTTGTGCTAATGCGTACCTACAAATATTGACTCAGAATATATTGTAAATGTGTTTTATTTATCTTAAAATGAACTATCACATAGTAATGGTCACCACCATTCAATTTTCACCAATTATCAATTTTATTGTATATTGTAATTTTAAGAACATGTTTCAGTTTTTCTGTATAATTGATGCAAAAAATATATGCATTAGCAGTTTTAAATGCTATTTCTTTCTTACATTTCATGAGTTAATTACAAAGAAAAACTAAAACATAGATTTGTGCATTTTATAATAACTTATCTGTACATATAAAACCGTCAAAATTATATTTAAGTTTTTTATATTATGTTAACTTATTAGTAAAATATACAAGACATAAGAAAATCGCAAATTTTATTTTGATAAAAATTTCATTGCATTTGTACAACAAAACTACATTCAGTTTCTTAGTGAAAAAACAACTATCTAAAACAGCATTAGTATAGTTGGAAAATTGAGTGGACAATTAAACATTAAAAAATGGAATTTCATTATAACATTAAAAAATCAAATTTATGAAAAAATTATCCTAAACTAAAAACATCCATAGACGCGTTTCGAGGTTTACCTCTCATCAGTATGGCTTTATTTATTTATACTTAATAATTGATTTGTAACTTACTTTGTCAACATCGTTCACCACCACAATTCAAAGTGAATATTTTAAAGGGTGTATTGACTATTTATACTAACTGACTTAATGACTTTATTTAATGGCTATGGTTAATAGCATTCTGAGAATGAACAAATAAACAAATTATTTCGGGATATTTAGCTGATGGTAATAACATGAAAAAGAATTAAAAAGGAAATTTGAAAATTAAAAGTAGAATAAATTTTTTTGCATAAATTATAACTACTATTATTCAATTTCGTGTATATCAGAACATATATAAAATATATAAAGAAGACACGCAATGTCCTCTAATGAGACAGTTGTAAAGCAATAATTTCGAATAAAGCCTTGTTAAATAGGTAAATTTATACGAATGCCACAACGACATATGTAGCGCTCGTTTATTATATTATTATTATAATTTTTTAATTTTAACAAATAAAATATGCAAGATAAAAAACATGTATAAATCTATTTTCTTTCAGCAATCCTTTGAAGATGTAAGCAATTTTGACGAAGAATTCACATCAGAGAAACCCCACCTTACACCACCTAAAGAACCAAGATTACTCACTGACCAAGATCAAAATCTATTCAAAGATTTCACTTACATGGCAGATTGGTGCTGACATGAAAGATACAAAACTTTCAGAATGGATTGTTACGATAATTGATGTTGCCAAAATTGCAAAAAACTTCTAGGGATGGAAGTACTATAAGATCTCAAAAACACCGGAAAATAAATATTTTTTTATGATTTTATTTGAAGCATGTTATGAATTTTTTAAAATGGTTTTTCATATATAATAAGCAATAAGCTTTGTTATCGCGAACAATTTAATTTTTAATATTTATGAATATGAAAGTTACGAAATTATCATTCTATTTTTAAAATAATTTCTTTTCATATAAAAAATTGTTTTTGAATATTTATTTTAAAAACAAATAATTTATGTATATATTTTATCAATTAGCTTAATTATTGCATATATTGGAAATTTATTTAATTTAACAATGAATGTAATCAAAATATATATTCAAGTTCTTCCACTATAAGTACACATAATTATTGTATAATTGTGTAGTATTTTATATTTAATTAATTTTCGTCATAATTGTAAGACTGTACTGTTATTTCAGAAGCAGATTATTGTTTTGAAAGTGCCTGTTGAAAGTAATAATAAAGTGATTTTACGGCTCATTTGTATATATTAGATATAAGTAGTTACTAATATCATATTTTTTGATTGCTTTAACATATCTAAATTATGTAACTTTTCATACATATACTAAATAATGATTGATGTAATTATTTTATTAAAAGAAAACTCCTGTACTGTAGAAATAAAAAATAAATAAAACTGTGTGTTATTTAATCAGAATAATGGTCGCTCTCATTTACATTTCTTGTTCTATCTTTCAAAAGTGTAATAGATAATCCATACATTGCTGCTTCTTCTAATAAAATCTTATTTTTAATTAATTCCTTATCTATTTTTTCTCGATTATCTTCTTTGGATTGGATTGTTGATTTTGAAGGAGGATTCGAAATTCCATTTGTTATATTATAATATACGCAGGTGGAATCAGGTGAGCAAATTACCAAACATACACTGAAATCAATAAAACAAATTCAAAATCGATTTCATCATTCAAATTGTAATTAAGAAACGTGCGATAGACTCAAAATTGCACGGGGCAATCTTCTAGGGAATTGTTTATTAGCTTAAAATAAAAAGAAAAGTATGTGTTTTTCTGATACTTTTAAACATTTTCTAACTATTACAATGTATGTAGTCGCAACGTTATTATGAATAGCTGTTAATTTATTTGTAATTAATTAAAAAGGTCTTTCCACGCATATGTCGATTTTGATGCAAAATGTCATTTTTATTTACTTTACCATTACTTGTATATAATAATTATAAATATCTTGACAGTGTAAACTTTCATTTTATTTTAACACAAATAAGTTTCTAGAAGATTTCCGTGCAATTATAAATAACCCTGTATAACAAAAATTAAAAAAAATTAAATTGTGATTGTTTCTCTTCTTACCATACCCATGGTCTGCCTATGTTTGTTTTAATGAATCGCCTAGTGATCGACCATACCAGTATGTATTAAATACACAATCCCCGTATTAATTCTATTCCTTATAGTTAATCTCATTGTTCAACAACAAAACCTATCAGCCGAAACCGGTCTAAATAAATAAAAATGAAGTCAGCACATTTAAGTGATTAAAACTTCTTTAAAATAAGCTTAAGAATAAAAATGTTGTCGGTTTAATGATAACTGCATTTATTTTTTTTCAAATTCAAACATTGCTTTTTTAAAGATGATTTTAGTCGATTAATTATTTATTTATTTGCATAATCCTAGTAATAAAATAATATGGTACATAAGGTCAGGTACAATTTGCAAGAGTTAAAAATGATTTTTTTAACAAATAGTTCTATAAAATTGTTCCGTAAATATCTCGGAACTTAATAAAGATAATTTATTTCTGTTTTCGGAATTGTGATAAGTATAATAGCAAAATGCAAATTTGAGCTTATTAAAATATAATTATAAATAAAGAAGTGAATAATTGCCTATTTGTGTTCCATTTTTTTCAGATTTGTTTTAACCGTTTTTTATTATTTTTTACATTTGAAATTTATAACAATAATGGATGTAAACAATAAACCGGCCGAAGGGTCCGCTTTTTATGTTCTCACGGCCACATGTTTTAGCCGCAGTAACACAAAGCTTAATTTGGACCAAATTCATAGTTTATAATTATTTTACTAGGTACAAATTTTAGGTTTAAACTAGTTTTGATTCAAAAAATTTAATTTATTTTTACTAATTATTATTATTTTTATTAAAACAACTTTCCCGAGAGTCCCCATATTAGATAATAATTGGCACAAAATCAATCTACTTATTAATTAATTTTACAAGAATTGAACTATTATACCTTTTTTATCATTTATTTAAACTATCAACATTAGGAATTTATTAAATATAAATAAAAAAGATCATTTCAATGGCTATACAATTTTTATTTTCCATGACTAAAATATAACACTGGAAATTATTGAATGCCTACTAATATTTGTCAGGTTGGTGAACTTTTCAAATAAATATAAATTGTATTGTAACTAAATAATATAATTATACTTCTTGCTTTGAAAATAAAGTGCGATTCTTTATAGCAGGAAGGGCAATTACCATGTTTCCCAACCATAATAAATAGACAATGATGCTGGATCACTGATTAGTGCTATTTATATTATTTTACTGTTTCCTGTTGTTAATTCTTTTTCACATTTTGAATTTTATGATATCCCTCATCAACTCATACTCCTTACAACAGTTTTATGGTTAGAAAATATATATAGTATTTTTTTTTTTTAAATTTTTATGAGCGTCTGCCGAAATTATATTTGAAAACAACTATAAATAACATTCTCAAAATTTGGTGCCGATTGATAAGGTCTAAATGGAACCGCAAGCGCAAAAACTACCAAACATACATACTTCTTGTTTTGGCGACCAGAGAACTTCTGAAAAAAAAATCATGGCACTTTTGAGTTTTGAGTTATAAACCAAACTTGCATTTTTTTAAATGGCAGTCCTAGTTTGCTATGGATTCATTAAAAAGCTTTTTTTTTTCTGATTTTAAAAATGTATAGATGGGTATCCATTTCAAACGGACCAGAGCTAGGGGGGGTGCATTGAGAAACTTGCTTATGTATTTTTTTTTTAGTTTCTATAACCTATTAGTAGTTTTTTTTGACGTTTTTTAACTTAATTGCATTTTTTATTTAAAAACCGCAATTTTAACTCAAAAAAATAAATTTACTAATGAAATCAATCAGAAATTTTTCGTAGAATCCAAATCTGGCGCCACTCCAAGTTTATACCCTGTCCATAAGCCGCAAAAACCATAAAACCATGTTTTTGTTCTCAGTGGGCTGGGCAAAAAGGAGCATTTTTTTAAATTTTTTTTAACCGCTAAAGTTAACGTGTTTTGATGTAAATTAATTAGAAAATATAAATTTGTTTTGTGTATTTGAGTTTTAAAGGTCTAAAACTCGAAAAAACTGCAAAAACTTTTACAAATGCACATTTAACAGTTTTCAGAGAAACTATACACCAAATATTATTAAAAAAATTAGTTTTGCAAACAATTCTACATAAAAAATAGTCAGTGTCGTGCTTATCTGGCAAAGAAAAACCCATCTAGAAAAAAAAAATTGTTCAAAATTTACTTAAAATTTTTTTTTTTAAATTTTTTTTTAAAGATTATTTGGATTATATTTTTTTAAGGTTATTTCAGAAGTTTAACAAAGACATTTTTTATTGCTTGAACTAATTTTTGGCCATTTTACTCTTTGTTTGATAGTTTTTGCGCCTGCGGCACAAATTTAGACTCGATCTATCGGCGCAAAAATTTAAAAATATTATTTTTGGCATTCAAACATAATCTGCCTGTCGCTTGTTAAAATTTGTTAAAAAAAAGTTTTAAACCACACCCTTGTGTGTTTATAATATTTTTTGTAAATATAAAAAAATAATTAATTTTTCACGCATTTTTTGCTTAAAAATTTTGTAAACATTTTTTTCTAGATGGACTCTTCTATAGACGATGAGTACAACACTGACAATTTTCCATGTAAAATTGTTCCCAGAATTCAAATTTTTAATAATATTTGGTGTATTCTTCCTCTGAGCGCGGCTAAACGTGCATTTGTAAGAGTTTATGTTGAAGAATTGGCAAACTTTGCAAGATTTTTTGAGTTTTAGATGCTTAAAACCCAAATACACAGAACAAATTTATATTTTTCAATTAATTTACATCAAAATACGTCAACTATGGCGGTTAATTTTTTTTTTAAAATGCTCCTTTTTGCACAGCCCACTAAGAACAAAAACTGAATGGATATGTATCATACTCTAGTGGGGATATGATATGCCGGACCAACCATAAAAACAAAAAATACAAATCACAATGTTTATTTGATTACGTCGCTAAACACAAATGGTTTTTTTTTATTTGTAAAATGTTAAAAATAGATTAAGAACGTCTTATTTATTAACTGTTATTATACAATAAAGCTTAAAAACATTTTTAATTAAATATTTTAACAACATAATTTAACCAAAATTATAGGTAGTTCTAAATTTGATAATTATGCGAAACGTCAGATGTCAAACATAACCTGAATTTATTTCAATATAAAATAATGTTAAATGATTAATTGAAAAGTTTTAAAATAATTTTTAGATTTTTATCAGTCGTAGAAAAAGTAACCTGTACAACTCGAGTGGAATGCCCATATCGCACTTAGACGTTTGGAGCACTCCGCCTGCAGCGTCGTGCTTCAAACTTGTCTTCGTGCGATATGGGCATACTATCCACTCTTGTTATACAAAATACTATTACAGTATTTACAAAAAACAAGAATAAATTAATAAAAAAATTATTATTAGAAATTATAAGAGTGCCTTGGAATAAAAACAATAGATCTAATATAATTTTTCATTTATTCATATTATTTGTCAAATTTAGTTGACAAAAGTTGGTTATAGTTATTCAAAAAGAACGCATTTATTTAAACATCATTTGAATTTAATACTACAAATGTGTTTATTGTGTTATATTTTCTTATTCGGCAGAAGAAAAAAAATGTATATGTTATTGTGTTACTACAAAATTGTAATTGTGGTAGAAATGAAGCAACTAAATTGTATCTAAAAAAACATACATGGAAAGAAGACAGCCAAGTAAAAGATTGTTTGCAAAACTTGAAATATATTTGAAAATTTTGTAAACCAAAAAAGGCAAAAGTGGTAGTCATTTTGAAGCAACATAAATCATCCCGCCTCATTTTCTCAGTCTCATACTCTGAAAGACTTTTAACATGCTAGAACCAGGTTGACGAGGTGTATAGAGTATAAAAACGACAATTTCATTTTTTAATATAAATAAATTTATAGGTTTTAGTGATTATATTTTGATTAAATATATCTTATTTTTATGTACATGTCAAACCTGATATTTTTGAATAATATTTACGTTTTGCAATTTTAATTTAAACTTGCGGCAAAATTTAGAAAGCTTTCTTATGGTATAATCTCATCGTTGTCGGGAATCGGAAAAATTAATTTTAAAATAAATTGAATTAAATATATGTTTTTTTATTTAGATTGTGATACGCAAATACAAATATTTTTTATTGTCGTGACTTTATTTTCATAATATACTGTGTTGTTACAATTAAAGAAAAACCGAACCGAACCCTGAAACCGGGGATCCGATTTTTTGGTTTAGAGCGAAGCGAACCTTGTTCAAAATATTTGACTGGAACCGAACACTTCTAAAAAATTCGGGGACTTTCCGGCTCTGCCTATAGCAAACTAGGTTTGCAATAAAAAAAAGACTAGTTTGGTTTATATCTCAAAAATGAAAAGTGCCATGACTTTTTGTTAACTTATTTGAATTCTACACAAAAATATCTACAGATTTAATTTTTTAGTGTTGCTCTAGAGTAGATATACAAAAAGTTAATTAAATTTGAAAAAAATACGTTTATAGTTTTTTTGAAACAATTAAAAAAGTTGAAGAGCTATGCCAAAAATAGCATTACGTTTTTCTAAAAATTCTACCCAACTTTGCTAATTTAACCAACTCTAACATTTAAAATAACAAAGTTACCCATAAAACACATGTAGAGTATTGACACCCTGTATACTTATACTGGTAACATTAGTTTCTGTCATTGATCAGTAGTTTAGTAGTCAATTTTGAAAAGAGCACTTATTTGAAAAATGTGCAAAAGATTAGGCAAAAAGCCCACCTCCTAGAAAAAGAAATTAAGCTTCAAATTAGCAAAATATTACAATATTACATTATTACTTTATTATATTACATACATCTATGTTTTTATTGATTTATTCCGTATGTGGGTACGATTGATAAAAATAGATTACTGATAGCAATTAGAGCTTCCGGATTATACGGATACATTTTTGGTAAATTATTGAAATGAAATAACAATTTAAAATTAAAAAGGAGCTTTTTATTAAAAGGGAATGCTCATAGACAATGAAACGAATAATAGAGCAGAAATGTTTATAAACATTTTGTCTCGTTTCAATATGGGGAAGAAACTAAATTTTAAATTTAGTTGCTCGTGGATGTGCATTGTATTGTACCTGAATTAGTTTTAAACAGAATTGGGAAGCAACAAAAATAAAAGTAATAAACACTAAACACTGCTGATTTGAAAATGAAAATGAAAATATTTTTTTTATAACAAAATACATATGAGTACTTTGGAGGTAAAGGACACCATGGGATGTTGGGATGGATGGGATGTTGGGACCAAAGGATGTTTTCTTTTTTGCTTTATATTGAGGTTTGGAGGCACTATATCAAATTACTATATGAAGCAAAAACACATCAATGTTCAATTTCACGAAAAAATTTACATGGTGTCATTTACCTCCAGGGTAAAGATATATAAAACTTAAATATAAATGAAAAGTAACTTATGATCACAATATAAATATGTATACACATATGTATTATATAATATAAAACTCAAAATATATATAAAAAATAACAATTTTAATTGTGAAAAAAAATAATTTTGTAGTCAAAACAAATGAAGCAATGTTAACACTCTTGTTTGCAACAACATAATTTTTTTTAATAGCTTGAGAATATTGATTTAACAACTCATTTCTTTCTTTGGCTATGTCGACCAACTCCTTTAAGATTTCCAACTTTTTATTATGATATTGGAGTCTCTCTTTCTTAGAGTTTGGTTAGTCTTTCTATTTGCTGGTACATTCTATATGCACTGTCGGTTCCGCTGGAGTTTCAACATCTTCAATAGTGATCTCCAGATGTCAGTATTAATTAATAATAATACAGGGTTGATAGATTATTGATTATTACATAATTGTCCTGGTGTTCCGGTGAATCGCCTTACGTATATTGGTGTGGTATATTGGCAAAATTGTACTAACATCGGACAGACCCTTACCGTTAACAGAGAAAACTGTATGAAGGCAAGTACGATTAGGTTAGTACCCTGGACTACTTTATTAGTTGAATAGTACGCAAAATACATATGCAATAGCCTCGGATAACCAAAGTTATGATGGGCAGCTGGGGTCAAAAGGACACTCAGCCTTGTTTTTTGATATGAATTGACGGAACTCGTCACTTCCACTAACCAGTTTAATCAATTAAAGGTTGACTTAGTTTGTGGCTTAAAAGTTAATTTCTCTAACATTTGTGGTCTAAAAAAAGAATGTAAATTCTGTTCATCAGCATCTTGAACTTAGAAACCATGGGGGCTCCTTTTAAGTAAAACTAAGGTAAACAATAAAGATCCGCTTCAATCTGGTACATTCCGATTATCATCTTGAATATTCATTTGCTGCCCAACAGGGTGTTTGTGCCTACATCCACAAATAACAAGCGTATTCTAGACTGTCAAAGTACAAAATTCAGGGTACTGGTTATAAAACTCAATTTTTCCGTAAGACTTTTGTAGTAAGAATATACCGTTCTCCAAATAAGGCAACTTCAAACTTTGTGATGACCTTTTTGAAAGATTTGACAAGCTTCTTCAAAGTAATCATAAAAAAGTTGAAATAATTTTGTTGAGATTTTAATGTACGTAATACTGTAGGTTTAAATCACTTATCTTACTCAACTTATTCAGCACCCCACATATTTTCCTCTTGATGGACTTTTTGGTGAACCAAGATTATTAGATCTAGATCTTTCAACTATTCCAGAGAAAATGCTACTGTTGAGGCTGCTTTATGAAGTTTTGAGCATTCACTTATTACTTCTGTTGTTAACACTTCTCTTCCCAATACTACTAAACCTAAACCGTGCCTCACCTATCATTATTCTAAGTAAAAAAAAAGCAGATATTTTTTCAAACCAATTTGCATCTAATTCTACTGGCTAGTGGTAAAGTTATGGGTCAAACTAATTTTAGGCAACGGGTTGTCAAAAGATATCTTCTTAAATTAAATACCAGAAAGGCATCTGGTATAGATGAAATTCCACCTATTATTCTTAAAGCAGGAAAAAATAGGAAAAAACAGCAAAAATATATAGCATGTTAAAAAAACTTTCTTCAACAAAAAAGAAATATCAAAAACCACAAAAACAGAAATTGTAAAAAAAGTAATCAGTCCAACATTAACATATAGTAGCGAAATATTCAGCGTTACACCAAAAGGTAGAAAGGCAATGGAATAAATAAATAAAATAAAGCGAAACATGGACAATGACAGGAAAACAAATAGAAAGAATAAATGCAATAGAGATGAAATTTCTTAGGAAGATCGAAAACAAAACAAAAAAAGATAAAAGAAACTTTTTCGAATTGTTAGAAGATTGCAAACGTTCAACCTATACTTAAAAAAAGACAAGTCTGATTTTTCAAACTATAGACCAATTGCATTATTGTCCAATCTGTCAAAAACTTTTTGAAAAAAAATCCACTTTGTCAAGTTCCAGAGAAGATTGCTGATTTTGATACAGTAAGAAGTTGGGTTCAGTTAAAATTGACCAAGTTGGCAGAACCCATTCAAATATTGTTTCAAGGTCTTTGTTTCTGACCTAGAAATTTCAAGATGCTTTGTCATATTTGTTGAAATGGTAATGAAAAGTATAAAGTATGACATGTGCTATCATCTGCAAAACTATGAATAGGACTTTTAGTTATTTGAAGAAGTTTATTAATGTAAATCAGAAATAAAGTCGGCAAAAAAGCAGACCCTTGAGAAACACCAGCATTTATAATTTTAGTCAAAGTTAAAACTATCAATTTTAATTTAACTATAATTTTTCTATAGTCAAAAAAACTATTGATAAGACTTACAAATTGTGATTTTTTTGACAGATTATCTATAATTTGAAAAATCAGATTTATCTCCCTTTTTAGGTATAGGTTGAACATTTGCAAGTTTCTAACAATTCGGGAATGTTTCTTTTTTGTATGACTTATCATACTTTAGTCAGAATTGAATTTCATGATTTTAATTTACCTGATGCCTATTATCATTAATATTTAATTTTGTAAATATCTTTAATGATTATTAGAGATCGGATTATATTTAACTTAAAAACACTGAAATATGCATGCAAATATGGAATAAAAAAGACCAAAATATGCATGAAAATAGCAAAAATTTTTATAAATATTACTTAGAAAATTATGCAATTTTGAATTAGTGTAAAATTTACTGCTCTTAAGGGAGTGATCAAGAGATTATGGCACAAGGAAATGTTTAAAGCTTTATTTACCAAGACCCATCAACAATTATGATCATAACGTTTTATTCTATTTTAGTTTTTAAAACATTTAATAAATATTTCTGGCAAGTTTGTGAGTTGTGTTGGATATTCGGGGCTATTCTCTATGCATTTTGCTAGAATGTAATCAAGATATAATTGCTAGCTAACAATATATAATGTCATTTTAAAAAATCTTGCTAGCTAACAATATGAACTGTCATGTTAACAAAAA
Organism: Tachinus rufipes; assembly: GCA_963932245.1. Classification (NCBI taxonomy): domain Eukaryota; kingdom Metazoa; phylum Arthropoda; class Insecta; order Coleoptera; family Staphylinidae; genus Tachinus; species Tachinus rufipes. The sequence goes on from OZ010742.1 coordinate 70,040,948, forward strand.
TCTTGTTTGCTAACCATATAAACGGTCATCACATCAGGAGGCGTAGCAAATCTCTAGATAAAATAATTATAATAATTATAAAAATATATTTTGTTAAAATGACAGTTTGTATTGTTAGTAATCATGATTTGTTAAAATGACAGGTCATTTTGATAGCATACAAGATTTGTTAAAAATGACAGTTTCTATTGTTAGCTAGCAATATATCTTGCTTACATTCTAGCAATGTACATAGAGAATAGCCCCGATTGTTTGTTTATTAAACAATTCGCTCAGGAAAAACCGATTCCATAAATCAAAATAAGATAAGAATGAGTATTTGAAAGAAAATAATTATTTGAATAACTTAATTTTCTTCAAGTATTTTATACCCAATTACAGGTTTAATATATTGGGGAAACACGTCATAAAATGATAGACATGTTTCATATAGAGTGCAAATTTATTGTCATTTTTATTAGAAAAATTTACAATTTTTGTTTTTATAATATGCTATTTTGTTTACAACCTTCTATATTAGGGATCATTCCATCCATTCTATTAAAATAACATAATAAATAACAACCAATAAACATTAAAAAAAGTATTTAGTATTTCTGGCAAGTTTGCGAGTTGTGTTTGATATTGTTTGTTTATTAAACAATTCGATTTTCATAATAAAAATTGAAGAAGCGGAAAACATTTACTAAAAAGAAATTTTAGAAGAATTTGAAGCCGCTCAGGAAAAACTGATTCCATAAATCAAAATATATAAATGAGGCTCTCAATAAAATTATATTTGTAATACAGGGTGGGCGAGATTGCCCGAGGTTTACGATGTAGGCAACCGAGTATACACTTATTGTATTTATTAAAAAAATATATCCCTAGGCCCTATACTGCCCTTGATCATCATCATAGACGTTACACAAATTTTGTTTTTGGGGTTATTAATCTAATTATAAACAATTAAAATATATACAAAGTACATAATAAAGAATGCTGAATTGTTTTAAAACTTTATTTAAAAAGAAAAAACAACAATTTCAATGGTATAATATAATATTTGAATAATTAAATACACTTAAATAAAATGTTTTTATTTTTTAATTAGCAACTTAACTTAATCATTATTGAAAAATTAATACTCAGTATAAACATAATAAGAATAATAATAATAAGCAATTGTACAGGATTGTGAATTGAATTATTAAATTATATGCACAATGGTGTTTAAACAAAAACAAAATTTTTTATTTGTGGCAACATTAACAATTAAAATAAATACATAATACACAACGATGAACTATTTTAAAACTTCATTAAAAAACAACAATTTCAATAATTATACATATAATATACGAATTGAACAAAATTGACAAAATTACCATTATGAAAAGTAGCAAATGTTTATTTTTATTTGGTTAATTATTAATAAAAATATTATAACTCAATATTTAATATTTATTTATTTATTTATTCAATTGCCTTTTTACCTTTCGGTGTCAGGCGTATACATTATTAGTTTGTGTAATATTTTCTCCATTTCTTCCTATCCTTGGCTATCTCTTTTACTTCTTCCCACGTGTTTCCTTTTCTTGTAGCTTCTTCCTTTATTGCGCTGTTCCATTCTTTTCTGGGTCTTCCTCTTTTTTGTTCTCCTGCTACTCTTGTCTCATAAATTTTTTTAGTATTTTTTTCTTCACTCATTCTTCTGATATGTCCATACCATCTCATTTGACTTTCAATAATTTTTTCTTGTATTGGTTTTATATTTAAATTCGTCCTATGAGACATATAGGACGAATTTAAATATAAAACCTTATTTTATCTTTTCTTGTTTTGTTCTCAATCTTCCTAAGAAATCTCATCTCCATAGCATTTATTTTTTCTATTTGTTTTCCTGTCATTGTCCATGTTTTGCTACTATATGTTAATGTTGGTCTGATTACTTTTTTTACAATTTCTGTTTTTGTTGTTTTTGATATTTCTTTTTTGTTAAAGAAAGTATTTTTTAACATGTTATATATTTTTGCTGTTTTTCCTATTTTGTCCTCTATCTCTTTGTCTAGTTTTCCGTTACTTTGTATTATTGTTCCTAAGTATCTGTATTGTTCGACCTGTTCTATTATTCTTCCTTTTATTCTTATTTCGTGATTCAGTTTTTCTTTTGCAATTATCATGGTCTTTGTTTTTTCATAATTTATTTTCATGTTTATTTTCTTAAGTTGCTTCTCTATTATTTCCATGTTGTGTTGTAACTCTTTTTCGGTTTCAGCAATCACTGTCATATCGTCTGCAAATAGCAGTTCTGCTATTTTTGTTACTTCCATTTTCCAATATCCTATTTTTACCATTTTCATTTTTTGCTTTGCCTGTTTTATTGCCCTGTCTAGCACAATTGAGAAAAGCAATGCGCTTAACACACATCCTTGCTTCACATCTTTTTTTGTTTGGAATTCTTTTGATTCTTCATTATTCATTCTGACTATGTTTTTGTTTTCTGTGTACATGTTTTTGATTACGTTTATTATTTTCTTCTCAATTCCTCTCTCTTCTAGTTCTTTCCGTATGTCCTCTCTCTTGATCCTGTCGAAAGCTTTTTCAAGGTCAACAAAGCATACGTGCATTACTCTATTTTTTTTAATCATTTTCTCACTTAATTGTCTTATTATAAATACTAGATCCTGTGTGCTTCTTCCTCTTCTAAATCCACATTGGCTGTCTTCTATTGTTGTTTCTAGTTTGTCTCTCATTCTTTTTTCAATAATTTTTGTGAATATTTTGCTTGGTATGCTCGTTAGTGTGATTCCTCTATAGTTTTCACATTTCCTTTTATTGCCTTTTTATGTATGGGTAGAATAATTCCTTTATTTCATTCCTTTGGGGTTTTCCCATTCCTCATTATGTCGTTTATTAATTCCGTTATTTGTGTAATTCCCTCATCTCCCATGTATTTCATCATTTCCGGCGTTATTTCATCTGTTCCCGGTGCCTTCCCGTTTTTTATTTTCTTAATTGCTTCTATTACTTCGTCTTTTTTAATTTCTTCTATTTCTTCCGTTCTTCTGTCCTGTAGCAATTCTTCATCTTCTATTGTCTTGTTTTCTTCTGTTTCTTGTTCTGCTAGTTCTTGGAAGTATTGCCTCCATCTTATCTTCTTCCGTTATTATTTTACCATTTTTATCTTTTATGTTCATCATATTGTATTCTTTTTTTTTGTTTTAGATGTTTTAACGTTTTGTAAAATAGTTTTTGGTTTCGGTTGAAATTTTCATTCATTTCTTTTTAAAATTTTGTCCATGATTTTATCTTTGCTTCTTTTATTATTTTCATTGTATTATTTCTCTTTTCTTTGTATTTTTTGTAATCTTCTATTTCCTTGGTTTGTAAGTATCTTTTCTATTTTTCATTTTGTCCCTTATCTCTTTTTTGACTTCTTCTGTCCACCAATTAGTTTTTTTAGTATCTTTGTTCACTATTTTTGCTGATTAACAGCTTTCTTCCGCATCTTCTAGAATAATTTGTTTAAAAATTTCCCATTTTCCTTCTATGGACGTTCTTTTTTCTTTCTCTCTGGTTTTTTTTTGTAGTATCTTTTGGTATGCCACTTGTATTTGTTGATGATGATCGCTTCCTATTTCCGCCTGTCTTGTTACTTTTACATTCTTTATCTTGTTCCAGTTCTTTCTGTTAACTAGGTAGTAGTCAATTATTGATTTCTCGTTTCTGGTTGGTTGTGTTCTTGTGTATTTGTGAACTTCCCTGTGTTTGAATTTAGTGTTTGTTATTACTAGATTGTTTTCAATGCATAGTTGAATAATTCTTTCTCCGTTGTTGTTTCTAATTTCTTCTCCTTCTTTTCCCATAGCCTCTTCTATTCCGTTGTTTTGATTTCCTACTCTCCCATTTAGGTCTCTTAGTATCATTATGTTTTCTGCTCCCTCGTCTATTTCTTCTTGTAATTTTGTATAGAAGCTGTCTTTCTCTTCTTTTTTTGCGTCTTCATTTGGTCCTTATGCTACTATCATGGTCCATGTTTTGTTCTCTCCTAGCTTCATTTCTACTATCATAATTCTTTCATTTATGTGTTTTTCTCTTATTGTATCTTTTATCCTTTCCGGAGCTATTATCATTCCTACTCCTCCTTTTGCTCTATCCTTTTCTTCCACTCCTGTTCACATTAACCAATAACCTCTATGTATTCTTTCTATCCCTTGCTCTTTCTTTTTTGTTTCCGTTATTCCTAGTATTTCTATTTTTTGGTTTATCATTTCTTCCACCAGTTCAGCTTTTTTTCCTATGTATCCTCTTATATTCCATGTTCCTACTCTTTCTTCTTTATTTTTCTTTTTTGTACTTTTGCTATTTTTGTTCCTTTTGTTTACATCGTTTTCCGTCGTGTTTATCATCTTTCTTATACCATTTTCTCGCCGTGTATTTTTCTTTTTTTCTAGCCGTTTTCCTATTAGTTTTTTGGATCTTCAACTTCTTCTAAACCTTTTATTTCTTTATTCCGTCTATATTCCTCTCCGTTAATTATTAACTTACGGTAACCTATTCTTACCCTCTTGCCATTCGATTTTTCTTCTCTTGCTATGTCTCTAATTTCTTTTTGTACATATCTTTCTTCATGGGTTAGGTCACTGTCAATGTAAATTCTGGTCCCTTTTAAATTTCTTCTGGCTTTCATTATTTTTTGTTTTGTTTCCCATGTTCCGGCTTCGACTCTTATTATTTGTTTTTCTTTATGTATTAGCTGAGCTTTTCCTATTTTGACTTGAATCTGAAGTATTTCTCTCAAGAAGTTCTCCACTTTAATTTGTTCCTCATTTTCATTTGTTTTTATGCCAGTTATTATAATATTATTTCTTTTTTTTCTGTCTTTCTTCTTTTTCAGCTTTATTTTCTAAATTTTCAATTTTTTGTATCATCTGTATTTTTTCTTGCTCCCACTTTACTTCTTTATCCTTCAACTCTTTCTTTAGCTCTCTAATCTCTTCTTTTAGTTCCTTAGTGTTCTTTGCCATCTCCTTCATTAATTCCTTGAACATGCTTTTTAGTTCCTCCGTTTCCACCATTTCCTTCCTTGAATTTGTATTTATTTTGTCTTCTCGGCGTGTTTTATACTTGGTTTTTTTTTAAATTTAATTTTCTTATTTCGGTTAATTCCGCACACTCTGGCAACGTCGCAATTACCGCTGTACAAACTACACAGGTGTGATTTTCTTTTATGCCTATATTGCCTATCTTAAGTTATGTTTTTATTTGATTATTTTTATTTATTTTATTTTATTCTTATCTATTGTTAATTTTATTCTTTTCTATTTATTATTTTTATTTATTTTGTTGTTTTTCTCAATTTGTTATAATATATACTATTTATTATAATAATATATAATGTTTTGTTTTATTTGTATTGGAGATAGTTTTTCTCCGTTTCTGTTAGAGAGCGATGTTGATAGTGCCGCAGCTGTTGTAGATGGCACTCCTGTCTTTTTCTTACGCGCGTCGCTCGCTGTATACTCGTCTTCCTTCCACACTGACATTCATTCACTTTTATATGTTGGTGATTGTTTATTCGTTTATCACTTTAACACTCTAATACTGCGTACACACTTGCAACCACAGATCATACAGCGTCCCATTGCTTGTCGGTTTTCTGCCGTCGGATCAAAGAAAATGTTAGGCGACGATGTTGCGGTTCGCAGTTGTGTTGCGGAGTGATGGTACGCGACGATGTTACGCGACGGTGTTGCGGTACGGCAGATTGTTGCAAGTGTGTACGCAGTATTACACTTTTTCGTTATATTTGTGTGCACTATGTTACTTCCTATTTTTAATATAATAATAATTATTATTATTTTCCACTCTTCTGTATGGCGCAGAATCCTGGACTCTTACCAAGGATTTTGAAAGCAGGCTAGAAGCGTTTGAGTTGTGGACCTACAGACGTGTACTGAAGGTAACGTGGATAGATCATGTTACTAATGAGGAGATTCTTCGGCGAGTGGGGAAGGATCGAGAAATAATGACTACAGTAAAAGTTAGAAAACTAGAATACCTTGGGCATGTTATGAGGCACAAGGAAAGGTACAGAATACTCCAACTTATTCTGGAAGGAAAGGTGCTGGGAAAGAGAGGTCTGGGGAGGAGAAGAATATCCTGGCTTAAAAATCTGCGCCAGTGGTTTGGAGTGACCTCAATACAACTGTTCCGAGGAGCCGTGGATAAAGTGAAGATAGCCATGATGATCGCCAATATTCGCAACGGATAAGGCATGGAAAGAAGAAGAAGAATAATAATAATAGGTAATTGTAGAAAATTGTGAAATGAACGATTAAATTATATGTACACTACAATATACACAAAAACAGAATGTCTCTTCAGTCGTATCTAAATCAATTTAATAAAGTTTTATCAAAACATATATATAGGTCTTTTATTTATTTTTACCTTAAAATTGCAACCCAAATATCAATTGAGTGTAAAGTTGTTTCGTGTAACTAATAGAGATTGACAACAACCACTCAGCTTCATCAGTAAAAAGGTTTTATTCAATATTTCATCATTATTTATATTGTAAACAATCTCTTTAATTACAATGAACAGCTCGTCGGGTGGTTTCTTCTTACAGGTGCATAATTTGTAATTTGTAATTCACAACCTTTTTATAAGAAATTCTGGAGACTGAAGAGAGTACGACAAGGTGCCATCCTCATTGATAGTTCCAATGCGACTATAAAAGCACCTTGTTCTTGTATAGACATTATTGTACATATAACTTAAACATTCAATTCATAGTATGCATAACACTTAATTTACATTTTACAATTTATTATTTATTATTTTTTATAAACATTAATCTTAAAAAATGACTATTATACAATTTAAATACTCATTAACACTTCTGTTCAATCAGAGTCTGTGCATAACACACTTCACACTATTTGCAATTCTTTCAATACTTCACAATTCACATTTTATTATAATAAATTAACCTTTACATTATTTTTAATAAACATTAAAGGCACCTTACACGATCAATAATATTGTCAAATTCTAAAATTCCGATACAAAAGTTTGTTCAAATATTCTTAAATTAAAATAAACGTTCAATCCTAAGCTTGTTTGAATAATTAATTCAATTGTTGAATTGAATTTTATCACCACAAGTATTTCATGTAGATTTTTTCGTTCTTCAATGCGTTTATTTATAGTTTTTTCTTTATACTTTTAAATTTTCTGATATTTTTGTGGTACATAACGTAACTATTTAATAATTGTTTCTCAATCTCAATATCAAAAGATTCTATGTCAATATGACCTGATTGATTTATTATGCGCAAGCAATGCATGTAATTTAATTTTATACAGGCAACAATTTTTTTATGACAGACTTTTCAAACTCTAAAAGATTACCCGCAATTATTTTATTGGGTATATTTGTAAAAAATTTGATTGATTAATATTGGCAATTTCGATTGCTGTTGGAAGTTTACTGTGTAAAGCTGGGTATATTTAGAAATATTCACTGGTAAAAAACATTTTCTAAACTAGAAATGATATTAGGTTTGTTCCAACCGACAACAAACGCGGTTTGGGACCGTCAGGATTGTGCGCAGTTGAACTTTCGCGTTCCAACCGTACACAAACCATAAGCGTTTTGCCGTGAGATACCGTTGATGTTGTGGTATCAAATGGTTTTAAACCGTTGCGTTGTCGCGACTTACCGGTTATTAACTTTTGACTCCGAATGTACCAACCAGCGAGGTGAATTTAAAACCGAGTTGAAAGTAGTTTAGCTAGCGGTATGTTTTGTTCGGTATGTCAAATGAACGTCAAAAGCAAATCAAAACAACTTATAATCTCAAACTCGTAATTAAACTTGCAAATTAATTATTAAACATGTGTGAAGAAGAGGTGGACATGGTGGACATTAGTTTAAGTTTAAATTATAAAGGAGTAGATGTCCCAGTAAGAGTTAACCTCTACTGTCATTATTTTATTAAATATTAAGTAGTATATTACATTTATTTTTATTAATTTTAATCTAAGATTTTGATTATGTAATTACCTCTGAATCCCTAATATAATTGATTAATAAACATCAATCAACAAAAATAAGTATTTTTTATAAACTTTTAGGTTAAAATATTTAAAATTGACCGTTTTGACAGATCCTACCATAACAGTTTATAACCGATACGTTTTCGCGAGTTTCAGCTAACAACCAAAAATAGAGAGAGATGGAAATATAACCGCTAGTTGATCGCTGGTATGTACGGGTTTCTCACGGCCAAATGCTTCATGACTCTGACTAGAAGTCGGGCGTTCCAACCTGACCCCAAATCGTCCACAACCAAGTTGTGGACCGTCAGAAACAGTCAGCGATCAGAAGGTCAGAAGCATGTACTAAAAATCCGGAACCCCCCCCCCAGTCATGCGCAAAGAGTAAAAATGTTGCCGCTATTGAAATTAATGAAATTGAAATACCTCCTGCCGCATCTACCGCAATTTATTTAATTAGTAGAATTTAAATTTAATGATAATAACAGTAATTTATTTATCTGAAACTAAATTATAGTTTTAGTGAAAAATAAAGGAATACAGTTTATTGTAAATTAGTTTTTTTAAAGATGAATGATGAGTAACTGTTTAGTTATATATTTATTTCTATAAAAATAGTAATAGAATAATGTGATACACAACGTCAGCTGTGATAGTTTTAGTTTTTAATATTTGTTTACATTACATAACCTCACTTTTTAAAACTGTTTGAATTTAATATAATTGATGGTTGTGACCTCTACTACGTGATAACTCATGTTAGGGCCGTAATATCCAACTCCTAATAAAGCACCTAATAAACTATTAGCTGAATAACCTAACTTTTTTCAAACTTTATTTTGATTTATTTTTGTTATACCTCTGTGTAGCTGATAAATTATATGCTTAATGCTTATATTTATTATAAATGTATATGTTAAGCATATATTTAATTGGTTGTTTATAGGTTTTAATAAAATAAATAAAATTAAAAGTTAGGTTATTCAGCTAATAGTTTATTAGGTGCTTTATTAGGAGTTGGATATTACAGGCCTTAATGAAATAATAAAACAATTTACTACGTTTTTTATCACCCCCCCAATGCACATAATTAAAAATAAAATACTTGGCCTTCTTTAGAAAACTCTATGCAACAGATTCATTGCCGGAGGTGATTTTAATGTAAAACATCAACAATGGATGTCAAGAGTAACAAGAGCTGATGTTATGCAATGTACAATATGAACTACTTAACAAATGAACCAACATACTAGCCTACAGGCCAAAGAAAAATTTCAGGCCCATAGATTTCTACATTACAAATGGTATAAACTCTAGACAATGCATAAGAAAATCGTGCCATAAACTAGCAACGATTTTAACTACACTACATACACAAATACAACCAGCTCAAGAAATAGACAAAGCAATTATAAACCCAACTAAAAATATACAAAAAACAGTCACAAAAGCAACAAAAAAAAAACAAAAAAATAGAAGACCACCCTATAGCAATGACAGAGAAAATAGCAGAGAATAGAAAAAATCAAAAAATAAACGGACTAATAAGCCTTTTATAGGCCCTATCAAATGTGTTTGAGAAGATTCTCTTCAGGAGAATTAACCCAACAATCAAAAAGCTAAAAATTATTTCTAACCTGATATATGGATTTAGAATCTGAAACAGAACAACTGAACAAATCCAAAGGATAGTCAACAAAATTCAGTAAAGCCTAGAAGAAAAAAGATACTGCTTACCCGCATCTAGGATTGAGCTACAAATTGAAGAAATTATTAAAACACCATACCTATGAGGTACTGAAATCTTACCTAACCAACAGATACTTCTTGGTGAAACATGCAAATGAAGAGATCAACCTACAACCAATAAAAGACTAACAACAACCGCAACATACAGATACCGCAATAATAGCCTCCAAACCAAGCAGATCCAGAGGTGACTTAAAAAATGAAGATTTAAAGCTAATGCAGACAAGTCCATTCATGTTACATTAGCTATAAAAAAAGGCAACTGTCCAACAGTAATCCAAAATGGAAAACAACTGCATCAGTCTGACAGCGCAACATATCTGGGTTTACACCTAGACAAAAGATTAACCTGAAAAAGCACATATTTACCAAAAGGAAACAGCTTGGGATCAAACTAACTTATGATGTTAGGCAGAAAGTCCCAACTAATACTAAACAAAAAAATACTAATTATACAACAAAACAGTCCTGAAACCTGTGAACATCAGCTTGCAACTAAAACAGATACACAACGCTTTCAAAATAAAATGCTATACCTAATAACAAATGCATTTTGGTATGTGACCAAAGTGACTCTACAAAAAAACGTAAGATTGCCCTTTATTAAAGAGGAAATATAAAAGCTTAGTATAAAATATTACAATAGAGTAGAATACATACCAACAAGCTTGCAAATACATTGATGCATCCAACAAATACATAAAAGGCATCTGAAATGCTTCAAACCATCAGACTTACCAACCGCATTCCAATAGTGCCAATAAGCAACAGGCATATATGTGATGTAAACAAACAATAAAAGTGAATAAACTGAAAAGTTTCTAGTGGGAAATTTCTCAACATGATAAATTATCAACATATTAAATACTGATTGTCTCCCTGACAAATAAATAAAAAATAATCCACAAACGGTTAATACAACAAAAAAATACAAAAAAAAAATAATATTTTTAATTATTATAAAGGGTTTTTCAATAAGAAGTTTCATTTTGAATAGCAGGCTATTTGAGCAGTTGTCAATTTTAAAGCTATTATCTTTTGACATTTGACAAGTAAAAACTACGCCATTATTAAAAATGGAACGATACAAGCTTCAACAACGCATTGAAATTATTAAATTCACAACAAAAATGGTGAAAAATGTTCAGTCACAGTTTGCAAAACTAAAGCACTTTTTGGTTGTCGTAAAGCACCTTCTCGGCCGGCAATAGTAAACCTGGTGGAAAAATTTGAGCTGTTGGGACAAGTTTGTGATGTGAAATATTGAAACCGTGTGCATCGCTAAAGAACACATATTGCTGATGTAGCCCGTAGTGTTGAAGAAAACCCAGGTTTGTCGATTCCTTGCCGATCTTTAGAATTAGACATTTCACAAACGACATTACACCGTATTTTGCAAAAAGACTTCTGTCTTAAGGCTTTTAAAGTTCAGTTAACACAAGAACTCAAGCCGGTCGATCATCATAAACGTCGTATCTTTGCTGATTGGGTCCTTCAAATGCATCAAAATGAACCGGAATATCATTAAAAAATCATCTTCAGTGATGAGGCCCATTTTTACCTCGGAGGCTACGTTAATAAGCAGAATAGTCGCATTTGGGGCTCAGAAAACCAAGAATGATTGTTGAAAAGTCTTTGCATCCTCAAGGAGTCACTGTTTGGTGCGGTTTATGGGCTGGTGCAACTGTTACGGTGAATGGATGGCGCTACCGAGCTATGATTAATGATTTTTTATGGCCGGAATTGGAAGATATTGATGTTGACGACGTTTATTTTTAGCAAGGCGGCGCTACGTGCCACACAAGCAACGAAACAATCGCAATTTTGCAAGAAAAGTTTCCTGACCGTGATATTTCTCGAAGAGGTGATCACAATTGGCCACCGAGATTTTGTGATTTAACACCTTTAGACTATTTTCTTTGGGGCCACATAAAAGATAAGGTCTATGCCAATGCTCCACAATCGATTCAAGACCTTAAAGATGGAATTCGTGAAGTTATCGAGGACATACAGCCGCAAATGTGCAAATTAGTCATAGCAAATTTTATGAAAAGAATGTGGTATTGCAACCGTAACCGTGGCGGCCGTTTGACTGATATTGTTTTTAAATGTTAATGGCATACTTTCCTCTTTACAATGAAATAAACATTTATTGATTTCTCTTAAAAAATACCCGTTTTTTTTAAATATCAAAATGAAACTTCTTATTGGAAAACCCTATATATTTGTTATAAAATTATATACAATAATATACATACAAAACACTATAACTAGCTTTGCATAAAAATTATTACCTTACCTTACAGCATTTTTAAAGATTGTTTTATCGTTTAGCTTGCAATCAATATAAATATGCAACAAGCAAATTTTGTTCAAAGCATCTAGTTTGTTTGTATGTATAGTTTTTAGTTTGTCCTGTTCTTTCAACCTTTAAATTTCCACCTCATGCTTTTAAGACCATACCGACCGCTACCTTGATTTGTAGTATTTTAACAAAAACGGTAACTTTGGCTTCATCGCTGTTTCTACAAATAATTTGATAATCGATTAATTTTTTTACCAGTACATTCAGAAAGGATTAAACTATGAAATGTCAAAGTCTTTTGTCTCCCATTTCCAATCTTTTTTTTATGCATTCTTCCCCGTCACATCATTTTTTGTTTTATCAACATAAACTTTTTTTTCTAAAATATTTTTATTATGAACTTAAAATTACTTTCTCCACAATTACTATGTCATCCGAGTATACTAGCAACCCTACTTTCTCTCTATCCATTACTTGTGCTAAACTCAGCAAAAGAAAACAATCTAGGACTGAGCATGTCTGTCTCACACCTTATGTTGTGCAAAAATTTTCACACATTCACACATTCTATCATTTATATATAGATGCTCACTTATACCTTTTACTCTCAAGACACGCCCGCAGGTTTTCTCTATCCACACTATCAAAGGCTGTATTTAGGTTAGTTCCTAATCAATTACATTTACTCCACTTTTCTTAAATTGAACATAAATAGTAATATGACTAAAATAAATTAGATAAAAATTACAAATTTTAGTGTATATGAAATGATAACAAATGTTTCTAATAAACAAAAAGAAATTTTCAAAATATTATATTGAAACACAAAAAGATAAAATAAACAGATGAAAAAAACAACAATTACCAACAAATTTCCAATTGTCTCACTAATCAAATATATTAAAGTTTGTATCAGTAACAGTCACCTTCAATTGACAAAATCGATTTAAGATCCAAATGTACAAACCAAATTCTTAAACTGAATAAAACAACAATCAAAAACATTTTCAATAAACAATTAGAAAAAAACAACCAAGATATTTTAGTGACTATATTCAATAAAATAAATAAAACCGTAATTATGTACCGTAAAGAATAATACATTGACAAAATAACAGACCAATAATTTGACTCAATTTGAATCAATTATTAAACAAAAATCTTACATAAAATAATAAAATAATTTACTAATCAGAAGTTTATCCTTACAAATACATTAGTAATTTTGGCACAATCAGATTATTACATTTGTAGAAGATTATTACATCTGTACTAGTAAAGCCAAAACTAGTAATGTATTCGCAAGAATAAACTTGAGATAAAAAACAGTAAATTGTTTTATTTGATAAAAATAAATTAATAACCAGATTATTGCATCTGTAAAAGGATTTAGTAAAGCCGAAACTAGTAATGTATTCGTAAAACTAATTGTGATAAAAAACAGTAAATTTTATTATTTGATAAACTCAGTAACTACCAAAACAGTAGATTGCCAAAAACCCATAAAAAACAGACCCCTTATAACCTAATGTAAACATAAAATGACGTAAAATACAGATCACTATCATATAAATAGCGTTGCGGCACATTCAATAGGTATCGTTCCAGCCACAGTGGAACTAAATTTAAATTTTATTGTAATAAATAAATAATGTAATTTCTACTTATTACTCACAATGAACATAAGAGAAATTTTTATTTAGAATTTACATATGATAGGACTAAAAATTGTAGTTCAAAGTACTGTTTTCATTCTAACAAGAGATATGAACATTATAATCAAGATGACAAATTACAGTCAAACTACTAATTGTGCAGAATATTTATCCAGTAAGCAATTGTTGGTTTGATTTTTTTACTTACTTCATCATACTGTTTATATCTCTGGTTAGAGTATAATGTATAAAACACAATTATAACAACAGTGACTATATTTAAACCCTGTCTAAAATGTGTATGTAAGACTAGTTGATAATAGCAGATAGTTCTAACTGATGATAAGATTTGAAATCTGCAGTCTTGATTAACAAACTTTTATATTTAGTCCAATTACAGAAAGCATTACTCTAAGGTATCAACTAAATTAAAACATTATAATCGTGCAAGTTACCTTTGATTAGTATCCTTATTCGACATCTTAAAATATTGTAGCATATCATTAAAATTTATTTTATCGGATACTGCAGCAGGTAGTAAGTATGATATGTTCACTAGATCTAGATTTTTTCGCAGTAAAATATAAATGATTTATATTCAAATCATACTCGTATGTAATATCCCAATACTTTTTAACTAAAAAAAAACAAATAAATGTAAAAACCAAATATCTTATCCTACCAATTCTTCATTTATTCTGAAAGTTAGGTTATGTTTATAAATGTTTTTGCCTGTTTGTTTAGTGCGCCAGGTTTGAAAAGCGGAACAAGGATATCTAAGCTTTAGAATGAAAAAAAAAATATAATGTAAAATATGTTGTAACAAAACTTATGGCAAATATATATATATATATATATATATATATATATATATATATATATATATATTTAATTTTATTTATTATTTATTTTTTAAACAGGCATTAAAAAATAGTTTATTAATATTTAACGAGTCGTTATTTTAACTGGCTTTCGTAAATTTCAGTATCAGTGTAAGTTGCAAGTGTAAACTGCAAAAAGTTTAAATAATGTTGGGAAATACAACAAACAACAACAATTTTCTTTTAAATTGTTTTATCAACGTTTATTGCAAGATCCCCTATATATCGCACTCTGCATAATAAATTTAATAGTTCACTTGACATTTGCTAATAACTCCAAATACCTATCAATATTTTATTAGAAGAGTTTTAATTAAATTTTGTCTGTTTATAATAATGGTACAAATGATCTAATGGATAGCTGAATCATAAAATTAGCACAGTTAATCAAAAAGTCACTTAAACTGAGAGCTCATAAGAATGTATAAAAAAAATTGTAATATTTTTTTAAGTTTTATGTGTTTTTTGTTATTATAAAATAATTAAATAATTAGTTTTATTATATTTGATTATACAAATATTATTGAATGATAATATAAAATTTTGTTGTAACTCAAAACTTAAATTAAAACTGAATATTTAGACATTAAACAGTTTATGCTAGTTAAAAAATATATCAGTAGAGTGTGACTAATATGGATGCGTGAACTACAAAAGTAAATAAGCGGAGCTCGTTGCACAATATCAAATTAGTTTATTACTTGTAGCTAAGTTGTAAAGTTTTGTTGCACAATTAAAGCAAACAACACAATCGCAACTATTTGTACGTTACCAATAACCATAGATAGGGTATATCAGTGAATATTTTCCTTGTCAAAGCAATACGGGGCATTAGTGTGACGTCACACGACAGTGGCGCTATTGGCGCGAATGTGGATTATCATAACATCTATTTTATACATAGGTGGAAATACTTGTTGGATTTAATTGTGTCGTTATAAGATATTTTTTTGCAATCTAATGCACCAAAATGGATTAATATTATATTAAGACATATTTTGATGTACAATTTGTATATATTAGATGATACAATTTTAAATAAACACTTATTGAAATTCGGAAATACAACATAACCTCACAAACATTGTAAATATTTAATAAATACTTTTTGAATTCAATGTTAATTATACTGTAAATTTGATCAACTGCAACAAATTATTATTAAAGTTTAAGTATAAATATTTATTTAGCAAATTTTAATATTTCATAAATTTAGAAAAATTATTAACTAAGTAACTAAATATATAAATATGTTAATATTAAACATAATATTAAATAATGAACCATCAAACAGTTTTTATAATTTTATAATAACATATATTTATGTTTTTAAATTTAATCATTATACGTTACATTTGTTAAAATCAATAAGTAAGCTATTTGAAAAAGCTTATCACCAGAGATTTTTTTGCAATTTAAAATATTTAATATATATATGTATATAATATATGTATATACAATTATATTATTTTACATAATGAAAACAAACATAATCAATTAATTAAATTGTCTCAAGAATTTAATCGAGTAATAATTAATTTTGATTATCTATGTTCCGATTAAGTGTAACGAAACTATGCATATATTGTTTTTGCAATTATATTTTATTTGATAATGCTTTTGTTTGTGTATTAACAATAAATTTTATAAATTATGTTTTATTTTACAAATATATTATAGATAATTGCTTTTGATCCTCCAATAATACAATCCGAAACTTATATAATCAAAATTTACTCTACTAAAATCTTATTTGATTTAATAAAAAGTTTAGCTGTTTATTATAATTTCATTAATAAAGTCAATAACTAAAAAAATAAAAACTGTTATATATATATACAATTAATTAATAAACAAATAACAAAAATATTATCTTGGATAATCGAGGCAATTCTTTGAGTCAATTCTTGAGTAAAATACTACCTATTATCATAAATTAGTTTTATTGAATATACAATACTATAGATATAATAAAAAATATAGTAATTAACTTCAATTTAAGAAATGTATTTTAAAATTTAATTAAAACATTTTGTGAGGTTATATTGTAGTGAATGTTTTAATATGTGTTAATTTAAAATTGTGTTATTAATTATCTACATATTATACATAAAATATTACCTTGTTGAACAAATAATCACTGCACAAACACTGAATTGCTGAAAAATATCTTATAAGGCCACAATTAAATCCAACAAGTATTTCCACCTATGTATAAAATAGATGTTATGATAATCCACATTCGCGCCAATGGAGCCACTATCGTGTGACGTCACTACTAATGCCCCGTATTACTAATTAAACATTCAGATTACCATGACAAACTACTAAAAAGCAAGTCCAGATTACGTCAACATCTGGGCTATCACTATTGAAATTAACAAATTTGCATGTAATTAATGTTTACCAATATATAAAACAAATTTAAATACTAATAATAAAATGTAGATTATTAAATTTAAAAAATATACCGTATATTCCAATAACGTGTGTTACGAGTTACCAATTAGTAGTCTAAATTGCTTTATGCATAATCTTGTTATTGCTGCAACAAGTTTATGTTAAAGATAGGTTTTAACTTTATTATTTTGTAGCCTACTGTGTTTTCCAAAACTACTTAAAGCAGTTAGCTGAAGCATGATCAGGGCTTAATAATTTTTTTTACTTGTTTTACATTACTAAACTTCATCAGTGTGTATTGTTTTTTATATTACCTATAAGGGTAATTCCACGATAGTTTGGACAATCGTCCTCACATCGATATCTCCAATTTTGCTCAAACTTTGTACACATGTTTGGGGTGTCAATCATGTTAGGAATCGTCATACCTAACATTTTAGATCACTAGGTGCAATTCAGTGTAAGTGGCGGTTATTTTAATTTTTTAGGAATATTTTGTTTTCTTTCAGTTTTTCCTGCGGAAAATGGGTAAACTACAGTTTTATTAAAATTTTGATATCTTTGATTCCGCTACACCTGGAGACTTTAAATTTGAATATGATACTTCTGAAACATAGTTTTTTAGATTGCAAAAATAAAAAAAACTGGATTTGCTTGCCTTAAAATAACACACAATTGCTAAAATTAAGTTACTTTTAAGGAATGTTCCTCGGATTTTTTTGCAATTTTACTAATTTTCTGTTTTTTTTTAAGAGAATTTAAATTTTCTTTTGATTACACTAATACAGCCAGATACGAATAGTGTGGCCTCTATAATAGGCAACTTAGTATACACAAAAATAATGTTGAATGTGGTTAAACTTATGTTTTTGCCCGTTTTAGCATCTTTCAATCCCAGAACAACGTCGCTCATAGAATGTTTAAAATGTAAGCGCAAATGAAAAACCACCCAAGATTATTTGAATATTGATGGTTGCATAGTTTTCAACTCGATCCGAGAATTAAGCGAAGAATACATTAGCCAAATGCAACTAAAGTTGCCGTCACATTATCCGTGAATTGGCTTAAAGCCAATCAACAAATAGCAAAATGAATCTCGGATTCATGAATCCAGGATCAATCTCTCTGACTATTAGTACGGGCATTAATAATAATAATAACAATAAAATTTTATTTCTATTACATATAAACAGAATATTATTATTATTTTGGGCTTCAAAGATTTATCAGCAACATATTTTACCATAAAAGTAACATTATTAGGCAGATCTCCTTAATAATCATTATACAGGGAGTTTATAAATGAATGGGATTATGTAATCACTTTAAATATGCCGCCTTTTTAAAATAGTTTACTATACTACATATGTTTTCATATGTTTGCTTGACAGCTGTCAAAATTGATCTGTCAAAACAAATAGTTTAGTGAACAATTTAACAAAAGCGGCACATTTAAAGTGATTACATAATCCCATTCATTTATAAACTCCCTGTATTTCTATAGAACCAACATCAAATAACTTGATTATATTATATTCCTTGTCTCGACGGTCGCCACAGCATTTTCCACTTAGGGCTTTAGGTCACAAGATCCTGCTTACGGGCCGGAAAGTGTACACGTCTACCTGAGCGCGTGTGCTGTTGGCCTAGATGGTTTGAAGATTGGCGGGTGGTTTCCGTCGAAGCCCGTGTTGTAGTTCTGCTTTTTGTTTCCAATTCAGCATCTTTGTTTTAGATGATTGGGACATTGGTCCCTTATTACATATGCAGGTTCCAGCCTGTTAATAGAGATAGTGACATAGCGTCTCCTAATGTCTAAAATAAAAGTTTTTTGTTTTAAGTTACTTTAAATGAACCTTCATAAGGTAGTTGTAGAAGCGTTTTTTTGGACATCGGGAAAAACGATCCACACAGGTTAGGCAATACCTGCAGCCTTCCGAGTTTTTCATAACTATCAATAAATATTTATTTTATTGTAAAGAGAAAGGTATGCCATTAACATTTAAAAACAATATCAGTTAAATAGCCGCCACGGTTACGGTTGCAGTGCCACATTCTTATCATGAAAATTTCTATGACCAATTTGCACATTTGCGGCTGTAAGTCCTTGATAACTTTACGAATTCCATTTTTAAGGTCTTGAATCGATTGTGGAGCATTGGCATAGACCTTATCTTTCATGTGGCCCAAAGAAAATAGTCTAAAGGTGTTAAATCACAAGATCTCAGTAGCCAATTGTGATCACCTTTTCGAGAAATAACACGGTCAAGAAACTTTTCTTGCAAAATTGCGATTGTTTTGTTGCTTGTGTGGCACGTAGCGCCGTCTTGCTGAAAATAAATATCTTCTAATTCCGGTCATAAAAAATAATTAATTCTAGCTCGGTAGCGCCATCCATTCACCGTAACAGTTGCACCAGCCTCATTTTCTTAAAAGTAGGGTCCAGTCACACCGCCTGCCCAAAACCGCACTAAACAGTGACACGTTGAGGAAGCAAAGATTTTTTAACTTTTCTGCTTATTAACGTAGCCTCCGAGTTGAAAATGGGCCTCATTACTAAAGATAATTTTTCGATGAAATTCCGGATCATTTTGATTTGAAGGACCTAATCAACAAAGATACGACGTTTATGGTGATTGACCGGCTTGAGTTCTTGTGTTAACTGAACTTTAAAAGCCTTAAGACTTAAGTCTTTATGCAAAATACGGTGTAATGTTGTTTGTGGAATGTCTAATTCTAAAGATTGACAAACCTGGGTTTTCTTCAACACTACGGGCTACATCAGCAATATTCTCATTGTTCTTGAGCAATGCACACGGTTTTGATATTTCACATCACAAACTTGTCCCAACAGTTCAAATTTTTCCACCAGGTTTTCTATTGCCGGTCGAGAAGGTGCTTTACGACGACCAAAAAGTGCTTTAGTTTTGCAAACTGTGACTGAAAAATTTTCACAATTTTTGTAGTAAATTTTAATAATTTCAATGCGTTGTTGAAGCGTGTATTGTTCCATTTTTAATAATGGCGTAGTTTTTACTTCTCAAATGTCAAAAGATATTAGCTTCAAAATGGACAGTTGCCCAAATAGCCTGCTATTCAAAATATAACTTTTGATTGGAAAACCTTTTAGATAGCGTTTTAAAATGCTTGGTGTTGTTGATACATAACGGTTGATTTTGCTTGCTGGCACTTAATAAAGCTCCGTGCCCATTTCCTTTTTCTTTTTTAATAGATGACCAAACATAACGCTGTGTTGTTAATTTTACTGTGGAGTTTATTTCTGAATGTGAGAGTTGGTAGATGCTATTAAATACTAATCGTCGGAACTGTGATGCAACATATAGTCGCGCAGTTGATGTTGACACGTCGCACAGCAAAAATGCGTCTGTCTCTGGTATCTCTTAATAAACTTTAACTGCAGCATTGAGAATTTCTTGATTATCATATTCCTTAGTTCTACATCCACCTTTTGCGCTTCTGCTAAGGCTCTTAGATCTATTGCCGGCGCTATCTTTTCTACATTCTGTAGTATTTAGTTTTCTTGAGAAGAACGCTAGGGGCACTCAGGCGTTGTTGACTTGTTGTTGAAGGGCTGTACTACTAATGGCAAAATCTGAAGCATCGGAAAATATAGTGAGTGGAACCGGGAATAGGAAAACAACGATGCTTGTGCTGGGCTTTCTTTGCAAGCATCAAACGCTTTCTCTGCTTCTGGTGTCCACTTTACTCGTGTCTTGCTATTGACGATGCCCTGGAGTAGGTTGTTGAGTAGCACCTTTACGTGTGCCGCCTTAAGAATAAATCTTCTGTAAAAATTTACAATCCCTAAAAAATGGCCAAGTTTTTTGACGGTGTTCGGTGGCGGATACAATTGTATAGTTGCAACCTTATTAGGCAGTGGTCAAGTTTTCTTATCGGAAACAAGATATTCGATTAATTTTACGGACGATTGGCCGAAAACACATTTGGATGAGTTGATGACCACTCCGTAGTCCTGAAGGCGTTTAAATAAAACTTCAAAATGTTTTAGGTGTTGTTTTTGTGAAGACGATGCTATAAGTATATTACCTATGTAAGCATAGCGAAATTTTAAGTATCTGAGCAATAAACCTTTGGAACAAACAATCCAAGCGGTGTTGTTATTGCTGTTTTGGCGATGTCTTTGTCTGTAACTGGTATTTGATAGAAAGCTTTGACCAGATCTATCGTTGAAAAGGTTTTTGCCTCATCAAGATTTTGAAGAAAGTTTTGGATGTGCCGGACTGGGTACCGGTCAGGTTCCGTTTGTGCGTTGAATCCTCTATAGTCCCCACAGTGTCTCCGCTCGTTGCTATGTTTTGGTACCATGTGAAGTGTGATGACCAACAATTCTGGGATGGTCTGGCAACTCCAAGTTTCAACATAAATTTTAATTTTTTCCTTTTTTTAAAGTCTGGTTTTAAATTTTTTTGAAACTTTGTTAGAAGTTTGTGGAACTGTATTACTCCTATAACTGCTTTTATTCTAGGTGGTTCCTTTGTTACTGCTTTTTTTTGTAAAAGTGAGTTACATCCAAAAAAGGTTGTAGAATGCAAGAAAATCCACGTTGATAATAGGTTTAGTGACATCTGTTACTACAAACCTCTATGTAAAGTTTTGGCGGAGTTTAAAATTGAGTTCCGTTGGCCGCAGTAAATTCATATGGCAATTTATTTGGTGGTCTTTGCATTTAGGAGCAAGGAAACACACATAAGTTAGCGCCGGTGTCTATTAGGAATTGTCTTTGTGACGTCATCAGTCATGTAAATACAGCGTAATGTTGTTGGGCAGGTGTTGTCTGTCGCTATTAACTATGA
Organism: Tachinus rufipes; assembly: GCA_963932245.1. Lineage (NCBI taxonomy): Eukaryota > Metazoa > Arthropoda > Insecta > Coleoptera > Staphylinidae > Tachinus > Tachinus rufipes. Next base: position 70,062,822 of record OZ010742.1, read on the forward strand.
ATGAGTATGGTTGTGCGCACTTTGTAGCCTTGCGTCTGAACCTCAAATGGTACCAGCAAATGTCATTTTTGCGTTTTCGATTATATGAAGCTGACCGTGAACGAGATCTTGATCTATCTTGAAAACTGGCTCTGTTATTTTGTTCTAAGAGGCCACTTACTTGGATTGCTGCTTTGCCAACCGTTAGTCGTTGTGATGTTAAATCTATGATTAAATCAGCTAAACTCGCGATATTTTCTATTGATAAATCTTTGTGAGCTGCGAGGACCAGGTTAACAGAAAACGCGGTTTGTAAGCTTCAACCAGCTTGTTTTTTTCTATATTACTGATTGCGTTAGAATTTGTGTTTAAAATCACGCCGGGTTACAACTTTGGAGTGTAGCTTTACAATCTTTATTTTTATCAACTTTTCTTACACTAATCACAAAATCAAAGATCAAATAACTTGATCATAGTAAATTCCTTGTCTATGCGATCGCCACAGTACATTAAATACCAAGTAGAGGTGATTTAGTTACATCTGTCTGATCATTTCATAGGACGCCTTGTTTGTTAAATATATTAATTTCTATTGATTCTAGTAGATTGAGCTTAATGCTTTTATTACATTTATGTATTTTAAATTGATTTTTGGGTACTCTCCTCAAAACTCTTCTTGTGTTTATTTATTCTTTATTTTGAAGTTTCTTTCTGTTTGTCCCACATATAACTTTTGACAATCATTGCAAGTCGACGCCAGAATCCTTGTTTCTGTAAGTTTTGTATTTTGAATTATTTATAATTTTTAATAGAGAACTATTACTTTTAAACGATGTTTTAATTTACATTACAATTTACCGACCTTAGTAGAGTTGTTTTATAGAGTTATATAATAAATTTGAAGGTATTAATACTGTTGAAGATATTATGAAAATAATTTTGATGTATTTTTGTTTTCACAGTTTTTCTATTTCTGAAAGTAAGTACTTTTTAATTTGTTTTGTGTATTTTGTTGCAGTGTTATGATCTGCTGGCAATGTCTATTAAAAATATACTATTTGTTTTGATAGTAAAAGTGATGATTGGTAATAGCTTATTATTTTGTTCGTAAATATTGTATTAGTATAACTTAAATGTAGTAACATATTTTTTTACTTATCTATTTATTTATTTCAATATTTTTCTATCTTTTGGTGTAAGTCGTTCATTATTAATTTGTGTAATAATATTATATTTTTTACTTATTACGTTATATTTATAGGCGCAACTATAGCTGCGTTGTTTGTTTAGCTACGTATTGTGTCTGTGCTAATATTTTGCATTTATTTGTGGTATGCTCTATAGTCTTTTAGTTTTATAAGCGGGTCTTTAATTATAAGTTATTATTAGCTTTGAATATTTATTACTTTGTCATGAATTACTTCCGTTTTGGAGTCCAGTCTAAAAATTTTAAATATTTTAGCTTTATTTACTAGTTACTTCATTTTTATGATTTTGGTTATAAAATCTGTTATGCAATTGGTTTTGATGCCTATTTTTCGATAATGTCTTGTATAATATACATGGGTTCATTGATATCAAGGTTTATATTGTTAAGTTGTATAAGGTTTTAAATTGTGTGTCAGTTTTTGTAATGGCTTAATCTAAGTGAGTGTCTAAATAAAAGTAAAGGCTAATTTACACATTGCCAGTAGGTAGCACAAGCGAGTACTAGAAGTAAGTGTTTTATAAGATAGTAACGTCTTCACAACTTTATAGTAAATATTATCTCAGTTCAAACAAAACAATAGCTACCGTACGTACGTTAATTAATTGAAAATAGATTTAAACAAAAAAAAAAAGTTTGAAAAATAATACTACAATTCACTTAAAACTGTTTCAAAAAAATAATATTTTTGTAAACAGCAATTTTAGAATTTTAGAAGCATCTATTTTTTTATAATATTAATTAAAAAATAAAATTAAACTATCGCATAATAATAATAAAAACAACTTGGAATTTGGAAATGAGTAAAGCACAGCTGTCTACACGTGTTTAGTATTGTAGGCAGTCTAGTGAAGTCTGGGTGGGAGTAAGTAACTAGACTATCAAATATTATCCCCTTTTTTTCATACATTCAAACTTTCTTTCACCTATTCCCCACACTTGTCCTACCACCTTGTTTGCTTTTCTTGCTAACTCTTGTATGTGCTCGTTCTTGCCGTTATTTGCACTGAATACATATCTTAAATATTTAAATGATTTTACTTCTTTGATGTTTTTTCCCTCCTATTTTCGATCTTCTTTCTTATGTCTTCCTCCCCTTTTCCTAAACATCAAAATGTTTGTTTTATCAACATTCACTCTTAGCCCTTTTTTTCTCAAATATTTTTCCAAACATCTGATCATCTGCGTATGCTAATTCTATGCTTTTTATTTAGTGGATAAAATTTTAAATTTTATTATAAATTTTAATCACCGGTATTTGCATATTAAAACAATAAAATATAATAAAGGCAATCAGATTATTTATTATGTGTTCTTATAATATTTGAGCTTAAAACGTTAGCAATTTGAAATATGTTGTTTGAATATAAATAATATTAAAAATTAAAGTCTTGAATAGTAATGTTTTCAAAAGACATTTTCTTGTTGTAATTTGAAAAACGTCTGCTGGAGTCGCCTTCAATATTGTTGTTTGTTGCAGAGTATAAATTCATTATAATTGGATTGCAAAGATTTTCTAAAACTTTAAAATGTATAGATACTTCTTCTGCGACTGGTCGAGAATGCTTCTTCAGCCATAACAATGCTTCTTCGTAACCTGTTTGTAATGTCTTTACATCCTGTACTGATAATTTTTTTAAAATAATAGGATCATCCACCTAAAAATATTATTTTAAATTATCACTGCATCTGTAAAACATTTTTATATTTAAATATCTTATTATGATACTAAAAGAGAAGCTACTTATTCTAAAACCTAACTAGTTTCTATATTTTCTAATAATGAATTTTCTGATTTGATTTATGCATTCTAAATTTTAGAATCTTATACGTATAAACAATTATTTCTATTCTAAGTTATTGACAATATTATTGAAAGTGTAAACAATTAATTACCAAAGATCTTTTGGAGTATGAGGTTTAAAATAATTGTATAATAGTGTTTTGTTGCTAAAAACCGATTACAAAAGTCTGTAAATAATATATTGCCGAGTGGTATTTGATCTTGGAAAACCCGGAATGAAAAAAAGCACGTTATTATACATCAATAATAAAATTAGAGTTGTGATCATTTAAATTGCAACTATGTTTTTAAATATGGGAATTTTATCAATTTTTTTATGTATATTTAGTAAATAAAAAAAATATATATGTATACGTTTTAAAAACGAATTTGAATATATTTTCATTTTTTGTACATTTTTTGAAGTAATAAATATTACACACCAAAAACAAAGTATTGAAATCAACCTAAAACACATTTGGAAATTTATTAGAAAAGTTATAATGTAAATAATTGGTTTGTTGAGTAAAATAATAAACAATTTGTGGAAATGTATGATTTATTCAACATTTTGACAATTTATTCATTCCTCTATAGATGAATAATAACGAACTTCTAACCGTCTTTTAAAGCAATGTTAAAAAACCTTACGCTAAATGTATCGCCTACTTCATGTGCATTAGACGTAATGAATATAGCCATAAACCGCAATCATAATATTTTCAATCTCTATATTTGTAAAAATTGCAAACACTACCGGTTTGTCAAACATTAAAAATCTTTTTAATCAATTCATTTCTAAAATAAAACATTAATATTATTTACATATGTAAGTAATTTAATTTCCTTTTTGTTAGAGGTTTTAAGTTTTTAACACTTTTAAAACTGTTTCCTTTACACTATTTATAACGTAATTATAACGTAAAATTGCGTTGGGAAAACTCACTAATAACAACAAAGTTTATCTTAAATTCCTTAGAATTGCATGACGTCGATGGCAACAATTTGTATTTCAAAATTAAAATGCACATAATTATTTACAGATACGTTAAGCTAAATACAATAACGAAAAAAATAATAAATAGTAAGTAGTAAAAACCATTAACTGAATTTATTCGAATGCATTCGAGCAGATATTCTATTGTAAATTGGGAAGGCCTCCACGCCAATTAATTAGAGAGCATTAACGCGGATCAACTATACATACATATTTTTAATTTTAAAAAGAATAAAATTAAATGTAAATTTAAAAATAAGTCTTGTAATTAAAATTAAATAGTAGCAGCTGAATATAAAATAAAAGTAAAACACAATCAACATTACCACAGCTTTGATTCGATATACATAGTTTTCAAAATCATTTCTTTTTTCAATCATATCCTTGATTTGCAAATCTTCTAGTTTATATTTCTCAGCCATCTTAATCATGCTTTCAATTTCCATTTTACTAAGTCTTCTTTTATCATTGGTAATAAATACTTGGTTTTGTTTCCCAGTCATATTTTCCTTTCCGGATACCGATAAGATTCCGTTTTCGTCGATGTTTAACATAACTTCAATCTGTAAATAATTAAGAAACAAAACAGTAAATCAAAGACCACGCTGGCGTTTCAAATTAAATTATTTTTTTAAGTATATAATGTAATTTGATTTAAAAGCAAATATTATCTGTAAAATTAATAATAAACTTTTTACTTGTGGTATCCCACGTGGTGCAGGTGGCAATCCGCGCAATTCAAATTTTCCCAGTAAATTATTATCCGCAGTCAAAGATCTTTCACCCTCAAAAACTCGAACTAAAACACTATGCTGGTTATCTACGTACGTAGAAAAGAGCTAAGACAAAATTTGCAATATATCAGTTGTCGGGCGAGCTGTTGAACTGCACTTACCTTGGACTGCTTTGTCGGCACCGTAGTGTTTCTGGATATCAATACGCTCATTATACCACCGGCAATTTCAATTCCTAACGAGAGCGGAATAACATCTAATAGTAGAAGATCCTTAAGATTTTCGGATTTATTGCAAGCCAGAATAGCCGATTGTATTGCAGCGCCTTTAGCTACTGTCTCGTCAGGATTTATGCTTTTATTTATCTTCTCATTTCCAAACATGTTTTCAAGCATTGTTTGTATTTTAGGTATACGAGTCGATCCACCCACTAATATGACTTCGTTAATCTGTAAGTTAAATTTGACAAATATACAATAAGTAAAAAAACTAATAATAAAATAATAATTTTATATCGTATTTTAAATGCCCATATTGTTGATACGGTAGAACACAAAAATTATAAAATTATTGCATGTGTGAATTAATAAATTTATTAAAACAGTAATAAAACGTGTGTAGAAAATTAAATGATCAAACACGACAAAACAAACTCTTCTCGGCCGTGTTTGTTTAGTCAGTTAAAGAGTAGCTTTTGCGACAAAAATTATCAAAAGTCCTATCACAAAGAAAATCTTATCAAAAGTGATACAAACATAGTAAATTGATTTATTATTTCATTTAAATTCAGTTTTAGTAAACAATTACTCGGAACATTCCCCATTTTTCTGTTCCGCGTAGCTTACATTCTTCTGTAAACTACATAAATATGTTGTTCATACCTCATTTGTTGATAGTCTTGCATCTTTTAGCGCCTTTTCAAGTGGTCCTAATGTTTTTAAAAACAAATCAGAATTTATCTCATCAAATTTAGCTCTAGTTAATCCAGAGTAAAAATCAACTCCTTTATATATCGAGTCAATTTCCACAGTCGCTGCCTTTGCGGACGATAGTGTTCGTTTCAATCTTTCGCATGCTGTTTGCAATCTATTAACAATATTTTGATATACAATAGTATCATTTAAGCAGTGTATAAACAAATACCTTCTGAGAGACCGTTTGTTTTGTGTTAAATCGATTTGCTGTTTTACATTGAATTCTTCTATGAAATGTTCCATCATTCTAGCGTCAATGTCTTCTCCTCCCAGGTGCGTATCGCCTGCTGTTGCAATTACTTCAAAAATTCCTTGGGCTATGCTAAGAATGGACACATCAAATGTTCCACCCCCTAAATCAAATACTACTACTTTACTTTCAACAATATTCTAAAAATAAAAAATATATGATCAACTTTTTTAGTAAGGAAAAATTACGTTTAGATTGCAATAATTTGAGTGTCACAAAACTTTAAGCAGAACTCGTGCAATTTAACTTCTTTTTAAAATTAGTATGTTGCAGTGTCTGAAGAATCAAATTTTCAGTAACATTAAATATATGAATTAGAATTCAAAATCTTTAATAGCTTATTTAGTTTTGTACATATTTTATAAGTTATTTTTCAAAAATAACAATTACTACAATTCTATTCAAAGTTGTAAATGTATGATAAAATATAAAATTTAAAATTTTTGCATGTAACAATATCTCTAACGTTTAAGTATAGCTGCACATCAATTATATATATTATAAAGTGACAGGTTATGACAGACGCTGTTTTGATAATATTACAAATTAAATAAAAACAAATGATATTTAATTTACTAGTTCTTTATAAGTTATTATGTTTCAAAAATTATTCTAATAAAGTAAATAAACAAGAAGTTGGTTAATGAAAACACAAATTACATATTATTTAAAATCTACTACTCATAATTTAGCGCACATTTTAACACGAGCTCTTTAACTTTTTCTTCTTTCTTTAGGAATGTCATTGACAATTCTTTTGTCTAACAGCTTGATATTGTTATATGCGATATGTTCTGAGCAACCATTTCTTCCAATCAATTTTTCCCAAATGTTGTGTTTAAGCAATTGAGAACGATTAAATAATAGTGAGCTGGACATCTATCTCTGTTAAAACAATCGATTTTTTTATTAAAAAAAGTTTGCATTGTTTCTAAACATACATACACATTTTTTTACTAATTTTGGGTAACCACAAATTTTTTTTTAAACAATATCAAAGATTGTTACTTTACTATAACATTGAATTAAGTAAATTCTCTTTTCTAAAGTTAACATAATAAAAAAAAGTATTAACATCAATTTTATGTCTAATCTGATATTGTAGATATATATATATATAAAATAAAAATATATATAAAATAATAGTGATAAAATAAAAAAAATTAAGATAAGCAAAGATAGAAAAAGTATAACAGTTAAATATAAAAACTGCTTCAGGGACCCAACAACAAGCAGTCCACAGTTTTTTTTTCAAATTTTTATGTTCTGTTTTTTTTTGTAACTCTATCTGTAGACATGAAAAAAAATTTGTTGCAATGATACAATACGATCAAAGCTAAAAAACAATACTTATTTACTTTCAACGTTTTTAATTATAAAAACTGATAAAAATTTCTATCACCAGCTATAATGCACGCATTCAATGATTTTTTACAAAACGTTTGTAAAACACAAAAATCAAATTATTAAACGGTTTAATGATGCATCTGTAATATAAAACAAGAAATTTATTTGCTCAAACTGAAGTATATAAAAGTTTCAAAAGAGTTACTAAAAAAACCTGCATTTGCATCCGTATAAGGTATAGGCAGTTTAACAATTATTTTTACTCAATTATAAACAAGTACTATATTGCAACTAGTTTAACTAACATTTAAGTAGTAATAAAATATTGGACATTTTTACAGATTTATTTATCATTATATATTCAAATAGTCAAAATAACCAAAGTTAGCCCGCTAAAAACTCTATAACTGTCAAAGCAAATTTCCACTTTAGTATTTAAAAAAACAATTGAACTATAAACTGGCTAATTTTATTAAAACAAAGCGTATAAAGAATAAACGACAGTAGAAATTATTAAAGAAAATTTTATAAATATTGTTTAATAAGCAGAAGGTTATTTCCACTACGATTGTTAGATTTCAGCTTGTTTGATTTTTTGTGTTTAGATTTAAAAAGTTAATCACTTAATATTTCTTCAATTTAGAGTTTATTTTAAATAATTAATTCTATATTATGAGTTGTTTTGTTTGAGATAGAGTCCGCCATAACCTGCAATTTATAATATGACCATATTCATATATAATTTTAATAAATGTAGCAGTAGCAAAACAAAAATTTATTTTTAATTTTATATATGTACCTAACCTATACATTTATTATTTTTTTAAATACATGTCAATATAAAAATAATTAAAAAAATACTTATTTCAGTGCTAAAGAAGACAACAGTTATACAAGTTAACAATGTAAAATAAAGTAACAAATGTAACAGCAGTTCTATTGGCAATTTAGTTCTATAAAATTAACAATGTTATGTTAAAAAAAATAGTTACATGCACAAATTTTAAATTTCACATTTTATCAAACATTTATAACTTTGAATAGAAAACGGATTTAAAAAGAATTTCTGTTTGAAGTTTTATAGCACATAAATTATTACGCTTTTTAGTAAGCTTACAATTTTAAAGTATTTTTTTACCTTTTTGTTTAACCCGTAGGCAATGGCAGCGGCGGTCGGTTCATTTATTATTCTCTGTACTTCTAAACCAGCTATAGTACCTGCGTCTTTGGTGGCTTGTCTTTGGGAATCGTTGAAGTATGCCGGTACAGTGATTACTGCTTTTTTAACTTTTTTCCTCATATGCGATTCGACATTTTCTTTTAATTTACTAAGAATCATAGAAGAAATTTCTTCAGGATAAAAGGTTTTTTTTTCACCTTTATTATTTACTTGAAATTTAGGTTTACCATTATCGTTAATTATTGTAAACGGCCATAATTTAATGCCAACTTGTATTGCAGGATCAGAAAATGTTCTTCCAATTAACCGTTTAGCATCTAAATTAATTGTAAAATATGTCAATAGTATTTGTTAACAATATTGTCGAATTTCAAATGAAATTAAAAACAGCTTTTATAAGTATACAAAAATGCGTTTCATAATGATTAAAATATACAAAAAGATTTTTTTTGTTTAATCAAAAGTTTATTAAATTTTATAAAACTATATAAATATAATAAATAATTGCGTTAAATTTATAAAGTAAAAAAAAATAAAATGTCTTAAAAAATTTATTAAAATTATTCAGTAGTTAATTATTTGTTTCAAAAGGTATAAATATTTTTTTTTATAAAATGGTTTGCTTGTTCTTAAAACCGTATAAATTCTATTAAAAAAAGTAAAAAACATGCATTTTGCATGTTAATAAATTACATTGTATAAATAAAAATAGTTTACTGTTTTATTTATCAAATAAAAATTTTTTTATGTAAAAGATTTTTTTTTGCTATTAAGATATGGTCGTAGTCTTTCACTCTTAACTTATTGAGATACTTCAGGAAACCCTACCTTGCATATTTTTAATTTATCACAGTGTGCCACAACTGTTACAAAAGTTACAACTAGTAGCTACTTACACCATACTAAATGTGACATATGCATAGTTAATTTTTACTATAATACTCGGAAATAACTAAAAAAATCTGAAAAAACTAAGATTCATGTAGAGGACGGCATTTTCAGAGGTTTGAGCAAAAACAAATTTTTATTCTGTACACTTGACTCATACATGGGCACATATATACAGAGTGTTAATGAATAGAAGTAACAAACTTCTAGGATGGGTAGGGGAGTTTATTTGAGACACTTTTTATTTATATACTCATAGGCAACCATGTTCACCCTAGAAGCTGCACGTCAAAAACTTTTTTGTTTTTTTATACAATATTCGAAATATCTCTCTTAAAAGTTTAAATAAAAAAAAAAATGAATATAAAAGCAATTAAATTGTCCATCTTTTTTGAACAGCATATCTGGATCTATCTCTAACCGTACTCATGTCATAAATCAAATTTTTTTGTATGATATTTTTAATAAAAATCACTACGTTACTGGCCCCTCTTGCTCAATCCATCTATCCATAAACTGTTCATTGAGGTAGTCCCAAGCAGCAAGCAAAAAATGGGCAATCACATCTATCGGCGAACCCCCATTCCACCAACAATTCTGACAAGACTTCTTCTAAAAAGATTTTGTAGATGGGACCGGTAAGACGTGGTGGAAAAAGGTATGGCCTATTCAAACAGCCATCAACAATGCCAACCCAACGTTGATTTCAAACTTATGTTGGAATTTGGATTGTCGAATAGTATGAAGGTTTTTGTCTGCCTAAATTGGTTGTTGCGAGAGTTAAGAATGCCTTCTCTGTTAAAAGTTGCCTTATCAGTAAAAAGTACATACCGTGAAAATTGAGGCTGTAAGCGACAGCGATTTACAAACCAACAAGAAAAGTTAATTTGTGGTAGAAAATCGACAAAACTTGTCAAACACATACATGATTAGCAACAATGTCACGTGCAATGTTTTGAGTTTTGCTGGATGGGTTCTGCTCTATCTTATAAAACACATCTTTTTCAAATCGTAAGGTTCGAGACAACGTCTTGCAACTCCGCAATTTACTTTGTTGACTGCAAAAGTTTGTGTATCTCGCAATCGCTAATAAACTTTTGCAAATACTCTATTGGACAATTTGGAAATCGGGCTATATAAAAGGGTGTCGCAAGTTTACCATTACAATGTGCTTTGCCGTAAACTAACATCATATTAGCATAATCTATGCTGATTCATGATTTAATTTTGTTGTGTGTGCACTTTTAGAAAGTAAGCTATGCCAAATTTTTCAAATATTAGCTCTTAAAAATCAAAAAAACATGTGTTGCATTGCCTTTGAAGTTTTAAAAATAAACCTTACCTTACATAAAAGTACATTATTAAAATGCTACAAATTTGACAAAATGAAAAAATACGTAAACACGTCATTTTAAAAGTTTACTAATGGGTCTATTCTGAAATTGATTTTTAACCAATCAGGTATCGAGTTTTTTAAATATTGCTTAGCAACGTTCAAAATGTTAATTAACACCGCTGTAAAAAATGTTCAGAATACGGCTATAAATTAAAAAAAAAATTATAGACCTAGCTTCAAACTCTAAGAATTTTTGTTTACGAGTCTAATTTATTTATCAAAATTTAAAATATAATAAAAATATATTAACGCTAGAGAATTTGCCGGGTTTAGTTGCTGCGTCCGCTAGTAGTATTGTTATGAAAAAATATTATTAGCAAACATTACAAACTAAAATCCTATCACATCTACAAGAATATCGGTTACCCGTTTTCTTTAAAAAAATATTGACTCGTACATTGCCGTTTTTAAATTAAAATTGGTTCAAATAGAACAAAACGCCAACCAACTCAATATCTAAATGGTAATATAAAGGATGGTTGAGACCTTTACTACGTGGTAATCCATAATAATAATAAAATAAAACACTGTCTACGTTTTTTACCACAAATTTATATTTGTGGTAAAAAACGTAGACAGTGTTTTATTTTATTATTCTAAATGGTAAGATTTTAGTTGTCACTTATTTTATATGTTGAACTACATACAATATTCTATATTATTTGGGTAAAAGATTTGCAAAATGAATTAATAATTTATTCAAAATCAGTCAATCGAATCACAGCGGCCAAGGGTCAAGCATAGACAATTGTTTCGGTTCTACAAACCTCGTCAGTATGCCTTGTACGACCACGGCATCGCATGATAGCGAAGACAATTTTGAATAAATATTTCGGTGCTTATGAACATTTATAAAAGATTTGCAGTTATATTTAACAAGTAAAAAATTAATAAAACATTAAATAAAAGCTCTACTTTTAAAAAATTAATTGCGGAGAAACAACTTGTCGGATAATTTTTTTTAAGTTTGAGGACACAGATTGGACTGACTTCTATAATGTGTGAAAATTTGATTCAATTATATTTTTGCTGAGTGTTTTTCTGTAAACCTTTATAATGGCATAACTATTCTCTCCCCTTAATTAAAAAATATAATTAGACAAAATATATTGATGTAAAGTTTCGTGTTCTTTTGAATCTTAAGAGCTAAAATTTGGCAAGGTTTACTGTTTTTGCATAAAGATCACTTTCTGAGGGTGCATACAAAAAAATTAAGAACTAGGATAATATATATATATATACAGGGAGTTTATAAATGAATGGGATTATGTAATCACTTTAAATATGCGGCCTTTTAAAAATCGTCCACTATACTACATATGTTTGCTTGACAGCTGTCAAAGTTGATCTGTCAAAACAAATAGTTTAGTGAACAATTTAAAAAAAACGGCACATTTAAAGTGATTACATAATCCCATTCATTTATAAACTCCCTGTATATATATTAACTAATTGATTTCTTTTCATAATTGTTTCTGTATCTACATCTATTATAGTTTATTTCTATTAAATAGTTGTAATATAATAAAAAATATAATTTATAAAACAATATTTGTGTTGCGTATTCTAGAGAGGTATTCAAAGACAAATCTCTGTCTCCGACTTAACGTCTCACAAAAATACGAGTACAGGTAAACTTATTTTTTTTAATATCAACTTCTGGGCGATTGAAGAAAAGTACAGCGTCTAAACCCTATTTATTTTTAAAGCTCCTACAAGGAGATACATTTTGGTTTCACATCATGCGTGACAAGTTCTGTTATTGAGACACAGAAAATTATTTTTTTTATAAATTAAATGTCGAAGTATAAGCTTAAAACAACACCAAATAGATTGCCAAACTCGTTTGAACATGTTAGTATTGCAATTAACATTACAACCTTCTACAATATATATTTTTAATTGGGGTTGTGCAAACAAGTAACCTTTAACATCCTTTTACAAAAAATCCAAAGCATTGTTTTAAGATAATCTTAATTAATCCAACATGTAATTAATTAAAGTATTATTGGTTTTTTTTTATTGTAAAAACATGTGAAGTATTATATAATAATTAAAGCAGTTCAATAATAATTACATTAGAAGTATAATTAATAATATTAATAAATTACAATTTTTTAAATATTAAAATGTAATTTTTAAAAATTACTTAATATGTCATAACAGTCGGATCAAAATTCTATATTTGGACGTTTATTTCATATGTCAATAATATTGTTAACAAATCTCTCTAAAAGTTTTAATTTTACATCTCTAAATATTTATTAGAATTTTTAGCAAGTTTTGTACTACGAGTAAATATTTGTTTAATTTGTTTAGATGACAATATGTCAATTATTTCTTCATTAGTTCAATCAATATTTTTGTTAATGATTCTATTAAATTTTAAAGTAGCATTAAGTTTGATTATGAAACTGGCCCTAAATCATTAAATGATGACAAATATATCAATATTTACAACTGACAGTAGTAGGTTATATTTAGTATGCTTTTAACCCTTCTGTTTTTGTGAATTGCCAAAAAAGGTTAAATCTATCATTAATTTTCTTACAATTATATATATGTATAATATATACAGGGTGTTTCAAAACAAGTGTCGGAAAATAAAGGGTGGGATTGGTCTTCTAATTATAAGAAAAAAAGTTCCCATTAACATGGTTCCGCAAACGCACCGTTTTCAAGATACAGGGTGTAAATTTTTTTTTTTTAAATTTTTTGACGATATCTCAGGAACCTTTTGAGATACAAAACTCAGCTTTTGTAAACATCTTAGCTTTAATATTAGTTTTTAAGCGCTTATTCAATTTTTTTCATGTGCCATTGACGGAGATTTTAGGGTTGCTTGAGGTTTTTATGACTCTAATTTCTATGACACTTATGAAATTGGCATTCTGAAAGCACATTGTGAACCACCAATATTTTCTACACAATAAAAGTACTCCTAGTCAAAAGCTCTAACGTAAACCGTTTTAGAGAAATACGGCATTATATGATGGAAAACATGAAAAAAATTAGCAACATGTTTTGATGTTAATAAAAACATTTGTTTTTGATCTAGTCGTCAGCGTTTATGCATTTTTTTATGCATTTGAGTTATTGACAATTATCGTTTAGTTGTTAAATAACCTTTTTTAAAAAGGAGTCAATATTCTTAGAGTTTTGCTTGTGTGGTGATAGCAAAATGAATAATTACAGTGACAGCGAGATGTGCGATGTAAATTTTGTTTATGGCGTTGCCATAAAAAACTTGTCGAATTTATCAAGAAAGGTTTCCGAAGAACATTTATTCGAATTCACGAACGTCTACATTAAACTGGAAGTGTACATATAAGAGCTGCAGGAAATGGGAGACCTTGCCTGCTACATCCGCAAATTGAAGAAGATGTTTTTCAAGAAATCGAAGACGATCCATCAACTAGCACTAGAAGAATAGCTTTAAACCTAAATCTTAGTCACGTTACAGTGTAGAGTTATTTACGGACGATGAAAATTTTTCTCGCGATGCGATTATAAACTTCCATAATAATCCACATGCCATAATAGAAGGCCATCATCAGCAAACATTTTCCGTTAATGTTTGGGCAGGTGTTGTAGGAGACCATTTAATAGGTCCATATTTTTTGCCGTGTAGGCTAAATGGTCAATCATATCGTAATTTTCAATTAAGAAACAAAATATGGTTCATGCACGATGGTGCTCCTGCACATTTTAGTATAGTTGCGCGTCAATTCTTAAATAAACGGTATAGGAATTGTTAGATAGATCGAGAAGGCCCACAGGCTTGGTCTCCTCGGTCTCCAGAACTAAAAGTTTTAGATTTTCACTTAAAAAGTTTAGTTTACTAGAACTAAGAACTAAGAAATCGCATTATTGCATCCTGCAATACGATACCAAACACTCCAGGGGGGTTATTCTGGCATGTTGCGACTATCTCGTATCGCTTGTCGCATATTGCATCATATGCGACACAACGTATCGTGTCGCATTTAATGACGTATTCTAATTGCACGATCGACTCGACGGTATTTTGAGGCTATTGCAATCGCCATTTGAGCGCCATCTTTTTAATTGTGTATGAAGTAATTTAGAATGAATTGAAGTTGACTCAATGATATTGATATTTATATTATTTTTTTAATCCAGTTATAATGTATTTTTATTTAATAATTAAAATAATATATACTCGCAAACAAGGGCGTTTCCAGCTAACTAGTCTGTGGGGGGTAATTAAAAAAAAAGATAAATATATATTTTATTTTGTAAGTACAATAAACAAACAGAGAAAAAGACTTTTCTAATGGAAAAATTTACCGGTTAGGTTATTTGTTTAGAATATGGAATATTGGTAATTTTTAACAATATAAATTGATAAGCAAAACATTCTTAGGGGGGGTAATTACCCAATTACTCCCCCCTAAAACCGCCACTGCTCGCAAATATCCTAAAAATGTACTATGTAGTATGTAAATTTTTTAACACGTTCACTGCGTTAAGGGGCAGCATTTTTGAATTTGGCGGACCATAATTTCAATAAACTTCCCTTCGTGCGACGGTTTTTACTGCGACATGCTAACGCGGTTACGCATGAGCGCCGTACCGCTAAATATGAAAGACAAGCAAGGGGCATATGTGACCCGTACCGCCAGATAGGAAGTTACTCAAAATCAGTAGTAGTAGTAGTAGTAGTAGTAGTAGTAGTAGTAGTAGTTTTATTTTATTTATTTTATTAAAACCTATGGATAGCCAATTAAATATATGCTTAAAATATACATTTATAACAAATAAAAACATTAAGCATATAATTTATTAGTCGCTCTGAGGTGTATAAAAAATAAATCAAATTAAAATTTTAATAAAGTTAGGTTATTCAGCTAATAGTTTATTAGGAGTTGAATATTACGGCCTTAAGAATATAATTTATTAAATACTCAGAGGTGTAACAAAAATAAATCAAATTAAAATTTTAATAAAGTTAGGTTATTCAGCTAATAGTTTATTAGGAGTTGAATATTACGGCCTTAAGAATATAATTTATTAAATACTCAGAGGTGTAACAAAAATAAATCAAATTAAAATTTTATAAAAGTTAGGTTATCAGCTAATAGTTTATTAGGTGATTTATTAGGAGTTGGATATTGTGATAGTGATTCAATTCAATTATTATAGATAATTTATTACATAGCAAAATATTAATACCTACCTTTAAATAATTATTTCAAAATTATAGAAAACTATTTGTGTATTCACTACAATAACTGCAACTTCATATAACATATGCGATATGCAATTGCAAATGCGACAGCTTGAGAGGTGTCGCATTTAAAAATAAAATTCTCGCAAATGATGACGTCAATCGACATCGCAGAAAAGTGCCAGAATACCGGTAACGACACCACTCCCCTCCAGTAGGGGAAGTCTATGACGTGTTGCGAGATCGCAATGAGCGCCAGAATAGGGCCTCAGGCATTTTCGAACGGGTACATCAGTCACTATGACGTAAATTGGAAGCCTGCATTATTGTAGGAAGAGGTTATTTTCAACAATTTTTGTGATTTTTCTTGATTTTTATGTTATGTTGCTACTTTTTTTTCTGTTTCTGAGATATTGTCAAAAAATTAAAAAAAATTAAAAAAATCACACCTAGTATCTCGAAATCGGTGTGTTTGCGGAACCATGTCAATAGGGTTTTTTTTTAATAATTAATCAAGAAATCCCACCTTTTATTTTCCGACACATGTTTTGAAACACCCTGTATATATATATATATATATACAGGGTGTCCGGAAAATACGTGTACAACGTTTGACGACAGACTCCTGACGTCAAAATAGGTCGATCTAAGCCGACTTAGTTATATCCAAAATTGTCTCGTTTAGCCGGTAGAGGGCGTCAAAAAAAAACAAAAGTATAACAAAGTTGAAAGTATCTATTGTAAGAAACTAAGTAAAACAAAATCATTACTTAAGCAAATGTGTAAAATGACCGCCATCTTGCTGAATACACTTATTAACACTCTTTAAAAAATGATATTGGACCCTATCTAATGTCTCGGGATTAAACTTTTATCAACTACATAAACATAAAGCTCATAATTTTTTAATTATAATAACAAAAAACATATATTCTCAATATGTAATGCCATTCATAGTGCGTTCCAAAGCGACTGAAATCCCGGTTATCTTGAATCGTAGTTATTCATGGCGGTAAATTTATAATGCAGATAAAAGTGAACAAAAGCTTGTTACTAGTCTAGCGTCTAGTGTTTTGTGTGCCTAGTAGTTGGGACGTTGTGTGCATTATGAATTAAAAGATAATTAAACTTAATGTTAGCTGCTGAGAGGTATTAATAAAATAAAACAAATTAAATTAAATTAAATTAAAAGTTAGGTTATTCTGCCATATTATGAGTTGGATATTACGGCAATAAATACAAGAAAATATTATAATAAATTATTTTTGTACGGTTTATTAGAATGTGGACATTGCCAAGCTGTTTTCGGAAGACATGAGTGCAACAGAGCTAACATTATTATTGTGTATAGTTGCCTGTTATACCGGCTAACCTGTATTGGGATTACTGTACAAGCAGGTAGATAAATACATAGAATCATCTAAGATTAAACACTGAAATTAAAAATTTATAACTAACGCTAATGACAAAGATTAAACCATAAATTATAATAAATAAATTCATGAGGTTTGAGTCCATAATATGTTAACATTTCAGTTTCAAATTTTGTCGTTATTATAACCGCTGTCGTCCATAAATCAACCAAGATTTTCAGCAACCTAACCTAACCGCCGGTTACTTTGGTTGATATACGGAACGCACTAATTATCCCACTTTGTAATGTTTTTAGGTTTGATTATTTTTATCATTTCTTTGTATTTTTTAATTTCTTTACTCAAGTGGTGTACGTTGTAATCCCATATATTTATTAATTATCTATATTACCTTTTTTCTCGATTTTTTTAATAATACGTAAATTTATATGCGCCGATTAACTGCTGAGTTGATTTGTCAGCAAGCAAGCGAATCCAAATGATTGGTTGCGTTTAGAACGACTCATGTATCAATTACTGATTGATGAGTTACTTGGTAAGCAACCAATGTATGATGAGTAAAATGACAAGCGCTACCAGCAAACGGTGCTCAGCGGTAGTCAGCAAGCGCGTTCAGTACGCATGATGAGTCGTTCTGAACGCGGCCAATGATAAGTAAAATGACAAGCGCTGCCAGCAAACAATGACTCGGCAACCGTGTTCAGTTTGCATAATGAGTCGTTCTGAACGCAACCAATGATATAATTTTCTGTGACAAATACGGTATTTTTTTATTTATAGTGCGTTTTACTGCTATTTCACATTGCCACAGTAAGTCTTGTTTAAAGAGAAGTTTATTAGTAAGAATATTGGTTTTGTATTTAATCACACGTAAAATAAACAAAATGTGATAGTTAGGATATACTTAATGACGTAAATACGTCATGACAATAAAAAAATACTTTTGAATTTGAACAAATAAAACACTCTTGTTAAAACCATCACATTGAACTCAAAACTTAATTAGTCTATAAACATTAATCTTAAATATCTGCAGTCTCAAGAAATAATAAATTTGAAAGATTTTTTTTTTTTATAAGTCGATAGATTAGTTAAGCAATGTTTGTAAAAACATCTATTAAAAATGTTAATTTAAATACCTCTTTTGTTTTAAATAGAATTTAGAAAAGGTAGTGTAGTTTTAGATGCAAAAGTTGTACGGAAGTAAAAAACTGTTTAGATCTTTTAAAAAATTCTAGTTTTCTAGATACTTTAAAAGCTTTATTAACAACATGGTTGTTTAAAAAAATATGATATTGTAACTCTTTTAATCTAAATTATTTAATTTAATATTTTGAATGGTTGATATCTTGGATGTTTGATTAAAAAAACTGTAAGAAGTTGTTTTTTTTAAGTTAATTTTTTTTTTCATTAAATAAACTTATTATAATATATTGACATATTTACAACATTTTTTTTTCTCCCCAGCTTTACATCGTTTCCATATATGGTAGGCTGCAAAGCTTCGTATTCGGGGCACCATTTTTATTTTCTCTTTCCTTTTATCTTATTTTGTGTGTATTATCATGTTTGTTTATTTATTTGTTTGCTTTGGTCTTGTTATTATGTAGTGTTCTTTTATTTTTGTTTTAAATTCTTTATAAGTTTTCGTTTTTTTAATATTTTCAGGTAGTTCATTGTATGTGATTAGTCCATTGCTTAGTATTGTATTTTTTTCGCTTTTTCTGTCCTTGTTGTGTGTACATGTATATTACTTCTTCTTCTCCTGTTATGTCCGTGAATTTATTTGTTTAATATTATATGTAGATTTGTTTTAATTTCTTTATTTTTAATTTTATATATTAGTTTGCATTTTTCTATTTTTCTTTTTTCGTTAATGATTGTTTCGTTGATTATTTTGTATACTTCTTCTGTTGGTGTTAGCTTTGGGAGTTTATGTATTATTTTAAGTATTTTGTTTTGTTGTCTTTGTATTTTTTGTATATTTGTTTTTGTTGTCTCACCCCATATATATATTAAATTGTTAATTTTTTATAAATATAGTGAGTTGTATATGGGTAATTCCCGAGGTAATTCCATTACTTTTCGACCAATTTGAAAAAGTCGACCTCTTTGATTTTGCTCAAATTTTCAGGGATCAAAATATGGATGAAAAAAATGAAATTTCCAAAATTTTGGACCTTAGAATATTGCCTGTTCAAAATGACACACATTTGAAAGTCAGAAATTTTACAATAAAACGTCTTTATTAGCTTATTTTGTATCTCAGTTTTTGGGTTTCTGAAAAAAGATAAAAAGGTTCACGATGGCTCAAATTATACCTTATTACATGTACTTTAAAGCCCATACTTTTATGTTTACTATTGTGGCAGTCATATTGATATATTAAGCTTCAAACATTATTCCAAAAAAAACCGCCATTTGTGCTTTAAAGAGTATTTACTGAAATTTTGACTAAAATCGACATAGGGTGACAGCGCTTTTTCGGGACCTAAACATTACAAATTTTGAAGATCGCAAAAACATGTGCAACTTCCTGCATCAAAATAGTGGTGTATACGTATTGATTCTATAAGTCTTGAGGGATAATTTTAAAAAGAGATTAAACACGAAGAAATCTAGACCTCGTGGATCAAATTTTGTTAAGATTTGACAAAGTTAGAACGTTTTAAATAAAAAAAAATTTTGCGATTTTGCTAAATTGCGGGTTATTTTGGAATAATGTTTGAAGCTTAATATATCAATATGACTGCCACAATAGTAAACATAAAAATATGGGTTTTAAAGTACATGTAATAAGGAATAATTTGAGCCATCGTGAACCTTTTTATCTTTTTCCAGAAGCCCAAAAACTGAGATACAAAATAAGATAAAAAAGAAGTTTTATTGTAAAATTTTTAACCTTCAAATGAGTGTCATTTTGAACAGGCAACATTCTAAAGTCCAAAATTTTGAAAATCTCATTTTTTTTAACCATATTTTGATCCCTGAAAATTTGAGCAAAATCAAAGAGGTCGACTTTTTCAAATTGGTCGAAAAGTAATGGAATTGCCCATATACTTATTGCAGTTTCTTTTAGTATGCATTTCCTGGCTCTATAGACAGCTCCTATTGTTGGTGCACTTTCTTTTAATATTTTGTTTATTCGTGTATCCCATGTTAGTTTCTCTGTTATTATTATTCCCAAGTATATTGTCTGTTTTGTTCTGGAAATTGGTATGTTATTTATTTCAATTTTTATGTCAATATCTTTTGTATTTTTTGTCTTATTACTACATACGTCGTTTTTTCTTCATTTATTGTTTGTATGTTTTCGTCGTACCATTTAGTTAATTTCTTAACGTCTTCATTTATGTTTCTTTCTACTGCTTCTTTGTTTTTTCCGTGATATATAATACATGTGTCGTCAGCATATGTATATATTTCTCCAGTCAAGTTTATCTCATATATATCATTTATGTATAATATATACAATATTGGTGCTAGTACTCCACCTTGTAGTAGCCCATATTCTGCTATTGTCGATGTACTAAGTATGTCGTTTATTCTTGTTCTTTGTGTTCTGTTTTTAATATATGTTTTTATTAGTTTTAAGTTTGTGTTTCTTATTTCAATAGTTTCCATTTTCTTGATCAATTTGTCTTTGTCGATGGTGTCAAAAGCTTTTCTCATGTCTATAAATATTGGTATTACATACTGTTTTTCATCCAGCTTTTGCGCTATGTGTTGTATTATGTCTGTTGTTATGCCCATTGTATTTGAATTTTATTCAAATGTATATTGTCTTTTGTTTATTATGTTATGTTTGTTTATGTGTGTCATTAATCTGTTATATATTGCTTTTTCTGTTATTTTGCTTAACACTGATATAAGCGATAGCGGTCTATAATTTTCTAATTTTAATTTTTCTTTTTTTTTGTTTATTGGTTTTATAATTTGTTTTTTAAGTATTTGTGGATATTCACCTGTTTGTATCATTGTATTTATAATTTTTTTTCAGTATTGGCGCTATTTCTTTTTTTATGGCTTTTATTACGTCATGAGTTATTTGATCTTCCCCTGGGGCGCTTCTTATTTTTAGTTGTTTGATTATATTTTCTATTTCTTCTTCTGTTGTTTCGTCAAACGTAGCTTCTTCTTCTATTCTTACAGTTGTTATTGTATTCCTGCCATCATTCTTCTTAATTTTGTTTGCCAAGTTTTTTTCCACTGTAGCAATGTAGTTGTTCAGTTCGTTCGCTATGTCAATTTTATTTGTTTTTTTTTGTCCATGTTTTGTTATAACTTTTGTTATTTCTTGTTTTGTTTTTTTCATTGTTTGGTTTAGCATACTATTTATTTCCGACCATTGTTTAGCTTGATTTCCATTTGCATTTTTTATTTTGTTTTTGTAGTAATTATCTTTTCTTTCCTTAATTTTATCCTCTACTTCCTTTTTCTTTTCTTTTAATATTTTTTTAATGACATCATTGTTTGGATTTTTGATGAATCTCTCTTGTGTTTTGTTCTTTTATCATTGTTATTATTTCCATATGTATCCACTCATTGTTTTCTTTTCTTTTTATTTCCGTTACTTTTGTATTTCTTTTTATTGTGTTTAGTCATATTGTTGTTAGAGTGTCAAAATCAGGTACTGTTTTATTATCTATGTTTTCAAATTCTTTCTTAATTTTATCGTAGTTTATTTTATTTTTTAGAACTTTTATATATTTTGTTTCTTTACACGTTCCATTCCGTAATTACCGCATTATAATCTGATAATGTTTGTTTTTTAACTTTTATTTTGCTGTTGTTATCTTTTATGTTTGTTATAACGTGATTTATAATTGTCCCAGGTTTATCTGCGTTATTTCTTGTTTTAATTTAAATAAAATAAACGAAGAAGGAGTCTTCGTTTATTTTATTTAAATTATAGTGACCATTTTCTACAATTATGTTTCTGTAGTTGTTAGTTATATTGTTATTGTCTCTTAAATTTATGTTCATGTCGCCTAGTATTATATTTTTAGTACTAGTTTTTGTTATTTTGTCTATAACTTTTAAAAAGTCATCGTATTTTGCTGTCTGCGGTTTATATATTGCTGTTAAATGTATATTGGTTTTATTAAGTTTTATTGTTAGTATTTCAGTATTTTTTTCTGTTCAACTTTCTTGTACTGTTGTTGCTATTCCGTTTTTTTATATATATTCAATACCTCTACCTTTCATTGCTCTATTGTATAATTTGGAATTTGGAAGTATGTTTCTTCGTTTGTATATCCATGTTTCATTTATTACTATGATATCTGCTTTGTATACTTTCGGTATTGTTAATAATTCATCAAATTTGTTTTTTATACTTCTTGCATTGTGTAGGTATATTTTCAATTTGTCCATTTTAGTTATTGTTATATATATATAATTTTTTTTTATTATAATTTTTTTTTAATGTTTTTCTATGTTTAACAGTTCATTGACATGCTCAATTCCATGTATAACTATTGGCTTGTCATCTTCTGTTTTTCTTACGAGTATTCTTCCTTTTTTATACCACATCCATTTGTAACCTTGCTTTTTTGGTTTTCTTGCTTTATAGAATATGCTGTTGTTTTCGTATGTAAGCTGTTCCGTAATGTATATATCTTTTTTTCCTTTTAATCCACATTAATCGGCTTTGATTGACCCTTTTTCTTTTTTCTTTTCCATTATTTTCTTTATTTCTTCTCCTGATTTGAATTTAACCAGTATTGGTGCATCGGGATTCTTGTTATTTATTCTATAAGCTTCAACGATATTATTTTTTGGAATTTCAATATTTATATTTGTGAATATTTTTGCCACAATTTCTTTTATGTCTTCTTTTTGATGTTGTTTCGGAATCCCTGCTATCACAATATTATTTTTAATTTTATCTTGTTCGAATTTGTTAACTTTTTCTCCCAGGTCATGGAAAATTTTATGAAAAGAATGTGGTACTGCAACCGTAACTGTGACCGCAATTTGACTGATATCGTTTTCAAATGTTAATGGCATACCTTCCTTTTTACAATGAATAAACATTTATTGATTTCTCTTAAAAAATACCCGTTTTTTTTTAAATATCAAAATGAAACCTCTTATTGGAAAACCCTATATAAAAGATATACAGTTAATATATTATGTTAAACACACTACAATAGTCTAATGGCACAGTTGAAAGCAAATAAATATAAAACAACTCATATAATGTAAATATCATTTTCCTATGAGCACAATATTTTTGTTGTATCGTGTTTGTAGTATTTGCAAATTGTTTTTAATATATTTTCTACTGACAAGTAAATTGAATGTTTTTACACAAATTACATTCAAAATTATACTTGGCCATATAAATTTTGATGATTTTCTTACGTTCTACATGCTGTATGACTTTTTCACAAACATACGTATAATTTTTTGTCAAGATACTGAACAAGAAAGTAAAAAATAAGATATTGAAACCAGTTTTTAATGTTTTTTTCTACTATAATTTTTTTTTAGTTTCATTAGAAAAATAAAATCGCTAATTTTTAGCGCGTTGCACAGCTGACCGTAACGTCACGCTTTATAATAGTAGAGTGCTCTCTGGAGTTTTAAAGAAAATTTAGGTATGAAAGTCTGTCGCTGAACATCTATTTTAAGCATTTTGGGTTGTTGTTTCAAGCATTTTAATGCAATAGTACTTATTTTGAGACAAACCTGTTATGAAAATGGGGTATGCTTCATTTGCAAACAAAACTTTTGACTAAAAATGTTTACATAAGAAAAAAAATGTTAACATTTTTTTAGCTACAATCAAAAAGAAAATACGTAAAAAATATCAGAGTATGTTAAAAACTGTCAATTCAGTGAGTGTTCACAGTGCGTGCTACAAAAAATATGATCATAAAAAGCCAACGTCGTTTCCATCTCCACAAAGTAAATCTGAGCCAAAAAAAAACTCAATAAACAATAGCAGCACATGCTTTCACAATTAAACGCTTGTTTTGTAGAAAATAAGTTACTTGATTTTGTCGCTGCAAGACGTTCTTCTTCATGCTCTTCACAAGATAATGATTCCTTTTTGGTCTGAATAACCTTGTTGTTTATTTCAACTGACGGAAATAATTTTGTTGCCATATATCAGTAGACTAATTATTAATTTTGTGTTCTGTCAGTTTGCTGTTGATATATTCTTACTTCACTAATAATTTGAAGTTATGCATGCATACATACTGGTTCATTTTAGTTAGTAGTTATTTAATCACTTGGTGAAACGTAAATTACTTATTTGATGAATGAATTTTATTCGACAAATAGGTATTTGACAGTTTATTAAACGTTGGTGAAACAGGGCATAAGGGAATTTATGCGCTGTACAAAAAAATGACAAGATTTTTTGTAAACAACAGAAATAGAGTTAAACTGCCGGTTTTATGGAGAAAATAACAACTCATGCAATACCAACCTCAAGAGTTACCTGTCTTTCATTTATTAATAATTATTGATCAGCTATTATGCTGTGGCAGGCGTTAACCCAACTTTAAATTTAAAAAACGTTATTGTAAGGCTTGGAAGATTCCAATTTATTGATGTTGTTTTATGGAAACAACAATGTTGGGCAGTGTGATTGAAAGCTTTTATAGTTAATCTACGCAAGGCATTGTATAGACAAAGTTACTTTTGGTCATTCAGAAGCGCTCACTTCTCATATTTTGTTACACGTCATATAAAAAAAGTGTCTGACACGAAACTGATGTTAGTATTACATTTAATATTAAATGATAGAGTAGCTTTTGTTGCAAAAAATAGAACATGTTTTTTTTGGACAAATAAAGTAGCGCGCGCATTATTTAATATTAATGTAATATTAAAATCAGTCTTGTGTCAGGCTGCTCTTAATAATAGAACGTATATACATATAGAAAAACAATAATGCCGGTTTTCTGTTTCCACGTTTACGACTCCACGCAGGTTGAACCAAAACTAATTTGTATTCGGCGGCAAATTTAAACTCTATTATATATTATTTTTTAAAGGTAGGTGAAAAATCCTAATTAAAAATTTATAAAGCAATTGAAAGAGAAAATAAATATCTATATTGAACCAGAATATTTACACATACAATACAAAAGAGCGCTTAGTAGACGAGTGGGAAAGACGTGGATTGTAAACGCAAAGATTGGCGGTTCGAGGCACGAGCGGAAAAAATATTTTTATTAAATAATAAAAAATAAATTTAAAAAAAAATTAATAATACCGTCAGATGACGATACATTATTTAACAGACGGAATAAAACAGAGAAAACACCCGAACAAGATGAAAAAAAAAACGAAGAAAAACAATAGAAACCAAAGAATAAATCAAAAAGTAGCAGAAACTATCTTAAAACAATTATAATTAATAAATAAAACTCAAACTGTTATCCTGAAATAAATAGTTTACAAAATGATGACAAACTTAAACAGAAATTAGAAAACAAGAAAGAAATGAACGAAAAAATGATGTAATTATTCAAGGATTGAATGAAGGTATAATGGAAGAAACGGAGTTAAAAGATAAAGTAGAAAACTGGACAAGAACTAAATTAAAAGAAAGTATAAATGTGAAAAAAGCATATAAATTGAAAAACAAAAGTAAACTAGAAAGTATTTTTGTACAGTTAGATAATTGGAAAGATAAACAAAAAAATATGATAAAAAAGCGTATTAAAAGAAAGCGATATATTTATTGAGAATAATCTCACAAGAAAAGAAAGAGAAATTCAAAACAAACTGAAAAATATAGCGAAAGAAGAGAAAACAAAACGCAAGACGGTAATCGTGGAATATATATGAAGATTATGGTAAATGGAGAGAAACGCTGTTACAACGAAAGAAACAGGAGAATAGAAGTATCAGAAAACTAGTAGCAGTAATAAACGAGGGGGTAGGAAGTAAAAACAAACAACAAAAAACTAAACCAAGCTTTGTTAATAGAAAAAGTTGGAAAGAAAAAGCGATTAACAAATTGGAAGCTAACAATGATGGACCAAAAATAGAATATACCAGCAATAAAATAAATATAGTATATTGGAATGTAGCAGGATTAAACAACAAAGATAAAGATTTATGAAAATTTGTAAAACAAATTGATTTAATTGGAATGGTGAAAACGTGGATAGATGAAAAGAGACATGAACGATTAAATGCCTAAAGAATTTAGATGAAAATGCCAACCAGCTATTAAATAAAAAAAAATGAGAAGAGCAAGAAGAGGTATCATAACAGGAATAAGATAAGAAATACTACAAGAAGATGATGTAAAATTGGAAATGGAAGTGGTTAGTGCAACAAAATTTTATACTGAGTGGAACAAAATACAAGATGGTTACGGTGTACAGCAAAGGGATAAAAAAAACATAGAACAACGCTAGAAAACTTAATACAAGAAACAGAAGAGAGAAAACTGATAGTAGGAAGAGATTTCAACGCTAGAACCGGAATAAAAAAAGTAAGAATGAAAAACGGACAGAAAATATATAAATAAGATAGACAAATTAATAGTAGAAGCAGGAAAGTGTGCAATGAGGTATGAAAAAAGAGTGAGAGAAAGAAATGAATGAGAAATATTACAAGAGTGCCTAAAGGAAAAAATGAAAGGTAAATTGAGAAAAACGGAAGAATGGAAAAATATTTTAACAGGAATGGTAGAGCACTTGCATATCATGCGAGCAGTCCCGGGTTCGATCCCCGAAAAATGGCTGAAATGATAACTTGCTCTTTATCCACCAGCGTGGTTCGGAAGTCACGTATTAAGCTGTTGGTCCCATCAAACCACTTTAAACAAGTCATAGACTTACTGTGGCGATGTAAAATAGCCGTAAAAAGCATAAAGCATAAAGCATAAAGCATAAATAGAAATATGTGAAATAATTTTATGATAAGAGATAGAGATATACAAGTGCAAGAGCGTAGAACACGGATAAATAAATCTAGGTACAATTCAAATTATGTATATAATATAACTGATGCACTACCAAAATGTAAAGTATAAAAAAAATGAAAAAAAAAAATGATTGCAAGATTCACATGTGAAAGTGCAAATTTTGGATAGACGAGAAAAAGAAAATGTGTAGTCTATGTAGAAAAGCGAGGGAATTAGGGAATAGAACACACATGCTAAAATGCAATGAGATAAGAGAAGAGCAAATGAGGAGAAATGAGGCTGAAAGTAGAAGAAGAAGAATAAAATGGATGATGGCGGTAACAAAAAGAAGAAAACAAATTGAAACGGAACTAATAAATAATTAATTAAAAACAAGGTTTAAAGTAATTAAGATTATATGTATATTAGAAGTGAATTAAGTTTATATGGTAAATGTTATGATAAGTTGAAGAATTTTTAAGGCCGAAAAACAAGAAATAAACGGTTATTATTACTTAAATTAGAAATATATATATACTTATATTTTAATATTGATTTGATGAAACCTTTGTATATTCATTATTTATAAAATAACAATCACTTTACATTTTATTAATTTAAAATAAAAAGTCATTGAATTATTTGTATTTTCAATAGCTTTTGAAATACTATCTTAAAAGATTATAAGGCACTAGGCCGTCCAAATCTAATGTTGCCGTATAAAAACTATTTTACAAGTTTAAGGAAAATTGTTTTTATGTTGGCGTATTTATGAACTATTTTAATTTTATACTCGTTTTTCAATAAACGCCTTTTCGCATTTCTATCATAATATAAAAGTTGTAATTAACTTTCTAAAAATTAACAATAGTCTTGTTTGTTTTACAAAAAAATTAAGCTATATTTGAACTAGTAAAAAAATTACGTGTTTTACATATTTTAACATTGCCTTTTGCACTGATGACAAAACATACCTAAAAATTATAAAAATATGTTTTGGTTTTAAAAGTAGCTAAAAAGAAAGATGTATAAATATAATATACTTAATACTTAATTGATTATCGAAAAACATCATAATTTATTTGAGATAGTAGTAGATATTGTAAAACAAACTTGCTGTGTTTGTTTTACAGTATTGTTGTGTTGTAGTATACAAACTAACTTAAATGCAAACCACTTTTCTTCTAGTGTAATACAATAAAATAATGAGCAGCTTATATTTTATATCTAATCTAGATTATTTCTCACCATAAATTGTGTTGTTTGGATTCAATGCTGCTTGGTTCTTAGCGGCATCACCAATAAGTCTTTCCACGTCATTAAAGGCGACGTAACTGGGTGTCGTACGTTTTCCTTGCTCGTTGGATATAATTTCGACCGCGCTATCCTGGAAGACCCCAACGCAGCAATACGTCGTTCCTAGATCAATTCCAACTCCGAAATCGTTTGAGTCTGACGCCATCACGAGAATTTTGAAAAACTAGAATAAATTCTGATTATGACAAGTCAACTGACGTATGTGACATTTATTTATTTTACTAGACAAATGTCAGCATAAAAGCAATGTTCTTTCAACGTACATACCGAGATTTTATTTAGCACGCACATTTAATATTGTTAAAAACTTTATACTTATTAGTTTTTAATAAATAAATTGTATCTATACATAAACAATAAATTTGTTTTATTTTATTTAAAATTCACAAATGTATTTATTCACATTTTGAGTGATGAACGAATAAAATATAGTTTTATATTAATTTATTTATGACTTGCTTTAAATTTAATATGTTTTCTTGTATATTGTGCTTTTCAATATTTGCAATGTACTTGTTGGCGATCTAATGAAATTTGATGGAATACAATCGATATCAATTGTGACACGGTGCAGAGCGGCAAACGTTATTTATCGAAATTGCAGGTGCTCTGAATGTCTTAAACTCTAAAACCAATGTCAATACACGTACTAAATTCACCTAGCAACTGTGATCCTTATCACATTCGCAGAACGCTGTACAGACTAACTAGTTACGTTATATAAATAAACTTAAACAACGGCTCTATTGAGAATAAATAATAACACACAATTTTGCATTGTTCAGGTTAATCAATTATTTATATAATTGCTATTAAGCTGGTGAAAAATTTAAATTACTTGATAACAGTTGAATCAGAAGAAGATTTATGACAAACTAGCAAAGTATTGCAATTACTAAGATAAATAGAATACAATGCGTACATGAAAACACATTAGTATCTCCAATTGTATAAAAAAAATCAAAGAAACACATTTTAAATAAAAAAACAATTTTTGAGAAAAAAGAAAGGTAAACTACAAGTTTGGTAGTACATCAATGATGAGATAAATATAAAATATATTAATAAAATCGTTAAGGTTGGTATTTAAATACAACTTAATGTTTGAACATATCATGGTATAATGAACATTTCTTACAGTGATGTTAATGAACATTATGAACGTTGCTATATTAGCGTACATTGATGTTCAATTAAGTCGACTCATTAATAAAAAAATAAATTTGTCACACCAAACATATTTTTTACAATTTTAAAATGTGGGTTTTCTTTAGCTCAGTATCTACAATTGTGTGCTGACCGTTGATCGTAGAAGTTGATTCTTTAATTTTTTTAATATCAAATCTATTTACAATTGCTTTTTTTGTAAAAATAATTTTGATTTTTATTATACTAACTAGTGTCAGAACAGTATATTTTCATTTTGTTGTATATTTTTTTCCGATCTTTTAAATCTTTTGTGGTACCAATTTTTTTTATTAGTTTACGTACTGTACAAACTGTAACTAAAGGCTTGGTAACACAGTGTGAGTTAGCATCCGAGCTGGCCTAGTCAGTTACTGCAGACAATTTTTTTTTAAACTTTATCAATATTTTAATCAAACTTTAAAAACTAAATAACTCTAGCCAATTGCTATTTTTTACTTCTTACAAGACAAAAATATCACTTTTCAGAGAGAATGTTTAAATTTTGTATCTGAACTTACAATGACATTAAATCAACTTTTTTTTAATAACATTTTTAATTTTATTGCAAATAACAGGTCATCTACACCTCGTGCAATTTAGAGATCGTTGGATAAAGTTTGAATAAATTAGATAAAGTTTGAATAAATTATTTAATTATTTCATAATTAATTTAATGACAATAAACCGCTCAAAACTCTGAAAATTGGTTTCAAATTGCATAAATGCTAAATAATACCAATTAGTACGGACGTTTGATATTAAATTGCAGTAGAATCATAGCTATTTATTACATTATTTATATCATCAATTGTGTTTATAAGCACTAAATTATTATTATTGATTCAAGTTTGTCTTTTGTCATCATGCGATCCGTAGTAATACAAGGCACACTGACGAGATTGAATCAATTGTCTGTGTCTTTAAGTTTGAATACATTATATAACCTCTATACGTGATAATTCATGATTATGAAATAATAAAACAATTTACTATGTTATTAAATTGTTTTATTATTTCATATTTTTTTTCTTAAAATAGTGATTTTTAACTTTAGAACTCGACCCAAATTTGGGTAGCGGTAGGAATTTGTGTGGGTCGCAAACATCTCTCAAATAACTAAAAAAAGATAAAATTTTATTTTTTAACGCATTTTTAATATATCTGTTGATATCATTTTAATTGATAGATATATCATTTCACTAATTTTCTTATCATTACTATTTATTGACAGTTTGCAAGTTTAGAGCTGTTTCTCTTAAAACAGAAATAAAAATATTTTTGACAGATTAAAAATGTGCTGACCGTTTTAATGGGAACAAATGGATA
This sequence comes from Tachinus rufipes, assembly GCA_963932245.1. Lineage (NCBI taxonomy): Eukaryota > Metazoa > Arthropoda > Insecta > Coleoptera > Staphylinidae > Tachinus > Tachinus rufipes. The sequence goes on from OZ010742.1 coordinate 70,093,835, forward strand.
GCAATATTGGCACATTTGGGTAATACTTCTAACCACTTGGCAGCATTTTGAATATTAAACTTGTTTTTGGAAGATTTTTATGACAACAATACTCTTAAATATTCTAAAAAATAGACATGGTCTAAAAAAAATTGCTCTCTGTAAGAAAGAGTCTGCAACGTTTATAAGCATGTAGGGCTTTTTCGACATCTATTTGAAAACCCATGGAGCTGAATTTTGCTATTTATGACATTTTGTAAATAAAATTTAGCATTTTTTACATTTTATGACCAGATTTTGTTTTTTTTTTTAGTTTTCATATTTTATAGATGGATTTTGTTGTTTAATGCCCGTATTACACTGTCAATAATTATATCTTGAATTATATATATATATATATATATGGGTAATTCCATTACTTTTCGACCAAACTTAAAAACTGAATATCTCCAAACTGGCTCAAAATTAAATATGTGATAGTAGGTACCAAAAAACATATTTCCCAAATTTTCAACTTTTTAAGTCATGATCTTGATTTTTGGGAGTCTCTCAAAGTTCAGAAAAACGCCTAAAAATCACATTTTTTTGCTAATTTTCAACATTATTGGCAACAGTCACCCAACAAACTTTGCAACCAGTCTAACACCTCTCACTACTGCTTGCAGTCAAAAAATATTATAACACTTAAATATATTATGTAAGTTAAATTTAGTTATTGTATTTATATGTAACTCTATTTTATAGTAACACAAGACCATCTTCGGTGTTACTATAAAATAGATCGACAAAACTGGTCTGTATGTAAAACCAAATAAAACAAGCATATAAAAGTATAAATATTTATAAAATATGACCTACCCTCCTATAGTTAATAATTAAACCACAAGTTATATGGTATTTAAAAAGAATACAAGTTTGTGTACATAAAAATAAACTATAATAATAAGTGTTTAACTATTATTGATTAAATAATTACAAATTTGAAAAGCCAATATTTACTTTTATTTTTGTATATATTTATTATAAAAATTGTTCAAAATAATCACCGTTGCTTTTGAGACACATTCTGGTTCTTCTTAAGAGTAATCTAGTTGTCCTACTTAACATATTATTGTTATTTTGCTAAGATCTTCAACAGTCTCTGATGATGTTTGGTATAGCAACATTTTCATATAGCTCTACAAATATTAGTCTGAACAAGTTATATGCTCTTTAAACCTATGTTGATAGATTAACACTATGATTTTGAGTGTATTCACCATATACATTTTCTATATACTTACAATTTGTATTTGTAAGTGTAAATATTAATGATCCAGCGTTAAAATTCTATACGATCATCAAAACGTGTAGTTAAAAAGGATTGAATAAGCTGGATATGAAATAGATATAAACCATGACGCTTTAATGTTTTCCAAACTTGCATGTGTAGTACATTAAATTCTACCATATTTTAAATTTTGAAATCTTAACCTTTATCGAGCAACTACTACTTTTCATCACAAAAACCGTAAATGTAATGAATATCGGCGTACTCACGCATAGTAAAATTAAACTTCAACACGGTCAATAAACCCATACCAAAAAAATTAACTTTAAAGTGATTTATTGTTTAACATAAAGTAGTTATTTCTATAGTAATGTAAACAGTTTGTATCAAATATCATTTAGTATTTTACTAAAACCATAACTTTGATAGTTGTTTTAGACACCGTGTATATAGCTATAGTTTTTATATTGCCGTGTAAAAATAAATTTTTATGTAGCTTTAAAAAAATTGATTAATTAAAAAAAGAACAACATTTGGATAAAAAACTATTTACAAATCTGTAAATCTTGTCAATAGTTTTCTTAACATTAGAAAAATTATAGTAAAAATTGATAGATTTAACTCCGACCCTAAAATTCTGCTCTTCCACCATTTTGATTTACAATAATAAGCTTCTTCAAATAACTGAAAGTCCTATTCATAGTTTTGCAGATGATGCAAAAGACTATATCGACAAATATGACAAAACATTTTGAAACTTTTATGTTAGAATCTGTTGCATCTATAAACAAAAACCTCAAAGCAATATCTGAATAAAACATTTTCAACATGGTGAATTTTAACTCTAAAAAAAACTTAATTTCTTACTGTTAAAAAAAATCAAAATCCAACTAATCTATATCTAAATTTGTCTTCTAGGGGTTATAATCTCAAATAATCTTTTGTAAAACGACTATGATTTTACATTGAAAACTAGAATTTTTTAATAGATAAACAGTACTTACTTTTGTTCAGCTATATTGCGTCTTAAATTTATCAAAAATAGTGTGTTGTGTATGGGAAAAACATTATTAGTAATAATGTAGTGCAAAGGGGGCGGGAAAATATTTTTTTTCAAAAAAGTTGAACGAATGTTTATGGTAATAGAGTCATAGAAGTAAGTCCGTAGCAACAGATAAAATTGTCGAAAAAGTGTTACAGCTCGGATTAAGCACCAAGAGAGTACGTTGAGAAATAGCTTACATGTATGAGTAACTTTTGTGTATAAAAACTCTTTTTCTCTCTCTTATTTGTTTTTGTCAAATTTACAGAACTTGAAAAGAAAATAACCCTTGTTATAACAATTATATTTGTTCTTGTATTGAATATTGCTTCCAAGTATGGGGAAGAGCATCTAAAACTACACTATCTATTCTAAATTCTATTCAAAAACGAGCTATTTAGATCATTGACTTAAAAACTTTACATACATGTAATGCTGCAGACTTTTGCATTTTATATAGATATTTCCATGAACATTGTTCAAACAAAATACATTATGCCATATGAACAAATATTTATTTGTAGTAGAAGGCTTGCTTAAAATTCTTACAAATATTTACTGACAATTCAGATATAAAGGATCGAAACTTTTAAGAAAGATTTTCGAAATAAACTTCCAATTTCAGTATTTTCCGAGATTTATAAGTCGCAAATATTCAGTCAATATTCGCTGACTGCTTAAATGTAGTTTTCAATGTAGTAAATAGTTTTAGCAAGTGTGCTTTTACTCGTTAAAATTCAAAGATATTTTTATATTGTTATAAGTTATAACATATTAAGTAATTCCTATATATCACAATTTAAAATAAAAAAATAAAAATTGTTATTTAAAAATTATTTTAATAATAGGTTTTTGATTAAAATTACTTACTGTTCTAGAACGCTAAGATACTTTACTGTCGAGTTTATCGTTAACAACTAATAAATACACGTACTTTAGAAACTGACGTGGTAAACAATCAAATAGACCCAAAACACACAAAAAGATAATTTGTATAGGTATTTGCTAATAAATATAAAAATAATTTTAACACATTTATTAAACGTCAAAAATGTCAGATTGACTAATATTTTCTTTACTATAAATTTATGGGTAATTGCAGTATTTACATAGAAGATTAATATGAAGTATATAGAAACAATCTAACACAAGAAGCGTCTTCAATATGGATATACAGCAGAAGGTTTATATTTATAAATAAATAAAATTATTGTAAAATTTAAATGGTTACGTGGAAAAACAGAAATTTGTTGAACATCGCCTTATTCTGTTATGTAATATTTTTAAGAAATAAAGTTTAATACAATACAATACAATACAATACAATACAATACAATACAATACAATACAATACAATACAATACAATACAATACAATACAATACAATACAATACAATACAATACAATACAATACAATACAATACAATACAATACAATACAATACAATACAATACAATACAATACAATACAATACAATACAATACAATACAATACAATACAATACAATACAATACAATACAATACAATACAATACAATACAATACAATACAATACAATACAATACAATACAATACAATACAATACAATACAATACAATACAATACAATACAATACAATACAATACAATACAATACAATACAATACAATACAATACAATACAATACAATACAATACAATACAATACAATACAATACAATACAATACAATACAATACAATACAATACAATACAATACAATACAATACAATACAATACAATACAATACAATACAATACAATACAATACAATACAATACAATACAATACAATACAATACAATACAATACAATACAATACAATACAATACAATACAATACAATACAATACAATACAATACAATACAATACAATACAATACAATACAATACAATACAATACAATACAATACAATACAATACAATACAATACAATACAATACAATACAATACAATACAATACAATACAATACAATACAATACAATACAATACAATACAATACAATACAATACAATACAATACAATACAATACAATACAATACAATACAATACAATACAATACAATACAATACAATACAATACAATACAATACAATACAATACAATACAATACAATACAATACAATACAATACATTACAGTACAGTACAGTACAGTACAGTACAGTACAGTACAGTACAGTACAGTACAGTACAGTACAGTACAGTACAGTACAGTACAGTACAGTACAGTACAGTACAGTACAGTACAGTACAGTACAGTACAGTACAGTACAGTACAGTACAGTACAGTACAGTACAGTACAGTACAGTACAGTACAATACAATACAATACAATACAATACAATACAATACAATACAATACAATACAATACAATACAATACAATACAATACAATACAATACAATACAATACAATACAATACAATACAATACAATACAATACCATACCATACCATACCATACCATACCATACCATACCATACCATACCATACCATACCATACCATACCATACCATACCATACCATACCATACCATACCATACCATACCATACCATACCATACCATACCATACCATACCATACCATACCATACCATACCATACCATACCATACCATACCATACCATACCATACCATACCATACCATACCATACCATACCATACCATACCATACCATACCATACCATACCATACCATACCATACCATACCATACAATCCAATGCAATGCAATGCAATGCAATGCAATGCAATGCAATGCAATACAATACAATAATTATCGTGTAGTATAGTAAATGTTGAAAATATATTAATGTGTCAATACTCTCTTCAGGCACGATTTTCGAACACTATTTTATATTCTTACAATCACGTTTAATTCCCCTTGACATGAAACCTTTTGTATATTATCTTTTGTCATCAGTAGGACTCCCATGTATACATATAGCTAGTGGAGTAAGAATGAAATAAACATCCATCAAGCTCCACGGTATGACGCAAGCGAGATTCGATTGCAGTTTTAAATCTCTGAAAAATATAAAAAATATTTTCTCTTTTCCCTTCCATATCACCAATTTGTTATCGTTTTCGACCACTTTTCGAGAGACAAATATATGCACAAGATCAACTCAACTATAAATATTAAGCGTGTTCCATAACTCCACCCTGTCTTAATTTATATAAATTACGGTCAATAATTCAAAAGATAAATCGATAAGAGCTTCCGACTCGTCGGTCGTGTTTGAATTTTCTGTACCGTAAATTTCGTGAATTTTTCTTGATTTGTTTGCAAATATACACTTCAGGTGTTGTTTATTCTGCAGATTGGTACGTAATAAAATCATTTTATGTTTGCACTATCAATAAAAACCGTTGAAATATCAAAAGTTTAGATTCTCTCTATATTAAAAATTACAATACATAATTTTTATGCTGATAAACATTTCTTATTGTATCGGACGTTTTTTAAATTTCAGTCAAGAACTTTATGTAAAAAAAAAAATTATTTAACAAAGTATAGGCAGAGATTTAAGTAAAATTAATCAATTTAACAGTAACAATACATAACAAACACGAGATTTTTCAACAGTTTGGAAAAGTTAGAAATTTGTTAGACATGTCATATATATTAAATATTTTATTTATCATTTAAATTTTTTCTTCAAACTTACTGTAATTTTCACATTGTATTACTATACACAGCAAGTAGTAGAGAGTCTTTTCTTTATAGTAATAAAGTTAAGCGCGTTTGTTTTAAAATATTACTAACATTTTGATCACTTGGTGCTGAGGACAAATATCACTTAATTTTAGTTTAAAATGATTCAGTTTAAAGAACAAACAAAATTTTATTTTATTTGAAATTGATATTAAGTTTTCATCATATTTTTAAATTTATGAAATCAAACCTTTTTGTTTATAGACGTGACAAGCTTGATATTTTGAGATTGATTTCCATTTTAATCATAAAAAGCCAGCCTAGAGCCAGCAAAGACGCTCAAAAAAATGTAAAATTAATTAGCACCTTCAAATTTTATTGTTTTCAAAAAGTTCAAAATTTGTATATCATATCTAATCTAAAACACGAATCCAACAGTCAGATAGCAAAATAACAAGACGCGTAGAGTCAGCGCTACACTATACATGTCGAAAAAATGATGCTAGCGCAAATGTTTTCTCAAAGCTTAAATATTGCTACTCGCACCGTATGACCAAAGAACAGATTTGCGCGTGTGGAAAACCTTTGCATGATGGTAGCGAATGTCAACTGCCAATTACGTGTATCAATTGCAAAGGAGAACACTCCGCAAGATCACGTAATTGTCCGAAATATAAAAAAGAATTAGCAATCAAAGAAATTATGACCAAGAATATATTATCGTATTTTGAAGCACGTAAATTGGTATCAATCTCTACACCAATAGCCGGAATATAATACGCCAAAGCGACGACTGCATTGAAAAGTTCAGTAGACGTTAACGAGCTGTCAAACAAACTTTTACCGCCTCTTATTGCTGCACTAAGCGGACAGATTCAGCTTCCTGCAGCAAAGAAATTACCAATACCGGTCATTAAGACTAACTGCACCCACTAAATCCTCCGGGGCAACAATGGTTGAGGAGAAATGTTGTCTCCTTAACCAAAAACGTGGGGGAAGCACCCCCCACACATTCTCAGGTTGGTCTTAAAACCGACCTGACCAAACTTGTTTTGGCAGATACGCCAAAACAAATAGATAAGGATCAGTCTGATCCGGGTAAACGGAAGAGGGATGGACCTTCTCAGTGGAAGTAACAGAGGTAGAAGAAGAAGAAAACCTGGCTGGAAAAAGGGCAGATCACACTCTCAGCTGTAGGCCATCTATTGTTTTTTAATTAAGTGTTGTTTTGTATTGGCACTGCAGTCCTTTACAACTGCGGTGTCATTTGTGTACTTGTATTGTCTTTTCCATTTTGTGGTTCTGGCAAGATTTTTTTGTGTTTGATGTCATTTGTGATATTAGTTTTAAGTTTTATTTGTTTTATGGTTCTGGCATCGGAGTCTTTTACAACTCCGATGTCACCTGTGATATTAGTTTTAACTTTTATGTATTTTATTGTTCTGGCATCAAAGTATTTTACAACTTTGATGTCAACTGTGATATTAGTTTAAAGAATGTATCTTTTTTTTGTCTACTTCAAAACACTACAATTGTCAGTCTGGTCCCACCAGAGTCAAATGGTGAGGATGTCGAGACCGCCGTGAAGGGTTTCACTAATTGTATTGTCCGAGCAGCAGATGTGTTTGTTTGTCCCAAAGTCCAGCGGTTAGCTGGCCGGTCCGTCGGTTCCTTGGTGGAACGACGATATACGAGTAGCTGTGGAAGAGAAAAAGAAAGCTTTTAATTGTTTTAAAAGAAATCCGACGCAGGAAAACACGATCGCTTTCAAGAAGAAGCGAGCCGTTGCGCGCAGCAAAATTCTTGAAAGCAAGCAACGATCATGGGAGAGCTACGTATCGACGATCACGCCGACCACTTTGGTCGGCGAAGTGTGGAAAAAGGTGGGAGCCGTGTCGGGAAAGAAATTTCCCTCTGTGGCTCCCATCCTAATCATCGACGGATGCGAAGTCACCGAAGCGGCCAACATTGCAGACGCATTGGCAACTCAATTTGCGTCTGCCAGTAGCTCTCAAAATTATAATGAAGAATTCCTGCGTCAAAAAGAATAATTAGAAACTCCGTTAAATTTCTCTTCCCCCGATTCCTTGTCCTACAACTCTTGCTTTACCTCAAATGAGTTGGAAACGGCAATTAACGGTATGGGTACCTCCTCCGCACCGGGACCAGACGACGTGCCTTATCAGGTTATTTGGCAGCTTCCTTCCCGCATGACGGAGCGGTTGCTGGAAATCTACAACCTGATATGGAAAAGCGGCGTCTACCCGGATTGTTGGAGAGAGGCCATAATCCTGCAGTTGTTGAAGCCGGGCAAGGATCCAAACAACGTCAACAGCTACAGACCGATTTCACTTACCTGCTGTCTCAGTAAAATTTTAGAAAAAATGGTCAACAACCGTCTGGTGTGGATGCTGGAAAGTAACGGTCTTTTAGCTAAATACCAGGCGGGTTTCAGACAAAATCACAGTCTAGAAAATTCTATCCAAGACGCCTAGCAAGAAAACACCTTGTAGCGGTGTTTTTCGACCTGGAGAAGGCGTATGACATGACTTGGCGTTATGGAATTTTGCAGAAGCTGCACGCATGGGGATTCAGAGGCCGTATGCCTCTTTTTATTGAATCTTTCATGCGCGATCGTACATTTAAAGTAAGGGTGGGAACCACTAACTCGAAAACAGTATGTCTAGAGAACGGTGTTCCCCAAGGGTCAACAATTAGCGTTACCCTTTTTGCGATTGCGGCAAATGATATAGCAGCTTCTGTGGTTACACCTGTTAAATAATGCCTGTACGTCGACGATTTGGTGATCTACATGGCGGGAGATACTATCCCTGCCATATCACGTCAACTCCAGATCACTATAGACGAAGTGGACAGAGAGGCAGAGGCGAGAGGTTTTCGCTTCTCTACGACGAAAACCTCGTGCGTGCATTTTTGCCGCCTCAGAAGACCTCACCGGGACCCCGCGCTTGTCTCTTTCCAGAATTACGTACGTTGAAATAGTCCGTTTCTTAGGGCTCGTGCTCGATAGGACCTTATCCTTTTGGGCACATATTGATGAGTTGGTCACAAAGTGCAAAAATGCCTTGAACGTGATCAAATGCTTGGCCATTATCAACTGGGGTGCGCGGAGAGAAGTATTGTTGCGGCTGTACAAGGCTCTGGTTTTATCCAGGGTCGACAATGGCTGCGCCGTATACTCATCCGCCAGAAAATCCCGGTTGAAAGCCCTAGACACAGTCCACAACGCAGGCATTAGATTTGCCACGGGAGCATTCCGGACGAGTCCTGCACCGAGTCTTTGCTGCGAGTCGGGTGTACTCCCTCTAGCTGCTCGTCGCAGTCGCTTTGTACTCACGTACGCCGCGGCGATGCGAGCAAGGAGGAGTCACAACAACCGACTCATATTTACTGCCAACGAAACGCAGCATCGTAGATACAGACTCAGGCCTACCGTCAGTAGGCCGGTGTGCGTCCGAGCGCAGGAGCTAGAGGAGAGTCTTAATTTTAATTATCCGATGGTATTCGAGGTCGGTTCTGACGAGTTTCCACCCTGGCTGATGCCAAGGGTTATAGCTCGTCTTGATCTGACCTCTAAGAGCAAACGAGAAACTTGCCCCGACGTCTTGAGGAGCAAGTTTCTTGAGTTCGTTGCCAAATACCCAGACTCTCCGCGGTTGTATACGGACGGTTCGAAAACGGATCGGGGGGTGGGAAGTGCCTTCGTTTTAGACGGTACGGCTTATTCATGGTCTCTCCCTAAAAAAGCTTCCGTGTACACCGCAAAATTACTTGCTTTGCATAAAGCCCTGCTAAACTGTGAGACGTCATCTCACAGTTCGTTCCTCCTTTGTTCCGACTTGCTAAGTGCCATCAGGCGGCTGACGTGGATCCTACGGACAACATTCCCGTAAGACCCAATGATCTCAAAGGTTACGTCATATCAAAGGTCATCGAGGATTTGCAAAGAGTATGGAACGGCTTCAAGAGCAAATTAAAGGAAATCAAGCTCTCCGTGATGGCATGGAAGTCGCCGGTAGATCTCAACAGGAGAGAGGAGGTCGCCCTATGTCGCTTGCGCATAGGTTATACCAACTTGACCTCTTCGTATCTCCTGACCGGCGACGAACAACCAGAATGCCAAACATGTCACGACCCTCTAACGGTGAAGCACATTTTGGAGGAATGCCGAGCCTACCTTCCCCTCCGTAATCGGCTCGAGCTCCCTAACAACTTGGCGTCTATTTTATCAAATAGAGAGGATTCCATAGAATGGTGCGTCCAGTTTTTGGAAGACGCAGGACTCCTCAAACAGGTGTAACAAAGTTTTTGTGTTGTCTTGTAATGATTTTGGTGTTAATTTATTTATTTATTTTTATTGATTAGTTTGTGTTGTTCAGTTGTTTAAAGCATCGTAGTCTTTTACAACTTCGGTGCAATCTGTGATATTAGGTTTAGTTAGTTTTTAGGGCAATCTGTGATGTGATATTAGGTTAAATTGTGATATTAGGTTTAGTTACTTTAGTTTTTAGGGTCTGGCATCGAAGCCTTTTACAGCTTTGGTGTCATCTGTGATATTAGGTTAGGTTAATGGATAGGTACTGGCATCAAAGTCTTTTACAACTTTGTTGTCATTTGTGATAGTAGGTTCTGTGATATTAGTTTTAAATTTAGTTTTTAATTTTAGCAACTGTGATATTAGTTTTAGTATTTATCTATTTATTTATTTATTTAACCATTTTAATGTGTTGTTTTGTCTTCTTCAGGTCTATAACCTGAGGTTATTATTATTTATACAAAATAAATAGCTAATGACCTTAGTAGTCGACGCTAAAATACAACAACAACAACAACAACAACAACAACAACAAAATAATAATAATAATGATCTAAATTTGAGTGCATTATAAACTTCACTAATAACTAAACAAATAATAAACTAAGTAAAAATATAAAATATATAAAGAAGACAACTGTCTCATTAGAGAACATTGCGTCTCTTCTTTATATATTTTATATATGTTTTGATATACACGAAATTGTATAATAGTAATTATAATTTATGCAAAAAATTTATTCTACTTTTAATTTTCAAATTTTCTTTTTAATTCTTTTTAATGTCATTACCATCAGCCAAATATTCCGAAATAACTATTTTATTTGTTCATTTTCAGAATGCTATTAACCATAGCCATTAAATAAAGTCATTAAGTCAGTTAGTATAAATAGTCAATACACCCTTTAAAATATTCACTTTGAATTGTGGTGGTGAACGATGTTGACAAAGTAAGTTACAAATCAATTATTAAGTATAAATAAATAAAGCCATACTTATGAGAGGTAAACCTCAAAACGCGTCTATGGATGTTTTTAGTTTAGGATAATTTTTTCATAAATTTGATTTTTAATGTTAATAAACTAAGTTATTAAAACATATTACTCAAAACTTTCCAAGCGCACAAACTTCCGTTCCTATATAAAATTATGTTCTGACAGATGACAGATACTAACATTAAAATTATCATTATTTGATTCAGTATTAAAACATGTAAATTGATTACATATTATAAATTAATAGCTATAATTATTACATTGTTGAGGATGTATTGTATTGTCGCAAACCTTATACAGTTTTATTGCAAAACTCTACATACATACAAATATATAATAACTACTAATTTTGAACTGGTAACAGGTATAAAACGCAATAATATTATATTATGAGTTGTTCTAGATTAAATTATTTGAACTTAAGACTGAGCCTCATTTAGATGTGCAAACATAGACAAGTATGAACGAGTCATCAAAAAAGTACTAACGCGCATAGAGTTTCATTAAATACTTGGATTGAATCTAATAAAAACAAAGTTCTACCGTAGATTGTAGAGTAATTAGTACTAATCTACGAGACAAATCTAACACTATGTTTGAGTCGGTTTATAATAAAATTAAATTAGCGAAACAAGGTCTAGCCTGTTCTACAAACTAACTTAATCAACCAAACATTGACTTAATTTATAGTTTCAAAATTAATTTCACAAATATGTGTAGTTTAAAAAAATGTATACTTCATTTATCAGCATTTTAAACAAAAAACACATATTGTTATTTTGACTGAAACCAAGTTAAACAATGAAGATCTAGATTGCTTTAATCTAGTAGATTCAATTATTATCTCAAACATTTATTTGCTGACCAACAAGGTGTTTACATCCGTTGATTTAAATACATCAAAAACCCTATACTACGCAAATTTTTATTTCTATTTGAAATTTGGAATAATATTCTGGAGTACAGCTTACTTCTTTAAAGTATTAGGATGTATGCCGTACAATATTCAAATCAAATAAGATACTAATAGTAACAGGCTTATTTGTTTTTGAATGTTTTAAATTTGTAGGACGAAACTTAAACTATTTTAATGAGTACCTTTTTTTTTGTTTTAAACACTTATATAAATATCTAGACTACAGATTATCTCTTACAGAAAAAAGCACGTTTTATATCTGTATTAAATTTTATAACCAACTTCCAGAAAACATCAAAACTATTAAGCCATTTAATCAAGTTAAACTATCTGTTTTTAATATGATCTGTAACATTGAACCCTAGACAATCACGGAATATGCTAATAAACTATCCAGTTTGTAAATTGTATTTATTACCTATTGTATATGACGCGTTTCAATACTATATAATATTTCTATGTACTTATTTTATACTATTTGAATAAAGAGAATATTATTATTATTATTATTATCCACAAACAAGAATCATATTCTTGACTGACAATTTACAATATTCAAGGTATTGGTTATAATAGCATATTTTTTTAAGTTAATCTTCGGCATATATCGCTCCAAAGTTTTTTGATGACTTTTTTGAAAATTAATTAACAGGATTTTTTAAGGTAATTATAGAAAACTCAAATTATTTTTTAAGACGCTAGCAATCCCAGATTTGATTTTCAAAACAGGACTAAATAAAAACTTGTTTTTTATCTATAAGTATGATTCGGAAATTACATAATAAATCGTTGGTTCCATCAACCCCTTTCAAACAAGTTAATGGTTAACTGACTCATCTTCTAATCTACAACATTGTCCGGTTAGCAAAATATGATTTTTGCTGCTTTTCATAATATTTAACAAAGGTTATTAAATCTGTATCTTTTAACTGTATTAAATAATACCACAACTACTTTGAAATTTCGATCATTCATATGGAACAATATCACATAATTGTTTTTTTTTTTAACAAACTGTACATATGTACTGTATATAAATTCATTAAAAACAAATTCTGTTACTAAAATACCTTATAAAACACATTTTTTAAACATTAAACCAATGTAATTTGACTTTTTCAATTTTTTTATTTTTGAAACATTGATTGAAGATTAAGTCAAAAAAATTATAACAAAATTTATTGATTAGTTTTTGTTTTATTCCACAATTAGTGATTAATGTCCAATTAGTGATTAATGTCCAAAATTTGCTTTTAAACAATTTTGAAAATTTTGAAAATTTTGAAAAAAATACTTTTGAATGGAAATTTGAGTTTTTAACTTTTTTTTTAAGCATTAATTGAAGATTATTTATAGAAAATTACAACAAAATTTATCGATTAGTTTTTGTTTTGTTCCAAAATTAATGATTAATGTCTAAAATTTATATTTCAAAAAAATTACTTTTAAATGGAAATTTGATTAATTTACATTTTTTTTATTTTGAGGCATTAATTGAAAATCATGTATAAAAAATTATGACAAAATTCATCAATTAGTTTTTGTTTTATTCCACAATTAGTGATTAACGTCTGAAATTTGCAATAAAAAAAAATTAAATGAAAGTTTGAGTTTTTTACATTAATTGAAGATTATGTATAGAAAATCACAAAAAAATTTATCGATTAGTTTTACAATTAGCAAAGAATTTTCGCTCAAATCATTATTTTCTAATCTAAAATAGAAGTGGAAAAATTGTGCAAGCAAAAAAATTTCAATCTTTGATATCTTTAGCTTAATTCAAAAAAAAAAAATATTTTAAAATGTATATGCTTTCTTAATACATTTCAGCATGAACTAACAAAAGCATGCATTATCTTATTACTTTGTGTGTTTTTTTTTTGTGTTGTTACAGAGCTTGATACTGAAATTGTGTATTCTAACAATAAAGTTGAATTAACAACAAATTCGATATCAATGGAGACGACAATTTTTCAATCTTTAATGAAATCAACGTAACAATACCGCTACCAATATTCTCATTAAATTCATCATACACTAGTTGCAATTTGTCCCCAATAACACAAACAACTTTGAGAAATAATTATCTGCCCAAATAACATTTTGACTTAAGTAACTAAACTGTTTCCGAAGTTTGAGACGCAAAACTTTTGAGCTAAAAGCTGTTTTGAGACATAGTATGTGGGATTTAACTTGAAGATGGGCTTTATTTGAAAAAAAAATTAAACAAAAATTATAGATCAAATTTTTAAATTGTTACCTAAAACTTGTTTTATAAATTTTGGTAGAACAAAATTATGATGTGATTTTTATCAAAATTGACAATTTTGGGACTTCTTGCACTAAAAAATTTTATTATCTTCAAAAGGATGCAATGTGTTAAATTGAAAGGTTTAATAGTTTCTAAAAAAAAATAACTTTTATTTTTGAGGTAAATGTAGCGACTTAAAAATTTGACAACCTTATTAATTTTGTGTTTTAATGTATTCTTAAACAAGGACTTAAAATTCAGACAGACTTAACTACTCTAATATTCATGGATGTAAAAAAATTTACCTGTTAACTGTAATTTAAAAAAAACATTATTTAGCTCTAAAGCTTTTAATAAAATTTAAATAATGTAACTGATGACTTTCCTACATAAAAAATCAAGTTGGTATTACATTTGTAATTAAGTTTTTGAACTTTTTGCATATCGTAGAAGTATCATTTGCTTGATGCTAATTTTAGGTATTTACGTTATTTATGTTGCAATTTTATTTTCTATAGGTACTATTTATTATTTCTCACCAAAATAATGTATGTGTTATAATAATAGCTATATAAGTAATGCATTTTGTGATGATATTTACTTACAAGTTATTTACATGTAAGTTAAATATAACAATAGACATAATACTGTTGTGTTATCAACCATATCGTTAGTTACAAATAGTGCGTTCCGTATATCAACCGAAGCTACCAAAATTCCGGTTATCCTAAAACAGGTTTATATACGGAACGCGGTTACCTGAAAAAGGTTACAAGGGTTGCGCCCGCACTCACCATGAACGAACGTCGGTGAATTTCTATAAATCGTGGTTATTCATAGCGGTAAATTTGAAATGCAAATAAAAGTAAACAAAAGTTTCACATGTTACTCGTCTATCGTCTATTGTTTTTTGTGTGTCTAGTAGTTGGGACGTTGTGTGCATTATGAATTAAAAGATAATTAAACTTTTCATAAGTTTAAGGGCTTTAATGTTAGCTGATGAGAGGTGTTAATAAAATAAAACAAATTAAATTAAATTAAAAGTTAGGTTATTCTGCCATATTATGAGTTAGATATTACGGCCGTAAATACAAGAAAATAATATAATAAATTATTTTTGCATGGTTTATTAAAATGTGGACATTGTCAAGTTGTTTTGGGAAAACATTAGTACAACAGAGCAAATATTGTTATTGTGTATAGTTGCCTGATATACCGGCCAACCTGTACTGGGATTACTGTACAAGCAGGTAGATAAATACATACAATCAAATTATAATAAATAAATTCATGAGGTTTGAGTCTTTAATATGTTAATAGTTCAGTTATGAATTATGTCGTTATTATAACTGCTGTCGTTCCATAAATCAACCAAGATTTTTACCAACCGATCATAGCTGTAACCTAACCGCCAAGATTACTAAGGCACCTTGATGAATCAAAGTTATTAAATCTATTTCAGAGATTACAACCACTGTTGAAGCTGTTTTATAAAATTCCGATTAATTTTGATTTCATTGCTTATATTCTGAGGATCCAGATATTGCAGCAAAAAATCTCACAAAAATCAAAAATTGTGTTCCATTTTCTGTTATTAAACTAAAACAAAGTACCTGTCTTCAATTCAAACAAAATAGACAGTTTATTAAAAGCAAAAAACATTTAACAAATTTATCAGTAATTGTTTTGATCAAACTAATCAAGATTATAATAAAACTTGTAAATATTGTAACAATCTAACACATTAGAATTGTTTTAATTCTAACCCCAAAATTATTAATGCGTAAACAAGATTCTGCTGTTTTGTCTACTCTATTTTTGATTTACTTTAATAAACTTCTTTAAATAACTAAAAGTTCTATTTATTGATTGTTTTGTACTCTTTGTACGTTACACTTTCCAAAAACCACATTGGCAACTATAACAGAAAAATCTAGGTTAGAATCAATAGCATCAATAAACAAGTATAAACAGCAAAAACTTGAATTTATTTGATTTTCCAACAATATAACATTATTGGCAAAAAGTACAAAAAACCTAACAGTAATCTTTATACAACTTAAAAAGATCAAAAAATTATACAGTGTGTATGTAAAATATTTAAGGGGGTGGTAGTACGAACCATAACAAACAAAAAGTCTTAATAAACATGGGTTGTCATTGCAACGGTTTTAGAGATATTGAACATTATTTATGTCTTAAATTTATGTAACAAGATCAAATAGTCAATACGATCAAATGTCTTAGAAAAGTCAGTGTAGAAACTAGGCTGATATTGAAACAGGCTAAGTTGGTAACGCTAGACTTTTTTGCCATAAATTTATCTTGATGTGGTGTACTGTAGCTTTTAACTCGCGAGTATATAGTATGTAAATAGTTGATTTTTTTTTATTTTTTTAACACACGACACACGCGGCATAATTTCCACATATCAGGAAATAGACTTTAATGCCAAACTAAAAATTATATGTATATTTAGAAAATACATTACAACAATCTTTAAAAAAAAGCTTAGAATATGGTCATGACTTGCCGTCAGTTTCGGTTTGGGTTTAGGAATAGAATCTACAATAATTGGTTTGCCGGTAAGTAAACAGAGCCAAAGTATTCCGCAAATTTGTCAACTATAGATTGTGGATTGTCATATGTAACACCATAGGTGTTCATAACTTCTGTAATTTTAGATGTGCTTTTTTAGAATAATTAATATGTGTCCAAAATTGATTAAATATTCTTTATATGCTTCCTAAACTTTAATTTTAACAATATTGCAAATTGAAATCATCAAAAGTATTTTTTACGATAATGTTCTTTTAGCTCAATATAACTAATAATATTTTTTGTAAACTAGTGAGGATATTTTTGTTTGTTGCTTTTAGTGGTGCAATTTATAGATAGGCATTTCGTGCTTTTAATAAAACGATAAATAATATTCTATATTTTATATTAGCAAAAAGCATGACGTCACGACATAGCATGTTGCCAGTTATCAACTATTAATATTTTTAATCGATTTATTAGTATATTTTGCTCACGGCTCACTTTGCACTATTGTAATTGATGTGATAATGTCGGATATTATAGTACATTAAGTACCAAGGGCAGGAAAGCACTGTTTGCAGCACGCCGCTGTTTGTCCGCCCGAGTAAGCGACGGCGGCAGGCAGCTAAGTGCTGCAAAAGCTTTCTTGCCCGTGGTGCTTACGACTGTTTTTTGCCTGCCCCTGTAAGAAAACAATAACATGCTACAAGTTCAATAATATTATTAAAAAAAATTGTTTAATACTTCAAGTGTCAATGTTTTTTTTTTTTAGGTTAATGTTTAAATTGTCAAATATTGTTATAACTTAACTAAGAAATCTTGTAATACAATCACTCTACACTAGATGTCAATAGCTTTATTTTTAATTAATAATACTTAAAGTTAATTATATATATATATATATATATATATATATATATATATATATATATAACTCCATGTGGAGTTTTGCCGCTTCTGCTTATCCAGAAGCTCTTACAATCCATTTTTTGGGGTGGATTAGTCTCCGTCCTCATTTGTGTCACTGTAAGTTTTGATCATGTATACTACTTTCTTCCACTTCTGTCTATCAACCGCGTTTTTCTTCCAATTTGTTGCAGGTCTTCTTTTACTTCTTTTTGCAATGTTGTTCCTTGTCTTCCTTTTTTTTCTGTTTCCTTGGACCCATTCCATAATACTTCAAATTATGCTTTTTGGTCCAGATCTCCAAACGTTTTACTCTGCTTGCTTTAATGTGTGCGACGACATCTTCGTTAAGTTCTTTCCTTATTTTTTGATTTGTCCTTTTTCTTATTTCATCTCCGTTTTTTATTGATCCCATGATTTTTCTCATAATTTTTCTTTCTTCCACATTTATTTTATGCTGTTCTTTTTTTGTCATTCACATCGTTTCTGCCGCATAAGTTAAAATCGGTCTTATAACTGTTTTATATATTTTTATTTTTGTAGTGATGCTAACGGATCTGTTGTTCAGTATTTTATTATTTGAATAATATGCTCTGTTTGCTGCTTGAATCTTTTTTTGTGTTTCTATATGTTTGTCTCTATTGTTTGTAATTGTTATTCCTAAGTATTTAAATTTGTCTACTTCTTCAAATGCAAAGTTTCCAATTTTTATTTTTTCTTTTTTGCTCTGTTCGCCAATTGTCATAAACTTGGTTTTTTCAATGTTTATTTTGAGTCCAATTTTTGTTCCTTCTTCTTCAATTTCTGTTATTATTTGTTTCATTATATTTCTTTGTTTTGTTATAATAACTATATCATCTGCATACGCTACTATTTGTGATCCTTTTGTTCTTAATGTTCCTTTTTTGTCAATGTTTTGTAACATATGCTCTAAAGCTAAAAAGCTTAAAAAGAGTGGCGGACAGTGCGTTGCCTTGCCTGATACCTCGGTTTATTACAAACTCATCTGTTTCTCCATGTTTTGTGCGTACGTTTGCATTTGTATTTTTATTGTCATATGTATAAGACGCCTTAATTTGCTTGGTATATGTAGACTCTTTAGTGCGTGCATTAGTTGTTCTCTCTTTATTGTGTCAAACGCTTGCTTAAAGTCTACAAATAACATTTCCACTTTAATATCATATTCATATGTTTTTTCAATTATTTGTTTTACTGTGTGCAAAGCGTCTACAGTTGATTTACCTTTTACAAAGCCGTTTTGATACTCCCCTATTACTTTGCTATTTTTGTTAAGCCTGCTTTGTATAATTGATGTCAATATTTTGTAGGCATTATTTAATAGTGTTATGCCTCTATAGTTTTAACATAGTGTTTGATCTTTTTTTTGTGTATTGTTATAATTGTACCATTTTCCCACCCTTTTGGCATTTTCTCCGTATTCCATATATGTTTAATTAATTTTTATAGTTCTGTGTGCAGGTTTTCTCCTCTGTACTTTATTAGCTCCATGTTTATATTATCTCTACCTGGTGTTCTGCCATTTTCAGTTTTTCTAATTATTTCAATTGTTTCTTGTATTGTTGGTTTTTCTATTTCTTCATCGTGTGCGTTTTCTATTTCATCGTATATTGGTTCTGTTTCCTCATTTAGTAATGAACTGAAATACTAACTTTGCTTCTTCTCCACTTTGTTTTTCCTTCTTTGTTTTTCAATATTTTTATTCTAGTTGTACGTGTTTGTTTCATTGCTTTTATTTTTTGGTAAAACTTCTTTGAATTATGGTTTTTTGTTATCTTCTTCTATTTCATTCATTTTACTCTGTATCCAGTTTTGTTTAGTTTCTTTTATTATTTTATTGCTTTTTTTTCTCAGTATAGTATACTGTATCCTGTCTTGTTGTTTTTCTGTCTGCAGCCATTTTTTTCTGGATGTGTTTTTTATTTCTACAGCTTTACTACATTCATCACTCCACCATTCATTGTGTGTATGTTCCGCTGTACCTACTACAACTTTTGCTGACTCATTTACGCTTTTTTTCCCCAACATTCGTTTTCATCTATTTCTTCTGCTGTTATTTCATATTTTTCTAATTGTGTATTTAAATGCGATTTGTATTTCTGTCTTTCATTTATTTGGTTTAATTTCTGTACATTCCAATTTATTTGTTTTTTTGTTTGTCTTGTTTTTATGACTCTGTGCTTTAGCACTGCTGTGACCATGTAATGATCTGTATCAGCGTTAGCTCCTCGATATGATCTTACATCTGTAATATATCTTTCCCTATTTTTATTTATTAATATATAGTCTATTTGATTCCCATAAATTTTACCTGGTTACATCCAAGTAATTGTGTGTTCTTTTTTATGTTTGAATTTTGTGCTTGTAACCATCATACCATTTAATGTTGCTAAGTTACACAGCCTTTGTCCATTATCGTTTGTTTTGTCACGTATTGTATGTTTCCCTGCTATTGACCTAAGATAATCTTCTTTTCCTATTTGTGCATTAAAGTATCCCGCTGTAATAATTATATCTAGTTTGGGTATTTGTTCTATTAGCTCTTCTATTTGTCTGCACATGTCTTCCTTTAATTTGCCATCTGATATTTCTGTTGGAGCATACACATTCACTACTGATATATTATATGGTTTTGATTGTATTCTTATGTATGCCTAACGTCCATTTATAGCTTTAAAATCTATTATATTATTTTTCATTTGGTTTCTAACGATAAAAGCTACTCCATTTTTTCCTTGTTGTTCTTCTCCCGAGTATAATAATGTGTATTCTTTTTTATTGATTCTTCCTTGTCCTTTCCATCTTGTTTCCTGTAGTGTAGCTAAATCTATTTTGTATTTATTTAGTTCCCTTGCTATTTCATCGCTTCAACCTACTGCTAACATACTTTTAATATTCCAAGTGCATAATCTTAATCTGTTCTTTTTATTCTTTTTATTCTTTTTTTGTTTTACCTTTTTCATAGCCAGTTTCGTCTTCATTTTGTCATTTTGCGGTATTACTGTTAATAGTTTTTTGAATGCTTATTTTCTTTTATGTCTGACCAAGCATATATCTTACTATCAATAACAATTTTTTGATATCCCACCTTTACTATCTTTCCTTTTGCTTTTTCACTTGATGCTACCTGTCTCAAGTCTCTTTGTATTTGCCTTTCTTTTTTTGTGATGTCATTTTCTAGATATATATTTGTCCCTTTCAATATTAGTTTATTTTTCATGATCTCCATTTTTGTGCTCAGTTTTCTACCTTTGCTATTATAGTCCGGGAGCTGGTAACAAAAAAGTGCAAGAGTTTAGGAAAGGCTGATATTTTGAGATTGGACTGTTTATTGGTCATAGAACGCCTCTGCAAAGTCAGCACCCCAGGTATCGGGACACCTGGCAATGGCACGCTAAGAAAGGTGTAATTTTAACACCTTATTTAGCGTACCCAAAATTTGTTTTGGAAAAGCTGAAAATTCATCGGCAAATAGTTGATGCATTACAAAACCTTAAGCAAGCAGCCAGTAATTAAATTTATAAAACAAACAGTCAGACATAGTTTTTATTAGAACCCAATCAATCAGCACCCAATTGAAGTCGTGATAAGGCGCGCACGCTGCTTGTCGTAATTAAAGGTTTTTGACCAATCAAAAAATACTTAGTATTTATTTATGTTTTATTTAGGGTTCTATATCATTATCGCTATTAATTTCGTCGTTTTCTTTGTCGCAATCATTATCCAAGCCGTCTGAGGTTCCTTCTGTTTCATTTGCTTTTTCCGTCACATCGTCTGTTGCACCCAATTTGTTTTCTGCACATAAAAAAATATTCAATGTTTAGTCAGTCAAATGATATGTTTATGTGTAAAATATTTAACAGTAATCAATAGTTGTTTGTACAAAAAATTACCTGTATTAGTAATATTTGGTTGAATTAGAACGTCACTGATAAAGTTGGGCAGTTGACTTCTTTCATACCAGTCTTAGTCATATTGCCCATTGATTTCTAGCCAACCGTTTTCTACTGCAGACAGTTGAGTTGGCTGTTTTTATGTGCGTTGCTCCAGATGTTTGATATGTATGCAGCACGTTGTAATTGTTTTTTCAACTCAGTTTTACATGGTGGTAAATTTGAACCGTCAACGTTACTGGTAGTAATTTGAAAGACATCGTTGGTGTCTTTGAACGTGTATGCTTTGTTAAAGAGTATAAACCGAGCTTCATCTACACTTCTTACTTTTAAAACATATAAATGACAAACAAATTCTTCGATTTTTCCAAAGACTTTATTGAAATTGTCATCACTTATTCGGCTCAAATCTGTAAAAGTTTCCTGAAATTCTTTGGACGATTTTAATAGCGTATATGTTTTTTTTTCTTTTCCTAAAAAATGCGGGATTGTAATCGCAACCAGTAAATGCATGAAACGCAGGGAGAGCAGTACACATTGATTCTCTTAATTTCTCGTACAGTTGACTAACATTGATAGTTCTTTGATTATTTATTATTATTTAATTAATTATAATAGTAAGAGTACTTGTGGTAAACTTCAATATATTGTCTCCTCTCATACAAAATACACAAATAGCACACAAATTTTCCATATTTTCTCCACGTGGCAAGTAGGAACGGAATGAGTGATTCTATTAAACTGATGCCGTGACGTATTTGTTGCAACTATGTTGCATTGGTTGACTATGCTGCATTTGCTGCATAGTTCTACCAATGAATGAATGTTTTTTTTTTTAATTTCTTTACGTGCGACTTATCACGACTTCAATTGGGTGCTGACTGATTGGGTTCTTATAAAAACTATGTCTGACTGTTTGTTTTATGAATTTAATTTTGTAATGCATCGACTATTTGCAGATGAATTTTCAGCTTTTCCAAAACAATTTTTGGGTACGCTAAGTAAGGTGTTAAAATTACACCTTTCTTAGCGTGCCATCGCCAGGTGTCCCGACACCTGGGGTGCTGACTTTGCAGAGGCGTTCTATGACCAATAAACAGTCCGATCTCAAAATATCAGCCTTTCCTAAACTCTTGCACTTTTTTGTTACCAGCTCCCGGACTATTATTGTTTCATTCATTATTTTATAAGCTTCACATATGTTTACTTTTATCTTAAGTTTGTTTTCAATAAATTTTCAACATTTTTTGCTATGTTATCATCTTCTATTCCACTGTTTTTTATTACTATATTATTCCTTTTCTGATTTTTTTCTTGTTTTTCTTTAATCTCTTCTATTGTTTTTATTTTATTAATTAATTCTTCTCTCTCTCTTTGCCAGTCCTTACTTTTTATATCTTTTTTTATGTTCTTTAACTCAATGTTCGTGTTTTCTAGTTCTCGTGTTAATTTTTCATTTTGTTCGTTACATTTATCGAATCTTAGGTTCATTTCACCTCTCATGTCTTTTATGGCTTTTAGTATCTCTTCCATTTCGCTTCTTACTGTGTTATGTAATTTACTTTTTTGTAATATTCTTTCTTCTTAATGTTTCTCAAAACTGGTGTCTAGCAATTTGCGCTTTGTTTCTTTGTTATACATGAGCTTCAAGTCTTACCTTTATTAATTAATTATCCTTAGAGCCGTCTTACACGAGACTGATTTTAATACAAGTGTCAGTACAATAATTTTGCGCGCCAATTTTTCAAATATTTAGCAAGCTTTTAAGCAAGAATTTAGAACAGGTTCTAATTTTTTGGATGAAATCTTACTAAATAATTGACACATACATCCGTCAATGTATATATATGTCGCCAAAAACACTGGATTATAAAATTAAATTTTTAAATAATTGGCGCGTAAAATTATTGTACTGACACTTGTATTAAAATCAGTCTCGTGTAAGACGGCTCTTAGGGCCGTGATATCCACCTCCTAATAAAGTACCTAATAAACTATTAGCTACATAACCTAACTTTAAATTTAATTAAATTTCATTTATTTTCTTAACACTTCTGAGCAGCTAGTACATTACATGCTCAATGTTTTTATTTGTTATAAATGTATATGTTAAGCATATATTTAATTGGCTGTCCATAGGTTTTAATAAAATAAATTTTAAAAAAAGTTAGGTTATTCTGTGGATATCACGGACCTTAATTTAATTATTTTTAATTACAGTTTTCTTTAATTTTTATTATTGTTGTCGATTTCTGCACTATATGGGTTAAGTCAGCTACACTCTTCCCGGTTCAGCTCCTCGGAGGAAGATGTCGCTACTAACTAAATTGATTTTACCCACCTTAACACTTGTGCAATTATACAATTTCTTTATTTTACTGAATTTTTACATAAGAACTCACGGAGATTGTTGTTTTGTTCACTAAACTGGTCTGATTAAACTATTTGTTTATTTTTAACACTATTTCACACTTTATGATTGACAGTACTATCTCTCACAGTGTTGCCACGGTCATTCTGTTCATTAATTTAGTATAATTAAAATTAAGAATTATATTCAATAAAAATATTTTTTTTAACTAATGCCATCTGTGTTTTAAAAGCAAAACCCTTAGCGGGTGACAAACTATTTTACCTCTCTAGGGAGGGAAAGCTCACTTCCCTCCCTAAAATACAGGCGGAAAAACTGTTTTTCAGAGTATAAAAATATTTTCCAACCATAACACAACAATTATCTGTTTAAAATGTTATTTAACCTCATCAATTCCATTATTCCTCCTTATAGGTATTATTATAAAATATCCAAATGTAAAGTGAGGATGAAGAAATCTGCAATCTTGAGAAGTGTTTCCAAAATTTTTAAGAATTTTAATACGTGTAAAATTTAGTAATAAAGCTGTTTGATTGATACAAAAATACGTCACAATACGTCATACTATTTTCTTTCAGTATAATAACTAAATATATACATACATACATATAAAAATAACAATTTATTAAATGTCATAATATGATATATGTATACGTTATCTCTAATTTTTTTATTGGCTCAGTGCCGTAAAATATATGTAATACATCTTTGCTAATTAATTAATATTGTTATAATTTATACTACTTCATATCATTAAGCGTCCTCAAGACGTGCGAAATGAGGTTATAATTTCCACAAACTCAATGAGAAAGTAAAACTTATATATGTACGTATGTCACATTTAAAATATAATAAATTGTTAAATTTTTATGCACATATTAATTAGTAATACAAAAATCATATTGTACAAAACTGCACAAAAATGCTCTGGCCAAGGCCCGTGCGCAATGTCATAGAAAATTAGTATGATTTCGTGCTCTTTGCACAATCAATATACTATTCTGTATTGGGATTACTTTTTAAGATCTTAGCGCCACTGTGGCTGGAATGATAACTATTGCATGTGCCGGTGTTGCCAATCATATGTGGGATTACTTTTTAAGCTTTTAGCGCCATGGTGGTTGAAATGTGAATTAATGCATGTTGCTACACGTGCTTATATCATATGATTGATATGTTTGTGTTTATATGCTGTAGAATTTAAAATGCCGAAGAACGATTTAACACTTTCAAATAAAATTGTTAAGCCTCGTTCATACTCATCCGATTTTTTCATTTTTTCTGCGATTAAAAATGGCCGCCTGTCAAACCAAAAAAATTGCGATCATTTTAACACTTTGCGATTTTTTTAAGAATGTACCTAACTTCATGCCATTGAATTTTTATTAATAATGTAATTAAATGAATTGTAAATAAATATTGTTAAAATAACTGTAATTGAAAGTTTCGCTAAATTTAAATCAGATTTTACAGTTATTAAATCAAACGCCAGTACTGTAATGAAACAGATCAGATTGTGGTTATGTTTGTATTTGTAACTTCACTTCATTATACTCTTTGTTGAACCGACGTTACGCGCGCTGTTGCCAAACTTACATACAATAATTTAAAGCTAAAAACAATTTATTTATTAAATACTAACAATCTCCAATGTTAATTATTAATTAAAACATCAAATAAAGTAAAGTAATTCAACTCCAACAATATAACAAAAATATTTTTAAAAAATGACGCGTTTTGTAACATATCTACATTTGTTTATGTGTTCTCGAGGTTAACTTTGATAAAATTTATTTTTTTAAATTGTATTTTCAAAAGTCATTTTTGATGATATTTTGTATTTTTATCAATCGGACAAAGTTGAATCAATTTGAACATTGTGCGATTTTATTTTTAATAAAAGTGCCTAACTTAATAATTTTACTGATTATTACAAATTACATAAAACTATGTTTACAAAAATAATTAGTTTTAAATATGTGGTGAAAATTGGTTCATATAAATACTAAAAATAAATCATTTTACTTTTAAACTTTAAATAATGTTTAAATACAATAAAATAATTATTGTTTAAAACAAGTATAATTAAATTAAAACATAATTTTAAGTTTTGAAAGGTATTATAGATCTAATTTTTAAATCAAATATTAGTATAAATATAAAAGTTACTAAAATAAAAACAAAATGTCACTAGAAAAAATCGCAATAAAAAAATCGGATCAGTATGAACGAGATTTTGCGAGAAATATTTTGTTACAATAAAAAAAATCGCAAAACGCAAATCGGATGAGTATGAACGAGGCTTTAATTTTGCATAATCGGACCAGCCGCTTGTGGTCCGATTAAGCGAAATCGACTGTATTTAAAAACAATTTTCAGGTTAAATCAAATGTAAACCATAGAAAATACACACGTATACAAAGGCAACTCCGCCCATTTTCTGTCACCTTGATAAGCGCCATCTTACGAAATTTACTACCAAATTTTGTAGGTAAATTAGAAAACTTTAATTACTAAACTTACCCGCTAAATTTGAAATACTAAATTATTTATTTTGCGCATTAAATTTGAAAAATAAATGTATTTATTTTGCGCGTTATTTTTTAGTAATTTCTATACTTACCATTTAAAACCTGAAATACATGTAAAATAAAAATCTCTGTATTTCAAGAAATTGTTAAAGTAAAACATTGAATTATGTATAGGTTATGTATTGTAATCAGAGCTGCAAGGATTCAAAATGCTTAAATCATTTTTTTGATTTAAATCATTTTGTTGACTTAAATCTTTTGATTTAAATCATTTTTTTTAATGATGACTTAAGACTTGTGATTTAAATTATTTTATAAATGATGATTTGTTTTTTTATACTTATTTAAAATATTCAAAAGACTTAAATCAATAATAATGATTTAATTCAAAATTATCAATGATTTAAATCAAAAATAATGATTTAAATCAATTAAAATGATTTAAATCAAATAAAGTCAAGAAATAGATTTTAGACAGTCGAGTCAGTGGCGGTTTCTAGGAAGGGGAGGAAAGGGTAATCGGGTAATTACCACCCTAAAAATTTTTTGCTTATCAATTTTTATTGTTAAAAATTACCGATATTCCATATTCGAAACAAATAACATAACCGGTAAATTTTTTCAGCGCTTTGAAACGTTAGAAACGATTCTTTTTTTATTGTTTTTTGTACTATAAAATATATATTTATCTTTTTTTAATTACCCCCTCAAGACTAGACTAGTTGTCCTTGAGTCGAGTCAAGTTAGTTGTGGCAAAGCTAGTGCTTATATATTATTTATGTTTAAACTTGTTTCAATAGATTTAAACTTTTTAAAGAAAATTAAATAATAAAAAAAAAACTTAAAACTTAAGATTTAAATCATTGAAAAAAAAAAGAATTAAAACTTAAATCATTTCTATTTCAAAGTAAAGTTTGACTCATGATTTAAATCACTTATATTTAAAACTAAAGCTTATGACTTATGATTTAAATCATTTATATTTAGAACTAAACCTTATGACTTATGATTTAAATCATTTTTAAACAAAAAATGATTTATGACTTATGATTTAAATTTTTTTTAAAATGATTTGTTACAGCTCTGATTGTAATCTGACTATAATACATATATTATAATATAAATATAATTAATTACATTACAAATATTTTATTATTTGTTATAAATAAATATAATAATTTACAAACTTATACATTATGTACTAACCTTAAAAGCAATATACAATAATTGTAAATTAAATTATACACTAAATGATTTTACACAAAACACGGCAATATTACAAAACAGGCAGGATGAAGCACAAGATGAACGAAACGAACAAAACGAACAAAAAATGTAAACCATAGATGTAAACTGAACACTGACCAACTGACAATATAAACAAAACAAGTTTCAAAAAAATGTCATGGCTGACTCATCATATGATCGACATGATCGTAGATTTTACGGTCTTGGCGCCCTCATTGGAAGTTGCTACCACTAATTGACAAATTTGACCAATTACATGTATAAGTGAACACACCATGATGTACACAAAACATGACATTCGAATTGATATGTATGTAAGCATGTGTAATCATTGGCCGCGTTCAGTACAACTCATCAGTTGCCAGCGCTGACTCATCAATTGCAGATAAGCAATAATTTAATTTAAAAAAAATAAATTATTGCTTATCTTCACTGAACGCAACCATTGTAAACAGATGTGAACATAGCAAAGTGTCAAAACGGCTCGTTAACAAATCTGCCGCCAGGTAGCGTATTGCTTACCTGCAATCCCCAATAGTGTGATGGTGATGCACACAAACAAATTACTGTGTATAAAAGATTGCCTAAGGATGACAAATATTTGTTTGTGTGCACAGTTTGGACGGTTTGCAAACTGTCCAAATCGTATGTTGTAAAATGAAGAGTATTTGTAAAATGAAATTAAATAGTTGCTTTTATTAGTATTTATTTTCAGTATTTATTGACAAAAAATAAAATATATAATCGTGGCAAATTTTTCAGAGATGCCGGTGTGGACGAATATAATTCCCGGAATTTTGTTTGTGTGTTTGTTTGCTTGTTTTCGATATAATTTTATGCGGCGTATTTATTTTCAATTATGATGGTGGCTTATGTTTGTTTAAATTTCAGAATACATTTCGTATAAGGGTCCTAGAGCATACAAAAAAAAACAATTATTTTCAACGATTAAAATGAATAGAACCGTTCATTCCTGCAAGAGAGGTAGGTATTGTTTTATTGTTGTATGGCGTTATCTTTGCCCGATCCCAAGTAAACAATGCGTATTGCATAAATATGAAGCCTTTAAAACGGAAGCAAAATATTTAATTTTAATGAATTAATAACTGAGCCTATCTCAATTCACAGCGGACCAGCTGTATCATGATCGAGCGGCAAATATGTGGTGGAGTAATGTATGCACCTGAATGCACCAGTGGTGTTGAGTCGGAGCCGGAGTTGGAGTCTGGAGTCGTGGAGTCTGCCAATGTTTGAGGAGTCGGAGTCGACTGTAACTAATCCGACTCCGACTCTTTAATAATACAAAAAATAAGAAAAATTATACATAATAATAAGGTAATTTTTACAAAAAATAATATAAATAAAACATTTAAAAACTGTTTGTTTGCATATAAATAAAATTGCTTCTAAAATATCTTCTTTTAAGGTTGCTCTTAAATCCGATTTTATTAGTTTTAAAGCTGAAAATAACCGCTTTATACTTATTTGTGTCGGAGTCGGAGTCGAAACAAAAAAATTAAGAAGTCGGAGGCGGAGCCGCTACAATTTTGTAACACCTCGTATGTGCACGGTCTACACGCCAACGCGCACCATTTCTGCGCTTGCGATCGAACAAAATGGATGGTGGAGTCGAAACGAAAACGATTCGGATCGGTTCGGTTTCGTGGAGCGACAAACAACATTCGAGTAGTCTCGCCACGAAGGCCGTTCGCATAGGAACTTTGCGCTCCCGAGCGATCAAATCACATGTACTTTAAAGTAAACACTAGCTCTTGTTTATTGCATCGCAATAACATTTCCGGCACGCATTATAGTTCTGTTCAAGTGTCTGTTTGGGATCAATATCGCAGCTGTTGACTATTATTAGGATCTTTAATAATATTTAGTTGGAATATATGTAATATGCTGGCAACGTGACGCAGCATCCACATTATCTATGTGTAGTGCATCCAGTGTTTCTGTGAGTTACTGACTTGTGACTACTAAAATGGATATACTACCCAGCGTAAACATTTTTAGAGAACAGGACATCCACGACACCGGCTATTTCTCTGCACAGCCGTCACTGGATGATCACTGGCAACAGGTAAAATAATCATTCATTCATGACACCGCGACCAATCGCCATTCAACACTTACGTCTCACTTTGCAGCCGCGACACTAGTAATTGTACAAACAAACCAAATCCATCACCTTTCCAAGCTCTCCCGTCTCTCTGTTGAGCACACGTGTCCAACTATTCCAGTCTCCGGACCACCGTTGTTCCGATACGCTTTTATCCCGCATGTTCACTATTTACTGATATTTATCTCCTGGTACTCAAAAATGCACTTCCTGCTGACAGATGACCTGCCTCAATTGATCACAGTTTGCTCTTTGCTATTATAATTACAACATTCTAACAAAAAACATTATAAGCATCTAGAAAGAAACGCTTAAAACCAAAAGACTGCGTTTTATGACATGGCTCATAAAACTGTTTATCATTTTTAATACCAATATTATTTTTATTACCAATAATGTTACCTTCAGTTTTTGTAGCGCTTTAATAATATTGTGTTGATTATGCATGGGATGTAAACCGGGATGTCTCTATCTGTTTGCTATCTTCAGAAATTTGTCGCTCCATCTGTTAAGGTTATATAAATAAATCAATTCATATATTACTTGAATTTTATTCATACATTTGCATACATAAATAAATAGTATTTAAGCAAGCTTATGTATATTGTACACTTCTATAAATACATGTTATTTTCTGTTTCATGTTTTGGCTCAATTTAATCTGTTATTCATTTATTATTTAATTTAATTCATTAAATTTAGCATCATGATTTTATTTAAACTTTACAACTATACAATAATTGCAACTTGATGAATGTAGTATTTTGGAAATGGTATTTCTATTTAGAGATTATTTTGATTAAGCTAATTCTAGAAACATTCAACTTATTATTAGATCCATTCAAATAGAAAAGGTTAGGTTCATAGTTTTGCCTCGAGTTTTGCTGTATGAATTTTTTATGTGTTATCTATTTTATACTAGTTGCAAATCATTGCAACATTAACCAAAATTAGTTTATTGAATGATTGAGGCTGATATATGTTTGAACTTCATTATAACATTTATAATAAAACACAATTAGTGTGAAGGTTCAAAAAAGATTTATTGTAATACTACAATACTGTGTGGTGAAACAGTTGTAGTATTACAAAAAAGATTTATTGTAATACTACAATACTGTGTGGTGAAACAGTTGTAGTATTACAATAAATTTTTTTTGAACCTTCAAACTATTTGTGTTTTATTATAAATGTCAAAATTAGTTTGTTTGTTTTTTTACAATAATTTAATTTTGTTAATTACTTTTGGTATTATCTAATTTTGTATCATAGTTATGTTGTTGCTACGAATGATTAGTATTAGGTAATTGTGTATTTTTCTCAACTTGACGGTCTGGTTTTTGTGATATTATGTTATTGGATTACAGCAAATTCAGAAAAATATTAACATTTTACCTATCTGATGATAAAATAAATATTTTTATGCTTAGAATTTTTTAAATTTAAATTTGCGAGGATCAGTTAAATTACAATTAAGATTGACTGTTATAAAACGTATTGATGTTGTGTATGTATTCATACTTAATGATGTTATTAACCGCTTAGGTCTCCGGTTTGAGTCTTCTATTTGGAGGGTCAGTTTTTCTGGTTAAGAAAAATTGTGCTGTGATGACTACACATTCTTTCAGATAAGAAGACAAACTTTAGTAGGTGTTGCATGCACATTAAAGATAATACCCAATAATTAAGGTTGGAATCCTTGAATTTGTGGTAAAAATTTCTTAATGTAGTCGTCTTAAACTCATTGTGATTAACTTTGCAGCAGAAAAAGGCCGACGATAAATAAATGAATTAGAAAACTCATATTGTTTTATAAGGTTTCAATATAGTGTAAATGAGTCTTCTTCTTAGATTAAGATTTCTGATTTTTTTTTTTATTACAAACGATTTAATAATATCTCACTTCTTGCAAAGTCATACATTTTGTCATAGACGTTCTTCTTTTTAAGCTACAAATAACTGTTTTTATTCATTATTTTGGCCAGATAGGTAGCCCAAAAGATTTTTTTTTAAAGTTTTTGTTTTATAATCTTTATAACACTAAACTGCAATCATATATGTAATTAAAAACTTTAACCTGTATTGTATAAAATCAAACGTGTTTATTTGCATCATTTCTAAATATTAAAGCTGCGCCTATTCAATAATTTTTGTGTTTTGATATGTTTTATTGACACTTAGTTGGGGATAGTTGAAGACGAATTGTACAAAGTTACTGTCAACGCAATAAATAAAGCTTGAAATGTCAATATCCATTTGAAATAAACATAATCTAGTCATGTAGATAGTTAACAATAAATCAGTCTACAATTCATAACGTCAAGGTTGTATTATATTTTTTATTGATATTAAAATATAATAAATTGACTTTGATGAATATATTTGGTATTATCAATACAGAAGTTCTAGAGATTCAATTAATTAATATTTATACAATATCATTAAAGCCATCTATGATATTAACATTGAAGCCATTATTTGGTGAAATTATTTTTATTTTTTAGTGATTTTTTGCGAGATACTATTGCTTACTATAGTAAGGTGGTTAGTGTTGACAGACATACCACTGCATTTTTGCGAGCATTTAGTAACGGAGGGGAAATCAATGACGTATGTTAAAACGTCATCGTTTCATACCACGACATACTACGCCTTACCTAGCTTCGACGTAGGTTACTGCTTATAGTATGCCGTTGACAGACGATTTAGGTTATATTTAAACTTGATGGATCTCAATAAATTACTTTAATTACAATATACATTTCTAAATTGATGTTTAGTAGGTACAAAATATAATTTGTTAATTACATTTTATTATTTGATAGAAAATATAAAAATAAAATCGTAATTTTATAGAAAAAAAAATAAAATTTGTCAACAAAGTTGTTTAATTTAAAATTATTTATTTTATTTGTTTGAGATTTCTTAAAATCAAAGAATTTAAAAAGAATGATTGGTCAATAATTTTAATATATGTAACCACGCCATTTTAGCGACAATTTTTGTTACTAAAGCAATGAAGTTGTATCAAAAATGATGTTACTCCCACTACTTTTACCACATCATACCACTGGTAACATAGTAGTATCTCGCGAAAAATCGCTAAATATTTATTCTAAAAATGTTACTTGATTAATTTCATTCTGCATGACAATGACAATAAAAAACACATTAATTTAGAAATACAGCCGAATTTACAATTCAGCATAATATAATATTATTTGAAATGTCTGATGTCTGCATCCGATGTTTGGCTGAAGATTTGGATAAATTATTTCACATGTATAATACCTTGTAAAAATTTCTGTTCTGTCACATGATATACAAAAAAATATGACTGAGTTCTAGACTATATTCTCACAAGGTATCTTCTGACAAATCATGTTAAATGCTTAATTATTCTATAACATACATCCTTGTCTAATGTGTTCCAATGAAAGTGCAGTGTTCTTGTTAAAAAAATAAAGTTATAATATGTTTATAACTTTTATAGATATATGATCGTATGGGAATATTTTGCATAATTTCAGTTCCGCTTTTTTTGAGAGTTAGCCTGTACTAAATAGAAAAAGCTGCGAGCATTTTTTATGACAGTATTTTATTGATAATAATAATAATCGTTTATTTTCTTGCCATTTGATCTTGAAAAGTATTTACATTTTACAATTACATCACTTAAACAAAATCAATATTCAATAAAACTTTCCATATCATAATTTATAATTATCACTATTAACATAATATAATTACAATTTACACTATACTAATCCTTGTCAATTTCCGGTCTTCTTTTTATGACGTTTCTCATCCATACTATTCTTCTTTCATCTTCTTTCAACACATTCTTTCTTCCATTTGTTCTTCTCTCATCTCAACACATTCTTTTAACATATGTATGTTCTATTGTTTCATTGGCTTCTCCACTTTCTGTTTTTGTGTACTTTGCATTATTAAGATATTTTGGGATATTATTTTCCATAATAATTGCATACTTGTCATTGTACTTTGATTCATTCACTCTAGTTCTTCTTTCTTGCATTTCTATATCTCTATCACGCATTGTTATTTCTTTCATTCAACTTTTCCACTATTTCTCATTCTTTCTACTTCTTTACAGTCTTATTCTTTTCCATTATAATATTTCTTTCTCTCTACTCTTATTCTTTCATATCTTTCATTCATTTTTTCCTTCAGACATTCTTGCAAAATTTTGCATTCATTTCTTTCTCTCAGTCTTTTTCATACCTTACTGCTCTTTTTTCTGCTTCTACTTTTATTTTATCTTTTTTTACTTCCTCTAATACAATTTTATTGATAATAATTCGGGATTTAGAAAATGTTTGCAAGATAGATTTATTTGAAGACTATAGTAAAAAAAGTGCTGAAATATTACTAACCTCAATTGATAGGCTGAGATGTTTTGCAGAAATCTAGTGATTTTTTTAGAGATTTGTGACTCTGGATGAGAGCCAAGTCACCAATATTTTTTTTATTGATTATTGTCATGATGCCAAAGTTGATCAAATAAAATATAATAAAAGTAGTAAAACAAATAATTTAAATTTTTTTCTTCTTTATTTCACGCAGTTATTTGGATTTCTTTTTGCCAATTGCATAATTTATAACTTGTTGATGTTTTTAATATTCATTAAATTGAATGGCTAATGATAATATGTACTTTTTAGTATACCTGCATGTTTTTTTTGTATTGTTTAATTTCTTGCATAGAATAATCAATGGTAAATTTTAGTTCTAGCACGGCACTAAATATTTCTTAAGTTTTATTGCTAATATTTAATCCGTACTTATATGTATATTTGCCGTATGTGGCAACATTGCATAATTTTGTTCAGCATTTATTTTTGCCACTAATTTTGCAGTTATATTTATCTATTTTTACGATATCATTTTCTTTATTGCAGTATTATCAAGTAGTTTAATCCAATCATATGGGAGTATTTATTACACTTTATTTTACTTAGAAAGAAATCGTATTACTCACTATATTTGTTTCCTACTCTACTAGTCTCTCTTAGTATAAAAATGGTTAATTGTTTTAGAAATGATTAAACTTTGTAAGTTTATGCCCGTATGACACTATCTATAATTCTTTATAGAATTATATATATAATTATGGATGGAACTTTAAAAAGTCTGTAAAATGCACAAATGATCATCAATTTTATTGCAGATAGAAATTTTAAAAATGTTTTTAGTTTTTCTTTATAACAGATGCAAAAAATGTACAAATTAACAGTTTTAAAAAAACAGTTAGGTTATATTATAAATGTTATTTCTCACATTTTATGTGTTAATTATAAAGAAAACCTAAAAATATTCTTAAAATTTCAATCTACAATAAGATTGATGATATTTTCAGCATTTTGCAGGCCTTTTAAGATTTAAATATTTTTATAAATATAATTCAAGATATAATTATTGACAGTGTAATACGGGCATTAGTTATAATTTAAGTCGAATTTTATTTACCATTAGAATTTTTATCTAATTTTAACTCCATTTTTTACTTGTACTATAAAATAAGCTGTCAAATAAATCAATTACTGTATCTACTCCTATTCTTAGATACAATTTAAAAAGTATTGAGTAATTTATTGAGGATGCCCTGAGGTTATTTACTCTGACCACATTGCTCTCGACATTGCTGGATTTATTATTATTTAATCAGTGTAAACATTTCAAATGAGTTTTGATGGAAGTTAATACAATGTAAAGAAACATTATACCGGAGTGTATCGGATCATAGTTATTTATCGGGTGTGTAATAATAAGTTTTATGGAATGAGTTTGGTAACAAATTTCAACAGTGTACAATTTTTCTCAGAGGTGAATCAATTACTTTCATTTCTATATTATTTTGATAAACTTATAATACGGAGCATTAGTGTGACGTCACACGACAGTAGCGCCACTGGCGCCAACGTGGATTATCACAACAACTATTTTATACATAGGTTTTCTTATGGGAGATACTTGTTGGATTTAATTGTGTCGTTATAAGATATTTATTTGGAATCTAATGCACCAAAATGGATTAATATTATATTAAGGTATATTTTGATGTACAATTTGTATGTATTAGCTGATACAATTTTAAATAAACACATATTGAAATTTGAAAATATAACATAACCTCAAACAAATTGTAAATATTTAATAAATACTTTTTAAATTTAATGTTAATTATACTGTAAAATTATCAACTGCAACAAATTATTATTAAAGTTTAAGTTTAAATAAATATTAAGCAAATTTTAAGACTTCATAAATTTAATACAAAAATATTAACTGAGTAATTGAACATGTAAATATGTTAATCTTTAATAATAAACCATCAGTTTTATAAATTTTTTAATAACATATATTTGTGTTTTTAAATTTAATCATTATACGTTACATTTGTTAAAATCAATAAGTAAGCGATTTGAAAAAGCTTATCGGCAGAGTTTTTTCTGCTATTTAAAATATTTAATATAATATATATGAGGTTACTTTATTTTACATAATAAGAACAAACATAACCAGTTAATTAAATTGTCTTAAGAATTTAATCGAGTAATAATTAATTTTGATTATCTATGTTCCAATTATGTGTAACGAAACTATGCATATATTGTTTTTGTAATTGTACTGTATTTGATAATGTTTTTGTTTGTGCATTAACAATGAATTTTATAAAATATGTTTTATTTTACAAATATATTATAGATAATTGCTTTCAATCTGCCAATAATACAATCCAAAACTTATATAATCAAAATTTACTTGACTAAAATCTTATTTGATTTCATGAGAAGTTTAGTTGTTTATTATAATTTCATTAAGGAAGTTAATAATTAAAAAAATATAAACTGTTATAAATACAAATAATTAATAAACAAATAACAAAAATATCATCTTGGATAATCGAGGCATTAAACCTAATTCTTTCGAGTCAATTCTTCAGTAAAATATTATCATAAATTAGTTTTACTGAATATACAATACTATAGATATAATAAAAAAATATGTTAATTTACTTAAATTAACAAATGTATTTTAAAATTTAATTAAAACATTTTGTGAGGTTATATTGTAGTGAATGTTTTAATATGTGTTAATTTAAAATTGTGTAATTAATTATCTACATATTATACATAAAATATTACCTTGCTGAACAAATGATCATTGCACAAACACTGAATTGCTGAAAAATATCTTATAACGACACAATTAAATCCAACAAGTATCTCCCATAAGAAAACCAATGTATAAAATAGTTGTTGTGATAATCCACGTTGGCGCCAATAGCGCTACTGTCGTGTGACGTCACTACTAATGCCCCGTATAAAGGGTTTTTCAATAAGAAGTTTAATTTTGAATAGCAGGCTATTTGGGCAGCTGTCAATTTTGAAGCTATTATCTTTTGACATTTGACAAGTAAAAACTACTCCATTATTAAAAATGGAACGATACACGCTTTAACAACGCATTGAAATTATTAAAAATTACTTCATAAATGGTGAAAATTCACAGTTCGCAAAACTAAAGCATTTTTTGGTTGTCGTAAAGCACCTTCTCGGCCGACAATAATAAACCTGGTGGAAAAATTTGAGCTGTTGGGACAAGTTTGTGATGTGAAGAATCGAAATAGTGTGCATTGCTCAAGAACACATGAGAATATTGCTGATGTAGCCCGTAGTGTTGAAGAAAACACAGGTTTGTCGATTCCTCGTCGTTCTTTAGAATTAGACATTTCACAAACGACATTACACTGTATTTTGCATAAAGACTTAAGTCTTAAGGCTTTTAAAGTTCAGTTAACATAAGAACTCAAGCCGGTCGATCACCATAAACGTCGTATCTTTGCTGATTGGGTCCTTCAAATGCATCAAAATGATCCGAAATTTTATCGAAAGATCATCTTCAGTGATTAGGCCCATTTTCATCTCGGAGGCTACGTTAATAAGCAGAATTGTTGCAGGGGCTCAGAAAATTCAAGAATGATTGTTGAAAAGTTTGGTGCGGTTTTTGGGCTGGCGGTGTGATTGGACCTTACTTTTTTGAAAATGAGGCTGGTGCAACTGTTATGGTGAATGGATGGCGCTACCGAGCTATGATTAATGATTTTTTATGGCCGGAATTGGAAGATATTGATGTGGACGACGTTTATTTTCAGCAAGACGGCGCTACGTGCCACACAAGCAACGAAACATTCGCAATTTTGCAAGAAAAGTTTCCTGACCGTGTTATTTCTTAAAAAGGTGATCACAATTTGCTACCGAGATCTTGTGATTTAACACCTTTAGACTTTTTCTTTGGGGCCACATGAAAGATAAGGTCTATGCCAATGCTCCACAATCGATTCAAGACCTTAAATATGGAATTCGTGAAGTTATCGAGGAGTATGTCCTCGATAATGTGCGCAAATGTGCGAATTGGCCATGGAAAATTTTATGAAAAGAATGTGGTACTGCAACCGTAACCGTGGCGGCCATTTGACTGATATCGTTTTCAAATGTTAATGGCATACCTTCTTCTTTACAATGAAATAAACATATATTGATTTCTCTTAAAAAATACTCGTTTTTTATTAAATATAAAAATGAAACTTCATATTGGAAAACCCTATAGAATATAAGTACGAGGGACACTGCCAAAATTTGCGGAAAATGTAAAGCAAAATACAAATTACGTTTTGTAAATCGCTTTATTGCTTCTCAAAATATTCTCTTTTAAAATCTATACACTTTCGCATCCGATAAAACCAATCTTCAAAACAATTTTGCCACTCTGAGCGAGGTACCTTCAAAATAAGTGATTTAAATGATTTAACAGCCTCTTCAGGCGATGAAAAACGCTCGCCACGCATTTTATTTTTGATATGTCGAAATAGGAAGAAGTCATTGGGCGATAAATCAGGCGAATATAGGCAATGAGTCATTAATTGGATGTTGTTACTGGTCAAAAACTCTACAGTTTGTCGTGCTGTGTGAGCGCTGGCATTGTCATGATGAACAATGATTTGCCGGTTTATGTTGTTCCTTCTGATTTCAGCGATAACTTCCGGCAAACAAATTGAAGTATACAGTCAGCATTAACTGTCTTTCGATCCTCTAATGCAATAGTTGCAACATGACCCGTTTTTCCTAAGAAACAAGCAATCATTCTTTTCGAAACGCTTCTTGAAACGCACTACTTTTGTGGGTTTAGGTTCATTTTGAAACACCCATACAGTCGATTGCTGTTTAGTTTTAGGCTCATATGAATATATTCAAGGTTCGCCACCTGTTACGATGTTATATACCGAATTTGAACGACCCCCTTCGATTTTTTTTAGCATTTCTTTGCACCACTTGACACGTGCCTGTTTTTGTTCTTCTTTCAAATTGTATGGGATTCAACGACTGCAAAGCTTCCGGACATGCAAATGATCGTGCAAAATCGTATGTATTTGTTTCGCTGCAATGCCTAAGGATGCCTCTATCTCACATGCCGATCTGACAAAATCATTTCACGCACAGCATCAATATTTTTTGCGACAACAGAGGTGCATGGACGATCTTTGCGAAGAATGTCATCAAACGTTGGTCTTCCAGGTGGATTCTGCGAACCATTTGTAAACCATAGTTTTGGATGGTGCTTCATCCTCAAATAACGAACTAAGTTTTTCCACACATTGCTGCGGTGTTAAACCGTATCGAAAATCATAAAAAATCATCACTCGGAAGTCACGATTTGAAATTTCCATTTTTCACACAATTATTACTCTCGTTAAATTTTGTTGAAACGAAACCGAGCAGTTTGAAATCGAACTGTCAACTGAATTATAGGTGAAAAACGTAAAATTTTACGAATATGACAAATGCAGAACGCTGGCAATACAGGCAGTACTTGATTCCGCGAACTTTAGCAGTGCCCCTCGTATATGGTATTCAATACTTATAAACAGGGCGACGCTCGTGCTCTTGAAATCCGATTCAAGCTGTGTTGTGGCCACAATATACAAAATATTATTGTATATTTGCGGACCAGATTGATGCTGGTTCAATGTTAAAATAAACGCTCAACGAACTTGGTTTTACTTTGTTTATTTAATATATAAATTTACCGACAGTTATCACCCAAGTACCGAGAATAACAAAAGTGAAGTGACGAAGTGTACTTGTGCGTTGTCGGATTTCAACTGAATATTATTTACAATTATATTTACAATTACAACTATTAGGGGTAATAAACAGATTAACAAATGTTTGGGTTCTAAGAAACGAAGCCACCTGGTTGAACATAGGGATTAACTAAAGTGGGTAAAATTCCATTTCTAGGAAGCAATAGTAAAAATAAATGCTACAATCATAAAAGGATTAAAACTATAAACATAAAAGGGTAGAACATAATTAATAAACGAATAATTTTACAATCATATACAAAATAAATATTTACAATTATAATATGGTCAAGCCTGTAATATAATAATAATTTGGCGGAGCCAAGCTGCGGCTATCCTACTCGAGTCACTCTTTTTACTCTTTTTGTTCTACGACTGTTCGGGTATTGTATTTGGAGTGCACGGAATCATTTTTTGGCCGTTCGGCTATTACTGAGCAGAATAAAAAGAGCAACTCTATTTACCCTACCTCGACAAGCGTGGATATAGGAGTCGGTAGCAGAAGTAGGCGCGTAGTTTAAAATGCATTGCATTGTGTTTGACACGGGAAAACGGGAATTTTATATTTGAAGGTGAAAGTAATTCTAAAATAATATTTTTATAAAATTGTAAAATTAATATGGGGAAACAATAATTAGGCGACAATAAGGAAGATAAAATTAGATAGATTTGTGTAATTTATATGTTTTAATTGTATGTACATTTTACGGTTGTACTCATCTCTCTCGTAAAAGAAATACAGTAAATATTTAATATTAATCAAATTATTATTAATTTTAATATTTAGCAAAAGAAATTGGTTTTGTATTTATGGATGAAATATATTAAACATTTCTCCAAACAACCATAAAGAAAAAGATAATTTAATTCTTTTGCTATATTTAGTATTATGTAAAATATGTTGTAAATTGTTTGTCTTGTTGGTTATTTGAGAGATGACACTGGAAGCCAATTATTTGGTTCCGCGACTAGGGCATATTCTGCTTCTGTTTTTTGACAGTTCCATTCTAGTCGGTCCATAGCCGCTCTACATCTCTTTAGGTTAACCTGTATAACCTTCATTTTCTAGCTCTTTCGGCCCTTTTCTTTCTCCTTCTGTGCTTGCACCCGTTTCCCGATCTCATGCTGTCCGTTTTGTGATCCTCTATATTGCATAAATAGCACTTCTGTTTATTTGTGCAATCTTTCACTTTATGTCCAGTTCCCCCCACAGTTTCGACAGGGCTCGCCATCTGTACTTTTACAATCTATTGCTTTGCGATCTATTCTATGGCATTTGTAGCATTTTAGCGGAGCAAATAAATCCATCTATTCAAGCCTGAGCCTATTTTCCTTCTCATTATAAGGTGCTCTGCTGTCTTTTCCTGCATGTTCACGAAGGCATATCTTACTCCATTCTGGTTGACCTTTTCTGATAATTTCACCGAATCTACCTTGGCACTCAGGTTGTCTCTCAGGAGTTCCCTGTTGATGTCTTTCTTCACATTATATTGCTATTGCTAATTACGGATGATAAATATCTCAAGTTAAATATTGCGAAACTGTTTGTCTGTAATATTTTGAATAACTCATTGTTCATTTTATATGTTAGCAGTTTTTGGTATATGCTTTATAATCTAATCAGGGTTTTGTTAACGAATTTGAGGTAATATATGATCTTAAGAGCATTCCGACCGCTACCTTAATTTTCAGTATTCTAACGAAAACAGCAACAGCGTAATTCTTATTTCTACAATCAATTTGATAATTATTTAGGTTTTTTACCAGTACATTCAGAAAGGATTAAACTATATTGTGACAGAGTATTGTAGTCAAGTTATAGTTGGAAATAGCCGAAAAAATATATCCAATATAGAAATAAATGCGTTTTAGGTACTTTCGAATGTATTTTTGTGCTATTTGCAAATATAAGACTAAAATACTCGGATAAACCAGTTTGGTTCTTCTTGAATGCACTTAAAACAAAATTAATTGATTATCAAAGTATATGTAGAAATAGGAATGACGCCGAAGTTGTTGTTTTTGTTATAATACCACAAATCAACCGGTACCGGTCGGAATACGCAGGGAAGTATAAATAGTTTAAAACTACAAGTAGAAGTTTGCATTATAACATCTTTTTAAACTATTCTGACTTTGTTGGTGTCAATAACTAAATAAGAGAATAAGAGGTTTTTTGCTTTCACTTTCGAGTTACTAATTTTGATACATTTGATTAGAATAGATCTTTTTTTTATGAATGGTTTTAAATGTGAAAAAAACTATAAGATTTACGTGTAACAATGAAACAAACGTCAACAAAAATGTTTATTTTTACACAACGCATTGTGTAAGTTTTCAAAAGTCACAGAATTTTTGTATACGATTGTAGTGTAGAACTATTGAATGTTTTCTTACCTCACTATTATACTACGTTTTCTTTGTTAAGGGCCGTTTTTACAGTCGTCGGATAAACTATTTCCACAATTATGCCTGGTATAACACGCAATGCATTTAACAAATGTTTATTCTCTAGATAACCTATTGAAACGTCAACTTACGTCACTGTTTATAAGCAAATTTATTATATAATATATTATATTATTTCTTCTTTATAATGTTAGAAATTGTAAATGTGTTTAAATAAGATAGTAACGAGAAAAGACGAAAATTGGAGCAACAAATCTTACTTTAGGAATAATAATAATAATAATAAAACCATTTATTGCCCATAGTACAAATATATATCTTAACGATTACATATTTACAAAAATACATAAAAAAACAATGTCTTCCTCTTGAATATGTAAGGCGGTTAAGAGGTTATGTGTCGTTATACTAGGTATAACTACTGTTCCGAGCACCGGACACCTGTAGCCCCTCGTAGCTTTTTGGATGTATTTTGTAATGTGTTATTTACACCTTCTTTTATCTAGACAGGCCACTAATAGTTAAACATTATTCATATATATATATATATATATATATATATATATTATGTATAAAACATTAAAACAAAATAGAAGTGACACGATAAAGCGTACACTTTTTAAAATTCATTAACATCAGCGAACTGCCGGAAGGGCCTGATTTGTTATTTATTTGACTCACGAAGCATATGGATGCAGTCGCGTTACCCTCTCCAGCTTTCCCCTTTGATTTTTCCAATAAGTGTCTTTCAGACAGTGACTCGAGGAGTTACACAATAAAAAAATCAAAATTTGTTTTGAAAATTTAAAAAAAAAAAATTATTTATTTTTCAAATCAAATCAAACAAAATAAAAAAAATCTAAATTTTTAAATTTTAATTTTTTTTTCGAGTGATAAACTTTTCAGTGAAACGAAACGAACACGATTTTATCAAGTCAGCTCTCATCAAATATTTTATAACATAACCTGTTGTGCATCATCCATCTATATTCGCAACCAATTTTGCAACGTTTATTGATTTTTATATAAATTTTAAATTTGCCGCTTGTTTTATCAGTGATTAAATGAATTTGGTTTAGAGGTAGTGCAGTTGCGACGTGACTGGTAGCTTGATTATTTCCATTTCATAGGTGATATGATAACGCCCCACGTACAATTTTACGAATATGAATCACTTTAAATGATTTAAAGTGATAACAACAGTCAAACGAACGCAACAACTGATGCGACGTAATCAAAGTGACTGATGTGACAAGTGGCACGCCGAACGCACAATATTAGTAATATTTATCACTTTAAGTGATAATATCACACAAATGAACGCACAAATTAGTTAGTCTTTGCGACTTTCTTCAAACAAAAGCAAATTTCGTTACCATAGCAACAAACAATAATGTAAGTGTCGTTATAAAACTTATATACAATAAGACACATAAAAAATGGAAATTTGACCGATTTTTTGATGCCATGTTTGCGTCTTCTGATGAAATTTACACTAACTAAATTGCATTGAGTGGTCAATTTAAAACCTAAGAAGAAATATTTAAATTTTTATTTAAGGCCTCACCTATAAATAAGTATGACAGTTTTTACCGTTTCTACTAAATGCTTGTTCATATGTTCATTTTGATCATTTTTATTGTGCGTTTTACAGCTATTTTACATCGCTTCAGAAGTCTTACAACTTGTTTGATTGAATTCATACTTCGAACTCCGGACTGTTCTCTCCTAACGCTCTATAATTGAGCTATTACACCGTATACCAGTTTCAATTGCAAAGTTTAAAAAAAAAATGTTTTTTGTTATTTCATTATTATTATAAACAATGTTAAGTGATTGATTTACAATTACTGTGTATTGCTTTTTAGGTAGTATTGGACATTTACATGATGCCTGTATTCATAAAACGTCATTAAACATATGGGGCAATTCCATTCGGCATATGAGGGTATGAAACCCATAAAAAAAATTTACGATTTTTTTTTAGTTTTTTTGTCGTTTTTTA
This sequence comes from Tachinus rufipes, assembly GCA_963932245.1. NCBI lineage: Eukaryota > Metazoa > Arthropoda > Insecta > Coleoptera > Staphylinidae > Tachinus > Tachinus rufipes. Next base: position 70,138,505 of record OZ010742.1, read on the forward strand.
ACTTAATTGCATTTTTTGTTTAAAAACCGCAATTTTAACTCAAAAAAATAAATTTACTAATGAAATCAACCAGAAATTTTCCGTAGAATCCAAATATGGCGCCATTTCAAGTCTATACCCTGTCTATAAGCCGCAAAATCCACAAAACCATGTTTTTGTTCTCAGTGGGCTGGGCAAAAAGGAGCATTTTTTAAATCTTTATTATGCGGAGTAAGTCAATATTGCAAAACAATCTTCTAGGGACTTACTGTTTGGGTTAAAATAAGAAGAAAACTAATGTCTGAAAATGTATTGTGATGAGATATTCATTGTTAAACATTTTACAAGTATGTTTTTAAAACAAAATGGTGGACGAATACAGTTTTAAAACTAATGTAAATATAAACTTTTCTTTTTGTTTGACCTAAATAACAAATTCCTAGAAAATTATTGTGCTATTACTTTGTATTATATCTTTTATTTATCGCATAAGAATTTGGATCTTATATTAAATTTAATATTGATTCTGATAATAATAACAATATTAATAACTATAATCCATAAATAATCGTTAATATATGAATGCACATTTAATTTAATCGTAATTAATTTAGTGCATTAGGCAATTTTAAATTACTGTAGTTTGATATGGATCAACTCGTGGGTGAATACAAAACTCTATTTCCATTGTTGTAAGTGTACCAGTCTACTTCAATAGTAAGTTTAAATTTTGTTGTAATTTTGTGAAAGTAAATTCAGCAACATATTCTTGCACGATGCTAAACTTGTGTTCAAACAGTTTACATTGTAAAAATAGAAAGTATAAACAAATCTTGGTGAAATATAAATAGAATACAATCTATAAATATATTTTACTATAAAAAACTATGACATAAATATGCATATCTATTTTTATCATATTTATTGCTATGTTTATTTTTATATAAAAAAAAAAAAAAAAAAAAATTAAATATTGTGACAAAGTTTATGTATTGTTTATAATATTAAAAGAATAATAATTTGTTACTATCAGCATACATTAATATTACAGAACGACGAAGAAAGAAAATTTGCTAAAAGTGTTGCCGGCAGAGAAGATACACCTAGGTTTAATAAGTTCTTAGATTTTTTAATTGAAGGAGAAGGAAGAAGATATCTAGAAATTCTGAAAAGAGAAGGAGTAAATTTAACTAATATGTTCAGTATTTTAGGCAGAGCAGGAGCTAATGCTTCTAAAGCTTTTAAAGACTTATATGACCTTTGGTTTGATGCAGAAGAAAACAAAACACAGTATTTAAAAACTCTAGAAGAAGAAGGAATAAATCTATCTAATACGTCCAGTATTTTAGGCAGAGCAGGAGCTAATGCTGCAAAAGCGTTTAAAGACTTATATGACCTTTGGTTTGATAGAGAAGGAAATAAAACTCAATATTTAAAAACTCTAGAAGAAGAAGGAATAAATCTATCTAATATGTCGAATATTTTGCATGGAATAGGAGCTAATGCTGCTGCAAACGCTTTTAGCCAAAAAATATTTAAAACGCAAAAGAAAGCGCTACGTGTACTTCTCAAGTTACCTTATAGAGAGTCGTGCAGGGGTATATTTAAAAGAAATGAGCTATTAACCGTACCTGCAATATATCTTCTAGAGTCATTATTATTTAATAATGCCCGGTTTCACCAACGTCTAATAAAATTTATTTGTCGAATAAATGCCTTATTCGCCCAATAAACGTTTCACCAACGTTAAATAGCGTTATTCGTCGAATAAATCTCCTAATAAACTAACCGGCCAAAATGCATCGAATAACTTGACAAATAACCTCAAAACATCAACAACTACTATGTTTTTACCACTAATTTATTATTGTAAAATTATATATAAGGCATATACAATTTTACAAAATACATTTCACGACTTAAGTTTCAACGTTTTACGGTCATTATCAAGTGAGGATAATGACCGTAAAACGTTGAAACTTAAGTCGTGAAATGTATTTTGTAAAATTGTATATGCCTTATATATAATTTTACAATAATAAATTAGTGGTAAAAACATAGTAGTTGTTTTATTTACTTATTAAATATGAAGTACCACATAGTAACCGTCGCAACCATCTTGATGATCATTATTATTTATTTTCAAAAACAAACATCTATTTCAACAATACCTTTCAATGCACAATATAGGTACCAGAAATGTATCGACACTGTATGCTTATCCAATACATAAGTTAGAAATGGTTAAAAAAGCTCCACACTACGCATGTTTAAAACTTTTTAACGAATTACCCACAAAAAATAAGAAACTAAACTCTTTAAACATTTTCAAAAAGGAAATAAAGAAAATATTATTTCAACTAGAGCCTTACAGTATCTATCAATTTACCAATCTGTAACAATGATATTTATTTATTTTTATTTTGACAAATTTTCTATTATGTGCAACTATGTTTTGTTTTAGTATAAGCTGTGTATGTACATCTTGGGAACATAAAGATATTATTATTATTATTATTAAAGACTTATATGATCTTTGGTTTGATGGAGAAGGAAATAAAACTCAATATTTAGAAACTCTGGAAGAAGAAGGAATAAATCTATCTAATATGTCCAGTATTTTAGGTGGATCGGGAGCTAAAGCTCCTAAAGCCTTTAAAGAATTATACGATCTTTGGTTTGATGAAGAAGGAAATAAAACGCAATATTTAAAAACTCTAGAAGAAGAAGGAATAAATCTATCTAATATGTCCAGTATTTTAGGTGGATCGGGAGCTAAAGCTTCAAAAACCTTTAAAGAATTATACAATCTTTGGTTTGATGGAAAAGGAAATAAAACTCAATATTTAAAAACTCTAGAAGAAGAAGGAATAAATCTAGCTAATATGTCCAGTATTTTGAATGGAGTAGGAACTAATGCTGCAAACGCTTTTAAGGAACTATATAACACTTTTTTTGATAAGCAAGGAAAAAAACAATATTTAAAGGCTCTCGAAGAAAAAGGGATAAATCTAACTAATATATCCAGTATTTTGGACGGAGCGGGAGCTAAAGCTTCTAAAGCTTTTAAAGACTTATATGATCTTTGGTTCGATGGAGAAGGAAATAAAACTCAATATTTAAAAACTCTAGAAGAAGAAGGAATAAATCTTGCTAATATGTCCAGTATTTTAGGTGGATCGGGAGCTAAAGCTCCTAAAGCCTTTAAAGAATTATACGATCTTTGGTTCGATGAAGAAGGAAATAAAACTCAATATTTAAAAACTCTAGAAGAAGAAGGAGTAAATCTATCTAATATGTCCAGTATTTTGAATGGAGCAGGAATTAATGCTGCAAAAGCTTTTAAAGACTTATACGATCTTTGGTTTGATGGAGAAGGAAATAAAACACAATATTTAAAAACTCTAGAAGAAGAGGGAATAAATCTATCCAATATATCAAGTGTTTTAAGTGGATCAGGAGCTAAAGCTGCAAACGCTTTTAAAGGCTTACATAATCTTTGGTTCGGTGTAGAAGAAAATCAAACTCGATATTTAAAAATTCTAGAAAAAGAAGGGATAGATCTAGCTAATATATCCAGTATTTTAAGTGGAGCAGGAGCTAATGCTCCCAAAGCCTTTAAAGACTTGTATGATTTATGGTTTGATGCAGAAGGCACTAAATCACAACATTTAAAAACTCTAGAAGAAAAAGGAATAAAACTAAATAATATATCCAGTATTCTGCATGGAGCTGGAACTAATGCTACAAAGGCTTTTAAAGAACTATATAATACTTTTTTTGATGAGCAAGAAAAAAAAACACGACATTTAAAGCATTTTATTGAGAAAAAAGATGAGGAAAAAAGTTTTACGCCGCACAACTTATCTGGTATATTAAGTGGAGCAGGAGCTAAGACTAAAGATGCTTTTAAAAAATTACATAGTGTGTGTTTTAATGACAAAGGAAAAAGAACAGAACTTTTAGATGATTTCTATAATGCAGGTTTTAGGCCAGGTAACTTATCCTATGTGTTATGTGGAGCAGGAATTCGTGCTTCTTCTATTTTAAAAAGATTGCATAGTGTTTGTTTTAATGAGAAAAGAGAAAAAACTAAACTTTTAGATGATTTCTATAATGCAGATTTTAGTCTGGATGATTTATGCAGAGCATTGTGCAGCAGCAGATAGTTTAGAAAAATTTCATGATTTTTGTTTTATAGGTGAAACAAAAAAGTATTTAAATCATTTCTTAAAAGAAGGTTTTACGCCGAAAAATTTATCTAAGATATTGCACGGAGCAAGAGCTAAGATTTGTTCTGCTTTAGAAGATTTTCATAATGTTTGTTTTGATGAGACAGGAAACAAAACACAGGTTTTAGATGATTTCTATAAGGCAGGTTTTAAGCAGAGTTATTTATCCGGTATATTATCCATGGCAGGAAATAATGCCACTTACATTTTAAGAGATTTTCATAAATCTTGTTTTAATAAAGAAAATTATTTAAATCACTTTTTAGCCGAGAAAAAACTCTTTACGCCAAAAAATTTATCTAAGGTATTAGATAGAGTAGGACTAAATATTCGTCTTATTTTTGAAAAATTACATGATCTTTGTTTTGATGTTAATGGAAATAAAACACACTATTTTAGTGATCTTATCAACGCAAATCATAAGCCGAGTAAGTTACTCAGTATATTGGGTAAGGCAGCTATAGGCGTTAGTGGGATAGAAGGATACAAAACAACCGATGCAGGTTCTAAGCTGAGTAATTTATCCGATAGAACGAAGCAAGAACAAAATTTAGATAGTTTACAACAAGGCGGTTCTAAAGTTAAGAGAAAAAGGGTATCGCTAACCAAAGTAAGAACAAACAAGATGATAAAACACAGCTTTTAGACACAGTAGCAGCAAGCTCTTGCAGCTCAAGAGATTTATCCCTAAAACAAATACAGTCAAATTGCGCTTATCAAAATTTGTATCATCCATTGAACCAGTAAAACAGGGGCTTTATTTACCTTCATTTGAAGAACGTGTGGAGTTAAGATTGATGGTAAATGTGTAACAATTACTCGTAGTCTATCTCAGGCTCTATCATTACAGAGAGTTCAAGCAAACTTACATCACTGGCCTCAAAAATGTTTAAAAGTGAATTAAAAGTAATGTTAACCAACAATTGTTTTTATACATTAAATGAATTTGTCACGACTCTGTAAATTTTTTTTTCTTGTATCAAATTGTAATATTTTCTCTCTTTTTTAGTGTACATATATATGTGTGTGTGTGTGTTAATTTATTATTACTTATGTAATTTTATATTGTAAATGTTATTTTAATGTATCTGTAATTGACTTATGTGTATCACATGTGTGGTCTTTAACCATTAAATAAATGAATTGAAATTGAATTTTTTAAGAACCTAAAAGCAGATGCAGCAAGATATTCTCTATTTTCTTCAAATGCTAATAATTAACTACTACTAATATTATGTCTTGATGGTCGTTCTTTTGGAGTATAATAAGCTTTTGGGTTCTCGATAAGTTTTTTCATGCGGCCACTGTATTCCACTAGCACCTTTGTGACATCTGCTTTGGGCCACTCAGTTTTGCTAAACCACCATACTGTATTAACAGAATCTTTTGCCCTGATTTTTTATTTATTTACCCATTCAATTGGACTTGGCAACTTAAAAGGATTATACCAATAGAAATCTTCTGCAAGGAAGAAGCCTATGTCATCACAGAAATGTATAAGCACTCTAAAATTATATAAACTGGATGGCACGCCGTTTTCATAAGCCCCACCTAAATCAAGTACAAAACTGCCCATATCTTTGAGTTTGCTATGTACTAGTTTTGCAAATCGACTAAGCCAGGCAACATATTCCGCTTGGGATTCATTTCCGTATTCTTTTTTTCTTTGCAAAGCAAACGGTGGACTGGTGATTACTTGGTCTAAGCTATTGTCTGTTAATTGCGGCAATAGGTTAAGAGAGTCTCCACAATATGCAGCTTTCCTATCTGTAGTACATGTGGGTTTATTATTAAATTTAAATTTTTCCAATGTGATTGAAAGAGGGTATGTTCAAGAAAAAAATGACTGTCGTAGACGATTTTAGAATCGCACTTTAGGCTTTGGGTGGAGGTTAATGCCACTTTTACAACTATCTCTGTAAATGCCCTTTATACCCCGGCAAATGAATTTAGTAGCTATAAAAAACTTCAAAAATAGCCATTTTGGGTGTGAGGCTAATCTCCTAATAAAACACGAGCCAAAAGTTCAATTACGATTTACCTAACATTGTGAGGACAGGTTTATTAGCCTCCCACACTTTTACATGATAAAGATCTTGAAACTTAATGTCAATATATGGGCGAAAAAAAGAAGGTTACAATATAGGTATACGGATGGAGCTTGTTCTGGAAACCCTGATCCAGGAGGCTGGGCTGCTGTAGTTATGTATGTATGGAAATATATCAAGAAACGTATCTCTGGAGGTGAAGAAAACACAACGAACAACAAGATGGAGTTAAAGGCTGTGATTAACGGTCTAAAGGTGTTGAAAGTTTCTTGCGAAGTTATTTTACATACTGACAGACAACCTTTATATCAAACAAGGTATAACAGAATGAATGGAAGATAAATGGTTGGAGGACGGCGAATAAAAGCGCAGATGGAATTATGGAAAGAGCTAGATGAAACACCATGATATTAATTGGAAGTGGAAACAGATAGATTGGCTAGAAAGGAAACCAAAAAGCTGAAATATAGGAATCATCAGAATTTTTGCATGATTTTCAATTAAAAATTCTATAATATAGCGTGAGCATTTTCAACAAAACGTAGGCAGATGATATGTTAGTACAACTTCTATCTAAAGCTTCCAAGCAGCTAAAGCAGCATTGTGCATTATTAAGCAGTAAGGAAAAGCTAAGTCTTTATAGCAAGGTGCTAAATGAAGTTAAAAATACACCTAGAGATTCAAGAGGCAGTATAGATCAGCTAAAGAAGTTAAGCAAAGTGACTGTTTCAATAGAAGAAACTATTGATAGTAAGTTACTAGAATAGTTTAATGATGGTCATCCATTAAGAGAAATTAATATTGCCTATGCTTCTGGAGAAGCTACAAATTATTTATTTAGCCTTAGCGATTCATCAGAACTTTATGATTTGGAAGAGAATAGAAAAAAAGCAATTTATCAGGCGATCAAATCAAGTGATAGAGAGTTAGTAAAATATTTGCTGATCATTCTTACGTCAGGTGATATTAAGATTGATTTTTTTAAGGAATTAGAGGTGTTACTGTCAGGAGCATTTGAAGAATTAAAGGAGAACTTATCGCAGGATATGAAAAAATTATCTAGAAAAAATATAAGTTTAAAACGCTTTGTGTGTAGCAATGTTAACATATTAGTAGCCGAGCCTGTTGATGTACGAGCAATGATTAACTTATTTATAGCCCAATCTGGTGTAAATTATAAAATTGATGAGTTACTACTGGTCAAAATAGTAGGAGCTCTAGAAGAAGGAGAATTACGCTTACAAATAAATCAGATGATAGAATTGCTAATGAGACAAGAATTTATGGAGTTGGAGTATAAAGTAAGAAGGTTAAAATCAGAACTAGCAAGTGGAAAGAGCAAATATTCAGATGAGGTTATGAAGTTTATTATAGAGGAACGAGAAAGAGAGATGAGAGGGGTTGAGTACAAAAGCGATCAAATAATAAGCGAAAGGGAGAAATTATTATCAAGATTAAGCAACAATTCCAATAGAAGACATTAAAAATGTTACTTAGCAGAGTGTTAAGGAGATTTTGTAGTGACTTTCAGGGTGTGAAAAAGAGTGACCACTGACGACCTTAATGACAGCTATGATAACACAGATTACGAATTAGGACAACAAATAAAAAGCTGTAGGATAGCGCGAGGATATACTAAGGCAGAATTAGCAGAGAAAATAGGTGTACGCTATTCGCTAATACTGCAATACGAAAATGGAAGATGTAAAATTCCAACCAAAAGATTATATGCAATAGCAAAAGCATTGTCGAAGAGTATCGCAGATTTACTTGCTAAACCAGAGATATTCAATGAAGACAGCTGCTTTTAAGACGAGGTAGAAGAGATATTAAATATAACAGAAACGTACCAAAAAATTGATGATCCAGAGTTACGCAAGACAATTCTTCTATTAATTAAGTCTAAGGATCTTCTGTTCCCAACTATCTTCTAACAAATATGATAATACAGAACGTAGCGATTTTATAGATAGCGAAATAGGACAAAGGGTAAGAGAAGTAAGGTTAATACGAGGGTACACTCAGGCATATTTAGCAGAAGAAATTGGCGTAAAACGTCTAAAGATGTACAACTATGAACAAGGACGAGTTGCCATACCATTTGACGAACTACGTAAAATAGCAAGGGTATTATCAGTGAATATTGAAGTTCTGCTGCCTGAAGAAAATTATTATGAAAAGATAGTAAAACAGAAGTACCAAGTATAATAAGGGAGTTCGGAAAGATGGAGAGTCAAGAATTACGGGATAAATTAAGTGCATTATTAATCAAGTCTGTATCTGAAGAATAGAATAGCGGAGGAGATCAAAGTTTAACACAAACAATAGGCCTACCTTTTGATACAAATTGCAATCCAACAAGTTTTAAATATGATAGCATTTTGTGGAAATCGGAGGCTATTAATATCTTTTATATTTCCATAAAAAAATATACAAAAAAAATTGAAAAATTGATTTGACTTTGCCCAAAAGCTATGGCCTTATGCCAATACTGCTAAGAAAACTGCAGTTTACAATTAAAAATAAATAGTAACTAATAAAAGGTATATTATATGAAATATGAATAGAAGTAAAGATCGTAGAAAGGAAATAGAACAAAGAATATTACAAAGCGGAAGAGTTTTTGATAATGAAGCTATTGAAATACTACTCTACGCAGTGCATGATGAAACCCAAGCACAAGTTATTGCTAAAAGGCTAACTGACAGTTTTAAAGGAATAGGCAGGATTTTAGCTCAAATGGACGATCTAAAAACTGTAGAAGGGGTAACTGACTCTACAGTAGCAGTAATTCAAGGTGTTAATACGCTTGTGAACCGTGTGTCAAGAGAAAAGATAGAGAAAGGACCAGTAATAGATAACTGGAAAAAGCTCACGGATTATTTGAAGGTGAATAACGGTTACTCAGAGAGAGAAAATCTCAAAGTGTTGTTTTTGAATAAAGGGTGTTAATAGCTTGGATGAGTGCTAAATTAAGGGGGCAGTTTGATGAGTGTCATAAAACTACGAGCAGAACTCACGTAATTTAGCTCCTTTTTAAAATTGATTTTTTGCAACGTGTAGAGAATAAAATTTCCAATCTAATGAAATATATAAAAATCCAAAACCTTCAATTGTTGATTAAATTTTGAAATTATTTTGTAATTTTTTTGTTGAAATATTTGCTTAAACTTTAAGAATTATACTTCATTGAACATTAAACTTAGTAGCCTTTTTATTGTGCTATAAGTTATTTTTTTTAAATAACAATTGTTACAGTTCAGCTCGTAGTTGTGAATGTATAATAAAATGTAAAAATTGAAATTCCCGCGTGTATTAATTTTTCTAACAGTTTGGTACTGCTGCCACATTTAAAGTGATCAAACAAGACTTATAGAATCAATACGTATACATCATTATTTATACTTGCACATGTTTTTGCGATCTTCAAAACTTGTAATTTTCAAGTACCGAAAAAGCGTCATCCTATGTCGATTTTAGTAAAAATTTCAGTAAATACTCTTTAGAACACAAGAAAAAAGGTTATCGATATGAGAAATGGTATATCGGGCATTATCAAGAATTTTTTAATATTCAAAAATTGTCAAAATCGGCATACCGCACATTTTTGTATCTCAATTTTTGGGCCTCTGGAAAAAGATTAGAAGGTCCACGATGGCTCAAAATATTCCTTATTACATGTACTTTAAAATTATTATATATATATATATTTTTATATATATATATATATTTGTGCTACATTTTGCAGAGATCCGACGGAAACGAACTTTGTGTTTGTGTAGGACTAACGTCTGCCCCGCGGCAAATTTTTATGTCCCGTTGCGTTTTGTTAGTGCAATAAATTTCAAATGCTCGTTCATGTTATTTTTACAAAGTAAGCTGTTGTTGAAATTTTATTGTAATTTTTTATACAACTTTATAATTGAATGGTTTAGAAATAGAAATTTCTTTATAACATCTTTATTATTTATTATGTAATGCATACATTTGATTATTTATTATTTACAAATAATTTAATATAGCAAATTATTAACTATGTATTACAAACTAATTATTGTCAAGTAATTATTGATAATAGTAGTATTACTAAGATAACGTTGCCATAGTAGTATTTAATAACTGCAAATATCCTGACATTAACAATACCGCAGATAAAGTGCGGAAGACAAACGGGTGAAGCATCTTTATCCGTCGGTGGGCATGTTTTAATATTGCACAAGGCTCCTGTGCACTCTGCGTACTTTTGCAGCTTGTTATTGCGCTGCGCGTTGGTTTGTTGAGTTAGTTATTATTATTTGTTTTAATAATTTATTTAATCTGAATAATTAATGAGTATTTATACGGCATATAATATATTTTTATACTAACATTTTAACTTAACTAGAAATTGTTATTTTGTAAGTTTAATTGATTTTGTAAGAGTGTGAAATACATAACTTTATCAATTTTCTTCTTATAATGCACTTAGCATAAGGTTTTATAAATATCGTTTGCAACATTTATATTTATATTTAGTCGTTTCCTAGTCATTAAAAAAATCTGATAAAATTTTGATAATAAATCTAATAGTATAAGAGCTAGCAACGTCGCAAAAAAAATAATTTTAGTTCGGCTAGTTTTTGAATATTTTCCATCTTCATTGACGATCGGTGGGGACGCGCCGCGTCTGGCAGCTGGGTGTGGTTGCGTATATCTGGTAGCGCAACCTCTCTGAAGAAGTGAACATTGAGCATTGAACATTTTAATAAAAAAAAAAAATCCATAATTTTCTATGTCACTTTATCATTATAAATCCATCTTGCCAGACAGTTTTGCTATCATTAACATTGTGCCCAACATAATTTAAATAATAATAAATGATAATTTTAAAAACAATTTAAAAGGTTTGACAATTTAATATATTGTAATTTTATGATAAAAAAAATATACTGTTAATTTGCCAGACAAAAATTTTGTTATCTCTGTCACGCACCCGAGGAATTACATGCTCTTTGCTAGATGATTAAACAACCAAATTTCTGTCTGGCAAATTAACAGTATATTCTTTTATCATGGAATTACAATATATTAAATTGCCAGACTTTTAAAATTATTATTTTTTAATTATTTAAATTGTATCAGACACAATGTTAACAATGTCAAAATTGTCTGGCAAAATAGATTTGGAATGGTAAAGTGACATATAAAATTATGAAAAAACAAATTTGTCTTAAAATGTTTTAAAAATGCTCAATTTTCACCTCTTCAGGGAGGTTGCGCTACCAGGTATACGCGACTGCTCCCAGCTGTCAGACGCGGCGCGTCCGAACCTATTGTCAATAAGGATAAAAAAATATTCAAAAATTAGCAAAACTAAAATGTTTTCTCAAAAACGTTGCTAGCTCTCGTACTATAATAATAATTTGCAACTAACTGCATAATTATAAACAAATCAATTATAATTTTGTTTATATATTTGGTAAAACATTTTACAATTTTAGCAGCTTACAGGTAGCAACTTGCAGTTTTAGCAATTTTAATAATAATTATCAACAAGTGAAGGGTCATGTGTAGCAATGTTTAGCTTATTTTGAGTTATAGATTGAAACTATAAGCAAATATCTTACTATTTAGTTCTTGTTATCTGAATACCCCCACATAATCAAGACTTTTTTATACTCTTCAAGGATAAATGATTCGCTGAAATATCAAAATTATTGACACAAATAACAAAAACTATTGGATCCAAAGTCAATCTTTAAATCATTTTAAAACAATAAATAATTGAATTATTTCAAATCTTAATTGTTGCAATAAGGATATCTTAGAAAATCTGGCGCCAATTATTATCATAATTGCAATGCAATAATCAGATTTGTCATTCTTTATTTATTTATCAAGTGGTTTTGTTCTTTTCAAATTAGTACCATTGCTCTATTTTTTGCCGGTTATTACTGAATTTGTACGTAATGCGACGGTAAAAATTTATCCCGACTATTACTGATTTCTTAATACCGCCAACTATGATGCATAAAAATTATTAGTTAATCACGTAGGTGTATTCACAATCATTTCTGCACTGAATGGAGTTATTTAATTCTAATTTGGAGCTGATGAAAACAAAACTTATTTCAATTTTTTTGATCTGTCTGTCATTGTTATAACAATAATTCATTAATTATATTTGTTATATATTAATTATTTATCAGTTTATTTAATTTGACAATTTGAAATTATTATTTTGCCGGTTATGAATAGATGCTAGTTTTGATTTTAAAATTTCTGAATTTGTCAGTAATTAATAAGTTTCTTTTTATTGGCAGGGCCCACATATTTTAATTTAAAGATACAATTTTATTATCTTTGCAATTTATTTCTTAAATTTAACTTTTACAAATTCAAATAACAGTTAGTGATTAAACTAAAATTTATACAGAATATTTTAAAAGCATTAAGATTAGACCGCTGACCTTCAGTTATAAGGCAATTGTACGATTTTTATAAAAAAGCAAAATAAAATAGATGAATTTTATTGACAAATAAAATGCCGGTTATAGTAATATTTTTCTGAGTTGTCTCTATTAAATACTATATTAAAATGCCAATGAACCACTAGCATCAAAACTAGATTAAATAAAAACGCGTTTGCTTACCAAATTGATAGATTTAAAAATAGCAAATCCAGTGATATGTAGTTGAAAAAAAAAACTTGTGATTAATAGTTTAATAATTGGCAAATATTGCTATTTTGTTGCTAAAATTCACTTTACTACTTTACTTCAACAAGTAAAACTATACTATAAAAAACTTTCTGACTTGTACAGATAATCAATTATTATGGGTTATCAAAATATTTTACTTATACATTCTCACTCTTACAGTCTACATTCTTACTTTCACATTTTTATTTTTAAATTCGTATTTTCACTCTCACATTCTTACATTATCACTCTCACATTCTCACTTTTACATTTTTATTCTTACTATTACATTCTCACTCTCACAATTTTACATTCATATTTTCATTACCACATTCTCAAACTTACTCACTCTTACATTTTTATTCTTACTGTTACATTTTCACGCTCACATTCTCATTCTTACATTCTTACTTTTACATTCTCACTTTCACATTCTCACTCTCATATTCTTACTCTTACATTCTCACTCTCACATTTTCACTCTCACACTCTCACTTTTACATTCTTACTCTCCTATTCTTACTCTTACATTCTTACATTATCACTCACACATTATTACCCTCACATTCTCAAACTCACATTTTTATTTTTACATTTGCATTCTCATACTCAAATTTTCACTTTCACATTTTTACTCTCACATTCTCAATCTTACATTCTTACTCTCACTATCACTCTCACATTCTTACTCTCACATTCTCACTCTTATACTGCGTACACACTTGCAACAATCTGCCGTATCGCAACACCGTCGCGTATCATCGTCGCGTACCATCACTCCGCAACACAACTGCGAACCGCAACATCGACGCGTAACATACTCCCGCAACACAATGCCGTTCCATTGCCGTATTGTTGCGCCCTGCCGTACTAACTTGTAAAGAGAGCTGCAACATCGTCGCGCAACGTTCCTTTGATCCGACGGCATAAAACCGACAAGCGATGGGACGCTAGAAAAGTCCCATGTTGCGAGGAAATGTTGCGCGAGGATGTTACGCGACGGTGTTGCGGTACGGCAGATTGTTGCAAGTGTGTACGCAGTATTACATTCTCACTCTCACATCCTCACTCTCATATTCTCACTCTTACATTCTCATTCTTACTCTCAAATTCTTACTCTTACATTCTCACTCTCATATTCTCAATGTCATTTTCTTACTATCACATTATCACTCTCACATTCTCACTCTCACAATCTCACTCTTACAATCTACATTCTTTTTTTCATATTTTTACTTTTTCATTTTCACACTCTCATTCTCACTCTTAGATTTTTATTCTTACTGTTACATTTTCACTCTTACATACTCACTCTCACATTCTCACTCTTACATTCTCACACTCACATTATCACTCCCACATTCGCTTTCTTACATTTTCATTCTTACTGTTACATTTTTACTCTCACATTTTCACTCTTACATGTTCATTCTTACTGTTACATTTTTACTCTCACATTCTCACTCTTACATCTTCACTCCCACATTCTCATTCTTAAATTCTCACTCTTACATTTTCATATTATCACTCTCAAATTCTCATTCTTACATTTTCATTCTTACTGTTACATTTCACTCTTACATACTCACTCTCACATTCTCACTCTTACATTCTCATTCTTACATTTTTACTCCCACATTCTCACACTCACATTCTCACATTAACGCTCTCACATTCTTACTCTTACATTTTCATTCTTACTGTTACATTACATCTCACATTCTCATTCTTACATTCTTACTCTCACATTCTCATTCTTACATTTTTACTCTCACATTCTCACACTCACATTCTCACATTATCACTTTCACATTCTCACTCTTACATTTTTATTTTTACTGTTACATTTTCACTCTCACATACTCACTCTTACATTTTTACTCTTACATTTTTACTCTTACATTTTTACTTTTACATTCTCATTCTCACATTCTCATTCTTACATTGTTACTCACACATTCTCACACTCACATTTTCGCTTTCACATTTTCATTCTAACTGTTACATTACACTCTCACATTCTCATTCTTACATTCTTATTCTCACATTCTCATTCTTACATTTTTACTCTCACATTCTCGCACTCACATTCTCACATTATCACTCTCACATTCTCACTCTTACATTTTTATTCTTACTGTTACATTTTCACTCTCACATACTCACTCTCACATTTTTACTCTTACATTTTTACTCTTACATTCTCACTCTTACATTCTCACTCTTACATTCTCACTCTCACATTTTCACTCTCATATTCTCACTTTAATATTTTTACTCTTACATTCTCATTCTCACTCTCAAATTCTTACTCTTACATTCTCACTTTTTTATTCTTACTCTCACATTTTCTCTATTCTAAAATTTTCATTACTCTCAATACTTTACTACTTTCCATACTCTTACATTCTTACTATTTTCACTACTTTTACATTCTCAATATTCTTACATTTTTACTATTTTTACATTCTTACTATTATTACATTCTCTTTTCACTCACATTATCAATACTCTTACTTTGTTACTTTTTTCACTAATCTCACATTGTTACTACTTTTACCTAATTACTACTCTCACATTTTCGCTGTTCTCATATTTTTACTACACTTTCAATTTTACAACTCTTTAATCACTATTTTTACAACTCTTATATTTTCACTACTTTCACATTTTTATTACTATCACCATCTTACTATTCTCACAATCTTTCTATTTTTACATTTTCACTATCACATTATCACTATTTACACTATTCTCACATTTCAATACTCGCACTCTTTTTTTTACTCTAACACTCTTACTATTCTCACATTTTCACTAATTTTACATTTTCACTATTCTTACATACTTACTACTCTCACATTTTCTTTAACAACATTATTTCATATTCTCACTATTTTCACATACTTACTACTTTTACATGTATAATACTTTCACATTCTCACATTGTCATTACTTCTACATTTTTACTGTTTTTACATTCTCTCTACTTTCACATTCACTACTCTCATATTTTCACTACTCTAAAATTCTAATTATTTGCAACAACTTTCCAATTTTTACTACTCTCACGTTTTAACTATTCTCACATTCTTATTACTCTCACATTCTCACTATTCTTATATTCTCACTACTCTCACATTCTTAATACCTTCATATTTTTACATTTCTTACAATTTCTCTCGTTTTACATTCCCACTACTTTCACATTTTCACAACTCTCACATTGTCACTATTCTCACATTCTCACTACTATCACATTCTTATAATTTTCACGTTCTTACATTTTATCTATTTTACATTCTTTCTACACTTACATTCTGACTTTTTCATTTTCTCACTACTCTCACATTCTCACGAATCTCACATTTTAACTACTCTCAGATTCTCATTACTCCCACATGTTAGTTACTCTTACATTTTTATTATTCTCACTACTCTTTTGTTCTTACTTTTCTTACGTTCTCACTAGTTCCCACTCTCACATTTTTAATAATTCTCACATTTTCTCTACATTTACATTTTCACTACTCTCACATTGTCACTATTCTCACATTTTTATTATTCTCACATTCTCATTATTTTCATATTCTCACTATTCTCACATTCTCACACTCTCACTATTCTCAAGATCTCACTAAATTTACATTTTTTACTACTCTTATATTATTACTATTCTCAAAAACTTTCTACTATCACATTCTGACTAATCGCACATTGTCACTATTTTCAATATTTTCACATTTTCCCTACACTGACTGAAAGTGAGTGAGAATGTAAGAGTTCTCACTACGCTTACATTCTCACTACTCACACAATCTCACTTTTCTCACATTTTTACTACTTTCACATTCTGACATTCCTACTATTCTCACATTCTCACTACTGTAGCAATTGTACTATACTCACTACTCTCACAAGTCACAATGTCACTACTTTCATATTGTCACTACTTTCACATTTTCATTATTCTCACATTTTCACTACTTTTACTACTTTTACTACTGGTGCAATTGTGCAATTGTGTTCACAGACACCCATACGTACATACATTATATAATATCATTTTGACATAAAAACAATACTTTTCTAGTAAGTAGCACTACATTAGAAAAGTAAAAAATGCTTTTGAATTACGAAAGAGAAGAAAACTGGCAATAATATTTATATCAAAGCAACTAAATAAGGTGTTATGCAGTGGTTATGTACTTGCAATCTTATATTACTGTTTTTTTAATCTACATTTTAATAATAACACTTGTATAATATATACAGGGAGTTTATAAATGATTGGGATTATGTAATCACTTTAAATGTGCCGCTTTTTTTAAATTGTTCACTAAACTATTTGTTTTGACAGATCAACTTTGACAGCTGTCAAGCAAACATTTGAAAACATATGTAGTATAGTGGACGATTTTAAAAAGGCGGCATATTTAAAGTGATTACATAATCCCATTCATTTATAAACTCCTTGTATATATTATATCACCCACGTGTTAATTTTATTAAAATAGATGCTTTGTTCATCTTGTTTTTGTCGTCGTTTTAATTGTAATAAATGTGCAGCTGTTGACTGATAAGATTTTGTAGAGCTACATTTATTAACAAACATCTTGATAAAATATAATGTAATAAATAATAAATAATTCTCTTATTCCATGTTAGCTGCTCAACCCTCACAGCAGGCGGTATCTATACGTATCTATAAGCCCGCAGGCTGATTTTTGTATGTTAAGATATAAAGTGTATTGCTTCTACATAAAAATGTAGGACTACAACATTTACGATTATATATAAAAATTGTAGGACGAATACACTTCTTACATCTATATATATATATACGTAAATGTTACTAGTTAGATATGCAATCAAACATTGGTACCATTAATGGAATTATAATTGTATGTTCAAATTTACCGTATCAGTTTAGTAAATAGACAGATCCGCGAGCTATAAAATTTCCATTGGCAATATCAAATTAATAAAACATGTTAAAATAATGAAAATGAACGCATTTTGAAAGAATTTACTTATTAATTATAATACGAATTCTTTAGTGTGCCAAAAACTTTTTAAAATTATCAACTTTTTACGACTATAAACAGTTTGAGGGCCAAGGTTATCATTTACACTCATATGTACTATGCACATATATCGTAGTAACTATTTTTATCTCATAGTAAATTTTATACCAAATATTATATATAATAATTTCTAACGGGAATTTCAAGTGCAATATAAATATAATTAAATTTAAATGATATCGATTTCTTTATATATAATTATAATAACCTTTCACAAGTTTTATTTACTAATTTTTTTTTTTGTTACAGGTGAGTCAAGCAAGTTCGTGTTCAGTTTTAATTTGCAGAATGATTGTAAGTGTATTGTTAAATTTAGTGTGAATCATCCATTCATAAATGATAACATTTAATTAATGGGTTTTCGTCATTTTAGTCATTTCATTAACATTTATATCATATGTGTCATGTTATTTAATATTGTAATTATACAAATGCTGATGGTTGGTTTTATTAATGATTAGATTACATGCATTTATTAATTGTTCAAATTAATAGTTGTTTGTTTTTAATTTGAAGCTATTTTTGTAGTAGGAATTACTACTAGTCGGGTTCTCAAACTCAACAAAATAGCTTGAAATAGTTACTATATACGTTCTTGAATAAAATTATTTCAAATGCGAGATTTTTATAAGTTTAATTAAAACGGGAAAAGTGGATACGGATGTTTTACATTTTTGGTACATTGACAGTTAAAAGCTTTTCAAAAATAGTGATCTATTTCATTTTGCAACAAATTATTGATAATTAATAATCGTTACTGTTTGGTTCTCTTCTATTGTTAACTTTTAACAACTAGAATGCTTTTTACTATTTTGATCATTTTTACTTCATCAACAAAGTAGCAATGTTAATGCACATTACTGTGTACAACCTTCCTATCTGATTGTGCCTTATAGGTGACGTTTTTGAGAAGTCATTAAAAATGCGCATCCTGCGCTAGCCTTGTAGTGTGGTGGCGGTTGAAGAGCCACGAGTTTTCTTTATACAGCTAACATGTCGATAGGTCGCTTGTATTTTGTCTTGTACAGCAAGACGAGGTAGCGATTAAATCTCTACTACTATACTATATAATAGATTTTTTTTATAATGCCGCAGTGTTATACACGCACCGTAAGCGGCTTGCACCTTCCGCCGTAAACCCTTTTCCGCTCCACGGAAACCTGTTTGGAATCTCTCGACCACGACCCCTGATATTTCTTCTGGCTACGGCTATTATCCAACTTCTACACCAACGATTGCCTTGGGAGCTTGCACTTTCTCCCCAAGTCCACAATTGACCCACGACATTGCACCTACCGCCGTGAGTCACGTCCCGACCCTTGCTGACTATTCATGTACGATACACCAAGTCCAAGTCACCATTCTGCAAACTACCGTGGGGTGCATTTACTTGAAGTGGACGCTGTGTGGAAACACCGATCAATCTCAATGGTTGGCAAATTAACATCTTTGACGATCTCCTCCCCCCACAATCTCTTAACACCATTACAGTTACCCATTTTCTGCCGACGCAGAAACACTTAACGGTTACCAGAGTAACCTTTTCACAACCACCTACTTTTTCCCTCTTCGTCGTGCGGGATAGGAACCGGTAACATTTATAGGTTCTTTGCCAAACAAATGGTAATGGAAATTTATCAGTCTTCTATATTTGCGACGCGTAATTTATTTGAAATGAACACAATTCTTCACAAAACATTGACATTTAAGTTACACTCTCTTTTGGCCATTTACTAAAAAGTCTTTTTAGTAAATGCCGGTTAGTCGAATTTTAGTGTGTTGGGTTGGGTGGCATTCCGTCATGCCGGGTGAAGTGCCACTTCTGACGCGTGTTGCAAAAATAGTCAACGTGTCAAACACGTCGGCCAGAATGGAGCGTGGAAGGTTAGTCGAATTTTAGCGTGTAGCGTGGAATTCCAACTCGGCGGAAAGTTTTATTTAGTGCCGGGCGAGTTGAAATCTTGAAATTTAACTCTTAACCGGTCCTATACTAATTCTAGGTCTAAATTATTAATCTTAAGTATGTGGTCAAATTAATTTATTAATTACTTTATTTATCTTTAATAAATTGCAAATATTTTGGAATTATTTTACTCATTCCTCAGGGTTCTACAATAAATATATAAACCAGATACAATTAAGACAAAAATAATAAACAGTAAATGACAAAAAATATAGATACATTAATGATAATATGTAAGTTAATATTTTTTATTTCTAATTGTAGAAAAAGTAAAATTACTCTAAAATATTGGCGATTTATTAAAGATAATAAAGTAACTAATAAATTAATTTGACCACTTACCAAAAATTAATAATTTGTTGTTGTTGTTGTAATTGGTCACTAACTTATTTTTTTGTAGATCTATATAAATTAGTTTTATAAATTATATATTTGCTGGATTTAATTTGTGCATAAACATGGAAGAGGGTCTATATTAACCTAAATAACTGACAAATTAACGCTTCAAAACTGTTAGAAAAAGTGTCCGTGTGAATGCTATGCAAGTTAAAACATGCCATGCCAGGCGCGTAGGGTAATTGGGCACCGAGCGCGTTACATGTCAGCGCATTTACACACACTGTTTTTTCTAACGTGCCAAACACGTTAGAAAAAACAGTGTGCGTACGCTCCAAAACTGTCCGAAAAAGTGTCCGTGTGAATGGCCCTATTGTATAAGTGTTATCATTGCGATAGATCTTTACTCTTGTTCTACATTGATATGTTTGATGAATAATAGCCAAATAGATAAACGAAACAATATATTTTATAATTTATATTATTTATTGCAAGGTTTAAAGCAATACATACTCGTATTACGGACTACCTAATTACATTAAAAAATGTAATAACTTAAGAAATTGTAAAAGGTCTTTTAAGATATTTATTAAAGAAACTGATATAATACAACCTACTTATTTATTGTGATTTTATTAGCCAAGTGCTATTAATTAATAATTATTATTATTATTATTAAAAGGTGATTACTAGAGACCGGATTATATGCATCTTAAAAACACTGAAATATGCATGCAAATATGCAATAAAAAAGCTCAAAATATGCATGAAATTGCAAAAATATGCCAAAATATGCAACTATATGCAACATAAATATAAACAAATATAGTTTAATTCTTATAAAATGTGTCATAATATACAACTTCACATATACAGAGTGTTAGACAAAAAACGTACAACTAAATAACTCCATTTTGAATGGTTTTTTGAGTACCATACTTGCTATTGCAACTTTAGTTTTTAAAGGGCAACATGTTTTTTTTTTTTTATCTCCAAAATATTTTAAATATAGCCTAGTAAATTAAAACAACAAACATTTTATTCGTTCTCAATTTAAAATAATGATTGTAATTGAATAGTTGGCAGTAAATATAACTAATTTTTATTTTCTGGGATATTTTTATGTCAATATGAGTAACTTAAAAAATAATGTTTTTTAATATTGTTTTTCTAAAAATCGGTGATATATGCATATAAACCAAATATAGACCAAATATGCAACAAAGCCTAAATATGGTCAAAATATGCAAATGCCATTTGCATATAATCCGGTCACTAGTGATTACAAACTAAATGAAGAAAATATAAAATACAATGGTATCACCGATTATAGTTTAGAGTAAAAAAAAATAGCGGTGATATCAGATAATTTATTCATTATTTGTATATTATTATATTGACATTTATGATGTATTGTTTAGATTTAAATAAAATTTAGCATACATGGGTTTAAAAGTATGCAAAATTTATCAGTATATCAGAAATTATGGAAACCCCTGAATGCTAAATTTCTATAAATCTAAATATTATATATTAAAAATTAAAATGTTTAAACTTTTATAATGAATACCCAGAGCTGTAAAGATTCAAAATGCTTAAATCATTTTTTTGATTTAAATCATTTTGTTGACTTAAATCTTTTGATTTAAATCATTTTTTTTTAATGATGACTTATTAATTATTTTATAAATGATGATTTGTTTTTTTATACTTATTTAAAATATTCAAAAGACTTAAATCAAAAATAATGATTTAATTCAAAAATGTCAATGATTTAAATCAAAAATAATGATTTAAATCAATTAAAAAGATTTAAATCAATTAAAAAGATTTAAATCAATTAAAAAGATTTAAATCAATTAAAATGATTTAAATCAATTAAAATGATTTAAATCAAATAAAATGTTTTAAATCAATTAAAATGATTTTGTTTTTTAGTTTACAATGTGCTATAATTCTCAATATTTTAATTGTCACTGTTGTTTATGTCATAATTGTTTCTAGGCTCAGAAGATGTATAAATTAATTATACGAAACGTCAGCTATTAAATGTCAACATAACATGAACAGAATATTGTTTTATTGCTGTACGCATTAACCATAGCAAAAAATTTGGACTTTTTCCTATTATTTTACTACTTTTACTTTGTTGCAGCTCTGTGAATACCTATATCACCATTGGTTTAGAAATACTACAAAATTCGTGTACGCTAAATTTGATGTAGATAACCAATATATTTCTACTTGAAAACCATTGTATACTAAATTTTATCTTATCAAATTAATGTTAGTCAAATCAATTCTCCTACTTATTATATTCTAAAAGAGTTTTTGCTATCTTACTAAGAACCTATTTACAAAATGCAAAGAGTAAGGATGTAATCTTCAACAACTTAGTTACTTTTGCATACACTACAGTTAATTTTGTATCAAAAACAAAACCTTTTGCCAATACAATTGTAACTTATTGGATTAGAACTAGTAAATAATATGAAATAGGTAGTGTTTTTTTTAACTTAGTATAGTTTATTGTCTTATAAACTACACCAACAGTTGTCCAAGGACGAACATGATCTTGTTACTTAGTTCCAGGTTTGATCAATCGAATTTAATTTTAAGTTTTTGTCCATATATAGGGAATTTAGTTATAGTAATAGTTGGCACAGGTTGATCTTTAGTTGGGTCAATCGTGTGAGCAGATTGAGTGTTCTGCTATTCTGACATAATTTTATATAATTAGGAACTAATGTGCATGTGCATCCTGTTATTGTATGTTATATAGGGGAGTAATTCATCTCAACGTGTAGAAAGTAAAACACACATGTGCACATACATGCATTTTGTTCTATATTCGAAATCATTCATCTTAGTTGTTTAATGAACTTTAAATAAGAAAAGAGTTGGATTATAAAATTTGTAGTTTAATTATTATTATTGAGGTAACAAACAATTATTTGGTATTATAATAAGTGTGAATTAACAGCATGATTAATACATTTACATATGAGATTTAAACAACGGTCGACATTAATAGTTTCTATGTAATTTGGTCCGTGCAAAAAGCCACGCTGTCTCAAAAACATCGTATTGAAATGCCAAATTTAACTTGCCGCACGAACTATTTGTCAAAAAATAACCCAATTTCTAAAATAGCCACCCAACCAACATCGAAGAAAAAATGATTCATTTCACTTAATGATCATTGCATAATGACGAGTTATTTAAGAACTAAAGAAGGCCTATTCGCGATACATTTTCTTTGGCTGAATATTATGATAATAAACTTTTCTATAATTAAAATGATTTTTTGTTTTGCTTTGCAAATGTATGTGTAATGATTCCGTGGAATAGATAAACGCACACGTGAGAATTAAGAAAACGAGAAGAGGACCTAACTGTAAAGTAAATAAATGGTTCTCACATTAGCATTCAATTTTGGATATTTATTTATAAAATTAGTGAGAATGTATTATTGTATATTGCACTTTCTTTTTGTTCTTAATATTAATTATTTTTCTTTTAGTCATGATGATTGAATTGCTATATTTGTTCCGTTTGATCAATCAAGGTTTTTTTGTCTTAATATTGGGAATTAAGTTGTAGTAATAGTTGGCACAGGTTTATCTTTAGCTGGGTCAATCCTGTGAGCAGATTTAGTGGTCTGCATTTCTGACATAATTTTATATAATTAGGAACTTGTTGCGTCGCTTTTATGAAAGCCTGATCCAAAATTAGAACATTTGCATTTCGTGCACTTTCAATTTATATTTAGAAAATATTCTAATATTAACTTATCTAAAACAAACTGTTTTCAGCAATATTTACTCTTTTTATAATAACTAGATATTAAAATTCATTATATTGCACCCTTAAAAAGACATATGTGTATTATTTATGTTTAATTTTGTTAGATAACCTACTAGGAAAACCTTTGATAGCTAATTTAATATTTGCTGTATCATGAAGGTGTTTCAAAATATCAAACGATTTATAATTAATTCGCGGTCTTGATAGATTTATTGGTCGAGAGGTTCAATGACTGCTGATGTTATATTAGCCTGAAGCAGACCGACTTATAAAAAATATATATTGATTGCATCGATTTGTTTGGTAGCCTGGAATTGTGATATATTTCATTGGTATATATGTATGTAGTTATAGACGCACACTCCGAAAGAATGTTTAATAATTATTAATTTTATTTATTCATTGGAAGGCATTATAATTGAACTACTTTATTTACAAATTTCAATAGCAGTATTATCTTTAATAATAAATTTAATGATTTTAATAGATTTGTAATTTTAAATAAAAATATTTTGTTTATTTTATTATTTATGTTTCTTTTGTATTTAAATATCTATATATTTCATATTTAAATATCTACAAACAGACACAGAAATATTAATTTTTAGTCTAAGGTGAAAATGGATATGTTATGAATTACAATAAGATATCAGGCTAGGTATTTCTAAAAAAAATCAAAATTCATACTTATATTTTATTTTAACGCAATAAAGTTATTAATCATTATTTCTATAAATTTCTCAATGTAAAAATGTTAAATATTAGTGAATGTACACCACTTTTACTTATTAAACAAACACAGGTAATTCGATGTTCTGTAATGTCTCGCGTATTACAATATCGAACTGAAAGTTTAAGCAAATTGGCAAGGAATTTGCTAGAAGACGTAACAATGCTCGGAATGGGTCACCGTTACAGCACTCGCAAGCAGCGGTCCTCGCAAGTCACGTGCGAATGGGTGTTAGGTTCATCGATCATACTCAAAATGATCCACGTGCACAACCTCAATATATATTTTTTTATTCAACCATCAACTTAGACAACCACGAACAAGTATTAAAATTTAATCCTATAGATAAGTAATCACAAGTTGTGTCACTCGTGTTAAAACTATCTTATACAATCATACTGTTTTTAATATTCCCATGTGATCGCGATGGTAGTAATCATGGGAGAGATTTAAGTATTTGTCATTTTTGCAATACAAGGGAAATGCATTGTCTTCCTTCTTATATTTATATCTGAGCATGTGTTTGATACTGACATGTGCATGACAAGCATTGTGTTATAAAAAAAGAAAGAATTTTATTCATATCTATACGTTACATGTACGTGTCCAAAAAAGTTTAATTAATATTTTTAAATTGAATTAAGTGGCATATTGAATACGTCTTGCAATGTGAATTTATAATTAATTATTCAAGCTGAATCTATATATAAGAATTCGAGGGCGGCAGACACGAAGTGCTGCAAATGCTTTCTTTCCCGTTGTGCTTACAACTATTTTTTGCTTGCCCATCATAAATATGTAAAAAAAACAAAAAACTAAAAGCATAATTTTTTTAATAAATGAAAATATTTTTTTTGCGGGCTTTAATGAATTTTAGCTCCCTAGGGTGCTGTATTTTCCCGCCCTGGGCCGCAAAACATCACTTTCCGATCTAAAATACGGACAGAAAAACAAAAAACTAAAATACGGACAGAGTAAGCATGCAAAAAATATATTAGTGGCATTGTATAAGAATTTTGAAATTACAACTATTCTCCAGAATGTTGGGTTCAATCTGATCAACATTTTGTATGTATTTTAAGATCCGTTTGTTTGATCATTGGACAACATAACAGAATTAATGCTCTATATTGTATATTAAAATACGCGCGAGATAAACGACTATTTAAGTAAAATATTATATCTATCTATTTTTGGCAGATTGCCGTCTAAAGCTCCCTATAGACTATACGATAAAAGTAGGTCGTATTGCAAATATACGTGAAAGTTATATTTTTAATAAATAACTAAATCAGTTTATACGCAAGCAAATTTGTTGCCGTGTATATAGGTTTCAATATACAAATAAAAATATTGTGTCAAGTAAACCCAACCACATTCACGAACGCCACTTCCTAGGGATCTTTAGAGTAGGTGAATTTCAGAAATGTCATCCGATCATATAATTCCCAAACATATGGTTTAGGAACAATCTAAACAGTATGTGTGTGTAACAAGTGTTTTCGATTTGAGACTTCATGTTTTTTTGTTTCTCAGTACTACTGGATTTGTGCATAACGATACGTATTAAACCCAAAAAGCTTTATCTATTGGTCTGCTCATCATATCTTAAATATAAGTTTCCATTAAGATGAAATTACTTACGACGTCGAAAAGGACTTTGGTGCTACTTTTTTCAGACTGAACGTTTCACAGATATAATCTGTCACTCGGACGAGCTTATTAAAAATTAGTTTATAAATTAGCTAAGATACGTGTATACACTAACATACAAGTAAGTAAAACAACCAGTCCTCTTGCCTAGCCTATAAACTAAAATCGAGGTTAACTATAGTCAAAGTAAATAAAATAACTAATCATTTTAGCTGGTTTATAAGCTAACAAAGCACTAACCAAGATGGTTGGTTATTTTGTTTATTTTTATTGTGGTTTATACATATATTAGCTACGTATCTTAGCTAATTCATAAACTAGCTGGTCAATTTATAAAATAACCAATCACTGATTATTTGAATGAAAACTTTCTACTTTCTACTAAAATAACCAGCCACTTGTTTGGTTTATATACTATCTAGCTAATTTATAAACTAGCCAAGTAACACTTTAATCGTATCATCTTTAAAGTATACAATTTAATCATCTTTACAATATAGTTTCAATCACACTTAAAAGAAATAAAAACTGCAATACAGGTTAAAACAAAGAATTATTTATTATTACTAGATTTACTTTTACTGTTGTAAATTTACTAGGGTAAAGATTTAGCTTTCAATATTTATCACTATATACATATTATTTTGTTAATTTTGTGCTTTCCAAATTTAGCTTGACATTTTAAAGTTTATTTTGAATTCGTGATTTTTCTACTAAAGTATGATGTAATGTTCTGTTTTTTAGCCATACCTATAGTCGCTTGTTTAGAGACGTGTTTATTTTAGTTTGTGAGAATATTTGGTTTTCTGACAATGTGTTTTTATTTCTAGCTGATTCTATTTTCAAAGTTTATCAATTTTCTTATTTGTCGCTATTATTTCTTCATTAAGCATGTTCGCAGTCTCTATTGTAAAATTTTGCCAATAGATTAATTTTTTCATAATTTTCTTAATTAGATGTAATACTATTGATACAATTGAAAAAATTATTTGTGATAAATAGGCGTAACATTTTTGTCGGAGTTTTTGCAGAGTAGAGGGTGAATAATGTTATTAAACCTGTATATTGTACTTAACAATAAAATATTATAAAAAAATATATCTAGATATAAGTTTGAACTTTTCATAACCAATATTTTTAATTCAGTAACGATCGAATTGTAACGAGATTATAAAATAGACCTGAACATGATAAAGTATGACATTTACAATAAAATTAAAATAATATTTACTTGACAAATTATTTTGACATTTGTGCAAAAAAGTGTACCGCAGTCCGCAGTAGGGGAACAGCGGGAATTTCAAATTTCACATTTTATTATACATTCACAACTACGAACAGAACTGTAACAATTGTTATTTTATAAAAATAAATGTAAAGCACAATAAAAAGACTACTAAGTTTAATGTTCGATGAAGTATAACTCTTAAAGTTTAAGCAAATATTTCAACAGAAAAATTTCAAATTAATTTCAAAATTTAATAAACAATTGAAAGTTTTGGATTTTTATATATTTCATTAGATTGGATATTTCATTCTCTACACGATGCAAAAAAAAGATTTTAAAAAGGAGTTAAATTACGTGAGTTCTGCTCGTAGTTTTATGACACTTATCAAACTGCCCCCTTAATAATACATAATGATGTTTAAAAATACAATTAACATAAAGCTTGGTATTAAAGTTATATTACTAGATGATCCTGTAGTGCAAAAAGAGATCACAGGCAGATTTTTTTAATTAATGATGACGTCATTAATTGCGATAAGCAATATGCGATACATGCCAGAATAACCCCCCAGAATAACCTCCCAGGACCCCTATTCTGGCATGTATCGCATATCGCTTATCGCAATTAATGACATCATCATTAATTTAAAAAATCTGCCGGTGATCTCTTTTCGTACTACAGGACCATCTAGTAATATAAACTCATTACCAAGCTATATGTTAATTGTATTTTTTAACGTCAATATGTATTATTAATTACAAATTTATGATTTAAATGTCACACTTCCCCTCCATTAATTGCGATAAGCGATATGCGATACATGCCAGAATAACCCCCCGGCTTGTTTTGGTTTGATTAAGCGGCTGGTCCGATTATGCGAAATTAACCCAAAAAAAAGTACTTACCTCAATTTTATTTGAAAGTGTTAAATTCGGCATTTTCAATTGTACAGCATATAAACACAAACATAGATAGATGTGTGTAACTTATATGTTTTAATTGTATGTAAAGTTTTACTCATCTCTTTCCTAAAAGAAATACACTAAATATCTAATATTAATATAAATACTTTAAGAACGCCAAATTTCAAATCTAATAATAATAATTTTTAATATTCAACTTTTTTACTGTATTATGTGAAACATTTTGTAAATTTTTATTGTTTTTTGGTTATTTGAGAGGTCACAAACTTCTTAAGGCGTTCGGCTATGTTTGACTCTAAAAACACCGTGATCACTTAGTAACAAAAAATCTATTCCAACACTACTCTTCGGATTATAAGCCGAACGAAGCTGCTGGAGTGTCTAGCACCTTTATTGGAGCGCACATAACGTTTCTACACTCATCACATAATACAAATAATGGCTGTAAACAGCTACACATTAACCAATCAAACAAGTGCAAGTTACCCAATTGACAAAATAATATAATGCGTACAGGAATGCGTCAGCGGACCTCTCTTTTGAGAACAATGTTCGGCTCTTTTTTGAGACGGAAACCGCTATTTAGGGAACGCCTATCTTCCGATCGATTTTGTTTTCTTGATTGGCTTTTTTTACATTATTTCCATGTAAACAATCAATAAATAATATTTATATAATGATATTTAATTTGTAATTGTAGGTAATTATTCCTACTATCTACTAATATATCATAATATTATATGAGGAGCAATGCTAAAGTTCGCGGAATCAAATTAAAATTTGACGTTTTTCACCTATAATTCAGTTGACAGTTCGATTTCAAACTGCTCGGTTTCGTTTCAACAAAATTTAACGAGAGTAATAATTGTGTGAAAAATGGAAATTTTGAATCGTGACTTCCGAGTGATGATTTTTTATGATTTTCGATACGGTTTAACACCGCAGCAATGTGCGGAAAAACTTAGTTCGTTATTTGGGGATGAAGCACCATCTAAAACTATGGTTTACAAATGGTTCGCAGAATTCAAGCGTGGAAGATTTCTGTTGTCGTGAAAAATATTGATGCTCTTCGTGAAATGATTTTGTCAGATCGTCATGTGACCTATAGTGAGATAGGGACATCCTTAGGCATTGCAGCGAAACAAATACATACGATTTTGCACGATCATTTGCATGTCAGGAAGCTTTGCAGTCGTTGGATCCCACACAATTTGAAACAAAAACAAAAACAGGCACGTGTCAAGTGATGCAAGGAAATGCTAAAGAAATTCGAAGGGTGTCGTTCAAATTCGGTTTATAACTTCGTAACAGGTGACGAATCTTGGATATAAACCCACAAAAGTGGTGCGTTCACGAAGCGTTTCGAAAAGAATGATGGCTTGTTTCTTCGGAAAAACGAGTCATGTTGCAACTGTTGCATTAGAGGATCGAAGGACAGTTAATGCTGACTGGTATACTTCAATTTGTTTGACGGAAGTTATCTCTGAAATCAGAAGGAACAACATGAACCGGCAAATCATTGTTCATCATGACAATGCAAGCGCTCACACAGCACGACGAACTGTATAGTTTTTGACCAGTAACAACATCCAATTAATGACTCATTGCCCATATTCGCCTGATTTATCGCCCAATGACTTCTACGTATTTCGACATATCAAAAATAAAATGCGTGGCGAGCGTTTTTCATCGCCTGAAGAGGCCGTTGAAGTATTTAAATCACTTGTTTTGGAGGTACCTCGCTCAGAGTGGCAAAATTGTTTTGAAGATTGGTTTCATCGAATGCAAAAGTGTATAGATTTCAAAGGAGAATATTTTGAGAAGCAATAAAGCGATTTACATAACGTAATTTGTATTTTGCTTTACATTTTCCGCGAACTTTGGCAGTTTCCCTCGTTTGTATAAGATAATTCAATAATATCATTTAAATTTTCTTGCTAAGAATTCATTTTGAAGTGACAGTTACTGATGTCAATTTTAAATTAACATCTGATTCCCGTCACTATCAAACGAACGCAAAAAAATATGCTCTTTAAAATAACGATCTTCCGTCACAAATCGGCAGCGATGAGGTGACATTTTGTTGTTAATTTTCGGGAGCAAAGCAAAGTTCCGCTCTAAAAGAGCGGTCACCGCTCTTGCGTTTCTGTACGCAGCCTCTGGGTGCGTGCAGGAACATAAGAGCGGACCGCTCCCGAAAATAAACAAAAAAAATGCAGCTCACCGTTGCCGATTTGTGACGGAAGATCGCCATTTTGAAGAGCTTCCTTTTTTTTTGCGCTCGATTGGAAGCGGCGGGAATTGGCTGTTAATTTAAAATTGACAACAGTAATTGTCATTCATATTTGTTTGTTATGAGTTTTTATTACTTACCTTTTATAATAAAGGTATTTACACAAATCACATAAACAGCACAACAAATATGTTATAATTACTAATTATAATCAAACGTCAGATTTGGAGTTTTATGTTTATGTAGTTTGTGATTGTTTACATGGTTGGTAACTACTGCTACCTAAAAACCTGAAACTGGTTACTGGACATAAATGAGTATCGATCGCTCGTCAAGAGCGGTCCGCTCACGAATACCTGTACGCGCTCAATGGGAACGTGGACTGGCGCGCACTAAAGTCTGTCGGAACGTAATTCGAAAGCAGTCATTTATAATTTCAAATAAGAAAAATGTAAATCGGAATTGTAGGCTAATAATTTAAAACGCATGCATTGCTCCGCATTTATTATTATGTTTATCTCTTCATAAACACATATTTACCCTGAAATCTTTAATCATTAAAATTTACAAATTGTAACTTTGGTATAGTTTGTAGAAGAGAAAAGACACAATCTTTTTGAATTAAGATTTTTACTTATCTTTCAATGTAGAATAACACCACTTAGAGTAGGTTCTATAAACCCGCGAACCAACAGCAGCACCCTGCATATATAGCGCTTTCACACGTCACACATCTGTGAGTGAGAGCTTTAAATAAGTAATATGTTTGCTTTGGTTTTGTCATTATAATTTTTTTGTTTATATTTATGTGGCTTTGAAACAAAAAAGTGATACAATTTCCAAATGCTAATGAAATACTTAAGACATCGGTCTGGTTCACACTACATTTAATATACATTGGTACTAACACCATCTTATTTACATGATACTGGACTTCACCCAACTAATATTTATTCTTATTTTCAGATTCTATGTTGTCATCACCATTATCATCACATCATAAGGAGCAAGACGGCGCCCATCAAGATCCTCGTCTGCAATCATTGGAAAAGCAACTCAATATTGAACTTAAGGTCAAACAGGGTACTGAAAATGTGATTCAAAGCATCACCGGTGGTCATTCTAGAGATAAAAAGTTACTAGCCGAAGCACAACAAATGCTACAAGATTCTAAAGCGAATATTGAATTTCTTAAAATGAGAATTTTAAAAGTAAGCATGACGATTAATGTATATAGAATAATAAAATTTGATATATTCTTAGGTGAAACATAACATCAATAATAAACACCACAGTACCGGTTCAATGCATGACCTTACGGCGAATGGAGATGCACGAGAATTGGAAACTCCTCTGGAATAACGAATTGATGAATTGCGGCATAGATTACGAATAGAAACAGCAGTTGTGGAGGGTGCCAAAAATGTAATAAGTCTTTTGCAGAACAGCAGTAAAGAAAAGACCGACAAAAAAGCGCTTTTAGAGGTTTGTAACAAATTCTTGGTATATTGTTCATTTATTTATTTTTGAAAAATTGATAGTCAAACGATTTAAAATCTATGCACACTTAGTTATAATTTTATTAATCTAAATTACCAAGACATCATAACAATGTTTTGTAATATTAATTCGCATAATTACTGCCAACTATAAATGATGAATGAAGCTTGAAGTATTTTTTTTTATAAATAAATTTTATAAATATACTTTATTATGCTATATATGTATATATATATATATATTTACATCTCGGTATCTATAAAGCGTCCGCTATGAGAAACTGTCATATGGCGTCCCTTAAAAAAAAACGTACTTCTAGTGCTCGCAGGTGAATATACTCGAGCTCAAAAAGATTAACGCGGTTTTCTTATTAAATACAAACTAAAACATTTTTCTATTGTACATAAAACTACTTTTTAGCGTCCGTACATTTTTCTGTTTTTGAGCGTCTTACATATACACAAAAAACATGAATATGTGTTATAGAGCGTCCTGTTTGCTACCTTAAAGCGTCCGGCAGTGTTGCAACATGTTTTCTATTGTAGATATACATATTTGACACGGATCGTGCATACTATAAAGCGTCCAAACCAGTTTGACCAGTCTATTTATAGAATATCTGTGGTAAATTAACTATACGGCGTCCATCAAAAAATAAACAATAATATACCCACTTAGTATTGATTGAATAATTCTTTTGGTTTTTAGATTTAAGTAGAAAATAATATAAAATTCACTGCATTTTTAGTGTCGGAAACATTTTGGATAACTCAGGCTTTGCAAATCTATCGATGCCCTCTAACAGGTGTCTTGAATTGAAATGCAGAATATTAAAATTGTATCTGCTTTTTCTTGGAAACAATACCGTCTGACAATTCTGAAATACTAAAATTTATAAAAAAATTTGGTCTCGAATTAAAATAATGCAAAAATTAAAATGACGACACTAAATCTTTTTGCTAATGTTTAGAGTAGCATGCAAAGATAAAAAAATATTGAATACAAATATTGTATTAGTTCCTTCTTGAAAACAGTAGTGCCCAAAAGTTTGTAAACACTAAAAATTTAAAAAATTGAAAAGTTTTTAAATAATTACAGTTTATGTCTAAGTGTATTACTCAAAATAATTTGTGTATTTAATTTATTAACATGTATTTGAAATATAGGGTTTTCCAATAAGATGTTTTATTTCATTTCATTTTATTTGATATTAAAAAAAAACGGGAAATTTTTTAAGAAACGCAATAAATGTTTATTTCATTGTAAAGAGAAAGGTATGCCATTGACATTTGAAAACAATATTGGTCAAATAGCCGCCACGGTTACGGTTGCAGTACCACATTCTTTTTATGAAATTTTTCATGACTAATTCGCATATTTGAGGCTGTATGTCCTTGATAACTTCGCAAATTTCATTTTTAAGGTTTTGAATCGATTGTAGAGCATTGGCATAAACCTTATTTTTTACGTGACCACAAAGAAAAAAGTCTAAAGATGTTGAATCACAAGATCTCGGTGGTCAATTGTGATCACCTCTTTGAGAAAAACACGACCAGGAAACTTTTCTTGCAAAATTGCGATTGTTTTGTTGCTTGTGTGGCACGAAGCGCCGTTTTGCTGAAAATAAACGTCGTCCACAGCAATATCTTTCAATTCCGGCCATAAAAAATCATTAATCATAGCTTGGTAGCGCCATCCATTCACCGTAATAGTTGCACCAGTCTCATATTTAAAAAAAAGTAGGGTCCAATCATACCGCCAGCTTAAAAACCGCACCAAACAGTGACACGTTGAGGGTGCAAAGACTTTTCAACTACCATTCTTGGATTTTCTGAGCTACAAATGCGACAATTCTGCTTATTAAAGTAGCTTCCGAGGTAAAAATGGGCCTCATCACTGAAGATGATTTTTTGATGAAATTCCAAATCATTTTGATGCATTTGAAGGACCCAATCTGCAAAGAAACGACGTGGTGATCGACCAATTTGAGTTCTTGTGGTAACTGAATTTTAAAAACCTTAAGACTTAAGTCAAAAGTGCAAAATACAATTTAAAGTCGTTTGTAAAATGTCTAATTGCAAAGATCAACAAGGAATCAACAAACCTGGTTTTTTTTAACACTACGCGCTACATCAGCAATATTCTCATGTGTTCTTAAGCGATGCACACGCTTTTAATTCTTTACATCACAAACTTGTTCCAACAGCTTAAATTATTCTACTAAGTTGACTATTGCCGGCCGAGAAGGTGCTTTACGACGACCAAAAAGTGTTTTAGTTTTGCGAACTGTGACTGAAAATTTTTCACTATTTTTGTAGTAAATTTTAATAATTTTAATGCGTTGTTGAAGTGTGTATCGTTCCATTTTTAATAACGGCGTAGTTTTTACTTGTCAAATGTCAAAAGATAATAGCTTCAAAATTGACAGCTGCCCAAATAGCCTGCTATTCAAAATGAAACTTCTTATTGGAAAACCCTTTACAATAGAATGTTATTAAGTTTTCAAAATTAAATGTGGTATGTATTAAAGTCGACAATTGCGTTTTTTAATCTTTTCGCATAACGTGGATCATTAATTATTTTGATATTATAACGAGACTATACAGTTTTAAATTCATTATGAATAGTTTCACCAGCATGTTTTTACCATCTACCCAAACCTAAACTCAAGTAATATAACGCATGAGGTAATTGGTGTAAAATAATATGAAGTTTTGTTTCGATAAAGTCCGTTGCTTCAAAATATTTTCTCAAGTTTCTAAAATTAAGATTTTTTTATCCGGTTTTGATGTAGAGAAACATAGATTTACAATTTTATCCATTGATTTGAAACATAATACGTATGGAATAATTATCAATGAGCTGATATTTCCTACTATATTGTCACTAACAAAAATATCAGTTTTTCAACATTGTTCGCCAAGCTTTCCCCTCAAAAACTTTGCCATTGTAATTTTTTGATATTATATTTAACTGTTTTGGCAAAAGATGAGCTTGTTTACGATCTAAATTTTTTATTAATTTGCTTCAAACTATGAATTTTTGAATAACAGTTACATATATCATCGTATTCATTGAAGAGTAGAAGATTCACTACTGATTTGCTTAACATAGCAAATTTCTTATTACTTCCATTAGATTGAAATATTTTAAAGAAATTTCTTAAATTTCCGAACGGCTTCAGCCTGAAGCATTTGTTTTCTATTTTCAAATTTGCAAATTCAAACAATTAATTTAAGAAATAAAAAATTAAATTTAATTAAACTGCAATAAAAACTTATTAATGTTATTATTTTCTTCCTCGTCGTCATTTTTAATACCAACTAATAATTCATTATAATGTTCAGAGCAGTTGCTTACCTTTTCTTGCAAATATACATAGCGGTATAGGCAAGGATACTTTGCAGATGCAATTTGTTGACCGTTTACAATGAAATTTATTTTTAAATCGCCGATGAATTTGAATGAAAAATCATTCAAAACAATTTTCATTAAATTTAAATTTCTATAACTTTCCTTCACATCGGGAACAATACATAACAAAATAATCTTTTTTTACATTTGTAGCTTTACCAAATTTTTTAAGTCCGCACTGCTTTTATATGTAGATCTCAACAATCTTTCATTTGTGTTATTTTCTAGCTCAGGTAATATGCTAAAAGATATTTAAAAAAAAAATGCCATCTGCCATAATTTTAATGTCAACATTACCATTTTCTCTACGTTTATTAATTACCATATCAAATATTTCAGAAACGTTACCCCACACTATTGGTTTTTTAATTGTTTTAGTTGAATTTCCATTACCAACATCAAACCTAGGAAATCAATTTTTATAATGGAATCAAAGTCTAATTTCCTATTCTTCATATCTTTAGAAAAATGAGCAGGAATACATTTGCGTTGACCAGTTGGTGACCGAAAAAAGTTAGTTCGTTTTTTGTATATATAACGCAGACACATTCATGATAGATTTATAATTCAATAATTTCTCCAAACTGATCTGAATCCTTTGAATTTGTTTGGGAAACCTTCATTCTTTTTTTAGAGCTGCTGTATGATGCAATTTTTTATTGATCAGACAGTTCCGCAACCATATTGTTTGTTATGTTACTGGTTGCTTATTTTGAAGAACATATATTAGATTGATTCTTTTCTATGGTTGAAAAACATTTTGTGCAGACAATTGTTGCAGTGTTGGGTTTAGGATTTTTTTTTTCATTTTCTGAACTGATTTTTCATAATTTACTGATGCTATCGTACCAAACTTAATTTGTTTATATACTTTTATATGTTCTCTTCTCTTCCTTTTATTACTGCAGATCTATAGTTCTTTTTTGCAGTTATACTTATATAGCAATTACAATCAATTTTAATTCGAGTTCCTTTAAGAAAAACATTTTTTTCAAAATTCGGTATTGTAGAAATGTTTCTTTTAAGATTATCATTCTTTCTATCTTTTAGTGCTAAACAACAAGTGGTACATATAATTTTTGGAAAATGTATGATTTAAATGTCTTATTAATTCAGCTGTGTTTTTATTAACGTGGAAAAAAAATCCTATTTTGTGCGCAAAAAAAAAATCCACAATACATACAATTAAAACTGACTATTATTAGTAGTATTAGTATGAGAAACCATTTTCACAAATTCTTTATCACAAATCAATCAACACTTTGACAATATACTCAGTAAAATATTTTTTTGATCATAAATATTTAATTTAAAAAAATTGTTAATATTTAAAACTATTCACATCAGCCAAATCCTTCAGATCAGAAAGTACAATTGACTGCTTATGGAATCAAGTAAAACGAAAATATTACAACAAAATCCTCATAAAAACAAACTTAATTTTTTAATTTGTTTTGTATCAGCCTACTTAGAACAATAATCGTATTGTTGTTGAATTTTTTATTTATGCTAACTCAAGTCAGACAATTTGTGAAATTTCAATTTTATAAACTTTTGGGCACCATTGTGCTTTAAGAAGAAGCAAATACAATATTCGTATTCAGTATTTTTTGATCTTTGCATGCTACTCTAATCATTAGAGAAGAGATTTAGTGACGTCATTTTAATTTTTGCATTATTTCGATTTGGGTCCAATTTTTTGATAAATTTTATAAATTCTAAACTTTTGGGCGGTACTGTTTCCAAGAAAGAGCAAATACAATTTTATTATTTTGCATTTTGTAATCTACCAAAGCTACCCTGTAATGATGAGTTCCAGCGTTATTTTTAATTTTTTTTTTTCCATTTAGGACACTCTGACTTGCTTCGCGACGTTGAACAAGAAAGTTACGTCTATACGGTAGTGCCCAAGACTAAAAATCCGACGGCTCCAATCAAAACATTTTTTTTTAATATTGCAAAACTTTAAAAAAACATTCTGTCAAAGAATTTTTTTGAAATTAAATTTTTAGCCCAGATTTTTGGTCAAAAGTGCAAAAAGAAACTTTTTTGGGTAAAATTTGGAGCAACATTTTAAACAAAATTTGGGCAACTTATTTAAAAAAAAATCATAAAGATGCTTCAATAATGTTCTCGGGTTTGCTCTGCAACCTAAGACATGAAAATTATGTCTATACGCACAAGGCGGTAAAATATTAGAGCTTCACCCCGATTGGACTTGACTGAGCATTGAGGCGAGAAGACATGGCCAAAAATCCGACGGTTCCGATTAGAACAAACTTTCTAGCTGCAACCGTTACTTAGCTACGTCGATCTAAGTCGGGTCGCCGTTACTGCTTGGTTGGATAACTTCTGATTTTTAGTGTCAGATATATTTTAATTAACTCTGGCCTTGCAACGGGGTCAGGGCTTGGCTGGGCAAATTGAAACGGGAAAACATGACATGAACAAAAATTTTGTGGAAGTTTTTTCATTTTTTGAAAACCATCCTGTTTAAGAATTTTTTTAAATTTTTGTTTTAAGATTTATGGTCCGAAGTGCAAATGATGACTTTTTTGGGTCATGTTTGGAACGAAATTTAGACAAAATTTGGGCAGTTTATTAAAAAAAAAATGAAGATAGCTGAGTTTATTAGATTTTCAACAAACAAAGTATCTAGCTGCAACCGTTACCAAACTACGTCTATCCATATCAGACGGGTCACTTTTTGGAGTTTTAAGCGCGACGCATTTGAATTGAACGGATGCGTTTTGACCGTCACAGCTCGGTTGGATCACTTCTGATTTTTAGTGTCGTGAATATTCTGGCTTATTTATGCCTTGCAAATTTATTTCTGCCCTCAAAATTGCATTACAATTTTGGACAAAAAAGTTAGAACTTACTGAACAAATCAGAATATTTTTTTAACGTTCCAGAGCGATGCAATTTTTACGATTCTTTTTTTGATGCCAAAATTAGACTGTTGTTTATTACATTATTATTTAAACCCAAATATTTGTGATAAATGTTAAAATTTTGCACTTTTGCAATTATGTTTTAAGCTGTTGGTCCCATCAAACCACTTTAAACAAGTCGTAGACTTACTGTGGCGATGTAAAATAGCCGTAAAAAGCATAAATAAATAAAAAAAAATGTAATTTTTTAACACCGTTGAGTTAGGTACCTCATTAATAATTTTTGATAATACCATTACAGTTGGCAAACTTAGTTTACTGAATTTTATTTGAATCCATAGTTATACAACACATGACTTTGCTTGCCCAGCATTAACTAGCAACCAAGCCAAGCAAATTTTGCCCGTCAAATTTATCTTGCAACTTGCAGGGATTTACCGTCTTTAACCCGCTAGGTTTTTAGGCATAAAAATCGGTTAGTCTGTAACTAGATCGAGCAGCACAGGCTTCCGCCCGCCGGTTTTACATAAGAACTAATCATCTATCAAGATAAGAAACTAATTATATTGCTAACTCAGCCTCCGCAGCTGTGTTTATGAACGGCCACTTACAAGGACATTATGCCGTTTCAACGCCGCTCGACTTCGGAACTTCTGGTTGCACCCACATATGGATGTTTCCAACCAACGGGGAGCTCAACCAGACAATCCAAGCCACGGTATATTAAACCGAGGTTTTCCCGGCGTCACTGCCCGCGACGCCGATAATCTCACACAGACGCCCTAGGGTAACTTCTCGCCGGGAAACTTTTTCCGGGAGATTACTCAAAACCCGGCCCAACACAGCACCGGGCAAACAACAAACAAATAATTTTTATTTTCAAATAAATCTTTAAAATCCAAAACCACCTGTGTTTTAATTAATAAAATTTTTACAACGCTACTTTAAATACTCAAAATCTTATATTATTATTGTAAGCGGGAGTTTTCAATTCTTTAGTAATTCTTATATAAAAAAATTGTAAAAATAAAATGTAAATATACAATTTGGCGTCCGTTAGATAATATATGCCGACGTGCCCATAAATAGAAAAAGTAATTCTAATTTTAACTTGCGATCGATATTTTAAATGCGGTGTTGCCATATTACGCGGACGCTTAGTAATGCATTTTTTGTACAGAAAAATATACTTGTAAATATACGCCAAGCTCTTTACCGCCTCCTTGCGGCAAATGGTGTGAACTAAAAATATGCACGAAAATATACATTTTTACACAAATCGCCATATAGAGCGTCTTGGACTGAATTTTTTTTATATGTATCTTTCGACTCGCCTTGATGCGCAGAATCAATTTATAAAGGTTTCCTTTTGGCGTCCGTATACGGACGCTCTATTCTTCTCGGACGCTTCAAAGTGCGTAAAAGGACAATGTATGGACGCTCTATAGTTAGGTTGATGTAAATATATATATATATATATATATATATATATATATTGTAGAGAAGCTAATGGTTGAGATATTTTTATATAATAATAAACATCAAACTTAAAAAAAATAAAGTTTTAAGTTTATGCACATTTTCACATATTCGTTTATAAATATCCGAATATATTTGTTTGAAATAGTGGTAAAATTTTAAAATTAAGGTCGAAGTAGTATAATACATATTGCTGTGAATAGAAGAAAGATATATTATGTATTACAAAATGAGCGTCGGTGCAGCGCGGGTAGGTTCGCGCGTCTTGCCAAATCCGTGTGGATCGTGTGACGACCGTCGCAGTGCTGGCTCGTATTTAGTAGCTAACTAAATCTAGTAGAGTCAACTTAACATTCAAATGTGCCAAGAATATTCTTGTTTACAATTAACAGTGAATAAAAGTGCATTCCATCACCGAACACCAATCACACATGACCCCTAATGGTTTAGTTTCTTGAACCGATTTAATCTATAATTAAAAGCGGCAGTAGCAGTTAAAAAAGCTTTAAGTCGGATTTGAACGGGCTAAAAGATTGCAGAGACGTGCATTTTAAAATAGTAAATGTGTGTATGTGCCAACGACAATTACGCCTCAGTTGTAATTTCATAAGTGCATTCCAAATAATATTAACCTGTGCATTGTTGTATATTGAAGTGAAATGGTGGGAATTGAGAATTAAATACTAAATATAACACGCTGCAGGTGACGCAATATACCAAAATTAAGTCAGTGAACTCGGAGGAAAACCATGCGATTAATGTATATTATTACATAAGATTATGTATACACGACAAGATCCGTCACAGCAATGGACTGTGCATGCACAATTTACAATTTCACATGATGGCGTCCCGGATCCAAATGCAACTCCACAGGCACACACAGAACAGGACGAAAATGGTGTTAGAATGGTTTATACTTGGACATCCCAACAAGGATCGAATAATGGTTCAGAACCTCCACCTGAACCACCATTATCCAATGAAAATGTTTCATCTAGTCCTTCTTATGGCGGTTTTCAAAGAGGAAATATGGTTTTTACATCTACACCTCCGCGAGGACGACCGACTACCTTAAACGACA
The DNA here is from genome assembly GCA_963932245.1 of Tachinus rufipes. Classification (NCBI taxonomy): domain Eukaryota; kingdom Metazoa; phylum Arthropoda; class Insecta; order Coleoptera; family Staphylinidae; genus Tachinus; species Tachinus rufipes. The sequence continues at coordinate 70,179,776 of OZ010742.1, forward strand.
GCGAGAATGGTAAATTAGGTGTCGATTCATCGGGCTATAGTAGCGAATTGCTTTCACCAAATTCATTTGGAAGCACCCATTTTCCTCGTAGAAATTCTCAATCATACAATAGGCGATGCAGAAGTACCTGTAGCATAGTGCTATCTACAAACTTTAACGAGCAAGTTAAACCAGATGATTCAGAGTGTCAAAGTCATTGTGGTAGGACGCATAGTTTGCGCTGCCAAACGCCTACGCTAAGGTGCGAACGTAAGGACGCGTTTTACGGCTGTGGTGATCCTTGGTGTTACCATTCCAATAATTATGGAGATGATTTGCGATTTTCGCCAGTGCCGGAAGGCGAAGAATATGCATCTGGAACAACAACTAAGCGGCCGTCGAGAGCATCCACGTATACTGCACATCATTGTTCCGAAAGATCACAAAGTTCGCCGCCGCGTATCGAGAAAAGCCGAGATGCTTGCGTACAAACATACGAGATGATTGATAAATGTACGTCGCCGTTCATGCGAATGGGAAGCTTTGATTATCAGAATCCGAAAATCTCGAAAAAAGACACTAATACGCTAAAAAAGAGACCAGCCTATAATGCGAGACGAAAAACCGAACCGATACAGCCCCGATCAAGATCCCCTTCCACATCATTTACGCCTGATAGTCTAGAAAGTCAAAAGGTAGATTGATTTTAAATATTGATAGTTTCTTATTGTCCAAAACAAGTAATATAATAGTAAAATCAAATAAATTATAGCAACCTTATGCAAATTATCTCTTCTCATTCTGCCTCGAGGTACATACGGTGGGTGAAGGAATATTAGAAAGAGACAAATGTAATATATTTATGCATACTCCTCTATGCCGATCCTTTACCGTTTCGAATTGTCCATACGATTTGGAGATGCAGACTAGTTGCTAGCTTGTGTGTGAGCAGAATTTTTGTATTTATAGGAACAGCATACACGAGTTCGCAAAGATATATTAGAGTTAAGCTTTTTTTTTTAACTTACTGATACATACAGTTTAAGCTGATAAAAACAGTTAATAATAAAGTTTATTATCAAAATAAACTATTAATTACATGAAATATGTACTGGAGCAATAAGAAACTAATATGCAAAATATTTTTTTAAATTAATCGTTTGCGAAATTTCTAGACTGCAAAACGAGTAGTAAAAGCACCAGGTCTACTTAGAGCTCCAGCAGAAGTGAAAAATTCTAGCACAAGCAATTCCAGTGATCCAAACAAGAAACCTCGAACTGTTCATATAGATGTATATTGTACGGGTACTGAATTAGACTCTGATTCAAGTTCATCGTCAAGTGGATCTGATAATAAAACCGGATCTTCTCCGCAAACAGTTTTTGAATCTGGTAAAGTTAGAATAACTCATAAAAGAGCCGAAGATGAAGAACTACCTTTTCATCTGCGCAACAATATTCAACCAAAATCAGTTAATCAAACTTCATCTAGTATAGCTGTTGAAGATTCTGAAATTGAGGATGGACTTAGCACAGCTTATCCTTCTCGAAGTTCAATTTCTGGTACAAGAGATTTAGATTCAAGTTTCTCAAGTGTTCCGCCATCATGGTCTACAATGTCTATGTCAAGTTATGCTATGCCTGATGATGAATCTCTTGCCAATACAAGTTGGAAAGATACTGTTTCCGATTTTGGGAGTCTAAGTCGCTCAAGCATAACTCAAACTGATAGTTTAGATTTTGTTCCTAGAAGACTGTTACAATATCAAACTAGAAGTAGTATAGATGAACAACCAGAAAGAGAATTACTGGAAACTCCTTGCAGCCTTCAAGCTAGTGATAGTTTTGAATATGCTAATTCAGATGACAAATATAGAATTAGTAACATGGAAAATTTGTGGAAGACAACTGATGATAAACAATGGAAGTCACCACAAATTGAACGAAAACATTTATTACAGCAACAAAAAATGAAAGAATATATTGAAAAACGATTAAGTAGCAAAAAACTTCCAACATGGGAATCTAAAGACACTGAATCTGAAAGTGATACGTCTGAAAAGGGGTGGAGTTTTGTTAAAGACGAAGAGAAGAAATTAAATAGAGAAGTTACTGTACGAAGAACAAGTAAAGAAGATGAGATTACAAAAAATTACCCAAATGTATTAGCGGTCAATTCACATACTAACTTGGTTACAACTTGCAAGTCTCCAAGCATATTAATTATAAAGCAAAAAATGAGCAAGGACCCTACCCTCCGAGCGCCATTTACTGTAGTACCTGGAGTTTTTACCGAACAAAGAGAAATAGCAAAAAAATTTGGTCGTATAGTTGATGTTTTTAAAAAACCAGGTCATCATATAGGCCCAGCAAAAAATCCAGATTGTAGCTGTGATCATTGTAGATCTTATTTTAGTAACCTTGGTTCCCGAGGACGGGCTAGATCTGTGGATAGTCAGCACAACAATTATTATAATTGGAAAGAATTGAGTCGAGGCTCGGAATCCCCGCAACGTTTACCTGAAAAACTTAATACTAAACAAGACAACAAAAGCGCTACACAATTAGGCTATTCTCTACTCTGATTTTTAACAATTTCCATTAAGTGCATTTCTATTATTTTCTCATATTGTTTTGTTATTAAAAAAATGTTATTTAAATTAACTAATAAATTTTATTTCATCAAATCGTTTGCAATCATTTTTATTATTAAATGATGTGTTGTGGTGAGTTGTCTACAAAATGATATTTAACTTTGGAAATTTTTATTTTGATATATATTTTAGGCTCAGTCAAGTTTATCGGCCAGTAGCAAGAAATTAGATCTATTGAGAAAGTCGTTGGATTTACGGCGGCAGGAACTGCCATCAGATAGCCCCACATACATACAATATAAAAGAGACCTCTAAAGTATCCAATCAGCAAGTCTGTTACCAGTACAATATACCAGTTTACAGCCATTTAGGGATGGATCGGATGGATCCAAGTATAATACATCATATTCTACATTCAGCCGATGCGATGCTATTACTGGAACTTTGGAAGTAAGATGTCAGGATTTATTGGAAGATGTTCCAGGAAGATCTAAAAAGGATGTTACATCCAGTCCCAGTGATTTAAGAACATTCATGAAAGGCGTCACTGGCAAGAGCTCTTCAAAGAGCTATAGTGTTAAAGATGAGATCAGCAATGAAATCACGGCAGTTATAAAATTAGATAACCAAAATGTTGCTCAAACTAGTTGGAAACTATGTTCACAACAAGTATGGGACCAAAGGTAATATGAATCAAATTTCTACTTTATTCTAATTCAATTGTTATTTGTAGATTTTCTATTGAACTAGACAAATCAAGAGAATTAGAGATTGGTATTTATTGGCGGGATTGGAGATCATTATGTGCAGTGAAGTTCTTACGGTTAGAAGAATTTATTGATGGTGTTCGTCATGGAATGGCATTACAGCTGGAGCCACAAGGATTACTACTGTATTTGCTGAGGTATGTAGCAGAATTTTATTATTATTTTCAACAGTTGCATGTTTTAATGTATAATTTTTATTTTGTGTATTTTTCAATAGTTAAAGTTAGAGATAAAAAAATGTAATATTAAAATTGTTTAAATCAAAGTAAATAAAAACATGTTTAAAACAAGTTTAACACATGTTTTCAGTTTTCAAATTAAGGAAACCTTGTTTAGGCAACTTTTTTTGTATCTATGATTTAGTCTTGCTGAATGTTGTATTAAATGAACCTGATAATTGTAGTCCACCCTTTATGTAATTTTATTGTGGTTTTTGTTTGTTTTCAGGTAATTTTAATTATCTAGTGTCGAAGTTCTTAATCCTAAATTTATATAATTACTTACTGTTTACAGATTAAGTTCCTGAATCCAATGATTTCCAAGAAACCTAAACTCCAGAGGCAAAGAAAAATATTCAAAAAGGAAATTAAAGATATGCCGAGAGCTACTCAAATGAACATAAATGTTGCAACATGGGGACGGCTGTTGAAAATGAAATCACCTCATCAGGATAATAATATGCCTTTATCACCAGAAGCTCAAGTAAATATAATAACAAACACCACCACCATTACCGCCAAGAATAGATTTAGATGAAGTAAGTGGAATGCAATCTAATTTGTTATGTATATAGTCTGGTTTGTGGCACCTTTTCTTACCTTTCAGAGCGCTGAATTGCGTGAATTTGACTTCTTACATGAAGAAAGGGAGTCTAGGGTTGGTCCCCTAATAATACCCAATATACAAAAGAATCCTATACCTGAACTTGTGGTGCCTCCTACACCTGAGCCTGTAATTGAATTTCTTGAAGATGAGGTACACAGCATTTAAACTTGCAGGTTTTCATTTCCTATTAAATGTTTATTCCATTATTTATAATAAATTTGTAGTATTAAAGTTATGTGATGATATGACCCGGCAAATATTAGAAGACGTCTTGTTGCTGCTAGGAAACTTGGTTACAGCCGAGATAATGCCTATGAATCAAGACGACATTCCCAATATACAGGTATGTGTTTGGATAACTTTAAATTAATAAGTGTTTTGGGTAGAGGACATGGTAAAGTAATTCTCTCACAATACAGAAATACAGGAGAATATTTTGCAATAAAAGCTTTAAAGAAAGGTGACATAATAGTCAGAGATGAAGTAGAATCATTACTCTCGGAGAAGAGGATATTTGAAGTGGCAAATTCTGTAAGACATCTATTTTTGGTTAACCTCTGTTCTTGTTTCCAAACTGAAGCTCATGTATGTTTTGTTATGGAATATGCTGCTGGTGGTGATCTTATGATGCATATTCATGCAGATGTATTTAATGAACCAAGAGCAGTATTTTATGTATCATATGTCGTACTTGGATTACAGTTCTTGCATGAAAATAAAATTACATATCGTGATTTGAAGTTGGATAATTTATTGCTTGATACAGAAGGGTATGAAAATTGCAGATTTTGGATTGTGTAAAGAAGGAATGGGTTTTGGTGATCGTACTGGTACATTCTGTGAAACTCCAGAGTTTTTAGCACCTGAAGTATTAACTAAAACATCATATATGAGAGCCGTTGATTGGGTTTGGGTGTACTCATTTTTGAAATTTTGGTTGGAGAGGTAATTAATTTATAATAACGTAATATAGATAGTGGAAATAATACCAATTTTTTATTTACAGTCTCCATTCCCTGGTGATGACGAAGAAGAAGTTTTTGATTCAATTGTTAATGATGAAGTTCGTTATCCTAGATTTTTATCTTTAGAAGCAGTTGCAGTTATGAGAAGGGTAAAGCATACAAATTTAATAAATAATTTCGAATAACATTAACTTTAATTGTAGTTGTTGAGTAAAAACCCTGAAAGAAGATTGCGTTCAGTGATAGAGATGCTGATGATGTTAGAAAACAGGCTTTCTTCAGAAATATACTGTGGGACGATTTGTTACATCGGAAAGTTAAACCTCGATTTGTTCTAACAGTGGTAAGTACAATAAATATTACACAAAATTTTCTACAATGTTGTATTTATTAATATTCTTAAAAAGTTAAAAGAATATATTTAATTATGAATATGAAATGAATAAAAAACAATTCCAAAATGAAACATAATAAATATCAGTAAACACATGAAAAAAAACTACAATGAAATGAAACAGAAAATCTCACTAATGCCCGTACTAATAGTCAGAGATTAAATCTCGGATTCATGAATCCGAGATTTATTTTGTTAATCGTTGATTGGCTCTAATCCAATTCACGGATACCGTGATAGTGAATATAATTGCGATCGGCCAATGTAATTTATTACCAAACGTCAGAATTAATGGGTGCGTTTTTAAAGTGCTCTTGCTGTTCGAACAATTTTTGCACTCAAACGTCAAAAACATGTTTTCTAAGGTTATGTTGTTTGTTTTGCTTACATGCCCAGTGTTGTCAATTAATACAATTCAAATCTGCATCAAGTAAAATATTTAAAATCTTATTATTCTAGATTCACACGTATTTTGTATGAGCGCATATTTCTTGTATACCTTATATTTTCATAATGTATATAAAACCGTACCCATGTTCTGATATAACCATGATAAATATATTATTTTATTTTTGCTATGTGGCAACACTGTACATGCCCGTCATGCACCACCTCTTGACTAGGTGCGTGCAAATGTTGTTCGAACACTTGTTCGGGTTGTATTTAAAAACGCCCATTTTATTGTTCGAGTGCTCGAACCGCTGTTCGCGTCATTTAAAAACGCACCCAATATAAGACACACTAATAAACAATCTTGGGTGGACCCAAGATTATTTGAATCTAGGATTATATTGACGGTTGCATAGTTTTCAACTTGATCCGAGAAATAAGCGAGAAATGCATTGGTCGATCGCGATTAATAATATCCGTGAATTGACTTAGAGCCAATCAACAATTAGCAAAATGAATCTCGGATTCATGAATCCGAGATTTAATCTCTGACTATTAGTACGGGCATAAAACCATTCAAAAAGACAAAAAAATGTATACCATTCTCTGTTTTTAAACCAAAACAAAAGTACTTGTACTCAAATCAGAAGAAACTGGAAGTTAATAAAAAGTGAAAAGCATTAAACAAATTTATCAGTAATCTTTTCAATCAGACTAATCGATTTTAATAAAATATTTATACAATATGTCCTAAACAATTTGAAATAAGTGTTATTATTGTTATATTTTATGTATAAATTTAAATGGAATAAAATATTTTTTGTATTTAGATCAAATAATAAAATTTATCATTTACTATGAAAAACTAATATCTAATATTCCTCGTAATTATTTTTATAAACTAAATTAATTAGAAAAGCGCCGAAATAAAACTGGGAAATATCAAAATTGTGCAGAAATCTAATATTTCTATGAATTATTCATGAAGAGAATCTTATTTATCGAATCATTTAGATGCTATTGTGAAACGGTGAGATAGCTCAGTTATAGAGCGTTAGCGTAGCACTCTAACAGTCCGGGGTTCGATCCCCGAGTAGGACTAAAATAATAACTTTGCTCTTTATCCTGATTCGGAAGTCACCTAATAAGCCGTTAGTCCCATCAACCCCCTTCATACAAGTTGTAAGACTTCTGGGGCGATGTAAAATAGCTGTAAAACGCGAAATAAAGAAGAAACCTATGGCTACAATATTACACTTAATCAAAGTAATATGAATAGAATGAAAATTGTTAACAAAAAAATATTTCAGAGAATGTGTGTGCTTTAATAGTTTTTCTTATTTCGATCAAATTGGTTTATATAGTTGTGAAATTACATAGTTTAGTTATTTCATTCATAAATAACTAAACTATGTAATTTTAACTAAAATTTATAATTACGGGAAGATCAAGATTTGCTGTCCTTAAATAAATTATGCTTTCAGTGGCATATTGTTGTGAAAACAAATCATTATAATTATTACATTAGGGGCAGACTGGAACGCTTTTTTTTAAACCATCGTTTTTAACATTTAAAAATAAAGTTTTTTTGTTTGTGCTAATGTGTACCTACAAATATTGACCGAGAATATAGAAGAAGAAACAATTCTAATTTGAATTACTTTTTAAAATTAGCTGCCAAAATAAAGTCATTTTTTCTTCCAATGTCCAAATGTACAATTTGCAAATTACTTAATAATGTATAATGTGTTCTTTTATTTGGAATAAGTTTGGAAATATTGTTTTCAATTTATTTATTAACCTTTATGCCCGTATGACACTGACTATAAATATAGATAAAAAATTTAGTCTGTAAAATGCACCAATGATTAAAACACATGTACAACTTGTTTGT